>OZ020553.1:27562987-28762987 GCA_963971465.1 Lepidochitona cinerea
TTAGTCGAAATACTGCAATCAAGGAAGTTACCCAAAATCAGTCGAAGGAGAGGCTGCAAGCCTTTCCAAGAAAGTAGTTACGTTTATCGTTTCGCTATTACTTATTACGACGATTTTTAAATGTAAAAACTAAAACTTTTCTCTTCCATCTTCAAAATATCTCTGTATTAATGTGATAATACATTATCAACTGAATTTTTAAGGTCGCCTGTTGTGGATTTCTGGTTTGAATTGTCTTAAATTTTAAAATCATTTCGCTAATACAGATATTAAAAACACAGTACTTTCTCGTGTTTTAAAGACGACGCATTGAATCCAACTTGATTGCTTAAACTGATTCAAGGTAGGCCTATGTATAATGGTATTTTCCACTATTTATCAAATAAGATGTGGTTTACACCAATTGGAATCACGCTTTGACATCCTGGTTGAGGATTCTTTGAGGACTCTTTTCTAATCCCTCTATAAATTATAAACCACAAGCCTATGTAATTAAAAAATGTTGAAACTGCTGAAAAGTGACAATTTCTCTTTCCAACGAAAGACGTTACATGCAGCTTTGTACAAATCAATGACGTTATGCAGCATTGCTCGATAATTGATTCATTTAATTTAACTGAAAACTCATCCATGTGAGGTTTAGATTTTTAGCATCAGGAGGAAAGAGAAACCAACTTGTTCGATCCACAAAACCATAGAAAACGCCACTGGCTATTGAGCTCAGTATTCTCAAAGACCTCCATTCTTTCTAATTTGCAACAACAATATACCTAAATTAACTTATATATGGCGACATATTCATCTATCTTGAATTAATATTTGTAAAAAGTAGCCCTTGACACACAAACATATCCGACTGAATGTTTGTATTATCATGAAGAAAACAAAAAGTAAATTTAGTACATATTTAGAAACGTCAATCCTTGTTTGTTGGAAACCGTGACCTCATTTTATTATTAATGACCTTTGTTCACACTGGGCTCAACTAGGTTATTCCATTATCGTTAAGGAGTTGTGTACAAGACGCCGTCAGAGGATGAAAATTTAATGTTCTTAGGTTGAGAGACAATGTGACGAGATTACCCAATGGGGCTGTGTGGGCAGTTGTCCACACATACAAATGATGGTTGATGTTGTACAGGGTGGTGGATATCCGTTATCGAATTCTTTCAATGTTGCTGAATTTGACAGACTTTGGTCAAACTGGGTTATTAAGTTGGGTTGGGTTATTTGGTTGAATTTTGATAAAAATGGTATATTGGTTGAATGTGGTTCATTTGGTAAAATGTGATTAGATAAGGCTTTGTCTGAATAAACTTGGTAAACCGTTTCCTCTCCCATTACACCTGGCAAAGCCGCCATATAGATGAAATAATCTTGTGCTGCGGAAAACATCCATCATTCTTTCGGTTAAAACCACAGTTTTGAAATTATCAACAGTTTTTTTCTCAAGAAGTACAAATTACTCTTGAGAGTGTACGTTATAGTAGTGTTTTAGCAAGATGCCACTTTTTTGGAAAACATTAATGACACAATCTGTTTTTATCCACACATTTTTCAGGTAACTTAAACTTCGTCTTCTCGATACAGTGTTATTTCTTCCGTCCTATTTTAAATATATTAACATCCCTCAATCCACCGAAATGCTTGGCGCGAAAATTCCAATTGACGTCATCAAGCAATCGGTCAATTATAGGTCTTGAGAAAAATAGCCAATAATTTCTACATTCTGTTTTAACGTCAAAATATCAACCTTTTGACAGCTCATGCCCCTTTAAATTTTTGTTTACTGTGCGGACCATTTCGGTTCGCACAGGCCGCAGATTTTCTTCATTTAGTTTTTCAATGAAAGTAAAAGCCATTGATTGTCCTGACACGTTCTTTGTGGCTAAATAAATATATTAGAATATAGTCTAATGTTATTTATTTGGCTAAATTTGATTCGATTTGGTGGAGTTTTTGGTTTAAATGTGATTGTGATTTATTACGTTGGAAGTGGTCGGTGTGGTCAAATATGGAGAATATAAATATGGTTTATTTGGTTAGATAATGTTAATCTAGTGAAATATATGGCAATCTAGTTGAATTTAGTTTATTGAGTTGAATGTGGTTTATCTGCTGATGTGTTTGACTGTGGTTTATCTAATTGATGTGTTTGAATGTGGTTATCTGGTTGATGTGTTTGAATGTGGTTTATCTGATTGATGTGTTTGGATGTGGTTTATCTAATTGATGTGTATGAATGTGGTTTATCTGATTGATGTGTTTCAATGGGGTTTATCTGATTGATGTGTTTGGATGTGGTTTATCTGGTTGATGTGTTTGGATGTGGTTTATCTGGTTGGTGTGTTTGGATGTGGTTTATCTGATTGATGTGTTTCAATGTGGTTTATCTGGTTGGTGTGTTTGGATGTGGTTTATCTGATTGATTTGTTTGAATGTGGTTTATCTGGTTGATGTGTTTGAATGTGGTTTGTCTGATTGATGTGTTTGGATGTGGTTTATCTGGTTGATGTGTTTGGATGTGGTTTATCTGATTGATGTGTTTCAATGTGGTTTATCTGGTTGGTGTGTTTGGATGTGGTTTATCTGATTGATTTGTTTGAATGTGGTTTATCTGGTTGATGTGTTTGAATGTGGTTTGTCTGATTGATGTGTTTGGATGTGGTTTATCTGGTTGATGTGTTTGGATGTGGTGTATCTAATTGAATGTAATTTATATGGTTGAATTTAGTTTATCTGTTTGAATGTATAGACTGTATTTAAATCTGGTTTTTGGTATTTGCTTGGTTGAATGTGGATTTGTTTAAATGTTTCTTCGATTCACCACAGTACAAACTGAATAAACCAGCGAACAGGTTTATCGAAGGTTTGCATAATTTTAACAGATTGCACAACGATCGATGCCTGGAGAGAGAAAACACTCCAAATACATGATACGTGATGTATATATGCTATTGCTTTGGTGCACTTGCCAAGCGACCTCCTGATAATGTCATGTGACTTTGTACATTGACAGATATCCAACACAGGTTTCTGTGGGGTAAATGGCCTTAAAATCGATACAATTGTTTCTGAGTCTTTTCTGAAGTGAAATACTCAAACAGATCACAGAAGTGTGTTCCCAATGTTTCAAATTTCCACTTATCTGGATCATTTACGTATTTTAAGACCATCTCTAATTATTGGTTTAGATCAATCAAATTAAACTCAGAAGTTTATCTTCGAAGGTATATAAAGACCCAGATCACATCTGCCATTTCAGGTTTCAGGCGTTAATCTGAGTTTTTGGAATCTTGTTACTTAAAGGGGAGATTGAAGCTGTCATTTCAATGACTTTCTCCTTTCAAACCAACGGCTCTTTTTTAAACAAAAAGAGTCATTATGTCCCTTCACGGAAACAAGGTTGACAAATTAACTACCGGCCTGCTATGAGCGAATTGTTAGGTTTTTGTTAAGATATAAAAGTGCTAGAAGGCTTTATGATACGATTTTTCTGGAGGTCATTTTCTCTTTCTGATGGAAATTGATTTAGGGATCAGAACAGATTCATACAAATCCTTGACAACTATCTTTTAGGATTTAGGTAATCTACGCATGGTTCTTAAAAACGTCAAAAGGGAACTTACATTTTTGTGCCGATTGCAACGTTTACTTGAAATTAAACCACTTTTAGTTCCAGGCTTTTTTGGGGGGCTATAGACCATTTAAATAGTTTTTTCAGGTCTCAGAGTAAACGTTTGAACCCATTACCATGATATACACAAAAATCCACCAACAAGTATAGTCTACCAATGTCATCTATTTTGTCTATCAAAAAATTGGAGAAAAAAAAAACAAGTATAGTCCACCAATGTCTAGCTCACAAACAGAAATTGAGTATGTTTCAATGTTTTACATCTATTTTGTCTATCAAAAAATTGGGAAAAAACAGGATCCGGAAGATATAAAAATTAATTCATCAACGAAATATTAATCCCACCATTTCTCAAAATGTTTTAATTAAAGCATAAGATATTTAGTTAATCTCAATACATAATCTCAATCCAAAAAGGCGACAATATTCTATATGGAAAACTAACTTCCTGTGAAACCAACGTGAACTGTACCAATGAGTACCAACTAGTTGAATAAGGAATTTAATCCCATTTTAATCCTTATATAATCATGTCTTCGCTGGATGCATATGGATGAAAGTTTTTTAAAATAACAAAGTAATTATAACTAATATTATCACCAAAGCAGACGTCGGAAAATAATGAAGAGCCGTGCTTGGTGAAATACTGGTTTCTTGGTCTATTTGATCTAAATTTAACAGTATCTCCAAATGTCCCTAAACTTTGCAATCAGAACTCTTTGATTGGTACTAATTTTTCTGTTTAATCCAACTTAAACTTAAAATTGGAATTGAGAAATAAAAGAGGCATGTAGCTTGTTTCAAATATCTATACAGATCAACAGATAGTCGTTTAAAGATTAACCTTAAACTTTGTATTTGAAAGTTGAGGGTAGAATAATTGTTATGTTAATTAACATTAACTTTGGCAAATATAAACATATCTAGGCTATGCTCTCTTCCAGTCTTTGTGGCTTTGTTAAGAAAAACATCTGCGATCTTTTCGTTTGAAGTCGTTTTTCGAAAAGGGAAGTCTATGTACAATTGTTTGATCATTTGAATTAGGTTGTGTTTTTCAAATTGCACGGGTTCTTCCATCCCATCTTATCTTTTGGATAACAGCTTTTAATATCCGCCTTGTCACAAGTGCACCCATTGTTTTATTGATCTTTATGAGCAACAGCTTTTTTTGGCACACACGCATATGGACATCTCTTTTGATCTCAAGGGAAAATACACACCATATCACTGACACATGTAAAAAACAGACATCTGCGCCGGTTTTATTCAGCTTCAGGAATAATCCTTGTTTCCAAAATCTGCTTTGCTTGAAGATGTCATCTAAAGTTGGACGTTTTATCAAGAAAGTTAACTTTTAAGGCTGAAAAACGTGGGCGATGAATTTGGCATCTCGGTAATGTGGTGGCGATAAGACTGAATTAATTTTGAAAGCGATCGAAACCCTTCCCTGACTCACTCATCGTAATATCCAGTTTTATTTTGTTGCCAAAATGGTTTCTCAGAGAGAGCCCTTCAAGACGTACCAGTTAACGGTCACTGACTTTTGACCTTCTGATGAAAATTGTTTTTGATCAAAAACGGAAATGTATTTCGTAGTCGTGCCTTTTATGATTTTAATCATGGACCATTTTTGCTTAATTTAAAGAGTGATTGTCTTCCAGAAATTACAATTATAGTTTACTTGATGTTGAACTTAACTTCAGAATCATCCTCCAAACGTTTATCAAGACAGTGACAATGTAAACGTTTTTAGAGGGAAGATGGCAAGTCACACGAGGAGATCGGTATATTATCAGGTTAAGCTTGATGAATGGAGTTGATCCTTTAACATGTGTTTAGAAGGTTACAACAATGTATAGTTTACATTTTACCTTTTAACACGCGTTTAGAAGATAACAACAATGTATAGTTTACATTGTACCCTTTAACATGTGTTTAGAAGGTTACAATAATGTATAGTTTATATTTTACCCTTTGACATGTGTTTAGAATGTTACAACAATGTACAGTTTACATTTTACCCTTTAACATTTGTTTAGAAGGTTACAACAATGTAGAATTTCTATTTTACCCTTTGACATGTGTTTAGAAGGTTACAACAATGTACAGTTTACATTTTACCCTTTAACATTTGCTTAGAATATTTCAACAATGTAGAGTTTACATTTTACCCTTTAACATGTGTTTAGAAGGTTACAGCAATGTATAGTTTATATTTTACCCTTTGGCATGTGCTGAAAAGGTTACAACAATGTACAGTTTACATTTTACCCTTTAACATGTGTTTAGAAGGTTACAGCAATGTATAGTTTATATTTTACCCTTTGACATGTGTTGGAAAGGTTACAATAATGTACAGTTTACGTTTTACCTTTTAACATGTGTTTAGAAGGTTACAACAATGTACAGTTTACATTTTACCCTTTAACATGTGTTTAGAAGGTTACAACAATGTATAGTTTATATTTTACCCGTTGACATGTGTTTAGAAGGTTACAACAATGTACAGTTTACATTTTACCCTTTAACATTTGTTTAGAATGTTACAACAATGTATAGTTTACATTTTACCCTTAAACATGTGTTTAGAAGATAACCACAATGTATAGTTTATATTTAACCCTTTAACATGTGTTTAGAAGGTTACAACAATGAATAGTTTATATTTTACCCTTTAACATGTGTTTAGAAGGTTACAACAATGTATAGTTTATATTTTACCCTTTAACACGTGTTTAGAAGTTTATAAGAACGTATAATTTATATTAGCCTCTGTGTTAAACCAATTATAACGTTTTCAGACATATTTGAGCTTCCATGAACACATTTAATGGAGATCCGTTGGCCATTGGCGTCCAACGGCATAAATATATTTAGCTACTGAAACCAAAAGAAACAAAACCTAATACTTATAGATACAATTTATAGGTTGCGTCTAATTACTGTACCTATATTAAAGGGACTATTTGTGCAGAATTGTTGACATTTTTGCTAAACCTTCTGCTAAATAGATACATAAGAGTTGATTGACTTTGGATGAAAGGTAGCTAGTCAATTTTCAGTGAAAAATGTACAATTAACCAGCAATTAGTGCGAATTCTGTGGTAAATTGTTTATTGACAGACGGTTTTAGGTTAATGTATAGTTTGTGTAGTAAACCCTACAACTGATGGGTAAACCCTACTATATTGAGTTGTGAAAGCCTTACTAATCTTCATCTATCTGATAAACTAAAAAACGGCATTTTGAAGTTTATTTCTATATCAAGTTTCTGAAAAAAACACATGAAAGTCAGAAGACCACGAAACGATCGGACAGGTTATAAACGTGTAAAGGCTCGCTCTGGAGCATCGGTTAAGGCCCGTTCTCACTGTGCGATTTGTCGTACCGAATTGGGGGATACGCTTAAAATGGATGTTTTTAATTGGTCGATACGATTTGTCAACCAAACAAACGCATTCGTGTGAATCGCATGCTACAAGTCGGTACGACAAATCGCACAGTGAGAACGGGCCTTGCAATCTCTAAACGGGTTGAAATATTACTCATGGATAACAGCTGTGGACTTCCTAACTTATCCTTGCGTATTTCTTCGCCCCCTATGTGTACTTGTCAAACTTCTAAATGTCATTGAAAATTTAAATTATGTAGACATTATCCTTCCGGTGTGTATGATATGTAATCATACAAACGGTTTTCGGAAATGACCCTGCTATACAGTAGGCCGCCCGTGTATCTCGGTGAGGATTTTTTCTAAAATTAAAAAAAGTTTTGCAACAAATTGTCTACTTAGTCAATCCATTCAGAGCAGGGTATTTGCTGCTTGAAATTAAAGGAAACAACCATCAGCTTCTCACCAGATCCATTTTCCTGCAATCAAAGAAGTTACTTTTTTAACGAAAATTGCTGATTAGTCCCTTTGTCCGACTCAAGCCTCCCCAATCTAAAATTAGAAGTTACCCTAGTCCTAAAGTCCAGATTTAATCTCTAAGGCCAACGGTCGACATTTTTATCAGAAATACCCATTGGAATGGAGTTGGAGAGTTCACATAAGAGGTCAATTGATCATGTGTCTTTTAAGTATTCGACAAAACAACAACATCATGGGATTTTACCTGATATTTGCTCGCATCTGCGTGCTTTTCTATTACTCTCTTACACATAGCTAGAGCTATCATCAGTTACATCGCACATACAAACACTATTGGAAACTATTGGACTATTTCGTGAAATTGACTCTGCGTTTTCGATATTAGTTTAACGTTTTCTTAAATTCAAAATATATATTCACGTACAGCTTGATGTCAGGATTTTTATATTTATCTGATAGCTTTTAAGAATGTTACCCAAGCTCGCATGCGAAATCCCTGCGCTATGTCCGGTAAAGTCGTACGCGGTCTATCTTAGTGGGAGTTTCCTCTGGACAATGAGTCCGGTTTCTTCCCCTACTAAACCTGGCAACGCCGCCGTATAAGTGAAATAATCTTGAGTGCAGCGTAAAACACTTAACCATATATCAATTATGAAGTTTTTAAGGGTACCGCACACAGCACGCTGGTGCGAGTTTCGTTGTCCACTATCATCTTCCAAGTTGAAGATATTTACTAAAAAATGTTGACAAAACTTATTGAT
Source organism: Lepidochitona cinerea (assembly GCA_963971465.1). Lineage (NCBI taxonomy): Eukaryota > Metazoa > Mollusca > Polyplacophora > Chitonida > Tonicellidae > Lepidochitona > Lepidochitona cinerea. Next base: position 27,571,257 of record OZ020553.1, read on the forward strand.
TCCACAGCTTTTCTATTCAAAGACGAAGAACTGAATTATTCGAAATCATAACTGCCGCAGTCGGCAAACCAAATCCCCCCTCGTCTAGCTGAAGTAATGTACCACATACTCCAATCTGGTCATATCCACCTGAAATCTTAACTATTGATATTCCATCGGTCCGACACAGGTTTTACGAGACATACTAATAAATAAAGAAGTAACAAAAATCCCAGCAGATTTTATGTGCAAATTTTGATTTATATAAAAAAGCAAGCAAATATTATACAAGCATATATCGAAATGATTTACTTTTACAAAGTAAGAACTGACCGTTCCTATAAAGAAATCCGAAATTTGTAATCCGATCGAGAACATAAAGTTCACTGAATATCAGTATGGATCAGATGGTCACGGAAGATAAATCCACAGAATGAAATCGTGTAAACACACTGGCTAATCCACAGAATAAAATCGTGTAAACACACTGGTAAATCTACAGAGTATAATCGTGAAAAAACTCACAAATTAAACAAATGACTGTGTCACTGTCGAGTTAGAGCCAACCAAATATTAATAACATTCCACATCACATAACATGACACACTAAGTAATATCATAAAGCAGTTGCAAAGTGCCTGACTTAAATGCCAACAACCCGTACTTATATAGATTCGCAGAACACTCCGGTTAAAACACATTAGAATAAATTTGCATATCCATAGAGATTGGACAATAAAAAACTTGTCTCCATCGTTATTTTAGACAAGAAGATTTTCCCCGTGCCCGTGAATTTTAGTGTTAAAAAATATAGAGATTGGGAATATTCAAGGTTTGAGAAAGTTCCTTGACCAGCAATACAAAGGCGAATTGTAAACAGCGGTCGGGGTGAACCGGCGAACAAACAATTGGCGAACAGACAATGTTCGGAAAAGATCTGTAGACTTATACATGAACCACAAATGACTTACAAAAACGACTTACCATACGCAACAACAAGTGTGTATGTCTTAGAGTATAAATGTGTATAAACATACATATATATATATGTATATATATTGTATCTGTGTACTGTAAACTGCTCAAGTAACACCTGACTAACCAATATTGACCAATCTGTCTATCCCCCACTTTCTCACCACTGTATATGTGTATACACGTAACTCGTATATGGGTGTAAGCTCCAATGTATTGCATGTTTTAATATATGAAGAGGTTAAGTAATTCTCAAACGTACTGACATATACTCCTGTATAAAAAGATATATATATAAGACATCAGTTTTGCTAATCGCTCAAAGTAACAATTACTCACTAGTATGGTGTACACCATTCATACGCATGGAATCGCCAATAAGATAAAACAACCAACCAACCAACCAAATCTGGCTAAAGGTTGTGTCAAGGTCGGCACTTTTATGGCTCGTCTATCAACTTGTTACCTATCTTGATATATATAACGTATATATACTATAACGAATGTAAACATTGAGTAACTCACTGCTGATGATATGTTTCTACTCACTAGAGGACTTTCATTTCTGCTTTGTCCGAAATCATTATCTGATAGGGACTTTTTATTAGTAAATCAGTCTATGTTATGAACTTCTCCAGAATTATAGGTCTGGGTGATATCTACTGATATTCTTTTACGTCTTAAAGCGAATACACGCCCACTTCTCACATGTGTGATCCAAATATCGTGACTCTGTATCAATGAAATTCTATGGTTTAGCTAATCCTAGAAACCAACATAACCTTACTTAGCCAGAACGTCTAGCCTAAAGTAAGCTAATGGGACATCAAACATATATCCTTATAAAACCTGTTGATTATTTCGCGGCCATAGTTATTACATGCATGTCTAAACAGGATTATGATTGAGGAGGTAGAACGGCAGCTAAACAACGCTTTATTTCCAAAAATTTTATAAGGAAAAAAAGGGCCTGAAAAGCAGTATTGCTCTATGGAATCTGACCTTAACTCTAAAAACAGGGTAGTCTATATTTCGAAAATACACAAACCCATTGAAAAATGACCCAAGCCTTTAATGCCCCCAGGGCGTGTTATTATCTCGGATTTTGGTAGTGAATGTTAAAGAATATCACACTAATTGATTACTATCTACAGCCTATAGCAAATCGGCGTGTTAGCTTTACCAAAAATACTGATGATTTGTTGCCAAATTATCTTTTCCAGAAAATTCTCCGATTAACCGATATGTGAACACCAAATCATCGTTGCGCCATTGCCACAAGGATGTTGGACCAAAGGAGACAACCGATTTTAGTCTATTTTACGACCTCCAGACAACCACTTACAGATAATTTGCCAACCATAGACAGAGGTTTGTTTGCTTACTCACTATCAGGCAGAAAATAGTAGCAACAGGGAATACCGAAACACATCTTTATATGTACTTGTTTGGTCGAAAATTCCGAGATGGATTACCTGCTATCTTTCTGCTGATTTAAAGGTGAAAGAATAATCGGCACAAACTTAGGAGGTGTGTCCTTGTAGGACTGACCGTGTGCCACCAATACAACAACCGTTGGCTTCAGGTAACATCCAATAATTATTATAGGATTAAGCCCACATAGAATTAGCTTAAATTTGTGTAACTAAGTGAGAATTGAACCCGTTGTCCGTGGACTGAAGCCTGGTGTGGGTTTACGAAACTATCCCTGCTGCGACGGAACTACCGCATTTCCCCACAGAACTCTTTGAATTAAAACACTCACATAAATATTAGCAGCACAGAGTAACATGCAAACACACATTCCATGAATTTAACGAATATTATTCTTGTTTTTCAAACGGGAATATAATTGATAGAGATCGTGCGAGTTTAACGTTTGGACAAAAACATCTGGTTCACACTGATTGGCCTGCGTTTGGTCGGTATATTGTCCTCTTTAAAGAAAGATAAAGTTTCTGCAAAACTCAACCAAAGGTAATCTATTAATTGAGTAATAGCATTTGCTTTGTTTCAATATTTATGCTTTCAAAGTCATATCGGCCATATTTTCAGGACTGACTCACATTCGTTTAGCGATGTTGCTTCATTCTGATTCATTCCATTGCTCTATAGTTGGTATTCTAACACATGCGTGATTTCCCTACATGCTGTGAGATAGGACAAAGCTGGCGTATAAATAGAGGATATTTGTTGTTTATCGGTAAATACCATTTATATTTCATCGAGTGGATTGGCGAAGCCAAGAGTGAAAATACAAGATTTTTTTTAATCCACGAGATGAAATATAAATGATATTTACCGATAATACATCAAATGTTCTATTTATTATATAATTATTAGTGAGATTTTCGTGTATTTTCCGCGACAAACTGAATGATTCGCGGTCGCTATTTGACCTGGAAAATGACCTAAATTTGGGCCCATCACACATAGGCCTGTACGGCGTAGGATAAAATAGCGCGTCGTTTGGGGGTTCAACACAACAAAAACATATATATTTGCATCAAAAATTCTTATTTTCACGTTGCAATTCATACATGGAATTCATAAAACAAGTTACAGTTAGGACAAAATACTCATTTCGTGAGTAAAACCTGCGTTTGCCCACGCGGAAGGACACACGGTGCACGTGCGACAACAAACATCGAGGTTCGCTGTCGTCGACGGTAAAGTTGAACATTTCCTATACTTCAGTTTTTAATTAAACTTTTAAGTGGCGAAGTCTTGTTATTTTAAGATGAAGATTTACTAGATTAAGTGTGTTGAAATGTGCTAGGATAAATTAGATCTTTAATTTCTCGTTACCAGAATCAATCGAGTCGCTTCTTTCACACTGGCATTTTCGCCCAGAGCGAGCGTGACGATCAGCCGGCACTCAGACCACATCCCACAGTCTTCGGTTGCAATGATTTGCGTCGGTTCTCGATACATTTTCTATATTCTTGAAAATAATCAATTTGAATTTTCCAGGATTACCACATTGTTTTACATTAGGCCCTATAAAGTGGGGTAGACTGGCAACATGTTTTGACATTTAGCGAATCTTGCTGGCCCAGGCTTAAGTAATAGCCTACCCCAGCGAGCACCACAGAAAGGCCAAAGCGAAAAAAATGTTTGGTTTGTGTAAAAGTGTTTAACACCCAATTTATAATGCTAAGAAGTGTTCGATAATATATAAAAGGAGACTTGATTACAAATTTTAGCAATTTTCACAAATTAAAGATTCAATCATGAGAAGATAGGCTATTTCCAATTTCAATGAAAATAGTTCCGGCACTGGCAGTGATGATATAAATGTTATCGGTAAAAGTGGTGATATCACTTATATCAGAGCTGTATAACTCAATATCTCACTACTAATTATATATTCTACCCCTCCTGCATGTGCGTGCCGTGTGCAAATATACATGTTAAGTAGAGATGACTTTTCAAACAACATGGAGTCTGTAGTGCAATATCGGCTGGTAGGCTTACCTCCCCCGGAAGAAGTGATATTTTGCTTGTTATCATACAAAATGAGGGATTTAACCTGATAATGTTGTGAGTGTGGTTATATTCTGTCCTTATATATTGAAAACTGGGCTGTCATGAACGTATACAGTCATCAAAGGGTTGATTTCACAACATTTCCCCCGATAGTGTCGTCAGCAACCCAGCCTGTCAAAGCGGTAGCCATAGTGACATTATGTCATTCTGCTTCAAAATATCTGGGTCAACCGTTGCACGTGACCAAAGCTTATCGTTGATTGGTTAAACGTTCCCACTCTGTACCGAGGGAGGGATAAGGAACGGCAATCAACAACAGGTCACTTTTTCCTCATTTTTCTCAATTATCGGGGTAGAATCGACTTTAATACCTTCGTCTTGGTGTTTATTGCGTAGCCCGATACCGCTGAACGTTTGTTCGCACCTCGTCAAACCCCTCGAATGCTGCGCATTCTCGTGGTTTGACTCGGTACGAACCAACGTTCAGCGGTATCGGGTTACGCAACAAACACCGCTACGGCGGTATTAAACCCTTAAATAAACTAGCATATACGCAGAGAACGTTATTGTTGTGACGTCAAACCCCCTGACACTGAACGACGTCATCATTATTAAATTTTGGTGACGTGATGGAACACGACGCCACTGGATGACGTCATCGCCTAAACGCGAATGGGGATGTCAGACTATTGTGTATGTCAGGCATTTCGCCTTTAAAACTAACTCATACAGGCAGGATGATGCTAATACGCGATGGCAAGACTTGAAAGGGAACAGCTAAAGGTATAAATATATCTTTAAAAAGTTATCAGGTCTGTTAGTAGACAAAAAAAATGGTAACGCATAAAACAGTTGTTTGAAGCTAGCACCCCTATCATTTTTTAGATATAGATTCGTCCATGGGGCAATCAGGGAAAAACTATTCAGATATAACGTAGGGTTTGCCCATTTTTAGTTTAAAGTAGAAAATAAAGCAAACTACTAAAATTCAGTCTTTCTTTACATTAAAGTTAATGTGTTAGAATAGAAATAATGGATTGATTCTCTGCGTATACGCTGTGATAACTGCAAGAAAAAAGGAAGTGTCCATATTTTTTAACTCGGGCCTCCGTCCCTCGTCCAAAAACAATGGGCAATTCCTTTTTTCTTGCAGTTATCACAGCGTATACGCAGAGAATCAATCCATTATTTCTTAAACACATGCGTTTTTGTTGTGCAGGTCATTAATATCGTTTCTTGAATCAACATTTCTGGTTAAAATTTCTTTCTTCTTGGGCTTTCTAAACACCGTTACTGTCTGACAATCACTAATCCAGTAAATTTCTAGGCGTTATTCAGAATTGGCTTAATAAGAGAGTTCCAGAGAAGGAAAAACAACAGATGTAGAATACACGGGACTAATTAAGGTTTCTGCGGTGGTTGAACTATGCCACTCCCCTTGGGATTCGGTACGTTAACCCTGTGTGTCAGTCGACTAGGGCAGCTAACTTTTCGGGATCACGTACAGTTTATAGTGAACAACAGGTGTGAGGAAGAACAGTACCCAGTGCTTCACAACTATTGATTATATGCTACATCTTTGGAGCAATGAATACTATAATTATACTTGAGGGGTTTAATGAAATATTGATGTTCAACCTTTTTGTTGATAAATGTAAGACCAGTGCACGAATTTCCAGGAAATACGGTCAATGGTTTTCAGGTATGGTTGCCGCATAACATAAAAACAGCATTAAATGAAGGGTACAGAAAGAGGTAGAAAAGAAATAATTAACCCTGTGTAACAAACACCCTCATAGGTATTTCAAGAAAATGGTGACCATTTCAAGAACCATGGCATTTCTTGGCATTCGATTGGTTGAAATGCCCAGAATGTGAGTCTGTATCCGAGTGCTTTCTGTGTACATATTTGATTCTGTATCACCCCGTAGTTAAGATCTCACGCGCTGATATTACCACTGAGTGAAGACCTTTGAGAGTCAACACAAAATCATAAGCATAGACGCTGGTGAGGTAGGCTTTGCTTGTCTCAGAGATTCTGAAAACGGTTGTCCAAAAGCGTATTAAAATTTAAACCAGTTTAATCGAGTATAGAACGTCTCTGGTTTATACACAGTTTTAAGTAAACAAACTTCTCTTAATTGTGATAAAATCGTTATATGATGTTTTCTATGGGATACGCGTAGATATTTATTGAGGTATTTATGTTGAATTTATTCGGAGTTACTTTGCTAATGCAATATGTGTAGATATTTGTTGTCTGACAAATATTAAAGTGGCATGGGATGCCAAAATGTTGACATTTTGATATTAAAACAGAATGTTGAAATTATTGGCTATTTTTTCCAAGACTTACAATTCAGAAGCTTTTTAGTGCTTCTAGTCTCGAAAATGTAGGATAAAGTATTATTTTGAACTAACTTTCGCTTAGAATGAATGAATGGTTATTTACATGTTGTTTACTTTTCGAACACTAATTCGGTTCGTATAGGCCACATGCTGTATAGATTTTCCTCATTTCAACGCCAATCATTTAGTTTTTCGATGACCTTCAAACCCTCTTACTGTCGTGATGATCAGAAATTATGAAAAAAAGTGTGAATTTTGGCAACTGATTCCACTTCAATGTCCAGACAACAGATATCTACCCGTATACAAAAGGACGGGCGCCATATAACTAATAGAATTTTTCGATTTAATAATATCCAACAACTTTAAAGGTTTTATAAACAACGTTTGGAAATATTTACTAATTCGCGTGAAGTGTGTTGTGGGACGTGTACTTTGCTCGCCAAAAAGAAAATAAAAATTCTGGAGTAGAACATACAAAAGTTGATGTCACTTTTTCCGCTCTACAATGCTTACGGAAGTTAATATCTCCACTGGGACTTTATTCCCACCAATATCTTCATCACAGCTTTTGTATAAAAAAAAGCCAATATTTCATAATGGTGAATAAAAATTAAATGAAATGACATGAAAAAAAACGACCTCCGTTGTCTTCGGCTGTGTTCCTTTGTTAGTGCGTCTTCATGACGTTTATGACGTCACTTTTGACGAGGTTTTCCGAGTAGTAAAGGCTAACTCTTACACTCACTTTTTATTTGAGTTCTTTTGGGTTAATTTCTTTTGTGGAAAAGCTATTTCTGATTTATATTCGATTACTCGCATAAATTATTCGACGGATCACTTTGTGGTTAACAGAAAGCTAAAAAAAAAGTTTTTACGTAAATTATCTTTACGTGTATTTTAGGTGTGTTCATTCAATAAACTATTGTGTTATTAGACGCCCTTGATTAGTTATACATATATAAGTCTCCAACCGTTTTGCTGGACTCCAAGTGGCATGGTTTACGAGCACCGACATTCATTTGTCTTTATTGGGGCGGAGTGAATTTGCTCAGCCGGAGAGCGATGCTAAAAGTTTCGTTTGAGCCCAAGATGGTTAATTAAACCCCAAGAATCTTTATTTTTGTTTCTATGGGTTCATTGTTATATTGAAAAATACATTTCATGTTTATATTCGGTTAATTCGCACAAATTATTTGACCGACCGCTTTCACAGAATCTTTGGTCCATTCGCTGCTCGTTATTTTTTGTCAAACCGGTAACTTGACCATCTGTTGTATGTTGTCATAATCTGCGTTAGAATCGCACACAATTTTGAGAGGACCATGTGTCACGATTATTAGTGTGACAATATTCGCTCACTTATTATAGCAATTGTGTGATCCATGAATGTTTTCTCATGTATTGAATTGTATTCTAATCCTTTGGTTAACATTATACATTTGGGTCTACTGAATGTATGTCATAAAAACGGTAAATATCTGTTTCAAAAGTTATGTGTTCGCGTGCTAAAGTTATGTGTTCGCGTGCTATTGATAAGTCAGACAATGTCTAATTAACGGCGCACACATCTTTGCCCGTCGAATTTTATGAAAAAGAAGTCTTGATAGTGTTTTGCAACGTTTAACCAATTCTTTTGATAATTTCTAGAACTGGTAGGGTGTATATATTAAGTTCCTCTTCTAGTTTCACGTTAGCAGGCTGGTAGATTTAAACAGAGAACTATTGCTATTCATAAAAATGTAAAAGGATAACGTAATCAATGCTAGGAGAAGAGTGGGATGGCAGTTTTGATTGACAACAGAGTTCATTTGCATCACAAGATGCGAAAATAACCACGCAGTCCAATCATTCACGTGTTTCCAGCATTATTCTTTCTCACAACTTAAACTTAATACACACTGCATTATTCATCACAAATGTTTTCTCCAGGATGTGGTTTTCCAATCTAAACTTTTGTATTTTGAACATATAACAAATATCAATGCATTGGTTGTCTTTACATTGGTCCTTCAACTATCTCGTTGATAACTTGACCTTTTGTAGACAATATGCTTGCCTTCAAGCCTTTGTTTTCTATAGCTCAGTTGCAATCAATCAATGTATTGACACGTAAGTTTTCAACCGGAAAACGATTTCCGCCTTTATCGTATTAATTTAGCCCGCGTTAAAGTGAGTTGTATGATTTGTTTTTGCCAGAAGTTTTGTCAGGCTGTAATAATACACAAAAAAATCCATGCCTTTTGATCCTCAAAGATATACATTTAACCCCACTTGTAAGCGGCTTACAAAGTAGCATGTTTTGTCGATGAAGTAGAACGGTCTTCGATATTGAGCTGCTTTTTTCAACTCGGCAATATACTATAACAGTATGGACATATTCTGCGAAGACTACAATTATTTAATCGATTTCTTGACATCCATGTGAATGGTAGAGCTAATATAAATGCATGGCAACTGTGTTTTGATGTTGTCTTTTGCGATTGACTTTGAAGAAGTATGTCTGCATTTTATCATTTGGTAGGACAAATTACACAATTCGTGTGAAGTTAAAAAAATAAGCACATATCTTTTTACACGCTCTTGTCAATCGGTCGTTAAATACCAACAGCAAAACAGAAAATTAAAAAAAACATACAGTTGAATGCACTGGGAATTGGCTAGAAAAAATAATCATGGAACTTTCTTCGGACACGCTCTATGCTTTAGACGCCGTGCTTTTCGTAAGTTTGTTAAAACACAAAAAAGGCAATCTGACATTAATTTTCTGGCCTCGACCTCTGCGCTTGGGATTATTTTGCTTCTTGAAATACAAATGACCAAAATTGGTAATGAAGAATATAAAGTATTTTGGGGAGGGTTAATACTTAATATTTCACAAACATCCCCAAAAAGCTATTATTAAAACAACACGCGATCATCGGATCTATACTGCCATACCAGTGAACTCTGTGTGTTCTCGGACTGCATTTTTTATATCTCGGAACTGTGAGTTCTTAGTTTCTAAAAGTAAATCAACTCGATGCGTGTTTTAGTCCCACTGTCGGTGTTTAATTTGCCGTTAAATACGTTACTCTGTTTTTTAATATAAATCACAATTTTAAAAATCTGCTGCACTCTAGTTATGTCTTTGTTAATTATTTTGTCTCGTAACAAAATGCAGACACTGTCAATGCTAACGATTCATTATTTTTATCTGTAGCTTGTCTGGAGATGGGGGGATAACCTATATAAATCTATCATGTCAACAAGATACGTTTTGATAACCAATGTATCATTTATCTGTTATTAGAGCATGGCGGTTAATAAAACATTCATTGACACAATTATCATTTAATATCAGGGAAAACAATGCAATCTCTGATGTTAGGCCAAATCATCCTCGTATTTCAAAAGTTGAATTAAATTTTAAAGAGTACTCATTTTTTGATTTAGTAAGTCATTATGGTTGTTTTCGAAAAAAACTGCGATGAATAATTTAGCCTTCATTGATAGTCGTCGCAAGATGTTTTAAAATCAACCCTGACAGGCTTCATGGTTGTAGCATACCCTTGCAAGATTCTGGAAATTCTACATGTTTGTGTGTTTGTCGAAACGGAGTGTATATGTACAGAATATATTTTCTATAAATTGCACAGCGCCATCTTCTTGTAGTTTCCCATGGTCGTATTGATGAATAGTTGGACTTTCAGCAATTTTGGCCGACATCTAAGGCATTCAGACTGGATTTTGAGTGACGCTCTCTGGATAAAGAGCATTAAAATTAGTTTTCTTCCAGTACAGGTAAAGATAACCCTATCGTTATCCAGTGAACGATCAGTGGATCCAAGGATATACTATTCTCGGCGACAACATGACCTTTGGTAGATACAAAACGGTGTTTGTCTACCAGTCTTTGTTTTCACGAGCCCCATTCAACTAATCAATGTACTGACATATAGGCTTTTAACCGGAAAACAATTTCCGTCATGGTATTAATTTGGCCCACGACAAAGCAATTCGACGTTGTTGTTTTGTGTTTTCTCATTGAGGCAGCATCAGACTGAAATACTACTCTACCAAAATCAAAGCAGTTTGTTTTCTATAGAGATTGTAAAGAAAGTTGTCAATAATAAATGCCAAGCGCTTTGCTGTTACCGAAGTTTGAACCTGAAAATGTGCACATGTCTTTGTTAAAAAATAATGCTTTTATCCAAGAAATATTTATTCCTTAAATAAGTATTAATTTACTTAAATACTAGTATCGAATTACTTAATTGAAAAGCATTTATAAAAGAATAATTAATTGACTTTATATGTATACAATTATATGTATTTGGCACAAGCTTGTTTATATACATCTGCTTCTGTTCATATGAACGAAGATTGAAAACGTTATGTCCCCGTTTTCAGATGGTTCTGGAGTTTTTTCAGTAATTACAGTAATTACTTATAGATTTATTCCTGCAATAGCATAACAAGAACCGTCGTCTTTAATATATACTCTCCCCAAAAAGAAACGCAACATGCAATTTTTTTTTTCAAACATGAATTTTTCCAGCAGTCTGTTTCCCAGAAAACCTAGGTAGAAGGCAGACAGGGGCGTTTAGCCCTGACCAGTATGTCTTTCAAACTCTTGTTCTTTTTATAAGCAATGACTGGCCTTTGGGTCAGAGGTCGAGCAAGTTTACTTTGAAGTAGTTTGTATTCTTCTACTATAATCTTGGCCATAGCGATGCTAGCTTTGTTATACTGAAACACAAATGGTATTATAGTTTTTTCACGACATCTTCCGGGGTCCAAGTTCAAACCCAAAGGATAAATAGTTTGTTATGTTTGAATCCAAAAACTTTCCCTTTCCAAACGTTTGTGCTTCGTATCTGCAGCGGAAGTGAGAAATGGGATTTTCTCATGATTTCAAAATGGTCCTTGACCGAATGACCTTGAGTATTGAAATGTTGTGCCACGGGTACATCATGTTTAAGTCTTATGCTAGATAAATGGTTGGCTGCTCTTTGTCGTAGAGAATTCTGAGTTTCTCCGACGTACTGTTTGCGACATTTTTTGCACGTGATTACATACACGATATTAGAGGAGTCACAATTAAGATTCTCTGCCATTTGATATTTGTTGCGAGTTTGTTCTCCGAAAAAGGTTCCGCGATCGGGTACGTATATATCGAGTTTGCATCGCGTCTTAAGGCATTTCATTGATGTACCTGAGAGAAATGTTGGACGGTAGTGGTACACTCGTGAAGGGGAGGTAAGCGTATCGGGGGATGAAGGGGGAAACATGATTTGTCTTACTGTGTTAGATTTCATCCTTCGGAGTAATCTAATAGAATACGTCCTAGGGAGGAGAGCTTTAAAAAGAACAGAACAAGCCTGGTTAAAAAAATCTACAGTTTCTATAGAATCTAAAAATCTGATATTTAATGACTCCCTTGAAAGTGTGAGGAGGATGGTATGACCCAGCATGTAGTAGCTGATGCGTGTCAGTAGGTTTGAAGAATACTTTGTAATCTAAATACCCAGTAGTATGATATGTATGACCCTTGTAAATAGTTACATCCAAAATCAACAGAAGTGTGATCAATAGTAGGCTGTAATTTAATGCTTGAGTAGTGAGAATTAAGAGTATCAATGGTCTTCCAACGTATGTTGCCAAATGATAAAAATGTCATCCAGATACCGAAGGTAAATAAAAGGTTGTTGGTGACATTTGTGAAGAATATCACTCTCCCACTCAGCCATAAAAATAGAGGCAAAGTTAGGACTAAAACGTTTCCCCATAGCACACCCTTTAATTTGCTGAAAGATCTCCCCATTGAATTCAAAATCGTTACCTTTTAAGCTAAGTTCCAGCAATTCTAAAATGTCTTTATCCGGACGACGGTGGTCAGGATATCTTTGGAATGCTGATTTTATGGATTTAAGACCCAGATCTATGTCAATGTTTGTATACATAGACTCCACATCCAGACTAACCAAAATCACATCTTGTGGGATGGATTTCTCAGACAATTTGGCCAATAAATCATCCGTATTCTTTATAAAGCTAGGATGCCGATTCGCTATAGGTTTTAGATAGTAATCAATTAGCTCTGATATTCTATAACTTTCACTGCCACAATCTGAGATAATAGGACGCCCAGGGGGCATTGTAGGCTTCGGCCATTTTTCAATGGGTTTGTGAATTTTCGGAAGAATATAGAAGACCCTGTTTTTAGAGTTATGATCAGATTCCAAATAGCGATACTGTTTTTCATTAAGTAAGCCTTTATCTTGAAGAGAAACAAGAATTTTATTAAACTTCCTAACATTTTCAGGCCAAATTTCCTTATCAAGTTTTTTGTAATGAAGAGGGTTGCTTAGCTGCCGTTCTATCTCTTCAATATAATCCTGTTTTGACATAATAACTGTTGCCGAACCTTTATCAGCAGGTTTAATAACTATGTTTGGATTTCTCCTTAGCTTACTTAAGGCAAGACATTCTGAATGAGTAAGGTTATGTTGGTTTTTCTGATTAGTTAAAGCATCAAACTTCCTTGATACAGAGTCACGACTAATGTTTATTTCTGGATCATACATGTGAGAAGGGGGTGTATAGCCGCTTTTAGATGTAAACGGCTTGCGTACCCCACTAGAATCTCGGTAGATATCAGCCAGACTAAGATTTCTGGAGAACTCCATAACATGCACTAATTTACTAATAGAAAAGTCCCTATCAGATAATGATTTAGGGCAAGGCACAAATGAGAGTCCTCTATTGAGTAGAGATATATCATCAGCAGTGAGTTCCTCGTTAATATGTGATACTATTTTGAAGTTCTTGGAGGAAGATATACATTTCAGTAGACTCATTGATTGACTGGAGTTTAAACGTCGAACGGTTGCAGTCCCATATGAAAAATCGCCACGAAATTAAGAAAATGTCATAAAGTGTAGCGGCCGCAACACGCTATGGGACATTTTTCAAAACGTGTGGCGGTCGCAGCAAGAAATGAAGAAGTTTTTCAAAACGCTTTGCGAGCGCAACACCCTATGGGTTAATTTTCGTAAAATGTCGTTTAGGGTTTAAGCCCGATGTTTTTTCAACGCAAACATCAAACTATGACTGAAGGATTACATTTCGCCTAAACCTACAGTAAAAAAATATTCTTTGACATATAATTAACTTCAATCCTTTCAATGGTATTTCGCAGTTGAAAGGTTACAATAGGGTGAAGAATTACTTATGGATAACAACTTCTTGGTTTATTGGGTGACGACGTTTCGATGTAGTTCTTACATCGTTATCAAAGTCAAGGTTGACTTTGTTGATGTCTCGAATGGCCGCATCTCCATGATGTTGACGTATCAAACCTTTCAATTGACTTTGATAACAATATTAGAACCCCATGGAAACGTAGTCACCCAATAAACCAAGAAGTTATCCATAAGTAATTCTTCACCCTATTGTAATTGAATTAACTTGTGCAATTCTTTTGAGACACAAGTATATTGAACTAGTGTGTTGTTTCTAAGCATGTAAAGGATGGATGTATTTATTGGTTTTCTCTATTATGATTTATCATTATATTATCTTTGCCTTCAAAGATGGATGACCAAGCCATCTGAGCTTTCCTTGTGGTTTCAATTGATGGTTTAAGGGTGTTTTTTATCAATCGTTTTTGTTGAATGGAAGGGTTACTGAAAAAGGTTTCTTTAAGGGAGAAGAAAACTAAACCAATCAGTCGGGAAACAGTAGGCCGAACGATGAACCAGTCTTGGTTGGCAAGAACGGTCTTCAGATTCAATCGTCGACAATGCGATCGGATCTTTTTGAGCGGTGATGTTAATGTCGAATGGATAATTCGAGTGGATATAACACGGATGGGACCCCCTGTCAAAACATATCGGTGTGAGAAGAAAGAATGGTCGATTCTACATCGTGATAAAATAACATTTTCTTTCCAAGAAAGAGAGGAAGAGAAAAATATATAACCGATCTCTGTCTAGAATTGTGTAACATTATTTTTGTTCGTTTTTTGTTTTCTGCTCAACCTGTTTGCTGTATTTGATTATCTTCGGCCTAAAGTCAGAATATGTTACTTCAACCGAGGGCACTAGCTTGGCCACGCAGAATTGGCTTCACTGTCTTCGACTATATTACCATACAAACTATGACTGGGCAAGCAGCAGAACACAACTCCCTTACCAGCAGATGTTAACAAATCGTGTATGTGTACAATTTGACGAATAATTCCC
The DNA here is from genome assembly GCA_963971465.1 of Lepidochitona cinerea. Taxonomy (NCBI): domain Eukaryota; kingdom Metazoa; phylum Mollusca; class Polyplacophora; order Chitonida; family Tonicellidae; genus Lepidochitona; species Lepidochitona cinerea. The sequence goes on from OZ020553.1 coordinate 27,586,277, forward strand.
ATGTTCAATTGTCAGAAGCTCGACAAAGATCCGTATTTCAATAGAAGACTCAAAACTCGATACAGTGTTATCCAGATATTGGCGCCATACATCTGTAGCGAAGGGGATATATCAACAGACCAATAACCTATTTTTCAAAGAAGCCAAATTACTTCAATTTTGAAATTGCCGTTTTCTTATTGCTTATCGATTGAATATTCTACAGGACGCCAAATCGTCTATAAGCTAAATGCAATGTAGGTGTAATCACGTATAATACTTAAAAAGTTGATTCTAAATATAGGTCAGCTTATATACCCCAGTGAGGTTTTAATATCCAGTACAAACATGTACATAAAAACCGATCCTTTTGAAAATCTGTCATCATTTTTCATCACGTGGGCATACGTTGGACTTGTTTGGACTTTGATTTATTCTCCAGATTTATCTAAACGCGCTACTCCTCAACACGGTTGATTATCAAATGCGTAGTGACACTATTTACAGTATTCTAACTAAATTGTATGTTTATAAAAATCATATGCACAAATAGATTTTTTTTCTCTTTTTTATTTGATAAAAATATTTGGTATTTTTGAGTTACGGTGACATTTATTTCGTCAGTCATTTAAAACCTACCTATTCTCAGTTTTGTAGTTCAACGTCATTTTCTTTTAAAGTGTATTTTGATGTTGATATATAAAAGGTAATGAGAAGTAATTAAGGCATCGTCACGCCCATGGCGCTGTCTTCATTAAGTTTACTGAGCCCATCGGTTAGACATCTTTCGGTATCATAACAAAATTGTAAATATTATTGAATTTGGAGAAAAGAGCGTTAATCAACTTTATATTGATATGATTCAAATCTCCTTATACGGAAAGTAAATCGATCAGTTCCAGTCCTACCATTCTCCAAAACCAAACTTGGTTGTTCAAGGGACCTAACTTAGGGTCATATTCCCCATACACAATTAATGATATATCCAACGTACATTGATATTTGTTGACTTTAACTAACTTGCAGGTAAAATGATATTAATTTCTAACACGCGCTTTATTAAAGATATTTGTCATTCATATTGTGGTCTTAAACGTAATCTATTGAGTGTTTAGCCGTAATTTTCCAAACTTTATTCACATTAACGTTAATGCTAAGTGTTTCACTCTTTCTTATACTGTGATTAGAACAGGTTTAAAACAATGGGTACGTCTATAAAACGTATAAGATGGCTAATGGGATTAATGACGTAATACTTTTTAGAAAATAACTTCCAGCAAAGTAAGCAAACATCAAGCTTGAACACGAGACAGGCGCATAATGATTTGACTCGTTTAAATAGCCTAACGGTAAGCGCCTAATAAGTACCTATTCTGAGAAATAAGGACGAAGGATTTGTTTTGAGAGACACGGGAAGCCTGTCGATAAGCTTAATACTGTAATCTACAGACACAATAACTTGAAACCTAAGTAACGCGGTTGCGGATCGACCGGTTAGTGTTCGGGCTTCACGTTTAAGTATGTTTAGGTATTTGAAACAAACGTGCAATCGATTAAATTTACATACACAATTTTAGTTAAGGATTGTCTGGCAATTTTCGGGACAATTTCGGGGACCCGTTGCACAAAGGTGTATTAAGCTTTAATCAGACTTCAACACAGGGGCCGGTTGTTCAAGAGTGTATCAGGCTTTATACCCGTCTAAATGACGTCGCATAACACAGAAATTCAATTGTTACGTTACAAAGTTATACCGGTCTTAAACCTAATATGATTTTCAACAACCGACCCCAGAATGAAATACAAGAGTGTTTTAGTCAAGAGTCATTTATACAATACTAATACGTCTCCGGGATGACAACACATTTTCAGTCAGATGTTTTTCGTTCTTGAGAACATCCGTAAGAAAGCATACAAACAAAGTCATAGCCTTTTCCCTTTAAGAAGAACCAAGGAATGATCTGGTGTATCAAAATCACATGTGGATCGTTTCCGTGACCTTCGACGGGTACCTGGCAGCTCTTCCACGTACATACGGTGACCGAGTGAAAAATCCACACGAATTTTGTTCAATTTTTATTTGGTCTGAGTGTGATTCGAACCCGCGCTGCATCAACGGAAGGTCTGTGTGGGACTGAGGGACAATCACTCTAACTCACTGGACCACCCAGGCCCTCACATCTTACAGAAGCCAGTCAGTTACAATTCAGATACGTTTTGTTTGGAAAAACGTTTATTTTCCTTCACCTCCCTTCGTTTGTTTTTATATTGCGTGTCATCGAAGGCCAGTGCATGAAGCCTACACTGTGTTGCCATTTATACATAGTGGACGACAGGTTGTAATTGGCTGTGTTATGATTTCTGTTTTAAAACAGAATGTATTCAGAGATTATCGTCAAGATTTTTTTTAGCCTTTTTTTCCTACAAAACTTACAATACGTTATGTAGATCGTCACGTTTGATTTATGGGTTCTTCTGCCCATGCGTGTCCAATTGAACTCTGATATCAATGTGATTTTTAAAGTGTTGTAAAGCAACCCCTTCTTATCGATTGAAAATAAAAAAAATTGCGATATCTCTCTGAACATTCGTTTATGATAGGTATCTGAAGCGATACTAGAGTTCAGCTGGTAATGTCGATATTTGACTATTTTTTTAAAAATAAAACCAGCATTTAATTCGGAAGGATGCAATTTTAAATAGGAACGTGTTTTAAATAGTCCCAGCTAATCAGAAATTTTTCGCATATATAGAAGTATGTATAAAATTGTGGAGAAAAAATGACGCGTCCTGAAGACAATGTACTAAATACGATTTGGTCTATGGCTCAGTCACAGAGACCCGAACTGAAACGTATATGCTAATACAAACAAATTACTGTTAATTCGGTACTATTGAAACTTATCAATCATCATTTTATCCGTCCAAATCAAATGCATAGACCGATCTGGAATTCACCAGAAAAACTCCCAAGTACTCCAAGCTACCCACGCAGTCGTTCGAAATTCAAAGGCTTAGCATTTTAGTTCATTCTGTATTAAATTTATCGACAGACTTTTTGGGTGCAGAACATCGTTATCGGTTATGAAGTGGTAGCTTTATCAATCCCTTCAACGGAGCTATGAATAGCATGTATCTCTTCTACCAGTTGCTCACAGGGATCCGGTAGCTCTCTCGGTAGAGTGATATAGTCTCTCACAAATCTCTCATAGACCAGTAATGGGTTCAGTATTTGGTATCTATACTCCATATGTAGAAGGCCAAGCTCCTCACCCCACCTTTAAATTGTATTGACAAAATTTTCCTCAAAAGATCCAGCTTCCCTTACCATTAAATATGGCCGCCATATGCGTGCAATCTGAAAATAATGAAACCAGCGTAACCAGAATAGGAGGTGCACATCATCGCATGATAACCAACATCTCCAGCAAGTTTCGAAAAAAATTGATGAAAACAGTGGGAGGAGATGCGATGACAAGCACTAATTGTCTATGTCTTCATATATTGTCGAAAAAGGGCAATAATTCTGAAAACAATGAAACCAGCGTAACCAGTATTGGAGGTGCACATCCTCGCATGATATCCAACATGTCCACTAAGTTTCGAAAAAAAAAATAATCGAAAACTGTGGGAGGAGAAGCGATGACAAGTACAAATTATCTATGTCTTCGTATACTGTCGGAAAATAATGAAACCAGCACAACCAGAATAGTAGGTGCACATCCTTGCATGATATCCAACATATTAAATGATTACTGACAGACAGACAGACGGACAGACAAACTGATCGCTATATCCCCCCGCATTATATGCCAGAAGGATAAAAAAAAACGTTACACATAATACAAGAAAATGATTACATTGACGTTGGGAGATGTCTTTATCAAAAGAACAAAAATACACTTGGAGAAAAAAAATCCAATAAAACAAATAAGGATAAATTATTGCGTTGTTGGCAATAACATTTTTAAGGAGTATTCCCGGATACAGAAGTGACCCCTCAGCCATCAAATTGGCTAACTCAGAAAGAGGGAAGCAATACTGTCAATTCAGATTTCAAATATGTAGAAACGGTAAAATCAGTTATAAAAGTGTTGAGCCTTGAGTATACCATATAATAATAATAACATAGAGAATGTATCAATAGATCCGTTACAATTAATAATCAGAGACCAGTTATTTTTAGAAATATTGTTGATGAAAATAAGGGGAGCGACTATTAAATATGGACCCTATGTAAAGAACAAATAAAAGGAAAATGCAGAAAAATCAGACGAGTTGTCTATTGGATTTAAGTGTGTCACGTTTCTCAACATTTATTTCAAGTTGGACAATTTACAGGTGTGAGTCCGCTAAGTAAATTGAAGTTTACAGGTTAAAACGGAAGCTTTGGGTTATTGATTTCCTGACTTTATCTATAGTAGACATGTTTGTCCAACATCAATTTAACACTCCGTTGCGTGGTTTACATTCGATTCAATTCAACAGAGACTTAATAAACACATTATACGCTTGCCGTTCGACGTAAAGTAGGTTTCTTCGAAGATATCAAAAACTCCAAAAGCTTTCTATCAATTTACCGTTCTATACTTTATTTCAACCTCCTTTTGTTAATTCCAATTGTCAGGAGGCTGTGATATATTAAAGGGGCATGAGCTGCCAAAATGTTGATATTTTGACGTTAAAACAGAATGTTGAAATTATTGTCTATTTTTCTCAAGAAGTGTAATTCAGAAGCTTTTTAGTGCTTCTAGTCTCGAAAATGTACGATAAACTATTGTTTTTAACTAACTTTGGCTTAGAATGAATGAATGGTCGTCCCGGTTATTTAAATTTTGTTTACTTTCAAACACGTTTTCGGTTCGTACAGGCCACATACTGTATGGATTTTCCTCATTCCAACGCCAATCATTTAGTTTTTCAATGGCCTTTAAAGCCTCTTACTGTCGTGATGATCAGAAATTATGAAAAAAGTGTGAAGTTCGGCAGCTCATGCCACTTTAAAGTCCTAAAATAAACGAAAACTAAACGGTTCATGTTTTAACCATTTGTGAAGAGTTGGTGCATTGACATTTTATGCTGCAGAATTTGGAATTACTTGTTAAATGGTAAGAGCTGTGGACATTCGTACTTTTCTAGTCAGCTATGAACGCGAATTAATAGGTCACCCCAAGACAGTTGTGCTGATGATCTATGGCACGTATGTCCAAAAAGTTGTTTCGCCACCAGATAACATTTTGCAGGGCAACACGATTTTGATCTAATTATTGTCGTGATAAATTGGTAGCCAGCTGAAGTGAAAACACACAGAAAAAAGCAGCGTAGCGGACAATTACTGTACTTACAATGTGACAATCCAGATATGCATTTCAGCTCAAATATTATGAGGTTATTATATGACTTCGCATCCAACAGGGATATTTATTGTACGAGTCGCCATTGGGTTGAAAGCCGATATTGGACGAGACGCCCAAGGCGTCGAGTCCAATATCGACTTTCAACCCAACGGTGACGAGTACAATCAATATCCCTATTGGATGCGAAGTCATATAATAATCTTTTTATTATACATATGCAATCCAACGCCAGCAAGAATTATTTCAAGTTTAACTTTTAATAAACAAGCACAATAATTTATTTCAATATTCAACGTATTCACAATTATTAGAACGTCGCATTTCGTTTTCTTTTTAGTGTTTTCTGGTATTTGACCCTCGACAAATTTATCTATATCAGCGTCATCTAACATCTTGAAGATATATGAGGGTTCTGACAAAACGACAGGAGCGAAGCAGACGACTCCGTGGTGACGTCAGATTCGCATGTTACACATCATCGAACTGACGTAGTCGCTCTTCTCTCTGCGGATACCCGGATGAAAATCCACTAGCACTATCCATAGTATCCAATATCGCTTTCGGCTCCAATATCGACTGATATATGATCGACACGTGGTACAAATGCTAGTCTTTCATTGGTTAATGAATACTGGTTGTATAATAAAGATCGATACAAGATCGGCACATGATATGCATGACAGTCTTTTATTGGATATTGCAGTTTATGTTCAGAGTTGATAAACTACCTTTAAGGGACCAAATTGTATTCATTCTTAAGACGAACACCATAAGAAAAACATGATCTTCAACTCATTAACAATCCCAATCTCAAACAAAGTATGATGTATGTAGTTTTGTATTGTATTTTATATTGAGTTGCCACAACAAATTGCTTCCTAGGCAAATAATGGTTAAGCCATTTAGACTATGTGTTGTGTCAAATATCGAGATATATCTCTTTCTTACACATTCCAACTAAGGAAGTGTATGTGTGTTATAAATCAATTAGGGGGTCTCAGGTAAAGTAAGGTTATCGATTTTAGATTAAAGGCTAGTACATTTTACATCTAAGAGATGCATCCAATTACTGACCAGGCTTGACCTTGCTTAACTTCGGTGATTGGACGAGAACCGGTATTTTCAAGGTGATATGGCTGTAAACAACACCTAAGTGATAAAATTCGAGTTCGAAAAGTAAAAATAGTACAAACTATATTTCTTGCCAAGAATACTCATTCATTCCACAAATAACACAGATACTCGTGCTTAAACGCCGATAGCAGTTGATTCCGAATAGACAATCTTGACCAAACATAACATGTACTTGGACACACGTCATTGGTTAAATGTACTCAGACATCTTACTGATCTGTCACGTCTCCATTTGATCTGTCTATAAAGGGCGAATGCTGTAGATAAACAGTGGTTCAATTATAGCCCATCCCCAGTTAATACCAAGGTAATACTCACAGAGATAGTTTAGAAAATGACCAAGTCGTTTACTTGGACCTAATTCTTATTGTAGCCACAAGTTTAGATGTCCTTAAATAATTTAAAAAGTGGTAATTTCTTTTCTTATACCATGTTTATCCCCCCGCCCAGCATATAATGCGGGGGATATAACGATCAGCTTGTCTGTCTGTGCTTGTCATCGCATCTCCTCCTACGGTTTTCAGCAATTTTTTTTCGAAACTTGGTGGACATGCTGGATATCATGCGAGGATTTGCACCTCCTATTCTGGTTACGCTGGCTTCATTGCCCTTTTCCAACAGTGTATGAAGACATAGACAACTAGATGGTTTTGAGATCAAAACATATGTCTCCCCCTGTAGTGACGTTAATGATGAAAGGTACTGCATGCCTCTAAGCATAACTCAGGATGATTTCAACTTGTAGAAAGTTGTATCCCAATGATTAAGACCCTTCGCTGCATGACAACCACCCCGTATTCTCAAGGACTAGCTCCAATGATAACTCGAGACCAAGACTAAATTTCAGTTTAAATTCTTTACTTAGACATCAAACCATTCTTGGAAACTCGGTAAAACCTTAAACAAAAGGTAAACAACATTGATAGAACTTTGTCCAAATTTCAGAAAAACATGAAATTAAAAGTTATTTTGATTATTTACGCTTAAATCAAGTATATGGAAAATTCTTGTTATATAGAAATATACTACCAAGAAATTACAGTAGGCTACATATACTAAACACAGCGTCTCAGTTATGAGTTTTAGTATAACATAAGTATAATGTATTTATGTAATTTAACCGTTAAATCGAACAATATTCTGGCATAAACTCACTTTTCCGGGCGAATACAGCCTCTAGCATCATACAAGGTTAAACATCAAAGGGAAACTATGACCCGATCAAACATGACCTGGGTAGCCTAATTAAACAAAAATAAAAACCAGATATGTTCATCTCGTACACTTAGTAACAAGAAAAATATCATAATCGTGTACAGGAATTCACACTGACACGAATAATAAAACAAAATCTATCCGCATTGAAAAAGAATAGAGCGAAAAGCGCAACACGCTGTTATGACATTATTACGTGACCAATAATCGTCACTTTACAAATTAGTTATCAGCAGCCTTAGGAGCTTTATACTTATTAACCAGTGATAACATTTGAAAGTACAAATAAAAATACAGCAGAAAGTAAAATGTTACATACGTGCGTCTCCTAGACGTCGTAAAATATATGTGAGAACCAGACAAAAAATATTCACATGTCGAAATCTCCGAAATTGAGATGGGTTCTGTCAAAATCATAACTCGAAAATGACAACTGGATAAAAATGTATAAAAAATTGATTGTATCGAAAATAATAGTTGTAGCTAATGTTGTAATAACAAATTAGTTTTTAATTCCAACACAAAAGTACCTAGCCTAGTAAGTGAAAATATGAACAGTAAAAAACTCGCAAACCCATCTTTGACCGAGTGACGGGTTTCTGGATTCATAGCGACACACATCAGTTTGAACGATTCTGAAACAGTTTCCATTCAAACTCCGCAGACATGTAAATTCTTATTTTGGAATAAAACAAACACTATCTCTTTTTATTCTTAAAGTGGCATGAGCTGCCAAAATTGAGATATTTTGCCGTTATAGCGGAATGTTAAAATTATCCGCTATTTTTCTCAAGACGTACGATTCAGAAGCTTTTTAGTAATTATAGTCTCGAGAATGTACGATAAAGCATTGTTTTCAACCAACTTAGGTTTAGAATGATTGAATGGTCGTCCCGGTTATTTAAATTTTGTTTACTTTTCGAACACGTTTTCGGTTCGTACAGGCCACATACTGTATGGATTTCCCTCATTCCAACGCCAATCATTTAGTTTTTCGATGGCCTTCAAAGCCCCTTACTGTCGTGACGATCAGAATCTATGAAAATAGTATGGCAGCTTATGCCACTTTAAATAAAACAACTGAGCTACCAGTATCTAGATGATGACATAGGTCATGTTATGGTAACTGTAGTATGTTTGGACGACACCTGAAGAGAAACACCCTTGGTGTAGATATGATCTAGCATAGTACATCTTCTTGTTGTGTAATCTGTGATGAGCTGATCAAAATTTGAAAGGCAGGAAAGTGTTTCTCCCTTAAAGGGGCATGAGCTGCCAAAATTCACACTTTTTCATTGTTTCTGATCGTCACGACAGTAAAAGGCCTTGAAGGCCATCGAAAAACTAAATGATCAGCGTTTGAATGAGGTAAATCCATACAGTATGTAGCCTATAGGAACCGGAATACTAGAAGCACTAAAAAGCTTCTGAATTATGCGTCTTGTGAAAAGTAGCAGATAATTTCAACATTCTGATTTTACGTCAAAACATTTTGGCAGCTCATGCCCCTTTAAGAGAATCTACATTGAAGTCCCCAACAACAATGATGCTGTTTGTCTTTGCTCTTGAGAGCATTATATGTAGGTAATGTCTTAAGTGTTGAAATGGTAATGTAGGTGGTCGGTACAGGTTGACGATTCTGAGTAATGGGGACTCAATTTCCACAGCAAGACATTCTATGGGTACATCAGAAGTATCAAATACAGTGTAAGACAGCTTCCTGTGTACAAACACGAGACTCCCCCCTTCCCAGTGTGCTTGAGACTTTCTGGTAATTTCTCAAACAAGCAACAACCAATGTATATCCAATTCGGAAGCTAACTGAAGATCGAACGGGGGTACAAGCGCCAGATGGACTCTGAAGTTTCATACGCACAAGCATCTTTTTATTTTGTTAACATACACTTTTGATTTGGCTAACGATATCCTGAATAAATTGTATATATTAATGGTGATATCGCCAGAATGTTGCCCTTTATGATCACAATCGTTTCTGCAACACTAGTTTGCCAACAATCCCCCTACACCAATGAGTCGGCGCAGATTTTCGCGGGGGTGCTTAACTTTTTTCTTTGTGTATAGTTATTCCAGTTAATAATGTTTAGTAGATCCCTTAAAGTGGCATGAGCTGCCAAAATTCACACTTTTTTCATAATTTCTGATCGTCACGACAGTAAGAGGCTTTGAGGGCCATCGTTAAACTAAATGATTGGCGTTGGAATGAGGAAAATCCATACAATATATGGCCTGTTCGAACCGAAAAAGTGTTCGAAAAGTAAACAAAATTTAAATAACCGGGACGACCATCCATTCATTCTAAGCCAAAGTTAGTTCAAAACAATACTTTATCGTATATTTTCGAGACTAGAAGCACTATTAAAGAAGCTTCTGAATTATACGTCTTGAGAAAACTAGCCAATAATTTCAACATTCCGTTGTAGCGTCAAACTATCAACATTTTGGCAGCTCATGCCCCTTTAAAGAGGCGTGCCCGGAACGAATATCGTTAAAATGTGTGCTAGTCTACCGTTGTTTATATAAAAATGAGATTTCCACATAGCCATTGGTAGGCCTACTTTTTCCCAGCTCAAACAACTGCATGGGCAGTTTTTCTTGAAGATTCCACTGTCTGCTTTGTTGTGGTATAAAGAATCGAGTCCGCAGTAGAGCCCTTTCTGGTTGCGCGTTTGGTCTACTTTGATATGTTTCTTTGCAGACTGTCAGACACAAAACAATAGCAAAACGGGATTCCCTAAATAACTCGTTAAATGTACATTTTTGGCGGAAAGTTGACTTACAGCATTTTATCCGAGATTGTTCACTGTATTTTTCTAACAATCTGAAGGTCAACGGATAGCCACAACACACTTAAGCGATATCTCCCTTTAAGTCAATATTTTATATAAATATCAGCTCATTACTGGGCCATCTACAGCCCCAAGTTCATGGACACAAGGTAGGGATGTTGACACAATAAAACATGTCTTTGGCAAGATAACAATGTTCTTGGATTCTACAAAGAAATGCAACTAACGTTTATCAGAATTATTGAAGACTGAAATGACAGTGTGAACAAACCATGACGACTTGATAAGGTTTAAGAACCTAAAAATCCTCACATGTATTAGTGATACATGCAATGAAAAAAATTAAATGGACCAAAATCTTATTGGGAAGTGGTCGGGTTTTAAGAAATTATTTTTCAAACATAACACGAGTGGATAACATGTACACTACAACAATTTTTTTTTCTCAAAGTAACAAATCCAATGTATATTTTTATAACAATATAACAAAAACCTGTACAATGAGGAAACCCATTTTCCCAAAGATCTTGTTCTTGTTGCTTTGGAATAAGATGCCTCTGGTAGAACATTAAATCTAGCGAAAATAAAAGCAACCAAATGCGCTTAATCTTCATCAATCTGCATTTTCCTTGGTTTCCAAAGAACTTCTGGAATTTGGAGCGGGTTGTATGTCCATATAATAGTTATGTAAAATATGCCTGAGAAATCAGTGGTCACAAAGCTATGTTTTTATAGAAAATTGCTTTTTAGTAATTATAGTCTCGAGAATGTACGATAAAGCATTGTTTTCAACCAACTTAGGTTTAGAATGATTGAATGGTCGTCCCGGTTATTTAAATTTTGTTTACTTTTCGAACACGTTTTCGGTTCGTACAGGCCACATACTGTATGGATTTCCCTCATTCCAACGCCAATCATTTAGTTTTTCGATGGCCTTCAAAGCCCCTTACTGTCGTGACGATCAGAATCTATGAAAATAGTATGGCAGCTTATGCCACTTTAAATAAAACAACTGAGCTACCAGTATCTAGATGATGACATAGGTCATGTTATGGCAACTGTAGTATGTTTGGACGACACCTGAAGAGAAACACCCTTGGTGTAGATATGATCTAGCATAGTACATCTTCTTGTTGTGTAATCTGTGATGAGCTGATCAAAATTTGAAAGGCAGGAAAGTGTTTCTCCCTTAAAGGGGCATGAGCTGCCAAAATTCACACTTTTTCATTGTTTCTGATCGTCACGACAGTAAAAGGCCTTGAAGGCCATCGAAAAACTAAATGATCAGCGTTTGAATGAGGTAAATCCATACAGTATGTAGCCTATAGGAACCGGAATACTAGAAGCACTAAAAAGCTTCTGAATTATGCGTCTTGTGAAAAGTAGCAGATAATTTCAACATTCTGATTTTACGTCAAAACATTTTGGCAGCTCATGCCCCTTTAAGAGAATCTACATTGAAGTCCCCAACAACAATGATGCTGTTTGTCTTTGCTCTTGAGAGCATTATATGTAGGTAATGTCTTAAGTGTTGAAATGGTAATGTAGGTGGTCGGTACAGGTTGACGATTCTGAGTAATGGGGACTCAATTTCCACAGCAAGACATTCTATGGGTACATCAAAAGTATCAAATACAGTGTAAGACAGCTTCTTGTGTACAAACACGAGACTCCCCCTTCCCAGTGTGCTTGAGACTTTCTGGTAATTTCTCAAACAAGCAACAACCAATGTATATCCAATTCGGAAGCTAACTGAAGATCGAACGGGGGTACAAGCGCCAGATGGACTCTGAAGTTTCATACGCACAAGCATCTTTTTATTTTGTTAACATACACTTTTGATTTGGCTAACGATATCCTGAATAAATTGTATATATTAATGGTGATATCGCCAGAATGTTGCCCTTTATGATCACAATCGTTTCTGCAACACTAGTTTGCCAACAATCCCCCTACACCAATGAGTCGGCGCAGATTTTCGCGGGGGTGCTTAACTTTTTTCTTTGTGTATAGTTATTCCAGTTAATAATGTTTAGTAGATCCCTTAAAGTGGCATGAGCTGCCAAAATTCACACTTTTTTCATAATTTCTGATCGTCACGACAGTAAGAGGCTTTGAGGGCCATCGTTAAACTAAATGATTGGCGTTGGAATGAGGAAAACCCATACAATATATGGCCTGTTCGAACCGAAAAAGTGTTCGAAAAGTAAACAAAATTTAAATAACCGGGACGACCATCCATTCATTCTAAGCCAAAGTTAGTTCAAAACAATACTTTATCGTATATTTTCGAGACTAGAAGCACTATTAAAGAAGCTTCTGAATTATACGTCTTGAGAAAACTAGCCAATAATTTCAACATTCCGTTGTAGCGTCAAACTATCAACATTTTGGCAGCTCATGCCCCTTTAAAGAGGCGTGCCCGGAACGAATATCGTTAAAATGTGTGCTAGTCTACCGTTGTTTATATAAAAATGAGATTTCCACATAGCCATTGGTAGGCCTACTTTTTCCCAGCTCAAACAACTGCATGGGCAGTTTTTCTTGAAGATTCCACTGTCTGCTTTGTTGTGGTATAAAGAATCGAGTCCGCAGTAGAGCACTTTCTGGTTGCGCGTTTGGTCTACTTTGATCTGTTTCTTTGCAGACTGTCAGACACAAAACAATAGCAAAACGGGATTCCCTAAATAACTCGTTAAATGTACATTTTTGGCGGAAAGTTGACTTACAGCATTTTATCCGAGATTGTTCACTGTATTTTTCTAACAATCTGAAGGTCAACGGATAGCCACAACACACTTAAGCGATATCTCCCTTTAAGTCAATATTTTATATAAATATCAGCTCATTACTGGGCCATCTACAGCCCCAAGTTCATGGACACAAGGTAGGGATGTTGACACAATAAAACATGTCTTTGGCAAGATAACAATGTTCTTGGATTCTACAAAGAAATGCAACTAACGTTTATCAGAATTATTGAAGACTGAAATGACAGTGTGAACAAACCATGACGACTTGATAAGGTTTAAGAACCTAAAAATCCTCACATGTATTAGTGATACATGCAATGAAAAAAATTAAATGGACCAAAATCTTATTGGGAAGTGGTCGGGTTTTAAGAAATTATTTTTCAAACATAACACGAGTGGATAACATGTACACTACAACAAATTTTTTTTTCAAAGTAACAAATCCAATGTATATTTTTATAACAATATAACAGGTTTTATGTACAATGAGGAAACCCATTTTCCCAAAGATCTTGTTCTTGTTGCTTTGGAATAAGATGCCTCTGGTAGAACATTAAATCTAGCGAAAATAAAAGCAACCAAATGCGCTTAATCTTCATCAATCTGCATTTTCCTTGGTTTCCAAAGAACTTCTGGAATTTGGAGCGGGTTGTATGTCCATATAATAGTTATGTAAAATATGCCTGACAAATCAGTGGTCACAAAGCTATGTTTTTATAGAAAATTGCGCTTACCTATGTTGTTGTTGGGCATACACAATGCAGAAAATCAATGTTGGATATTGTCATGCGCAGATGGCTGCCTGTTAGAATAGTTTATATATTTGACCTAAGACATTTTATGTATCTATGCGACTACATTAATTAAATATAGTTTGACTGTACACGTTACTCTTCCATACGGTTTAAAGGTGAGAGTTAAAGGAAATGAATAAGCAAATAAAGTACAGTCAATTTTCTTTTCAACGCTACCTTAACCATATCTTTATTAATTTTCCTCGCCAAACTGTACCATTTTAAAAGGTGCGAAGCGTTGTCAGAGAAACGACTTACCGACTCGGCAGCCATTTTCACAGCAAGGCTTAGCTGTATGTCCCGTTCGGCCAATCAAAATAAGCCTAGCTCACCAGTTACTACCACTCGCACAAGAAAAATTGGTCAACTCTGAAAGTCTGTTATTTAAACCTGGGTTAATGTTAAGTTTTTCGAATTGTTTAGTTTTCGATGTAGAAAAAAATGTAGAACGGTAAATTGATAGAAAGTTCTTCTAGTTTTTAAGATCTTTGAAGAAATTTACTTTACGTCAAACGGCAACCGCATAATGTGTTTATTAAGTCTCGAATGTAAACCACGCAATGGAGTGTTAAATTGATGTTGGACAAACATGTCTACTATAGATAAAGCCAGGAAATCAATAACCCAAAGCTTCCGTTTTAACCTGTAAACTTCAATTTACTTAGCGGACTCACATCCGTAAATTGTCCAACTTGAAATAAATGTTGAGAAACGTGACCAACAATATACTTAAATCCAATAGAGAAACTTGTCATCAATTTAACGATGGGTATGTGCTATACGGATACATCTATGATTAATTCAAATATATATGTCATTTGTCTAGAGTTTTCGCATTGCCGTGGTCACCCGAAGGTCCATGCCACGGGAAAAAGATTATGAAGATCTACTCTTCAAATTCAAATTTAGCTGAACTCGACCAATACATCTGCAACTCGGCCAATACGACTTAAACTCGACCAATATGTTATGTTTCTGACGATCTTTGCACAAAATCCCATACGCTTTTAAATTATTTTGAAACTGCAAAAAAAAGACAAAAAATGAAAAAAATCTGAGTGGATTTATCTTTTGATTGTCGTACGTGGAAGAGTTACCAGGTACTCTCCGAAGGTCGGAGGTTCCTCCGAGCAAAAAACTCGGAAATAATCTCGAGTGCGGTATAAAGCATAAAAAAAAGAATATCATGTCATTTCTGCAACCGTTTTGTGGTTTACTTTGATCAAGCACGTGTGCTGGTAGCATCAAAGAAATCTGACAACGTTTACCACAGTGAGAGTTTATCAGTTCTTTAGATGATATTATTTCCCCAAGCAACAGATACGGCTACCAAACCTCTCGTGTTAAGTTGTTTAGACAGGCGGATAAAAGCCAATAGTTATTCCAGTTAATAATGTTTAGAGGATACCTTTCGTCAATAATTTATCTGCGAAAATCACCTTATTACTGGGCCGTCTAAAACCCCAAGTTCATGGACACGCGTCTGGAATATTGACACAATAAAATATTTCTTTGTCCAGATAACAATGTCCAGATTATATAACGAAAAGCAATACTTCCCAAAGCACGAAGAGTGTCTTCTTAAACTGACGACGTTTATCAGAACGATTCAAAACTGGAATGATTGTACAAACCATGATGACTTGATGATGTTTATGCACCTTATAAGATTTTTTTTACTTCTTTGAATTACCCTTATCAATCATAAAGAATAATAAATTGCAATGTAATGTATATTTTCATAACAATACAAACTATTTTATGTACAATGATTGATTGATTGGAGTTTAACGCCGCGCTCAAGATTATTTCACTTATATGGCGGCGAAAAGACGGTAAATCATACATTTTTACATTAAAAATACGTTGGAAATGAAAAATGACAGAAACAGAAAAATCAACAAAAACTGGTAAAACACGGTTTTAATTATTTTGCAGAATAAAAACAAGGTACATCACAATTATCTCCAATACAGCAACAGTATACAATTTATAAAAATAACTATTTTTCAATAATACAAATTGTTAATTAATATATGTGCTCTCATGCAGTAATATTAACAGATCGGTCTATACCATAATAATTAAAAATTTGATCCGGGCTAGTCGCCTCTTACGACCAAGATTGTCTGGGAGCTGTGGGTCAACTCTTATTGTCCGAAACCCACACGGAGGCCCAAGGATTTGTCGCCTCGTACGATAAAACATCTTTGGAAAGATGTGGGTCTATTCTTCTCTCCCCGGAACCCACACGGGGTGGTTCTGCTTGAAGAGGCAGAGTTATATATGGTGGCGTTTGTCCACACCAGATATTATGCGATCGAGCATAGGTTGTAAAGAGTAGAAAAAAAATACTACAATTATACCTGACACACCGCATCCCAATTTTAACACGTTTTAACAGACTTCTTTGTAAATGATATACTATTCTGTACAATGAAGAAACTCCTCTAAGACGAACCTAATACTTTCACAGTATAATTTTCACAATTGTCAGGTTACTTTTGCTTTCAGAATAAGGTGCATTTTGGTAACACTATAAATCTATCAAAAACAAAGGCTAGCAAATAGATTAGTCAACACCTATCTGTTTTTTCGAATTCCAAAGAAATACTGTTTTTGGGGTGGGCTGCACATCCTTATAGCAACTGTGTAAAACATCCCTCACAAATCAGTGAAGCTAAGTTTTTACACAAAATGTACCTCCCATATTGTTTTTGGCTATACACAATGTAGAACTCTCCTGTACAGATAGTAAGTAGCCTGTTTGAATAGTTTTTTTTTTCTATGCGACTACTTTTTTAAAATAGATATTGACTGTAAACATAATAAATGTACGCTCCCATACGGTTTAAATGTGATGGGAAGGAAAGAAATAAACTAATACAGTATCGTCAAATTTTCTTTGAAACGGTACAAAAATAATATGATTTTTCATCCGCAAACTGTGCTATACATCAAAATACCCAGTCCAATGGAAATTGATCTCATTTATGCTACAGCTAGAAAGTAGCTTACTTCGCGATAATTTTGTATCTGGATTATTTGGATTTGGGATTGCAGCTAATGATTGAAGATTTTTGTAAGTGTTTTTTTTTAAAATTTTTAACCAATTTTGGAAATGCCACAGTTAGGCTTAGAAAAAAGGTCAGAATGGCGGTGCCTATCTTGAATTCTGTGTTGCATAAAACCAACATGCTCTATGTAAACTTTATTTGCTTGTCAAGGATATCTCATGTGTTGATCTATTTGAAAATGGAAAGGAAAAGCTTTAACGAGATCTGGGTAATTAGCCACAAATTAAAATGTTAACATTATTGCAAATGGGGTGGTTGGTTGTTTAGTGTTTTACGTCGCGCTCAAGATTATTTCACTTACATAGCGGCGTTGCCAATTTCATTGTGGAAGGAAACCGGGCTCTATGCGCGGAAGAAACCAACGACCTATCGGTGGTAACTGCCAACCATCCCACATGGAACGTTCGAGTAGAAACCCAGTCAGCAAATTTTTCAATTTTTTTTGGACTGAGTGGGATTTGAACCCGTGACCCATTGGTGGAAGGCTGTTCGGATTGAGCATCCAACACTCTACCCACTGAGCCACACTGCAAATGGGAAATGAAACTCTATCCTGTAACCTACAAGAAAGTTGCTTAGCGATTATCCGACCGGCGACCATCTTCACATCAAGGTATGGCTGTATGTCCCTTTCGGCCAATCAACATGCACCTAGCTCACCAGACACTACACTCGCACAAGAGAAATTGGTAAACTCTGAGGTGAGTTCGATTATACATTCGGCGTACGCGGAACACAGAACATTGTAAACCGAAGGATATTATTCAGCGAAAATGTATGTATCACGTGACCGATTAATCCCCAAGCAGCCATTTTGTAGTCGTATTTCAAGATGGCGCCCGTGTTATTCATATGGACTTAAACAAGTAGTCGTTGCAACCGTGACGTTTGCTTACTTCCTTAGTGCCTGCAAGTTCGATTTTTACACCGAGAAGCAAACACACTTTGCTCACGTCAGGTATCATCCTCGGGGTACGGCGAATACATAATCGAACTCGACCTGAAAGTCTGTCAGTTTAAACCTAGGTTAAACCTGCTGATAACTACAGACAAACATTCTGATTACTCTGAAATACGTAAATAAGTTTGTTTTTTTTTTGGGGGGGGGGGGGACGTGACAGATTGCATTTGGTGTCGACGTGAGTGAGGAGCTCGTTGTTGAATTTTCAGAAAAGGTGGTCTTGCCGCTGATATTATTATTTATTGTTTGATTGCATATGTATAATAAAAAGATTATTATATGACTTCGCATCCAATATGGATATTTATTGTACGAGTCGCCGTTGGGTTAAAAGTCGATATTGGACGAGACACCGAAGGCGTCGAGTCAGATATAGACTTTCAACCTAACGGTGACGAGTTCAATCAACATCCATATTGGATGCGAAGTCATATAATAATCTTTTTACTATACATATGCAATCAAACACCAACAACAATTATTTCAAGTTTAACTTTAAACAAGCACAATAATTTATTTCAATATTCAACGTATTCACAATTATTAGAAAAGAAGGTCCTGCAAGAGCCAAACTTTATAAAATTACAAATTACGGTAAAAATTTACGGTTATATTGATAGTTGACGACCGAAAAAAGGCGGTGGCTGACAAAACAACATGAGCGAAGCAGACGACTCCGCGGTGACGTCAGATTCGAACGTTATACATCATCGAACTGACGTAGTCGCTCTTCTCTCTGCCGATACCCGGATAAAAATCCAATAGCACTATCCGATATCGGTTTTCGGCTCCAATATCGACTGATATATGATCGACACGTGGTACAAATGCTAGTCTTTCATTGGTTAATGAATACTGGTTGTATAATAAAGCAGGTTATAGTCATACAAGATATGATAAGCTCGCAGGGGAAGTATTTCACTAATACTTTTTCTTGTCAGTTAGACATGTTAATGGTACGTTCCACTGACGATCAAAGAGTTTGTCTGACAGATTCATTTTCTGTTTTTTCCCACCGTTACCACGTTTTTGTTAAGTTATTTTTCTTGTGGTGTAAGAAGGGTATATAACCACAGTTGGTTTGCAAGATAACGTAGGACAACAGGAGGTGTAATAGCCCATAACATGTTAACTAGTCAGTCAATAAACAAATTTCTACGTAATACTCAAAACCATGTTATGTAACTAGCCTGAATTTTCGGTCTAAAGGGCAATTTCTTTTATATTTGGCTGGTAATGTGAATCATCCTCTAGCCCGGACCACTCTCCTAATCCATTTAAGGTATAAGTCTTTATTTAAACGATACACTTTCGGAAATGACTGCACATGATAATTTACGCGACGCCAAATCCTGGACATTTACCTTTATTGAAAGACGAGACCTTAGGCAAGATTTTCAGGCACACGGCTTGTACGTAACTGTTGTTTTAGGAACGATTCCCCCAAAGATGCTTGCTATCTTCCACAAAAGTGACAAGAGAGCGGACATAATTGACATGATCTTCCAATTGCACATGCTCCTTACAGCTTCCTCTGGCGATGCCGAACTAACTACGCGTGACGTTTGTAAAAATGGAGATATGTCAGTGGTGCAGGGCGGAAGTAGGCCATGACCGAAGATATATGAGTGACGTATTTCTACGACGCCCCGCCCAGTTTAACTGACCGGTTAAATGTTTTACTATGGCGGTTACGTCAGGTTGAAAGCCAGTGGATTTCAAAACTGCATAAGGGAAAGTTTACCACTTTACAGCGGCGTAAGTTTGATAAACTCCTTTTTTGTGGTCTATACTATTGGAATGCAGTGATAAATATTTTATTCTTTGCTTATTTGTTGATACATTTGCTCCGCCGATTTTTTCAGCGCGACAAGTTCAAAAATATCGTTTTTCATTATGGAAGTAATATGGGCTATGACGAATACGGAAAAAAAATTTGGCAGAGTCCAGATTTATGTATCATACAACCCAAGGACAATAAACCATAAATAGTAATACAATATAAAAGTAAAATAACTTTACTTTCGAGCCGTGTGGGTGGAATAAAGATCATTTCTTCATCCTATCACATTGAATATTAACCCCGTAATAATTATAGCATATTATGGTGCGGATCAATCTACCGTAGACCTTCGTCAGTCGATCAAAGGGACACGGGACACATCCGTATGATGTCAATTTTCGTAAAAATAATCAACAACGATTACTTAAGTACGTGTAATCTTGGTTGAAGAGGTTCTGTGGTCAAAAGAAGCAACTGTCGTATACCTCCTCGTGTGGCTTAGTAGTTTGTGCTATAAATGTAAATATCGATTGTTTTAGCCTATATTTACTCTACAAACTACTTGTTGTTTAATTGGCTGTAAAATATTCTATCCTTTGATCTTGAATTGATAACGGAAGTTTACTTGATACATTTACTCTCTAATTGTCCAATGACATGAATGTACTTTAATATCCAGCAGGAATATGTAAGAAACCATTATACCTCATGTACCCACTCTTGTTGGCAAATGCCATGGGAATGACTTACGTCACTAGCCGCACTTAAAATTACTTCCACAAATTTGGCGGTGTTACCAGGTTTAGATGGGATGTGGGGGAGAAACTGGGCTCTTTGTTCGACTGAAAACACTATCGTTCCGAAACATTTGCTTAGATTCATAATATTGATTAAAAAAGTCAACAACTAAATAGGTATTTAAAGGTTAAATGTAAATATTTCATTGAAATCTGAAACGAATTGCTCCTACACTACCTTTATGCACGTGTCTATTAGCCAGGCACAAGCTTTTGTCTCGTATTAGACCATTTTTGTATATATTTAATTAAATAAATCAAGCCTGTAAATTCATGAAATCCGAGAATCGAAATGAATACATGACTTATCTTCCCTTGATCTGTGACGTCACTAGAGATTTGTTTCCGGCGTGCTTCCATTTCTTAACGTAACTACGTAGGCCTACTAACAAGTTTTAAAAGCAACGACTCTTTACACTTTCGTTCGGAGATGCCCTTCTGCACTGCCCTAAACTGCAGGAATACTTATCGGGTCGGACTCAGCTTCCATCATTTCCCGAAAGATGACGAACTTAGGAAAAAATGGCGAGTGAAGATGAAGCGGGCAGATTTTATCCCAACTCAATATTCCACCGTCTGCTCAGATCATTTTGAGGCAAGCTGCTTTGAACCGGCGAATGAACTAATGAGACGTTTTGGGCTTTTTAAAAATCGTGGGAGAGCAATGAAAGCCTGTTTAAAGCCAGATGCGTGCCCAACAATTTTTCAATATCTCCAAGGCGATGAGGTCATCGGCCGCAAACAGGGAAGGCATGAGAAAACTGAGACTGAGAGAGGTGCGTTTGCTACGCGACGTAAAATAGAATAGAGGTAAGTGACTAGTAATTCAGCAAACTAAATCCGAAACGTTTTTTTTTATATATATCAGAAAATAAGGATGTACATTTTAACTAGTTGAATTATGTGTGAGTTGTTTGTATTTTGTTCTTTTTCCTAAAAATTCAACTAAAAAGACTGCAGCCTGCATGGCTTCTTTGATTTCAACAACAACAACACCTGCTTGAAATAAAAAAAATATCAATTACACACACTGTAACTTGATAAGCAATGGGATTTCGTGTTGCATAAGGTGAATGCCTATAAAACTGAATCTGCTGTAAAATGTTGTGTTTTGGTGATACCAATTTTTGTTAATATCTGAACAAAGAATACTAATAGTAATACGGTGTTTTCAGGTGACATCTTGCTGGTCCTCCATTTTTTAAGAATTTTAATATTTTATTGTTGTTATTGGAGACCTCTGTGTCTCAGTTGGTAGAGCATTGGATACTGATTTTAATTCGAAAAGCCTTCCACCAGTGACCAATGGGTTGTGGGTTCGAATCCCATAATCGAATAAGCATGAGAAAATTTTCTGGATGGGTTTTAATCAAATCGACCTGTGAAGCAATGAAGGGATGGTTGGAAGATTGGGCCAACTTGAGGGATTTCTCCGTTTCTCATAGAGCCTGATTTCCAGTAATGAATTACGTCCCCAACCTTGCAACTCTGCCTTTTAGTAAAATAATCTTGAGTAGGCCTAAAACACCAAACATTTATCAATCAATGTATTAATCGTTATGAGAAAAGGTTCTGTTAGAAAGATCTTTTCCCATCTTTCCCATCTTTTTTTGTTTTGATGCAGTAGATTTATCCTGATACGGCTGTATATTTGTTTTGAACTTCAAGTGGCATGAGCTGCAAAAATTCATAACAGGTTCTTATGTTTTTATTTTAGGCTGTGCATTGCTGCTTTACGAAAATTCTGGAAGGAAGCAGGGGACAACTAACGCTGGAATGCCAAAATATGGTGTCACATATAGCAAATCAAATGGAGGAATGCCAGTATTTAAAGAAGTCAAATTGGAGAAACCAAGGGCAATAATTCTAAAAATTATCCTCGTCAAGGAGACAAAAGTGTAACACTGCACAAGGTCTTGGTAATGAGGATATACCAGCAAAACTTCAAACCAATCCTGACATTACCAGAAATATGCCCCGGACAAGAAATCCGGACGGACAAAGCAGCGACTATATGCTCCCCCGAAAGTTTTCGGGGAGCATAAAAACTGACTGGGTTTCATTTGCCAGTTAACATCGGAAGGTCATGAGTTTCCTCATGACAATAAACTTAGCAAAACCCTGATATAAGTGAAAATCACAAATAATTTTGAATAGGGTTAAAGTGAACCAAAGAGACTAATGTTTTTTAACATATGATAGTTGTATTTTGCTTTAGTTAAAATAACTTTCAGCAAAGAAAACTTTTAAGTGCACGCGAAAAAGACAAATAGCCTTGAGTGGGAAATACAAATACAGTGAAAAAGACATTAACTGATTAAAGTCATTTGTATTTTTCTGTATGGCTTAGGATATTGAAAATTGGTGTAAGTCTCTGAAGGAAATTGTTCTCTTATAGATGTTACTGCACAAGCAGCAGAAGCAGGCATACATGTACATGTAACTTTCCTGGAGTTTTTTGCCTAGGAGCTTACAAATATATCTAGTAAAACGCCTGTAAGCGACATGTCTGTATATCCTGAAAAGTAAAATAGTTTTATAGAATACCCCAAAAATTTAAATAAGTCTGGATCATGGCAGTGATTTCATCTTGAACTGGTGCTTCCCAGTTAAACCTTTTGGGTTTTGTCCTATTTAGCTGATGTTAAAATGTTGACTTTGACCGAACTGGTCGTTGCAGGTAATTGTAAAACTAAATTCACAGGAACTGAGATGGTGCTATGGGCATACATGTAACTGTTAAACTCAGGTGGTACAGAAATGTTATAAATGCAGGTTTCATCCTTTAGTGGTGGTGTTCAGTATATTGTATAAATGAAAAGAGCATTGAAAAGTATGTGCATTTTTATATCAGTCATCTACAGCAGTTTGACTTGGATTGATTGGTGTTTCGCGCTGCTTTATTTTAGTTACATGGGTGATAGCCATAATATGGATAAATGTTTCATCCTTTTGCACCAATGCATCCTACTGTGCAAAAAAAATTGGGAAAATTTTCTGACTCGGTTTTTACTGGGTTTGCCAGATGCCACCGTAAGGTCATAGGTTTCCTCCGGACAGAGAGCCCAGTATCCCCCCACAATAAAACTGGCAACGCCACCACATAAGTCAAATAATCTTGAGCGCAGCGTAAAACACCGAACAATCAATCAATCCTCCTTTTGTTCACATAAAAATGTCACAGAAAAAAACTTGAGTGAGTTGCAAACAAATCTATAAATCATAAACTGAAGTTCTTATGAATTTCTTCATCCTCCCCAAGTGGCCCATGGTCAAGAGCTAAAAATTCATAAAAACATGTTTCCAGGACATCAATATTTAAACAGTTAGCTTTGAACCCGTCAAGTTCGGTTATAGACAAGGCCTCACTGTCCTCCAGGCGGTGTAGTACTGGGTTTACCTCTTGACAGCATAAACTGTCAATTTCAGAACCCATGATTGGGCATTGGCCACATTTGCACCTGCATTTCAGACAAAGGTAAAACAGAACCATGGATTATACTGTAGATTAGTCCGAAATATCTGCGATGATGATGTAAGACATTTTCTGACAGATAGGCCATCATCATCGTCAGAACGCATTCGATCAATTTTCTGGGAATTCCTTGACACACTTCCGGCTGGCAAGACCACCTGTCGTTTCTCATCAAAAATATCAAGATTCTCTACATAACTTTAAAAAATAAAACTACAACCCCGTACTTTAATGGTTTCCCTCCCTCCTCGCACCAATCTGAAGTCTGTACGTCGACACAAGCCATAGATCTGCCCGGTTAAATTTCAAACTGTACCAAGCCTTTAGTTTACAAAAGGTCAACCTGTCACATGACTACCACACTAGCAGGCGATATTCGACTGGTCGTTTTTTGAGGAGTAAATTTAAGCTCCGCCCACCTGCGCAGCAGCCAAAATTAACTTTCCGAGGATGAACCACTCGAATGAATACGTCGGCTTCTGTGCAGTTTGGGCAGCTTCGTTAGCAACAGACATGGCGTCCTGTTTATCAGAGGATCGTGCTAGATACGTGGCCGCAGCTTTCTGTTTCTTAGATGAAGAAGATTATTCAGATAGCGAATGTCTCATTGCTTTCGCTGTACACAAGTGCATGCTGTAAGTTTTATTAACCAACTTTGCTCTGATTTAGTTTTTAAAACCTACATACATGTATTAATATTAATTATTATTATGACTGCCAAATTGCGAATTAGCCTGGACGGGTTTACCGGTAGAGGAATTGCATAAGACGTTTAATATTGGTTGTTTCACTCCTTTACTGACTTTAGTCAGTTGAAACTCAGTGTTGGCTTTCGGCCGACACATGTCACTTATGGGATGGAAGTTTTTTTTTTTTCATATTTAGAGGGGAGGAGGCGCCGAACAATAGCAAAAAAGACAAGTTGTGAAATGTGGTTCAACTGATATCCGGAGCACTGTTTATAGGTGAATGCTAAAACTTGTAAAAGCATTTAAAGTTAACAGCAGTGTTCCAGACATAGGTTGAAAATTGCTTATCATATATAACGTGCCTCTTTGTCCACTTTAATGGCTTTTTTAAATAATTAAATGATGGAATGGATTTAGTTAATGGGGGAATGAGTACACCTACAATTTTGTTTTTCAACTGGTGTTTTCTTGCTAGTATTCTGATTATTGTATCGACTGTTTGTGTGTGTGTCAGGTGAGGGGGGGGGGGGGGGGGCTGCTTCTACTGAACTTGGTTAATGTGTGTCTTTTTATGCAGGCATGGTTCAAACCCAAAGAAAGCGAGACATCGACAAAAAAAATATACAGACTTAGTTGTTGCGTCATTTCGACCGGATGAATTTAAAACGTTTTTTAGAGTAAGCAAGACAAGTGTGCAATACCTACTTGAACTAATATGCAGTATTTGCAGAGAGCAAAGTATTGAAGGAATAATGGTCAGAAAAGGCACAGGAGGATCGCCCCAGATATCCCTAGATCAGCGTATCTTGTGTTTTTTGTGGTACATGTCTAGTTTAGACAAATATGCTTCCATCGCTGACCGCTTTGGAATAGCGGAGAGTACAGCATGTGCAGCCATTCACAATTTGATGGAATTCCTAAAAGATAATTTGACCAACAAAATCATAGTATGGCCCACTGCCACTGAAAAGCAAGAAATCAAAGACATGTTTCAAGAAGTTTACAATTTTCCAGGTGTTATCGGGATGGTGGACGGGACACATATTGAGATCAGGAGGCCCCACGAAAGGGGGGTTGATTACTATAATCGGAAAGATTTCTATTCAGTTGTTTTGCAAGGATGTGTCAGAGAAGATCTCCGTTTTACAAACATTTGTGCTGGATGGCCGGGTAAAGTCCATGACGCCCGCGTATTCCGTAACTCTCAACTTTTTGAAACAGGACAACAAATCTGTGGAGAAGATCACATATTAGGTGACAGTGCATACCCCATTCTTCCATGGCTGTTAACTCCTTTCAGGGACACCGGGCACTTAACTGCTGTACAGAAAAAGTTTAATCAGAAGCAATCTGCCATAAGAAGTGCAGTCGAGCGAGCCTTTGGGCTTTTAAAAGGACGATTCACACGTTTGCGTTTTGTGGACCAGAGGAATACAGGAACAATAGTGTCCACTATTGTCTCTGGTTGCATCCTGCACAATATCTGCATATTAACAAACGACGAATTTTTAGCTACAGCATTTGAAGACAACCCTCTACCACAGCAAGAACCAGATGATGCTAATTTCGATGCAGCTCAACAGCTTGATGGTACTCGTAAAATACTAGCCATAGCCAGGCAACTTTAGTGTGCAATACCACTGACATACTCATCCACTGAACTAAAGTAACTCATAACACCCCCTGTATTTCTGAATTTTGATATAGTGATCGAGTGGAGTTTCATGCCGCACAAATTAAGTTACAGCTACAAGATCAGAATACAAGACTCCATGCACAGTAAATAACTAAAACAAAAATGAAAGGGAGTGATTTTAGGGTAAAAAAATAGCGCTATGCGTTCTTTTATTTTCAGGAACATTTCTTACTTCAAATTCAATAACATCTGAAAAGTTTAATACAGAGTATGTATCATGATAAACATTCAAATGAAGAATAACACTGACATGTTCTTTGTTAAGACTAGAATGAAAATAAATTAAAAATGTCAAGACAAACAAAATAAATAAAAAACAACCAAGCCCAGCTAGGGCTTTAACAACAAATCTTCCTTGGAATTTTAAAACATAGCTAAATTCAGTGGCCATGTATGATAACTATTGGGACCGGTGATCTTGTACAAGAACATTTAACATAAACCACAGTAATGAACAGGAGTGAAACTTTTGACACAACTGAAAGAATGTGTTGAACTATTTTGTATGTTCATTTATTTAGTTGAATGTTTGGAAACCAATAAAATCTGTTTAAACGAAGTGTATTTTTGTCATTAATAGCAAATCAAGAAAGACTAGGTTCCAACTTTAATATTACAACATCACTAATTGTACAGAGTTTTCTCAGAATGATTCAATCTCTGTTAAACAAATGTATGTTGTTAGGGCTGGGGATCACAAGAGTAATATCAAAAATCATTCCAGTATCCATAAAGCAAATAAATCTGATGTTTGTTGCAGTAGGGGTTAGTGGCCCAGGTCATAATGTGTCAAAAAAACGGAACTGGGGTGATCACGCATGGCTAAAACTAAAATACGGTAGCATGAGATGCCAAATTTGTGACTTTTGCATAAATTCAGATATCAATATCGATAAAGTCAGTTACCAGCCCAAACCCAAAAAGTGTGTTATTGTCTGTCTTATTTTATTAGTCACACGTTAAAATGCAGATTAAAAATTGGGTTTAAAAAAAAGGTGTTTTCATAATTTCTAGAGTTTGACATATGGTTGTAATTTCGACGGAATATTCACGATCTAAATCATTATGACGTTTTCCCATGTTATTTGCTATTTGGAATGTTTTTCATAACAGTTGGGCGTGGCAATTTATTGAGTGACGTCACAATATATTCTTATTCGAGAGATCAAATGTCATTGGGCGTGACATGAGCCACATCTCCATATATCACCCTGGTAGGATGATTAATTCGCTCAGCCTAAAGACCTTTGATCTTTCCTACGGAAATAAATTTTGAGGTAACTCGATGAATTGCCGACTGTGAAAAACATTCCAAATAGCAAATAACTTGGGAAAATTTAAAAAGCTATGTCTAATCATTAACATGATGACTAAAATTGAAACTTGAACCATGTGTCAAAATTAGTTTGTTCTATTGCATGAAATATAAAGGTAAACATTGTTTCGCTGTAAAGCAGATTTCTTATGTATTTGGTACATTTTGAAAGGTTTATTGACAATGATTGTTGGTATTTTACGTCGCGCTCAAGATTATTTCACTTATATGGCAACGTCGCCAGGTTTATTCACTTTATTGTTGGAGGAAAATGGGCTCTTTAGCCGGAGGAAACCCATGACCGTCCGGTGGTACCATCGAACATATATGCTTTAAGAAAGTAAATGGTCGCCAAAGATTACATAAAATTTGAATTTTTTTTTTAATTTGAAAGGGGAGGGGGGCGGTTTGCTTAAAAACAGATTTCTGATCAGTCCTCTAAACAGAAAACAAATTAAATGGAACAGATAATAGTAAATGCAAATAACTGTGATGCCATGATTGAAAAGTAGAGAAGTAAAACAATGTCTCAAAAGCATCCAAAAACTATTTCTTGAGAGTTTGGATCAGTTCCTTTAAAAGGCTGTTGCGCTCCTCCAATTGTGCAGAAGCTCTTTGTTGGTCTTTTCGTCTATTTTCTTCCATCTTTTTAAGTAGCTCCAAAGTTTGCACCCCGATGTCTGACTCGGATTTTCTGTTTTCACGTCTTCGCACGGCCGATTTCGTTTGAGACATTTTTAGATTTGTTTCCGCTGCTGATGAATTCAAGTCTGAGTCTGTGAAGTCTTCAGTGGTATCACTCTTGGCACTGGTATATTCCATATCTTGTCGGACACAGAACTTCTTTTTTTGCGGAGCAGAAGTTTCCTCTGAGGGCAACAAAGAGGAAACCGCGACTGGAGGCTCAATGTCATGCCTCTTTGCTAGCACATCCTCCATTTCAACAAAATATTGGAACGCAATACGTTTACCACCAGTTTTGTTCTTGTTATCCTGTATTTTTTTATAGGATCGAACAAGGCCCCTCAATTTTGAGTCTACATGGGACTGGGTGAACTTATAACTTTGATTGATATCCTTAGTGATTACTGCCCATATCGTTTTCTTCCGACAACTTAAAGATTCCATTTTGGATTGGTTGGCTTTGTAGAGAGATATTAAGAGAAGAGTTGCTTCTCTGGTCCATAAGGACTCTCCTTCCTTACTGGAGGTACCTCCTTCTCCTTCTGGTGTATCTTCAACATCACCTATAAGGAACAAAAGAAGGTCATGAAGTGAACAACCATTTAAAATCTTGTTTCATATTTGTTTATCCCACAAAAGGGTCATTTTATTGCGTTTAAAATTATTGATATAGGTGTATTGTTCCAAATTCAACATTATTTCATTCAAATGGTAACACTGTCAATTTTTTTTTGAGAGCAAATAGGCCTTGATATGTAGAAGAAAGATGGCATGTAGTTAAAATCCTGTACAAATAAAAATAATGAAATTACAAATAAGAGTCACATTCAACTTCTGAGAAAGAATTAAGGCGGATCAGATTCGACGGGTTTCCAGTGAAACAGCATAGGGGAACTGGACTTAATAAACTTTTTTTCTCCATATTTTTAAATAAAAAACCAAACCTACTTGGTTCAGATTCTGGTTCCACACTGATAGATGTAAGTTCTGCATCTGTAAATTAAAATAATATTCCTCATTTTTCAATTTCTTCAGCCGTGAGCGGCCCAGTAAAACTTCTGAATTAGTAAATAATCAACACTGATGGACATGGAAAAATTCCAAGGCCCAGGTGAAAATCGAACTCAAGACTAATTTTCTTTCAATAATATAAGTGCCAAAAATGTCTGTTCAATGTCTGGTTTAAACAACATGCTATCCATTATTAAAACACACTTGAAAACCCTTTATTTGAGATAAATCAAACCCCTTCAGAATTTAATCCCATCAATTATGCTTTCCTTATTGTCTTCCATGTATGTATAATGTTTTGGTGAATAACAAACAAACAAACTAGAGACTAAGGATTAAACAATTTAAATTTTTTAACGTGTACTCCAAAAAAATGTAAGCTAAAATATTTATACCTGTAACAGTTTCTGGTTCCACTGAAGCTGGTTCTACTAAGGCTGGTTCCACTGAA
This sequence comes from Lepidochitona cinerea, assembly GCA_963971465.1. NCBI lineage: Eukaryota > Metazoa > Mollusca > Polyplacophora > Chitonida > Tonicellidae > Lepidochitona > Lepidochitona cinerea. The sequence goes on from OZ020553.1 coordinate 27,616,255, forward strand.
GCTGGTTCTACTAAGGCTGGTTCCACTGCAGCTGGTTTTGTTATATTAGATGGGATTGCTGCTATATTGTCGATAATAGTCCTGCACAATGCAGTATCTGTAAAGAAAAAAAATTGAACTACATTCTGAACTTGTGCACCAGGAAATGTTAATCATTTTGGTTTTTTGATGAACTTCAAAACCTATTGTTGTTTTCCAATCAGAATTTATGATAAATGTGTGAATTTTGGCAGGTGACATGTAAATTTTAGGAGTTTCAGTATGTGTGTATTAATTTTTAAGAGTTTGTCTCCATAGTAATTTTAGTCAATAAGTTTTCGTGTTCTAAATTATATACATGTAAGTATAAAAACACCTCAGAACACTCATAAAACAGATGTTCAATACTACCTGATAAGGTAAAATTTTTGGTTGCACTATCTCTTTATTTGCAAATATAACACTACAGACTAAACGTGCAGCACACATGTGTTCTAAGAAAAAAGTAAAAGAACTATAAAGTCAGAGAAACAATTACATAATTGGTTTAAAATAAAATTTTAAATTTTAAAATGTAGAAAAAGTAAAGAAAAAACAAACACTGTACATACCGCCACTTTCGACCTGATGTGCTAAATGCACAGGCAAGGTTACTGTGTACATTTTCCCATTGGGCCCGTCTTGGATGATGATGGTTTTCAGTTCACTATGAATATAAGTATAATAAAAAAAAATAAACAAACAATTATAAAGTGCTAGAATTCTTGTCTAACGACAAATAAACCTTAAAATCAAATAAATATTGTTTTTCCTTAACGACTTTAAATAAGAATTTACATTACAGAGGCTATGAGATATTTTCAATTTCAGCCTTTGCTTTAGTTTAAAAAAAAATCTATATGATTATGATTCAATCAATTGCATTTAACCTAGAATAATGCATAGAATCATTATTTTGATAAGAATCAATGGCATTTTTAGTAGTAGCCTAGTATTTGAAAATGGAAACGTTACATTTCACTTATTTATTGCAAATTTGACATTATTTATCTATGATATATATTATTAATATAAATTGCAAGTGCCCGACAAGTTATCTACTCAACGCCCGCTTGGCGCTTATCTAATCCAACAGAAAGCCTTTTCAGAGACCGCTTTAACCTAGGTCAAAGCATGCCGCATTACCCAGATATTTTATGGAAAAAAAAAAACATGTCGACAAGTTGAAATATCTGTCCGAGTTATTCGAATTTGTTCACTGATTTTGAAATACACACCTTTCTGACTCTTTGGAGGCCATGTTGTTTCTGACATCACGTGACCAACTACTTGCTGGACTCGTTGGTCGAGTTCGATTATGCGTTCGGCGTACGCGGAAGACGGGAAACTGTAAATCGAACGACTTTCTTCGGTGGGATATTTGTGTATCACGTGATCGATTTATCCGCGCCACGTAATCCCCAAATAGCCAGGGTGCACTCGGATTTCAAGATGGCGTCCATGTTATTCATATGCAGATAAACAAGTAGCCATGGTAACCATGACGTTTCTTACTTCCGTTAGTGCCTGCACGTTCGATTTTAACACTGAAGACCAAACTTATTTTGCTTACGTCAGATATTAACCTCGGCGTACGCCGAACACATAATCAAACTCAACCGTTGAAAATCAGCGAGCAGTCTGAGCTTGCACGCGCGAGGAGTTAGTGTACAAAGGTCGACCAGTCGTACTGAAAAAGTGTAGTTTGATTAGAATGAGCTGCTCGAAAACGACCAGTCGAATACTGCTATAGTTCATTGGTCGTGTTGCTTTTTTGTTGAAGTCACGTGAACCAACACGACCAATGAACTATATCGCCTGCTAGTGGGTAGTCCTATGACAGGTTGACCTTTCGCGCATATAGTGACGTATCAATGAGAGTATGGAAATGGCGACTTTTGTAAATTAAAGGTTTGGTACAATGTGAGATTTAACCCGGCAGATCTATGGCTGGTGTCGACATACATACTTCAGATTGGTGCGAGGAGGAAGGGAAACCATTAAAGTACGGGTTTGTAGTTATATTTTTAAAAGTTATGTAGAGAATCTTGATATCTTTGATGAGAAACGAGAGGTGGTCTTGCCACCTCGAAGGGTGGCAAGAAATTCCCAGAAAATTGACCAAATGCGTTCTGACGATGATGATAGCCTATCTGTCAGAAAATGTCTTACATCATCATCGCAGATATTTCGGACTAACTGTAGATAAGATTTATAACTAGAAATCGAGTGGTCTAATGAATAACCGGGTTAGTACCAACAGACGAATGGTTGATTGATTGATTGTTTGGTATTTTACGCCGCGCTCAAGATTATTGCATTTATATGGCGGCGTTGCCAGTTTTATTGTGGGAGGAAACCCACGACCTTCCGCTGGTAACTGGCAACCATCCCACGTAGGTCGTTCAAGTGAAAACCCAGTCAGAAAAATTTTCCAATTTTTTTTTTGGACTGAGAGGGATTTGAACCCGCGACCCATTGGTGGAAGGCTGTTCGGATTGAGCGTACATTCTGAAATTAACTCCCACCATCCTGGTCACTTTCATCAGAACCATTTTATTTCGCAGACAAAGAATTTTACAGGAGACATCCAGTTGAACAAAAATGGCAGAGCTGACTAAATCACAAACTATTATCAGATTATAGTTTTATTGCTTAATACCAAAGAGAAAACTATATTGCGCGGTATTGGATAACTCAGTCTGACCGGGTTGGTCCAGAATGGTCTCACAACTTCAAGTTTCAACGGCTTTAGCTTTGGCTAATGTCGTAATGAATGTTAATTGATGTGCTTACTGCTAGGTAAAATCGGACAAAAGAAAGATAGCGCTTCTATAAAATCTCCTTGATACAACAAATCCAGTTTTCTGATTGATTGACTGACTGTTGTAAACTTTTCGTAAACAAAGACACTGTCCACAAACAAGACCAGTGCCAGTGGCCGTTCAACTGTGTGAAGCCATTAATTTATAATTATATTTATAAAGTTATACCTCGACTGAAACTTTTCAAAGTATGATAGCCCATTAAAAGTCCATTGAGACTGACGGTTTGTGCAGAAAATGCGACCCTTTAATTTTTCACTGTTCTCCGGAGCATTTTACGATCGAACAGCGTTTTGAATTTGATAGCATTGAAAAATGAACATAGTACCAGTTGTTGTTGTCATATCGTTCCGATCCTCGGATACCGACACCTCGTTTCTAGTCCGAGGATTCTTCGCGTGATGCGTTTTTGGCAGTCGGCTTATACATATACGGGCGTGGAAAATCGTCGTCAGTTGATGAAGAGCAATGTTCGGCCTCTACGGAGTTAAAATCTTTAATAAAAACTTCACCATCGTCCATGGTAAACAACAAGAAAGCGATAGGCTCCTTGCATGTCAACAACTCTAGTGACGTCACCCAAGAATGACAAAGAGCGCCACTTCAGGGAAGATAAGTCATGTATGGCTTTTAACATTGGTTGAGCGCGGCCTAAAATACCATGTTTTTTAAATTTAAATAGAAAATTAAATTATGCGTAAAACTTCATTTTTTTGCTCCTAAGTTATTACCAGGAACCCTATAAATCATTTTAAAAACAATAAACACTGGTTTAACCCCGTTACATTTAATCTTTAAAGAAAAGCCCAGTAGAGTATTCACAACGCTTGCAACGGTGCATATCAAAACCAGCATTGCAGCGGTAAAGTGAAAGACGTGACAGGCCATAGACTTAAAAACATACTAAGCCTGTGAACGCCGCCATGTAAAACCCTAGAGTCCAAAGTAAACAGCTATCAATCAGTTCCTTAAATTCAGCAATTGACAACTGAGACAATTGTTTTTAAAGAGAGCAGATTTCTGCGATGTTCATGTTTTATTGATGATACTGCTGGAGTTAAATGTGTATAAGCCTCATGATAGAATGTTAAACAGGGATTGGTAGACAAAGCTAGTCATACAAAGTGATAAATAATAAATCAGTTTCAAGATTTTTGATTGAAAATTCTGATCAAACGTAAGTCGCTAACTTTGGGCTTTGACGAATTCTATCACAATGTCTTGTTGATACTGTGAAAGTTATAATTGAGTTTCAAGAGATCAACTTTAACTTCAATCATCTTTAAATATGAAATGCCCTTTCCTTGAATTGATCTACGTGTACATCACAGATGTCAGTGGTAAATTGATGTTACACACATCTTGTAAGCTAAATCAACAGGAGAAGAACCAGGGGCACCTCAAAACTCCGGGGCACTAGATGAGCATGGTTGGGTTCTGACGATTTTCCGGGAGATAAAATTTACCATACTTTTCGAGAGGCTTGGGAATATTTACTGCAATAAACTCGACATGTGATTTACGTACACATCGATAAACTCTATATATGATGCACGTACACAATTACAAAACATGTCCGTTCTAATCCACAACAAACTCTTGTACACATTCATAATAAACACTATATGTGATGTACGGATACATCCACTGTAAGATTTTGAAATTCAAACCATACTTGACCAACCTCATAAATTCTACACAACTGTATTGGATACTTTTGGGCATGTTGTATTGTATATTCACTAAAATATCCCAATGTAAAATCCGATCTTAATCAGCTAAACAGAGTATTATACAATGGATTGAAATAATTTCAGTTTTAAACGTGCCTTCAACTGAGGGTTAGAGCTTACCATATTACAAATTGTATCATTTGTCATAATTGGGATTGGGGGTATGTCTTTAATCCGATTTAGCGACGTGTTGATTGTGGATATGATGAGAATATGAAAGACGATACTTTTTACAGGGAGGTCAAACTGATACCTCTTTACTATATGAAACGGAAACGGCTGCGGTGGTTCAATTTTTTTACAGTCTTAGATAACAAGAAAGGTGGAAGAAGTAATAAATAGAATAAAAAGGAAATCGGGAGAGATAATGAATGATTGGAAGTTATTTTCAAACGCACATCGCATTTCAACAATATGAGTGCATAGTGATGTATTTCTTTTACTTTTGTGTTTGTTTCATTTCCGGCAAAAGCTTTTAAGCGGCTTGAAAAATAATTTGCTGATTACCTCTGACAAACTGATTACGTCTGTGTATTGGATAAGAGCCCGTCCACACAAGTAATACTTCTGATTATTTTGTATTGAAGATGGGAGAATTTCTTTTCAGGCAGGTAAGAATGGGATCAAAGGTCAAGATCACAGAGAGTTGACACAATGTTTAAAACGCTGGTCACTGCACTTCTTACAAAATGATGGCTTTAAAGTGGCATGAGCTGCCAAGATGTTGATATTTTGACGTTAAAACTGTCTTGTCGATCAGAAATTTATGAAAAATGTGTGAATTTTGGCAGCTCATGCCACTTTAAATTACGTGAAACTTGTATATCATTGCTATACTAAGGTTGCGAGCTAAACATCGGCCCAAAGTTCAAGATTACACAAGAGTTAAAATTTTAGACCAAATTTCATAAAACTTGGGTTTCTATCTGAAGAAAATTTTCCGAAGATCAATCAAAGGGTCAAGGTCACCGGAGGGTCACACATGGGTTAAAAGGCTTATTACCATGTTTTTGAGAAAACCATAGCTATACTTATCTTGCGAGCTGATCGAACGACTTTGGACGAACATAAGTCCAAAGATCAAGATCACACAGGAGTTCAAATTTTGGGGAGCTTGTTACATTCTCTTATACATGCAGATCTTAATTTATTAAGCATGCTATCATGTGTTTATCACATACGTGATGAAGTCAGTATTTCAAATGCATTTGTATTAAATACTATGCTGTCATACACATACATGTAATGGATTTTTCTAGTATTGTTTCGTACAAGAGGATGCTAGCGGAGGAGTAGGCCTACCCTGTATTTCACATGACGCTATTACGTGCTATACATATCCATGTCAAGTATTGACAAAACTTTTACCTACATGTACATTGAATTATCAGCCATGCAAATAAAGCATGGAACAGATTTGAACATTGTGATCTATGGGATACCGTCCCACTGATCTACCAACTCATGTAAAACCCTATAAACCCTATACATTCAAACGAATGTATTAAAGAATGACAGTATTTAACCATGCCAAGAGGTATGGATGTGCTGCCAACTTTAGGGCTTTGGAAAAATGGCTGTGTAATTATACTCGATAGCTATATTGCATACTGAAAGGGTAGTTTTACGCTTCAAAACGAGAAAAGGAAGAGGGGGCTGCTTTCGCCTTTGTCAAAATAAACATAATTTCTAGTTGTGGAAGGTCTTGGGGTATTACAATATGCAATTTTTATTTCAGTTAATTGGATAAGAATCCTGTCATGAATATGAATATGTAGTACCCTGAGTGACTTGAACTCGGGACCGTTCCTGGTCCTCTCGGTTTGCTTTGGTATATGTACTTTAAAATACGTGTATTTAAGCAGATTCCTGACTTAAGCAATTGGAACCAGTTACATTTCAATCGATTTTACGAGTGAAAAACTTTAAAACCTAAAAACCTTGCTTTTGATCAAGCCAATGGTAATTGTACATTTGTATAATCACAAACATAGACCTATATCTTTAAAATGTGCGTTTTATATCTTCTTAAAATCGTCCCATTTATCATTAACTTTATTTAATAAAACATATTCGCCAGTTTTTGGTAACTCTGACTGATTGTTTTTAAGCAATGTTTACGGTAAAAGGTTCACTTTTTATGATGGTCAATTTCTTTAGTGCGCCGATATGTGGTCTGGTAGTCTCTCAAAGACCAAAACCATCTGATCAGTTCCAGCAAAGTTGTGATCTACTTGTCTGGATAATAAAGCTAAGATAATAAGTAAAGTAAACATTTTATCGGCGTAAGACAACTTATTGCTTATCCATATGGATGTCTATACATTTAGCAAGGCTGTTGTCGGAATAATCAATATTTATAAGACTGCTCAGTAATGGAATTTACATTGTCCTGTACATCACATGTAGTTTGAGCTCATGCGGCCAAAGAAAACACATTTATTGATCTTATAACTGCTTCAAAGATCCTTTTAAATATAACCATAAATTAACACGAAAACGATGTTCGTCTATTACGTATAGTAAGATTATTACGCTCTGTTTTCATTGCTTTTGCAAGTCGTTTGTGTTAATTGGTTAAATAAAAAGTTGAACAATCTATGAGCTAATACTGGCTGGAGTTTCTTGTAAATCCGCTCATATTTCTCATTTGACATTGAAGGGAAACGGCAGGTTTTGGGGCACCAACATTTCGTCCACATAGGCACCGGCACTTTAAACTCACATTCTATTGGTAATTCATTGAACGGGAACTCCGATCACAAACATTTTGTAAGTATGAAACTTCAGAGTCCATCTGGCTTTACAGTGCGAATATATGTCACTTTGAGTGTGTAGAACACATCCCTAGAGCAGAAGGTCAATATCGCGTATAGCTTCCATTAGCTTCCTACCTGCGTTGCATCGCTCCAGTGAGACGTCAGATCTGTTGAAGGGGTAGCTGTCGCCATTACCGATGTAATGCGGCTTCCAATTCCTGCAAATTTTGTACAGGAGGCTCTAGTCTGGTGTTCTATTTGGGCCACTTCTCCGTCGCGCGTCGACTTACACAAACGCGACGCGACGCGGTACTCGACGTCGACCTCCGCGACGAAGAAGTGGCCCAAATAGAACACCATACTCTAGGGCTTGAATGTTTCTGCCCATCCTATCCCAAACGTGCTCTAAAGGATTCAAATCCGCACAGTTACTCCTTCAACATCAACATTCGACGTCTCACTGGAGGGATGAAACACAGGTTGGAAGCTAATGGAAGCTATACGCGCTATTGACCTTCTGCTGTTAGGATGTGTTCTACACACTCAAAGTGACATTTTTACTTCAATATGTTCGCCCAGATGGACTCTGAAGTTTCATACTTACAAACATCTTATCATTTTGTTAAAATGAACTTTTGATTTGGCAAACGATATCCTGAATAAATTGTATAGCTTATTGCCATTAATGGTGATTTCTTATCGCCAGAATGTTGCCCTTTATGGTCACAATCGTTTTTGCAACATCAGTTTGCCAACAATCTCCCTACACCAATGATTTTATCGGTCGGTTCAGACTTTCCAGGGGGGGGGGGGGGGGGTGCTTAACTTTTTTCTTTGTGTATACTATTACTATAAGGAAACTTCTTTAGTTTAAGTTGGGAAAAAGAATTTCGCTACAAAAGCCACACAAAAGCCGGAAAGGACAAGCTGCTGGTTCACTGATTTATAAACATCTTGTACAACACTTTTAAGCAAAGCTAAAACGGCCAAGTTAATATTGAAACCTGAGAATTCAAATCAGCAGTCTAATTCATTGGACAATTTGTGATATATAAATAAGAACTATCACCAGAAAACAAATGTCTGTGAAACTTGGAATTTCTATTTCTTTCTTTTCGACGTGTTGCTTAATCAATTTTGACCAATTTCAATACACTTTATCGTTTTGGTTTAATCGCTCTTCCATTTAACAAGCCCTATAAAATGATTATTGGACCGTGAATCAGATGGGTTTTGTTTTATCCTGAAAAAAACCCTGCCTTTTATTACAGCTGTTAGTTTTATTTCAGCTCACGGCTGTTTGACAATGTCTATCCTTTTACAAAAAGAACTAGTAAAAAGAAACCATTGTGGTCATTTGAGACAAATTGTAATTTTATACGGTCACTGTCTCTCAGAAATCTAATTAGTAGAAATAATGAAACATGAAATGTCACAGCGATAAATATCCAGTGTAATTATTCTGTCAGTAAAACACAGACATCTGATTTGATCGATCCCAATAGTATATGTTGTTTGGGTCTCATTGATACGGCGGTAAGTACAATCGTGTATATGTTACTATTAATTGATGAGTTTTTATTTACTCAACATTTTTAAGCCTTGGAATTAGTAGTTGGAATTCCTGTTAGGGTTTCTGTTGAAACGCATGTTTAGCGAATAGCTTATGGGATTGGGATGAACCTCCAAAAGTTTCTAAATTAGAAAAAAATATGAACACAGCACAGTGATCTTTAATACTGAATTCAGCTTGAGCAAACTGAAAGATGGCTCAAAAGGAGTTACAACTTCTTAAAACAAGTAATACGCAAATTATAAGTTACAACAAGTAATACGTCTATTACGTAATACGCTTCCAATCTGTGCGCATGTGTGTAGAAGGGAATGTCATGCCATAGAACGGAAGCATTTCATTCATAAAAACGTTTCTATCGCTTTGTAGTTTGCAGAATTGTTTTCAGGATATTGTTTTTATAATATTGTCTCTTGAAATTTACGCTCAGGTGTTCGTGACTAATATTGTTGGAATAGTGTTGATAAACTAAATCATTCTTGGAATTCAGACAACACGTCCATGCAATTGTTTCGGAACTTTTATTCCAGCGAAAGAGTAAATGAGAAGCTTTTCTGATTGGAGACAATTGATAGCTGTCATACCTCAACAAAGGAGGTTATAATAGAAATATAAGTTAAGTTGAATTCATGCAGCTTGCTATCCATCATGGTCATGTAACCGCTGACAAACTAATAGAAATGTCATATACATTTTGAATATTTCGAAAAACCGATTTTTAATGTCAAGAAGATTTCATCGAACGACTATCTTACAAAGGTTTCAATCTAAACTAGCATTTGATGGTGGTTAGATGGAATCTTTTGGTATAACAAATGGCCTTATTCGAGAAATCTACAGGGTGGCAATTGTCAATGTTAACACTATTTGAAGCCTCTCAGAAATTCCAGAACATCCTACTAAAACACCATTAAAATAAGTTTGCATTGCAATAGAAACTTGACATATTTAAAGCTTGTACAACAATCCAAAAACGTCTAGGGATAATCACACACTGACGGCTTATATCCTCTTCAAGTTAACCAAATTGTAAATATCCGTGGCTTCGGCTTATAGCGCTCCTATTGAAAATAAATATATTTAAACCAAATATCCGTGGGGTTGAGCCGGGGAACAAACAATAGCATTCGAGAAGGATCTGTAGGCTTTTACAAACATAATAGATTTACAAAAACAATCAAATAAGAAAACGAGACGAAGGAAAACTCTAGAACTGTCAATAAACGCCCCCATCACCTCCTATTACCAAAAACATTTCTTTAAAAAAGGACTGATAGTATTATTTACTCTCGTGATAAAAACCAACAATAGCATTATCTTTACCGTTATTGTGTCTGATATCTATGTAACGCTGATCTCACCTTTTCTCTTGTTCAAAAACACTAGAGCCTTATGCTCACTAAAACAACTATAGGTTCATTAGCTGAGACAATATAAACTTCAAAATGTTGTAAAGCCAAAGTCAATTATAAACATTCTTTCTCAATAGTTAGAGTAAGATCATTTGCATTTATCAAATTTACGTAAAAAATAACAAATTGGATGATCGATGCCAGAATTATTTTTGTCCCTAGGATACACGGAGAGTTCCAACTGCTGTTACTGAGATTGATTAACTTTGATTGACCATGGGGTATCGAATTTCTTTTTCAAGATATTTATTTGGATTCAGCCTATACGGATGCTGTTTTATAGATGAAGAGTTTTTAACACAAAGATCATGAAAAGTAGCGTCAGTTGTAGATGGAACGTCAGGAAACAAATGTGAAACGTTAGGAATCAAACTTTGAACTTGGTCTTGTTGATAAGATTCCAAATGATCCAGCTAAACGGAAATGTTCTCCAAGAGTATCTGTAGCTTGGAATCCAACGTTGGTGTTCCAGAAGTTCGCTATATAGATATGATTGTCAGAGTCAGTAGAAATTGTCAACACCATATCTATATATCTTTTATATATTGCTATGATAACTGCCATGTTCTGCGTCGATCAGGAGCCTTAACTACATAATTAGGATCACTAAGTTTCTTATCAGCATTTTAAGGGCAACTTAGGCTATAATCTGACTCACGATAACAGTTGCGTCTAATGCTAGATCACAATCCAAATCATTAAAAGATTGTTAGATAAGCATTCTAGCTTTCCAAATGGAAAATTAGTAATAAAATCACAAAATAAATTGGCTTTAAACAAATCAGCCAAAAACGTATCCTCTAAGTCAGCATAATTGTTAACATGACTGTTTTTTATTGATAGGAAAGAACTATTTTTAATCATAACATTTGCCTCAGTACATGGAGAATACTAGTTAGGTCGGTCTCGTTTGTTTTACTTAGTATTAATAGCTGTACACGGTTTGCTATATCTAGTGAATTTTACTACGACTTGATCACAAGCTAAGTCAATTCCTAACAACATTGAATGCCAGCGAATGATAGCTAAAGGATAAATGCCAAGTTATTTCTTAACAGCTGGTGGTGATTTGTTATTGCAAATTGACTAAATATGTATATAAAACATAATGTTAAAACACAACGAACGTCCTACAAGCTCCCAGAGTGTCAAAGAAACGGTGACAATAAGCATATCGTCCGTCACCAATCGGAAATATCTTCGTACTTGACGTCAAACTTGATATTTGATCGTCAGTTTAACCAATGAACTATATGTGCATATCGTTTATTGATTTTAACCAGCTATGAATGCCTGTAAGAAACGTTTGAAACTCTCTTTAAACGTGGGTTCCATACTAATGATAACAAAAAAAAAAAAAAAATTATCATTACTATGAATACCTGGCTCAACGTCGTTTGTGTATGACGTCACAACAATAGTAGTTGTCAACTATGACGTCAACTATGACGCCACCTCGCTAAAGCTAATTAATTTCCATATCTAGGCTGTAGAGAGAAAAAGAATGCCTTGAATTTTGTAGGTTTTGTGCCTAAAATCTAATTTTGCTTTTGGCTGTAGATTTTCGAGTACATTTTGGAGGAGTCAACGTTGATACTGGAAAAAAATTATCATATAAAGCAGACATTTTGTTGTTGAAAGATGCATCATTTAAATTTTCTTGAATTAAGATTTCGTCCCAGTTTGAATTTTCTAATGCAATTTTAAACTCAGTATTTTATTCGTCTGTCGAGTTCTATCAGTTGCAAGTAATCTTGTTAGTGTGTGATCTTCGTGAAAATTGCAAAACGCGTTTTCTATTGAGGTAGCTGATCTGTATGTTGGTTTTGTAACATATGGGAAAAAATAATGCATTTTAATTGGCATAAAAAATCTTGGGAGGGTTTATGTGAATTAGCTGTAAAGAGGTCAATATTAAAGTCCGCTAAGATGACACATTGAATGTATGATATGATGATTTGAAGGTTGTTGAAAAGATGGTCATTGACTATATTTATATTATTTCCAGGAGGTCTATAAATAATGCTGACAATATATGTTGTACTACAGTGGACAATTTTAACAAACATGGCTTCATATTCCTTTCATATCTGACTGGTTGAGAGGTTTGTAAGACTTTGCAGGACTGGACGGAATTGTGTATAAATAGAGCAACCCCAGCTCCGTGTATGTTAGTAGGGCCTACGAAGGAGAAATTGATTGATTGAAGTTTCACACCGCAATGAAGATTATTTCACATATATGGTGGTTTATTGGGTAGGAAGACCTGTGTTCGACAGAGGGACAATCACTCTAACCGACTGGGCCTCAGTATGATGGCGCAAATCATGAAATCGATCATGAAATTGATATAAATCCTGTCCAGAGGGATTTGACCAGCTTTCTGCATAACCTAGTATTGGAAATGTACTATTTAAATTATTTAATAGGCCAGATTTGTCGTCATGAAAAAAGTTGAACAATCTATACGGGAGAACGTGTTACTTTGGATTAAGTTTCCCTTCATCTCCCCCTATTTCTTTTCTTCCATTGAAGTGGAACCAAATGTGTGCAGCATCACCATTTATTTTTCTTATTTACGGGTCGAAATCTCACCAACGAAAAATGTCGAAGTCGTGGTAACTGACAATATATTGTTAATGTATTGAATGCGAACTCCGGTCACAAACATACATGTGTAGTGGCGACGTCCCAGAAGCATTGTGTCGAGGTCAAGTACACCGTGAAAAGAAAAACATTTACAAGAATGCATTCAACAACTTAATCCTTTATAAATCTTTCAAAAATATTTAGATATTATATTGCAATCTAAATAAGCATCATCAAGAATGAACAAGTTGGAGTGTACGTCGTGTTTTGTCTCTAATGTGCACTGTTTGTCAGAAATCTAATTAAGATAATTATGAGACAGGAAAATGTCAAAGGGATAACAGTGTAATTATTCTATCACTAAGATGTACACATCAAATCAATGGATCAACAGAAAAAACGATCTTTGATGCTGAATTCAGCATGAGCAAACTGAAAGATAAAAAGTTTCGATCGATCAGCAATACGTCTATCTGTGTGTGTAGAGGGGACTGATATGCCATAGAACGATGGCATTTATTTCATAAAAAACCTTTCTACCGCTTTCTAATATACATAACTATTTTTTATATATATTTATGATAGTGTCCCTTGAGGATTGCGCCCCGGTGTTTGGAAATAACATGGTTAGAAAGATGCTAATATATGGTAAATGATTTTTGGTATTTCCAGAAACTGCTGTCATGTAACGTCATGAAACTTAGTCCAATGATATAATGACTGAGCAGCTATTTGATTAGGAAAAGTCATAAATGAAATTGAATTCAGCTGAATTCATATAGTTTGCTATCCATCAAGGTCAAGAAACCATTATTACACTACTGGAAAGACTATGTATTAGTTTAATTTTTGTCACAGATTATGCCAGTGTTTGCAATGAGATGAAGAGATAAGCAACTGCGATATACCAAATATTTCTTTTCCTCTGTATACAATGATGGGTTGTTACAAGGCACTAACGGATTGTATACTGATTCGGACAGGTGTATTGAGACATACGCTCAGCACATCACCTATACTTGCAAATAAAATAAATCAGACAATATCGAACATGCATAGAATGAAACAGATTCGGTCCTTGGACCAAACAGTGCTGTATTGATACATGTAATTGTGTAAGCTCTTCGGGTTTTTTAATATATATTTTTTGTTTCATTAGTGTTGTATCGGACAGGAATCCTGTCATAAATGTACGCTTATATTGACCTGAATGTGACTTAAACTCGGGACCCGTTAGTTTTCTCCACGGTTTGCTTTGTTAATATTTACTTTAAAAATCTGTACATTAGTGATTTATGCAATTTGAACCACTTACATTTCAATCAAACTTACGAGTGAAATCTTAATTTAAAACTAAAAAACGTTGCTTTCTATCAACCATATGGTAATTGTACATTTGTATAATCACAAGCATAGATCTACAGCTTTAATGTGGTATGAGCTGCAAAAAATCACATTTTTCTCATAATTTCTGATTGTGACGACAGTAAGAGGCTTTGAATGCCATCGAAAAACTAAATGATTGGCCTTGGAATGAGGAAAATCCATACAGTATGTGGCCTGTACCAACCAAAAACAACATTTAAATATCCGGGACGACCAACATAACATTCTAAGCAAAAGTTAGCTCAAAACAATACTTTATCGTTCATTCTCGAACTAGAAGCAATAAAAGCTCCTGAATTACACGGCTTGAGAAAATAACGTCAAAATATCAACATTTTGGCAGCTCATGCCACTTTAAATAATACGTTTTAAATGCGTTTTCCACTGCTCGTTAAATTGATTTAATGAAACACATTAGCTAGATTGTTGCTCTGGCTGATAGTTTTTAAATATCTTTTTTTACGGCAAAAAGTTCTATTTTTAAAGATGGTCATTTTATTTGGTTACCCGCCTTTGTTTGGTTGTGCACTAGTATGTGGTCTCGACTTCTCCCAAAGTTGTGATCTACTTGTCTAGTTAATAAAGCTAAGATAATAAGTAAAGTAAACATTTTATCTGCGTAAGACAACTTATTGCTTATCCATATGGATTTCTGTACATTGGACAAGGCTGTTGTCGGAATAATCAATATTTATAAGACTAGATTTTAGTGATGGGATTAAATTGTCCTGTACATTACATGTAGGTTGTGGCCAAAGAAAACACTCCTCCTGATTTGATAACTGTTAGGTTTACTCCAAAGACCCTTTTAATTTAGCCATAAATCAACACAAATGCGATGTCCTTGTTGAATTGCTTTTAAACTGCTATGACTTTTGCTGTAATCCATTTGCTTATGGAAAACATGTATATTGTGAAAGGTTTGAAATCCTATGTAATTTATTAAATAGAAAGTTGAACAATCTATAAGCTTATCGGAGGGAACATGTTTCTTTGGATTAGGTTTCATTTAATACCCCAAAAATTGATTTTATTCCATTGAAGTGGAACCAAAGATTTTGGAGCATCACCATTTATTTGCTTTAGTTATGGGTCGAAATCCCACCAACGACCTATCCCACCTATCATTAACGAAAAAAAAAATGTCGAAGTGGTAACTGACAATAAACATACATGTGTAGCGACGACTTCTCAGAAACATTGAGTCGAGGTCAAATACACCGTGAAAAAATATCTTGTTGGATATACAATTGGTACAACAGATAACATACCATTTATAGATTTATTGATAATTAAGACTTTCCTTTACTGTCTTCTAACAAATTTTTGCATAAAAAGTTTTACGTTGTCATATTGTTTAGACACTAAAACCATTTACAAGAATGGCTTGCTTCAACGTCTTAATCCCTTTTAAGTCTTTCTAAAATATTTTGATATTATTATAGCTAATTTATTCGACAAAATCACAAGAATATACATTGTGCGACTGAGTCAATTGCTTTGTTACTGTATCATGGCTGAATTTAAATGTAACACCTTCAAATCTTGTTCTTTGAAGAACCTCCAGTAGCGAAGTGAACAAATCATTGTTGTTGACTATTTGTGTGGCTGTAAACAACTCATACTGCTCTTCAGTGGAACTTAGAAGCTGCCTCGAGACACATCTATACTACATTGTAACGTATAGTGCCAAGGATTTTCTTTAGGTAGACCTTGCACAATTTAAAAAAAAATCAATGTGTGACTGTGTTTTAAACAACCCTGATATAAGCATAAATAAAGGAAACACACAAATAGTGTAATGACAAGTCTCCGGGAAACCGGGAACACAACTACCTTTTTTTTTGGCATACTAACCAAGAAGTCATTTGTGCCATACGGTTTACCGCCAACAATACTAGGTTTTTTGGCATTCTAACCAAGGAGTTAATACTGCTATGGGGCTTAATTCCAGCACATAATTCTGCCTTCTGAGTTCAATGCTGTCTTTACATGTACTTGGACTGATACACATGGAGCTGTCAATCCAAGAAAATCGAGCAACACCAATACTAGCCCCTACATTACATTATAGATCAATCAGACGGGAACATTATTTTCTTTTTGGATAGTTGGATTCGAGCCGTTGACATATCTGCTGACCTATCTGCAGTCCGTTAAATAATTATATGGGACAATCCAGAACGTGCAGGTAACTTTGAGAAACGTACCAAATCTACCTGTGAATTTGATGAGTGTGTATGTATATGTACGTGCTCCAGTGCTCCATAAAAGCTATGTGTTTCGTCGACGGGAGGGCGGGGGGGGGGGGGGGGGGGGTCCAATAGCCTCTGCCAATAGTGTTTACACCAACACAAAATTGTTCAACAAATCGCATTGTGAAAAATGACTTAAACGGCTGGCTTTTTCGACTCATACTTTCATTACCAGCCCGTGTCCCTTAACCAATAACATCGTAACAACAATTCCAGCAGTTGTCAAAAACCGTATTTGGATATTAAGCAATGTACAACTGTAGAGTTTACATATACGTTTTACTATATTATCACTAACCACAAACAGCCTCCGCAAATGAGTATCACTTGAATCACACTTAAGCAGCTCGAGATAAAGAGGCACATTTTTTGGCTTTTTGATTTTAACCCGTTTCAAAGTTCCGTTTTCCCAGTCTTTTCCTTGTAAGAGTTTAAAATCATACTTGTCAGAACATGTAATTGTATCCGAATATGTGCTAATATATTTGAAAATCGGCAGTGCATTTTCTTATTAAAGCACTAGATAATAATGCCCAGGAACTCGAAACAATGTTTTAGTATCCACACTTTCCTAAAGAGATTCAGGGAAGATAATGAACGTACCACTTTTTATTAGAGACGATTGATGTCAGTAGTCGTCTTTCTCGAAAGGGTCTAATTGAAATGTCGACTTAAACTTAGTGGAAAAGTTGGCTATCCGTCAATGTCACAGAACCGTTAATAACAACTTGATAAGGCATGTATTTATCGGATTTTCGTCCACGGACTGGGCATTGTAAAAGGAAGTGATCACGACAGAACATTGATTTATTTACCCTGCATGTAGTACAACCGTGTACCAAACGCCCTGGCACCAGGGACGAAAAGTACAAGATTTTACTTCATCGCTATAAATTGCTGGTGAAATAACCTTATCGTTTTCCGTTACTTTGGGGCAGGGGTGCTATACAAAGTAATGCTAACAGATTTAAAAAAAAAACATACACCTGAATCCAATGCGTGTCCCTTTATAATTTCTGAATACTTGCTCGGTGACGATTTGCCAGGTTAATGCAAAATTCCTAAATATCTGAACCTTTCGGTCTAGTTTGCAAGATGGCGGATCGGTAGCTTGACGTGTGAATTTCTCTCCAGCGGTCAATCTCTGTTGTTATAGCCAATCCAGCTGCCATCCAAAGTTTTATTTGAGTATTATACTTAATAATCTCTCGAACTAAATCTGTGGACTATTATTTATTCATAAAACCTCCCTGATGGACTCTACGAAGCGAAAAACCATGATGGAAAGTGAAGAGTCTTTAATCCCCAATATGGCTACACTACACCCTGCCACTCCGGACCAGAGGAAAGATCTTAGCGAACTCACAAAACAATATGAGGTCAGCGATATCAGCGATATAGCGAAATGTTTTGCTACATTACACCTGAGTTTTCAGCAGGAGATACAACATATTTCCGACCAAGTTTCAAGTGTGAAAGCCCGTGTGAGTGAAGTGGAGGACACCTGTAAGTCTCATCATGAAGATATCATGGAAATACAGGAACGTGACTTACCTGAACTAAAACAACTTCTAAATGAAGAACGAAACGAAAGACTAAAGCTTGAATTATGGGGCCGTAAGTGGAACTTAATTATTAAAGGTGTCCCGGGTAAGTCCAATGAACCGCCAACTAACACTAAAATAGCTCTTCGAGCACTTTTGAGCGAAAAGTTATCAATCTCGTCTGAAGTCGTTGACAAGATATTATTTCAGGCAGTCCATCGTCTCTCTGGCGGACCTGATACGTGCAAAAATATCATTGCCCGTCTCGAAGACCGCGATTTAATTTTACAAGCTGCTAGAAAGTTGACCCGTGGCTGTGGTTTTAGTGCTATACCTGATCTTCCTCCGGCTCTAGCTCAGAGACGATATGAACTCATCCAACAACTCAATAACCTGCCAAAAAAAGACCAGGAGGCAACGAAGTTGGTATACTTACGCGAGCCCCCATTTATTACTTTAAAACGGAAATGACTCTACCACAACACGACGATAAAACATATCGCTTCTTGCTAGTGAATTAAAGTTACCACCAGTTTGACTGTCACACGTCCCCAATTCACTATGGACCGTATTGCTACTCTAGCTGTTTAGTATTCTATAATCGAGTCCAAGTTTATTGTTTTCCAACGTAACTCATACTTGAACACTCAGAATGTATATATGAATCCGTTGTGTAATAACTATGTCATTATGTCGCCAAATGGCACTAGTTTGATTTGAGCAGTTACCGCATTTACAAGCATACATGCCAGGTTACACAAACTATAGGTACGTGCTGATATTCCCTGGTGTGTTTTATAGAGTTATTACGGTTACATCGTGCCTCAAGACAGTAAAATCACTGTGGTCAAACCGTGCGCAAACATACATGATGACAGCTACAAACTTGTTGTCTTGGTTGCGATATCTGCAACATTGTCCAATCTGGCAGGAAGTTTCAAACTCTGTTGCAAGCTTCTGTTTGACGGCTCACCTAATAAGCTACAATCAATGACTAATAGCATTAATAACTCCTGTAAATCTGGGTCAAAGTCAATAGGTCTGTGTTATATTAAATCCAATCTATTACCCAGTGAAAACACGGACTAGAAACCCCCTATTATCGTAACACTGACCATCGCCTACAATAGAAAACATTTATTTCTGAATATTCTTATGTATATATGTTTCTAATATAAATTCTTGACAAATGTTTCTTTTATATGAGCGACTAATAAGTTATGGAAAGGTACTTTATTCTCAAGAAGCATTATGCAAGGTATACATAGCTTATTATAAATCTCAAATTAGTTCAAATAACATTACCCATGTATCAGACCTATGTGGGATGGTTGCCAGTTACCAGCGGAAGGTCGTGGGTTTCCTCCGGGCATATAGCCCGGTTTCCTCCCACAATAAAACTGGCAATCGCCGCCATATAAGTGAAATAATCTTGAGCGCGGCGTAAAACACCAAACAATCAATCAATCAACCCATGCATCAGCTTACGTAATGATAAACAATCGTGATGTGTATTTAAACAGAGTGAATAATGTCCAACAGGAACTCAATTGACTTTCTTATAGTGTGAATGTTAACGTGTGATTTTGATGGCATCTGTTTATTATATGATATTCTTATATTACTTATAAGACAACCACTCTAACCTATATTAGCAAATTTCCCATGATGGACACCTCCTCCTATATAACAACCTTAATATCCCTCTTGATTAAACAATATATAATCATATCTACACATTGTAATCATCCCTCTTCCTATTTTTTATACAATGATTGATACTGCCACTAAAGCCTCCATAGCTCTACAGGACCTATCACATCTACCATTCTTTCAGGAAAACATGCCAGAAATTAATAATAAAGTAAACATGCAAGAAACCTGTCTTCAAAATTTTAGAAGTTTATCGTTCAACCCATATACCTTGAATAAACCAAACCCCCAAAGCCACAAATACCTTACTGATGATACATCTTATGAAATGTCTCATTGGGAATCACTTGCAAATCACCAATCCTATTATTACACGGAAGATACACTTCAAGTCGAATTTGAAAAGCACCATATTATAGAATCACAGTCTTTAGCAGTATTGCATATTAATGCCCGAAGCCTTGCCCAAAACTTTACTGACCTAATTTCCACACTCATTGGTTTACCCCATAATCCATCCATTCTTGGGATCTCTGAAAGCTGGCTGAATGAAAGCACAGACAGTCTTTACGAAATACCTGGATACCAAATGTTCTCTTCTACACGAAATGTTAAAAAAGGGGGAGGACTTGCCTTATACTTTAAAAGCAACCTTAACTGTCACCTACGCAGCGACCTCACATATACAGAAGATAAAGGGATTTATGAATCCTTGTTCGTGGAGGTTAAATACAACAATAATAAAACTTCACTGATTGGTATAATATACAGACCCCCCGGGCAATGTCTCAAAAAATTTAATGAGAATGTAGAAAGTATTCTTCAATTGATCAAACCTGAAAAAAAGAGATGTATAATTATGGGGGACTTTAACATTGATTTACTAAAGTCAGAAAACCACCACGACACAGGAAATTTTCTTAACATCATGAAATCCCATTATTTCTTCCCAAAAATAACGAAGCCTACTAGGGTCACCTCAACAACTGCTACTCTTATCGATAATATCTTCTTGAACTTCCATGAATATGATATCTTCTCAGGCATACTTCTCTCTGACATAAGTGATCATTTCCCCGTATTTCACATAATTCAACAAAATACTATAAATGACAAATATAAACCAGACGTGATGTTTTATCGAAAATCTGGCTCTGACCAAAAAGACAAGTTCAGAAATATACTATCCAACAAGAATTGGGATCATATCCTTAGTAATAATACGACCAAATTAGTTGCCGATACCCTCTCTTCTGAACTTACTGATATCTACAACGAATGCTTCCCTGTAGTGTCATTGACTTCGCGAAAGCAGAAAATACTTAAACCGTGGGTAACTCCCGCAATCCTGGTTTCCATTAGGGAGAAAAATAAGTTGTTTAGAAATCATCTATTCCAAGGTGATCCGGAAGTCTCTCAAAGATACCGGAAATATAGAAATAAACTTAATCGTACCTTAAAATTAGCAAAACAAACATATTATGAAGATAAATTTAACTCTTCAAACAATGACATTAAAAACACTTGGAAAATAATTAATGAACTATTGAATCGGAAAGACTGTAAAAAGCTGCCAACTAAATTTAGGATAAATAATAGTGATGTCGCTGACCCCACCGAAATTGCCAATCACTTTAATAATCATTTTAGTACAATTGCGTCGAAGCTGGATTTAGAAATACCCCACACAACCACCAATTTCACAGACTTTTTGATCTCCGATTACTCCAATGACTTCGTTTTCGAGGATTGCACGCCAGAGGAAATTAAGTCCACTATTACAGGACTTAAAAATAGTGCCGCCGGTTTTGACGGGATGAAAGCATCCTTGATAAAACCAGTAGCTGATCTGATTGCTAAACCTCTGGCTCATCTAATTAATTTATCATTTAGGGAGGGAGAAGTTCCATACTTTATGAAAACCGCTATAATAACACCCATATATAAATCAGGAGAAGTGGAAACAATCGAGAACTACCGGCCGATATCTGTCTTGCCATGTCTAAGTAAAATTTTGGAAAGAACAGTGGCCAATAGAATGCAAGACTATATAGTCAACAACAACATATTGTTTTTCAATCAGTTCGGCTTTCGGGAAAATCATTCCACAATGCATGCCGTATTATCTTTATATCAGAAATTAGTAGCTGCTAAAGTTGAAAATAGGTACAGTCTTGTAGCATTCTTGGACCTGTCGAAAGCTTTCGACACGGTTCATCATAAGATTCTCCTTAACAAATTGAACCACTATGGCTTCCGAGGTATCAGTAATAAATGGTTTGAGAGCTACTTATCTTCCAGGACACAGATGGTCAAGTTCAATAATTCCTTATCTAATCCAGAGAGCGTAACATGTGGCGTGCATCAGGGGTCAATTTTAGGCCCAATTTTGTTCCTGCTATACATAAACGATATTGGAAATGTGTCCAAACTTCTTGACATCATACTCTTTGCTGACGACACAAGCGCCTTATTGACTGGTTCAGACCCAGAAAGTCTTGTACGACTTATGTCTGAAGAACTAGGAAAGCTACACCTCTGGTTTTGTAGTAACAAATTATCCTTAAACATAATTAAATCAAGCTGCATGTTTATTAGACCTAGTAAGCGATGTAAGTATAAACCTCAGGAGGTAACAATCAATGACAAAACCGTCGACTATGTAGAATCGTTTAAATTTCTAGGAGTACATTTTAACAATAAGCTAAATTGGACTACGCATATAAGCGAAATGACTAAAAAGATCTCTCGGAATATTGGCATAATTAGTCACATTAAAAAGCTTGTAAGTCGGAAAACTCTCCATTTGTTGTATTATTCCCTTATACTTCCATATTTGTCTTATTGTAATCTAGTCTGGGGAAACACATTCAAAACTCACCTCCTACCACTGTTTTTACTACAGAAACGTATTGTGCGAATAATATCCTCCTCACATAGGTTTGAACACACTGAACGTCTATTCAAAAATCTAAATCTTTTGACAGTGTTCGAAATAAATGATTTTCACATTTTGATATTTGTGCATAAAACTTACCATCACAACCATTTGATACCAGCAGCTTTGCAAGACCTGTTTACACATATTTCTACTGTTCACCAATACCCAACCCGAAATAGTACTGTTAACCTATATCGTCCTTACTTTTCTACCGAACTTTCTCGTTATACGGTGAAAGTGAAAGGTCCAAGACTATGGAATAATCTGGCACTAGCAGTCAAGAAAATAAATTCTATATCTTTATTCAAAACCCACTGCAAATCTGAATTAATCAGTAGATTGTAAAGTAATGAGGGAAATGCAATTAATCAGGCACAGGAGTCCATCATGGGAAAGGTCATATTTCACCATTATAAGATTTCCGTATACTTATGATATTGTTTTCTTTCATATCTAATAGTAACTTGTTATTATGTTATTTCTTATTGGGATAGAACAAGACATATTTGTCTTTATTCCCGCCTAATTATATTGTTACCTTTGTTAAAAAAAAATCATTATTTTTTTTTATGGTGAAATAAACAAAAAAACAAAAAATATCTTCGCAAACTACTTTCTAAGTTTTTGCTTGAAACGTAAATGTTTATTCAATGTAGTGTCATTAAATATATTGGTTGGTTCGTTGTTTTAGTTTATTGGCGTGTCTGTTCGTAGTTAATCAGGCGGTACAATATATTTTTAACACTATAACACACGGGCACGGGGAAAATCTTCTTGTCTAAAATAACCACGGAGACAAGTTTCTTATTGTATTAAAAAGGGACATGTCATTTAGACGTTTATACCCAATCATAAGTTGTTATAATAAACCACAACCCATGATATTTCATTAGGTTGACGGCAGACAGGAGGTTGGCTTTAGTCAGTAGAATTTTGTGGCAAAGATAATTTGTCAATAAATCGTCAGTATTTTTGGTAAACCTAACATGCCGATTTGGTATAGGTTTTAGATAGTAATCAATTAGCTGTGAAATTCTTTGACATTCACTACCGAATTCCAAGATAATAGGACGCCCTGGGGGCATTGGAGGCTTGGGTCATTTTTTCAATGGGTTTGTGTATTTTCGAAATATAGAGTGCCCTGTTTTTAGAATTAAGGTCAGATTCCAAAGAGCAATACTGCGTTTTATTCATATAACCTTTTTCTTACTTTAAGCAAGACCTTCTGACTAAGTAGGGTTATGTTGGTTTCTAGGATTAGCTAAACCATCAAATTTCCTTGATACAGTCACCACTAACGTTTATATTTTGATCATACATGCGAGAAGGGGGTGTGTATCCGCTTTAAGACGTAAAAGAATATCAGTAGATACCACCCAGACCTATAATTCTGGAGAAGACCACAACATGAACTAATTTACTAATAAAAAGGTCCCTATCAGATAATGATTTCGGGCAAAGCAGAAATGAAAGTCCTGGTCAGTCACAGTATCTTAGCAGAAAAATTAAGGTTGTATGGAGCAGACGAATCGGCCTTACAGTTTTTTAATTCTTATCTTCATTCTCGAAAGCAAACAGTTCACTTTGGTGGCTGTGTTTCTAGCGAGACTACGATCTCCCTCGGTGTGCCCCAAGGGTCGATCTTGGGACCACTTATGTTTTTACTATTCATCAATGACCTACCACTCTGTACAAATGGTAATTACACCGATATGTTTGCTGACGACACTACATTATTTAATCATGCAAAATCAGTAGCAGAGTTAGAGTTGAAATTAAACACGGGACTGAAAGGAGTAAGTCAGTGGTGTTTAGAAAATAAGATGAGCATAAACGTAGACAAAACTGTATGTATGTTAATTACTACAGCACAAAAGCGAACTCACCTAACCAAAAATAATCTTAGTTTAAATCTGAATGGTGAGACTGTTGTTAACTCGGACTGTCAAAAACTTCTCGGGGTTAACTTTACCAACAATCTATCCTTTAAACCACATATAGACCACATTGTAAAGAAGGTTAAAGTTAAGATATATCTGTTAACAAGAATCAAAAACTATTTACCTATGGCGGCTAGGCGACAATTTTTTAACAGCTACATATTACCCCACCTTGACTACTGTATCACCGTATGGGGTAACTCAAACTCTAATGACCTCCGTAAACTAAATAGTCTTTTAAAACGCAGCATACGTTTAATCTTAAATGTTGATTACACCATTGGCTCAAACGAACTGTTTCAAAGTATGAAATGGTATCCTCTTGAATACAGGTACAAATATAACCTAGTGTTGATGGTTTTTAAAGCACTAAACGGTTTGTTGCCGAATTATGTGAAAGACCATATTAAATTTAAGACTTCCGGTAGGACACTACGATCTAACTCTGATGGTAATCTGGAGGTGCCATTTACCAGAACTGAGCTCCTTAGACGCTCCTTTAGAGCTGAAGCTCCACGCCTATTCAATGAGCTACCAAAATCAGTGCGTTTATGCCAAACTCTTCAAACCTTCAAAACAGCATGCTACAAATATTTTTTAAATGAATTCAATAACTCAATTGACTCTTAATCAGATATACAAATATTTAATGTAGATATATATATATATATATATATATATATGCTTGTATGTATGTGTATGCGTGTGTGTGAGCGTGTGCGTGTGTGTGTGTGTAGAGAGAATGATAGGACAGTAATACTGCTATTATAAATATTTAAAAATACAAAAAAATGACATCTGTTTATAGTACTGTGATAAGAGATATTTCATATTTATAAATTTTTATTTTTTATTTATTTATTAATTTTTTTTTTTATTTTTTTTTTGTATTCATATTTCATTATCTGTGATAAATTTTGTACAGTTTACATATGTATTTCTAACATTATGAATTTCATAAGCAATTCTTACATTTCACGAATCAATTTTAAATGACAATTTTTATTGTTCTGATGTGAATTTATTATACATGTTATAACCCTCGACCCTCATGAAAAGAGGCTTCATTGCCTATTGTGGCCATCGAGTTAAAATAAAGACTATTATTATTATTATTATTATTATTATTATTATTATTATTATTATTATTATTATTATTATTATTATTATTATTATTATTATTATTATTATTATAAAGTCATCTATTGAGTATAGATATGTCATCAGAAGTGAGTTCCTCATTACCACCATTTATAATAGCAATTGTAAGAGACGTCTAGTTGATTTCAAAAAGGTTTTTATTATTCCAAAAGCAGGTCCTGCAACAATAATAAAATACAATTGAACGGGGATCCCGTGAACGTGACCTCTACCAAAATGAACGACGACCACAATAGTGACGTCATTCAGAGCTAGCATGTTCTTTTGAGCTATTCACGGTACCCGCCAATTACTATGACTACAATGTTATATCAAGTTCAAAATCATAATTCACTAGAAAAATACCAAAATAAAGTTAAACTCGCGCCACACCAATTAATATATTAACAGACATGTTGCACATATTTAAACAATTGTTCTTTAGGAGATTCCCCATATACTCCCCTACAAAAAGTGTGGCAAGAGTTGCGTTTAGTGTTCAGAAAACAACTGATCAATGAACGATTTTCAACCACTGAGGAACGGAGTACATTATATTCGGAAAAGACACTATATTCGGAAAGGGCAACAAAGTCACAGGTTGGGGCTGTTCATGATGAGCATCCAAAGAATTCACAGATTGATGAAGACGTTGAACTTGAGGTCTCCCTAATTCGGGATAAGTTAACACACTCGGGGGTCTTCTTGCTCTTGCAGGCAGGCGTCTAAGGGATTCGTCATCGGAAGCTTCGGATTCTGAGGCATCATTTATAGATTTGGGATCATCTGGGATAGGCACAGGTTCAAGGTCATCGTAGGGGTCATTTGAAGCGATGCCAGCATCTGGCAGCCGTTCATGATTTGGGTTGAAGGGCACTGCATTCGGGTTCAATGCAGGTAAGACATACGAACAATCTTCATCTGAAGATGACTCTCTGTCAACTTTTCGTTCACGTCTAAAGGTTCGACGTTTGGAGACATTGCTATGACTTCTTGGCAAATCCAAGAAATCTTGCAGGTTCCTATGAAGTACTCTAGTTTTTCCTCTTCCACCTTCTGGTTGAACTTAAAAAACGGGATTATCACCCATTTGCTTGATAACAACGTGGATAATGTCCTCCCAATGTGGCCTCAGCTTGCCTGGGCCACCCCTGGGAGTCAGGTTCCGTACTAAAACTCTATCACCAGGATGAAGATTGGTAGAGTATAGCTTTGTTTTACTGTGGTATCTTTTATTGTACGACTGTGTCTTGGCACTTTCTTTTCTTGCCTTTTCATATGCTTGTTGCATTCCTTTCTGCCAATTATCCGCCCAGTCATTGTGAGATTGGTAAGAAGTGGCGGGGTCAAGATTAAAAATTGAATCAATGGGGAGTCGAGGGGAGCGACCAAATAGTAAAAAGAATGGAGTAAAGCCCGTTGAGTCATGCTTCGTACAATTGTAAGCAAAAATAACCTTGTTAAGTTGTTCTTTCCAATTTGACTTGTCGCTTTCAGGGAGTGTCCTCAGCATGCATAATAACGTTCGGTTCATCCTTTCTACTTGGCCATTTCCCTGGGGGTGATAAGGGGTGGTCCGTGAGTCCTTTACACCAGATAAGCGTGTAAGTTCTCCAAAAAGCTGATTCTGGAATTCTCCACCTTGATCATGGTGCAAACGGGTAGGGAAGCCAAATTTGAGGACAAAATCATTAAAGAGTTTCTTAGCGACAGTTTTCCCAGATTTATTTGTTGTGGCATAAGCTTGAGCATACCTTGTAAAATGGTCGACGATGACAAGTATGTATTCAAAACCACCTTTACTCTTTTCAAGATGGAGGAAGTCGATGGAGACAAGCTCAAATGGGTACGTGGAAACAATAGCATTAAGAGGTGCGACAGCCTGTCTGTTGGGACGTTTCTGTTTAAGACAAGAACATGTTTGAGATATATGGCTTTCGATGTCAGATTGCATTAACGGCCAATAGAACCTATTACGGGCTAAATCCAAAACACGCTCTGCTCCCAAGTGGCCCATGTTAACATGTAATTCTCTATACACAATGTCACGGTATTTCAATAGCAAAACAAACTGAGTTCGAGTGGAAGTTTTTCGGTACAACAACCCATTGACTCCTACAACCAAAACTTTGCGTTGTCGGAAAAGAGACTTTTCCACAGGACTCAGCGTCTTTAACATTGTCTTTGGAGGCTTAGTGCCCTTGAGAATGAAAGGAAGGATTTTCTTAATCACAGCATCGTCTTCTTTTGAAGCTATCATCTCATCGATGGACAACCCTTCGGTTTCACAAGAGTGGGGGGGAGGGGGGCAAACTGAAGTAAGTCTAAATGGACAGGACAGGAATTGTCATCACTTTTTACTTCAGCTGATGCGATGAAAGCATTAAGAACATCTAATGAACATTCTTCAAGGAAGTGAAGGAAGGGGCATAATAGAGATAATCTCTAAATTTACCAGTTATTGCCCACTTCAACGCCAGAAACTCTAATTTCCCTGAATGAAGATGGTAATTTTTTTCAGCGGGACTAAGCGTTCTGGAACCAAAACCAATAACTCTTAATTTGTCATCTTGGCATTGGTACAACACTGCGCCTAATTCTTCATTTGAAGCGTCGGTACAAAGCAAGTAAGGTTTATAATACTGAGGAAATGCCATCACAGGTGGCTGGGTTAGACAATCAAGCAAAGTCTCTAACCGTTGTTGACACTGATTGGACCACTCAATTTTAAAATTTGAAGGTAACTGTCCACTCTTTTTTTCCTTTCTCTTAGATTTTCTTAATTTATCAGTTTCTAGTTTTGGTGATTTGAGTCATATAGGGGTTTTGCAATTTGGGAAAAGTTAGATATATATCGGCGATAGTGTCCAACTAGCCCGAGAAGCTTCCGTAGTTCACCAATATTCTTCGGCTGTTTATCTTTAAGAGTTAATACAGCTTCTATATCAGCCGGGTCCATTTTATAACCATCAGCGGAAATCACCATTCCGAGGTACCTCACTTGGGGTTTAAAGAATTCACACTTGTCGGGTCGTAACTTAATACCATACGACTTAAGACGCTGTAGCACTTTACGAACGTTCTCGACTTCATCTTCAAAAGTCTTCCCGTAAACGAGAATATCGTCGAAATAGGGAAGGCATATGTCATCTCTGAGACCGACAAGGCACTCCTCCATACAACGTTGGAAAGAAGCGGGGGCGTTGGTTAGTCCAAAAGGTATCCGATCCCATTCGAATAATCCCCACGGTGTTATAAAGGCAGTGAGGGGTTTACTAGCTTTGCTCATGAATCCTTGGTGATAGGCCTTTCCTTGATCAAGCAAGGTGAACCATTTGTTACCCTGCAGACAATTAATAGAGTCCTGTATCCTGGGAATTGGATAACGATCGGGGATGGTTTTTCTATTCAGTTCCCGATAGTCAACACAAAGACGCAAGCCACCACATTTTTCTGACACAAACGAATGGCGAAGCGTACGGTGAGTGTGATTTAGAAATCCAGCCCTTAGAAAGTAAGTCTTGAAGGTATGCCTTTACTTCATCATATAAAGGACGTGGAACAGATGAGTATGCTTTGTGTACAGGTTTATTATCAGTTAATTTTATGTCCATTTGTAAAGAGGGTATACACCCAAGATCCGATTCACCTTTAGAAAAGGCAGATGACTCTTCAATCAACATTTGCTTGACAATGTCTTGTTGCTCTGGGTCCAGATGATGGAGATCAATGGGCGGCAACCATTTGTCATCAACATCACTTGAATCAATGGAATTGATCGAAAATGATTGGTTATGATGTGAATCAGAGTTAATTGGTATAACACTTTTAATGAGACAAAGTCGATCGAGAGTTGTCTCCCCTGGCATCACAATCTCGTCGTCACTAGAGTTATATATTGGTATGTTAACAGAATTGGATCCAGGTGGTAACCATATTAGCGTATTACTGAGTTGGATACAGTCCCTTGGCAGGAAGTTATCAGTGTCATTCGGTTCGAATAATACAGGTAAAGTTTTTGTTATATCACTAGGTTGAATAGGGCATTTCACAACCGTCGTCTTCCCCCCTGGGAGTCTTTCTTCTCGAGGGCCAATTGAAACGTGACACAAGTCTTCATGGTGTCCTGTTTGCATTAGATTTACCACCCTTTCAATAGTCTCCCCAGTGTTGCCCAAGAATGCCCGTTTTAAGTCTGTGAAAAAAGAGTTATCTTCGCATGTTTGTAGACACAGTTCAGAAATGACATTAAACCCTATAACAGGTTGCTCCAGACATTGTTCAGTGAGTAGCATGAGAATCTTTATCACTCTCTTGTGAGCATTGCCAATTTGAAAGTTTATTTCCACCCACCCAATGTAAGGAATTGCGTTGCCACTCGCAGACTTCAAGGAGAGATTCACTGGCACCAGTTCAGAAATTGGCCGTATGTGTTTTCCCGGCAAATGATAATCAATCCAATGTTTGTTTATTAGGCTAACCTGAGCTCCTGTATCCCAGAGTACATTGGTCAAGGTTTTATCCAGATAACAGGAGACATGACACTTTTCCCCAACGAGCTTAGCAACTTTTACTGGTACACCAGCACTATGACAATCAACAAAAAAACACTTGGGACTCGTTTACCACAGGTTTAGGGGCTACTGCTGGTCCCGTCTCATCGCAGCCCCATTCTCGGTTTCCGACTTGTGTCCCAATCCTCTCCTACTTGGACACTGTAGTCTTCTGTGGCCAACTCCGCCACAGCCCCAACAATGATTACATCTTGTCTACAGTTGTAACAGGCAGGTTGTCGAAACTGATATCTTTGACCATCAGCACGGTTGAGTCTTTCACCATCAGCACGGTTGGGGCGCTGGGGGTCTCTTTAATGCTCAATATTTCTGTTTTCAGTTGATGGAGAGATGCTATCTCTGTCTTTATAGCTTTGATTTCATCAGTGAATTCTTGATGTAAGTGGATTTTTTGTGTCATCTGAGATTTAGCTTCATTCGGTTGCCCGGGGTTACCTTCTTCTTTTATTACATGAACATTTCCGGTGGATTTGTTTTGTTTTCTCAGTTCGTTCTGTTTCCTGGCGGGCTGCATTTGTGAGACGCTCAAGAAGAACTTCATCTTGGACATGGGGGTTTTCGAGTTCAGCTTTAATTTCTGAGCGAACAAAGTCACTCCCGAGCCCTGTTTTGAGAGCATGGAGGGTCATTTTCCTAATCTGATCTTTATTATATTCAATTTCTGAGTCCAATTCTTTAGAAGAGAACAAAATTTTCTGCTTCAAGTCAAGAAATCTAATCAAAAATTCTGAAGACCCTTCTCGATAATCTTGCACTGTCGTGGCTAATTGTTGACAAAGTTCTGTTGGTGATTTCTCGTGGAAATGGGATCTGAGAATGCGCCTTAACTTGGCAAGGGACAAGTTATCTCTGCCTTCCAAGTAACTACGTAAGCTAAGGCTTGGCTGAATGGATTTGACTACGGCCTCAACAATGTCTGTCTCTCTGTACCCACGTCGTAAACCATTTTCGACTTGATGTATTAGACTACAAAATGAGAGTTTATCCTTTTGGGTAATTAGTCCAATTTGTCCAATGATCTTGAAGTCTGTGTTTAGTGCAGTCGAGCTGAAAGTACTTGAAGTGGAATAAATAACGTTTGTTTCACTAACTGTATCACTTTCTGTGTTATGGGTTGATAAAGTTATTATATAGTCTTTAACGTATTTCAGGGACGATATTTCAAAATCTTGTGCTTCACAAACATCAGAGATAAGCTTTAAAATAAATTTGTAAATGACTTTGTTCTGTCACATCAGGTATGGAGAGGAATGTGGCAACCTTAAAGAGATCATCCTTCTTCAATGCGACTAAAGATCGACGAATTTCTAGCTGAAGAGATTCTTGAGCAGCCGCCATCTTTGAAGTCTCGTCTCTTCAAAGGTTCGAGAGGCTTTGTGTCTAGAGAGCCCCACGTTGGGCGCCAAATGTAAGAGACGTCTAGTTGATTTCAAAAAGGTTTTTATTATTCCAAAAACAGGTCCTGCAACAATAATAAAATACATTTGAACGGGGATCCCGTGAACGTGACCTCTACCAAAATGAACGACGACAACAATAGTGACGTCATTCAGAGCTAGCATGTTCTTTTGAGCTATTCACGGTACCCGCCAATTACTATGACTACAATGTCATATCAAGTTCGAAATCATAATTCACTAGAAATATACCAAAATAAAGTTAAACTCGCGCCACACCAATTAATATATTAACAGACATGTTGCACATATTTAAACAATTGTTCTTTAGGAGATTCCCCATACAATATTACTTCCTACGCCGAAAGTAGATCGGCACATGCCTCAAGTTGGTTGATTGGTGTTTTACGCCGCGCTCAAGATTATTTCACTTATATGGCGGTCAAGTGTCTGAAGCCAGTGCGTATACAAGCAATTTGCTGTATCTTCGGCCCAGTGAATTTTGTCTGAGTTATTTTTGGTATTACAGTATATATGGTTATACACACTCAGATACACACCCTTATCTGTATATACAGTTATATCAAAATCTGTTGGTATATATACTATATCTAGCTACAGACTGATATGCCTTGTTGGTATGTTGAGAAGGACGTAATACACTCTCAGTGTTGGGTTGTCTGAAACCCAAGTAAGTGAGATCGGTGAAACAATGTCTTTAGCATACTTTTTATAATGTTTCTTTAAAGTGGCATGAGCTGCCAAACTGTTGATATTTTGGCGTAAAAACAGAATGCTGAAATAATTGGCTATTTTTGTCAAGACATATAATTCAGAAGCTTTTTAGTGCTTCTAGTCTCGAAAATGTACGATAAAGTATTGTTTTGAACTAACTTTGACTTGGAATGAATGAATAGTCGTCCCGGTTATTTAAATTTTGTTTACTTTTCGAACACGTTTTCGGTTCGCACAGTCCACATACTGTATGGATTTTCCTCAGCCCAACACCAATCATTTAGTTTTTCGATGGCACCCAAAGCCTCTTACTGTCGTGACAATGAAAAAAGTGTGAATTTTGTGTGACAAGTGAAAAAAGTGACAGCTCATGCCACTTTAATATTACAAATACCATATATATTACAAAGTCTGTTTCAGACAGATGGAATCTGAATAGGTAAGATTTCGGGTGACTATTACCAGATTAGAGTCTGTGGAACATTACCTGAGCTAGACACATGAGGAAAGTAACCTTTGGTGATGCAATTCCATGATTAAAAAGGAAATATTTCGCTTGGCATAATCCTTCCATCCTTTCTGTCACACTCACAACATATGACCCAACCTTCAGTAATATAACGGTAAATTGAAATCTGATGTATATATGTTAGTATACAAAATAGCTTGTTTGGCTGTATCAGCAAGTTGATTTCCTCTGTCCCTCATGAGTAGGTATCAATGTAAATGTGACGCTCACTCCTTTCTTAAATAACGTGGTATATAAATGTATACTTTCTAAAACTAGAGGATGATAATTGTTATAGTTAAAGAAGCTTAGGGCTTGTAGAGTACTTAAGGAATCTGAGCAGATTACAGCAAAGTTTGGTTTGTAGTCTAACAAAAATTAGGGGCTCATGAAAATTGCTACAAGCTCTGAACAGAAAACAGACCCGTAATCTGTCGGTCGGAAGTTCTTACTACACTTTAACCCTGGGATGACAAACACTCCTCCGACTCTTCCGCTTTCAGGGCACTTTGGACCATCAGTGGAAGTTTGTAAAAAGCTGATAAAGTTTTTATCTAGGGATTCCACAGAACAATGTTTTGAAATATAGGCAGTGTCTTATTTCAAAATTTGCCATGGTGTAACCTGTGAAGTTAATATTGACTTTTCATTATAAGCTACCTCTTTCAAAATGTGATAAGCCCTTATATTGAAAAGTTTTGTTCGTTGGCCTTGTTATTTATAAGGCAATCAGATTCCAGAGAATCAATTACAGATGTGGTAGAGTTATAAACAGATGATTTAAGTACAATTACAAATTTAAGAGTACGCCTCAATCTCTAAAGCCCATTCGTTGCAAATGTTTTAAAGCACATGCAAAAGGGCTGTCGTCAAATTTCCAGTGCATATCCTAAGACCAGTATACACTGCACAGAATAAGGTTCTTTTCTTTGATAGTGATGATGAGTAATATTCTGAACAATAGTCCAATCTAGATCTAACTAAAGCTCTACATAACAGTAATAAACAGGATTTGTCAGCGCCCTATGTTCTACCTGACACAACCCTCATTAAGTTTAGTACTTTTGACCTTTGATAATGACCATATATATGTGGTTTGATTAACTTAAATAGGTACCAAACGTAACCCCTAGATAGTTGAACAGATCGCATGTTTTTATTTATGCCCATCTACACATAGAGGTTTTGTAACCCTACATGTCGTCTGGTAAACAATAAAGCCTCGGATTTCAAAAGCCTCACAGTTTACATCATTTAATGAAGTCATTAACTGCTCGCTGGATATTGCACCAGCATCTGCATTTAGGAAGCAGTTTCTCTTTGGATTGAGAACTAATGGCAAATCGTTTATGTCAATATTAAAATACTGGGAAAGAAATAACCGATCATGGGGGCTACCATTCTTTAAAACAACTGATTGAGACAAAGACGTGCATATACGTACTTTGATTTTGCGGTTGAATGGAAAGTTCATATTAATAAAAATTAGATATGCATTTGATATTGATATCTTGAGAAGTTCTAAATACTTCCCAGGTGACTATTTGTCAGGTTACCATAAACGAAAACAAAAATAATTATTTTATTACTTAACCTGTCGGAAAATATCTTTGGAAACACATTAAATCTGTGTCAAGAAAAGGTTTATTGGATATCGTTTCATTAAAAACTGGGACTATCTGTTGGTTTTAAACTAAACCAATCATGAGTTTGCGCCAATAAAATGTAACTTAGTTGATTGAACAATGTTGCTGAATTTAAGCAGCTTTTTGATGTAAAGATGCAGACATGTTATGTTAATTACTAACTGTAAGTATGTAAACAGAACTAGTTGGTAGATGCGTTCGGCAGACTGAGTTCTTTATAATATCCCAGAAGCCTATGAACAAAATTTACTTCCATTCAATGTTTATTGCCGTTATTTTACTTCGTTTATGTTGGATAAAACACTTTTTTTTACATTATCTCTTTCTCTATTGTAGAACCATGGTCATACAAGCATAGCTTCTCAATGATAAAAAATGTAAGCAAAGTTGCGATTAAAATTGAAGCGCGAGCATTTTCATTTACACTCATAATAGGAAAACAGAGTGGTCGCTTTAGAAAGTCTGTATCTCTCAGAAAACTAATTACATGTATAGGAGAAATAATGAAACAGAAAACGCCAAAGTGATAAATATCCAGTGTAGATTTAAACTGTTAGTAAAACTCGTGTTGATGTTTCTGTGGAAGTGCACATCAAGCCTGTTTGCGATTAGTTACTCGGACCTCATGTGGTTTCTGAAGCAGAACAAAATCTTTGTTACTGAACTCAGCGTGAGCAAACTGAAAGATGAAATAAAAAATAAACATTCATAGCTTTTACAGATTCAGATCTGCAATGCGTCTTACCGTTTCTAATTCAAACAACTAACAATCTATTAAAACAACTTACAATATGTGTTTGTATGGCCTGATATGCTACAGAACAAAACCAGTTAAGTTTTTATATGTCTTACTTATATCATTTGCTAAAATAATTATGACTGTCAAACAAGCTCATAATTGGTATTTCTCGACTAAACTTGCCTTTGAGAGGGTTATAATTGAAATTCCAGCTAAGCTAAATTGATTTAGTTTGTTATTCGTCACCGCCACGAAACCATTAATAAACTACTATTAAGGTCCTGTGTTTAACTTTTACTCATATAATGAAGTATGAAATGATATGAAGGTAACTTCGATACGCAAACATTCATTTAATACACTGTACATACAATAATTGATTGATTAAGATAAAGTGAAGAATCATATTATACACCCAGGTTACTACAGCCTTTCCTACGAATTGCTGAATGTTTCGTTTTTCTCATATGCTCTTTGGCGACTTGGCTTCAGACTGAACATGGTGAATAACTTTTAGATATAAATGTGTTCTTTTTTTTTTTAAACATTAACAACAAAAACACCCGACAGCTCTAAGTGCCACTCTGTACTGACAAATAGAAATAGTACATGTCAATGCGTCTACATTTCAGTGCCGGTAGATATATATATATTAAAGGTTTCTTAAAAATAAATTTGAATTAATGAGAATGTATATTATATCAGTGTATGTAATCCAATTAAGTTTTGTTGAAATGTTTTCAAATTGGTATTTATGACTCGTTTGACAGTTTCTAATATATAGAACTGTTGCCAGATAAAAAAAATGTCCTTGAAACTCTGAATTCCTAACCCTTTCTCCCAAAAGTATTGCTACATAGCATTAAGGATTTAAATAACAAGAAATTATTTCTTGCTAAACAGATTTGCGTATGGTTTTTGTTTATTCTTGTCCAATAAAGCAATATTTTAAAGGGGCATGAGCTGCCAAAATGTTGATATTTTGACGTAAACACAGAATGTTGAAATTATCGGCTATTTTTCTCAAGACGTATAATTCAGAAGCTTTTTAGTCCTTCTAGTCTCAGAAATGTACGATAAAGTATTGTTTTGAACTAACTTTGACTTAGAATGAATGAATGGTCGTCCCGGTTATTTAAATTTCGCTACTTTTCGAACACGTTTTCGGTTCGTACAGGGCACATACTGTATGGATTTTCCTCATTCCAACGCCAATCATTTAGTTTTTCGATGGCCTTCATAGCCTCTTACTGTCGTGACGATTAGAAATTATGAAGAAAGTGTGAATTTCGGCAGCTCATGCCACTTTAAAGTAATATTTTAAAGTAAAACGGGTTCAAGGAAACGGTTCCTGAATAGTTGTCATACGATGAACGTTTTTTTTAAAACGCAGAACAACCTTGTTTCCCACTGCTTGTCAGCTGTTTGCCCATTTTCGAAATGTTCATGCGCCTACAACAGAGTATGGCCATTTGATGCAAATTGTGATTCTGTACAGTTAGTGTCTCTCAGAAATCTAATTAGGGAAAATAATGAAGCCGGAAATGTCAAGGTGATAAATACCCAGTGTAATCATCCTGTCAGTAAGGCAGATACATCTGGTCTTCTTATATATCATAGGATTTGTGTGTCACCTAACATCGTTTGATTTGTTATTGTCTTGTTCTGTGAATAAAATTACTGCTGGAAGACTTGGTAATTCTGGGGCTTTTAGATGTATGGTTGATTAAGTTAGTGCCATTCCACTCATGTCGGCTTAACAAGATACAGTTGTAGAAGTAACTGGATACAGTATTCTCTTCTGGTACTTCAAGTTGCACCGCTATACAAGAATAATCCAAGGCAGCTGAAGATTCACGAGAAAATATTATCAAGACATCACGTAGTTAGTTGTCACAACTTCCCGTTATGAGGGAAGCACAGCGCCTGTTAATGCTAATGTTTACCTGTGGTATGAAATGAACATTATATTCTATATTCCAGATCCAACGCAATCAACCTAAAGACACAGGAATAAGGCCAGAAGGTTACTGTCATCAGGCGATATTCAGTTCATTGGTAACCGACTTCTCAGACTTAAGGTAAATGTGCAGCAGGTGTTCATCTGGCTTAATCGCAAAGCAATTTAATTCAGAAAAGAAAATCATTTTCTGTTTGGGAAATTGTCTCTATATATGTCAATGATATAGTCTTTCGGGAGAAAAGTTCAAACATGTGTTAGTGCACGTAATGCATTTCACATGACGAAAAATACTATTATTTCATTCTTACTGTAACATACGATGTGCTACGATATTCATTAATTACTTCTGTACATCAATTGTTTACCTAATGAACTTTGCGACCTGGTTAGAAAAACACATGAGCAACAAAGTGTGAAGATAATCATATACTTATAGTGCGAGTGAACTATAGATTGCTGCAAGATAATTACACACCTACACGTGTCAATGTTCCCAAAACTCTGTAATATGTTTGTGTGTTTTAAACTGAATATAAAAGTATTTTCGTTAATGTCTGGGTTACACTTTCTCCAAAAATAGTTTAAAGTAATTTTGTATCTTGTTTCGTGGACATGTTGATTGGCATACTTATTGTATACCCTACTGCTA
The DNA here is from genome assembly GCA_963971465.1 of Lepidochitona cinerea. Lineage (NCBI taxonomy): Eukaryota > Metazoa > Mollusca > Polyplacophora > Chitonida > Tonicellidae > Lepidochitona > Lepidochitona cinerea. The sequence goes on from OZ020553.1 coordinate 27,654,234, forward strand.
GATTATTTTGCACTAGAGAAACGGTTTTGTCATATCATGAATGATTAATTGAGGTTCTACGGCGCACTCAATATTATTCAGCAATAGGTCGGCAATTTTGTTTTCAATCGAGTGGAATTCGAACTCCCGCCTCATCGATCTGTGGAGGAATGAGATCAAATTGTCATATGAACATTCAACATATCAATTGATTTAAATTGGCATGAGCTGCCAAAATGTTGATATTTTGACGTTGAAACAGAATGTTGAAATTATCGGCTATTTGTCCCAAGACGTATAATTCAGAAGCTTTTTAGTGCTTCTAGTCTCGAGAATGTACGATAAAGTATTGTTTTGAACTAACTTTGGCTTAGAATGAATGAATTGTCGTCCCGGTTATTTAAATTTTGTTTACATTTCGAACACATTTTCGGTTCGTACAGGCCACATACTGTATGGATTTTTCTCATCCCAACGCTAATCATTTAGTTTTTCGATGGCCTTCAAAGCCTCTTACTGGCGTGACGATCATAAATTATGAAAAAAAATTTGAATTTCGGCAGCTCATGCCACTTTAAGAGAAAACCTGTTCTTATCAACACTATTTTGACGTTTCACAAGTTGTTATTCTTTTTACTATTGTACATGTATGTAGTCTGTATACATAGTTAATACTATTCAACTATTGACTCACCCGTGATATGATGCCAAAGGCTGAGGTCAATATAAGTCTTCCAGGTCATTATTACATCATATTAGCACGAGAGTTAAAAATTGTACTATTATACATTGAAAATTTCAATATTTTGTTATTTCCACCTTTCCCGGTGCTTTTCTCATTTCAAAACTTAGCAGTCCTATTATTGGCTATTCTAATACACCTTCCTCTCGTTTAACACCATAGAAAAAACAATGATCCATTATCTGGGACAATAAAATGCCCTTTCATGTTTAAGCCATAAATTCGGGGTGAGATTGCGTAGAATAATGTTGGAATAATGCTGTGTTCCAACACGTCGGAAGATTCCAAATTTATGACGTCATTTGGTTACTTGTCTGACCGTTTCACGAAGCCGTCGCAAAGTGCGATCAATCGCAGTTGCCATGACGTCGTATCTCTTCACTATGGCATCCATTGGCAACTACGCCCCGTTTGCGATGCGATTGCTTTGAGATGTCATTTGAGAGAGAGCAGTGTTCGATCAGTAACAACATTCCGGAATTATGACGTCATTGCGTTTGAGCTGACATCACTGGTTTCACTCACTATACGTTCTACATATGGGCTGGTCCTTTTTGATTGGATATGGTTACTCATGGGAAGGTCCAAATGTTTTTTGCAGGTTGGAAAGGGAATAAAATTTAACAAAGACATTATCCGTGCCCAGTAAGGTTAAAAATGTCTAAATGGGTATGTAAAACATACGAAAAATTCCTTTTCGTAGGTGGTTACTCTCTCAAATTTATCGGCTAGTTTTCCTAATGTGTCTCTCAAACCAGATCCTCTGCCTGTATTTTCTACGATAAAATTATACTATATACTGTTAATTCTCTCACACAATTCAAATCATCAAGGAGCTTGTGAGCCTGTCAAGGCTGGGAGTTTACTAACATTGCGGGTACGGAACAAATCAAATTTTCAATTTCAAATTTAAATACAAAATAATGACAAGACTTTCAATTTTTAGAAAAAATGTACAGTTCCTAGCTTCTTCTTTCTGGAAAAAATATAATTTTCAATGTAATCATTATTCTGGATTTTCGCGGCGAGTGTGCTTTTAATAAGCTATCGCTATATTTTGATGACTAATATAATCTAGGTAAAAAGTAATCAATATGTTTTTCGTCGTTAACCTATAACCTACATCGAATAACTTGTCAGAATTCTATATTGAAGTAGGAATAGTTAATTATTATTTGACTTTTATGATCTAGTTATTGGCTAATTAGGCAACGTTCGTGATGTTAACTACTATTTTCAGAATTTGTGCTCATTAAGATAGTTTTGAACATTAAGAACATTCAATTTTAAAAAGAGAGCGTTCAAGTGGACACTCGTCGCTAAAATCCAGTATACTGTTTACATAATGACTTTTTTGTTAAAATTAACAAGTATTTGCATCATCTTTGATTATATGTTATGTACCCACAAAATTGAACTAAAATCAGTCCAGTATATGCACACAAGTGCCCTAATGGTTTGAATTATAGATATAGGTCGTCTTAACAAGTTAACGCCAATCGCATTTTAGAAGGTTATCGGAGGAATGCAGACGACATTGATTGTTGGACTTAACACTTGACCGTCAATTTCATTTCATGGGTTTGTGAAAGAAGCTGTCGACTATTTGAGTAAGTTGGTAGACAGTTATGTAGTTAATTGGAAGAAGTTTGGTTTGGATAAAGAGTGGAGGAGTACGTTCGTGTTTTGTAGAGAATGTAATAATACGAATTGCTCGTTTCTGGAATGAGACTAACGGAGTAAGGTGACTCTTGTAAGTATTTGCCCAAACAACATTACAATAGCTAAGAAACGGATAAATTAGACTAAAATATAAGATACGTAAGGTTTTTTTATTTGGAACATTTCGAATATGAGTAATAATGACAAGATTTCGAGAAATTTTCTTGCGAAATTTTGGCATTATTACTTTAGACTAAAAAAGGACTTGAACTTAATGTAATCCCACACTCAAGTTACGCGGTTTCGGATCGATCGATTGGTGTTCGGGGTGACAAAACGAAATAATTGACGTTGATATAAGAACAAAAAAACAACCAGCTTGTGGCTTGGAGGAAGCGTAGTCGAGTTTGATAGGTAAATAAATTTGAATAACCCTGATATATACCCGTTAATTTAGACCCAGGTTACTTTTAAGCTGGGCTAAGTTTTTGACACTGGAACCAATGAAAAGCCTACAATTTGCATTTCTTTGAGAAAATAGTCCAGCGACAAAAAAGATTTGTTTGCAAGAAAATCATTGTCGAGATTTGGCAGCTCATGTCACTTTAATGACGATCTTTTCAAATATATTATATAGACAAACAAAAATCGTTTTATTCCAGAAGCTTCGATGTCTAGTTTTGAAAAGCTCTTAAACACAGCAAAAAGATTGCCGATACTACATGTATATCTTCAAATCGGTATTCCTGATGTAGAAACAAATACAATATAAGCAGACACAATCAACGGTTATTTCTTACTAACTACGAGTAAGAGCAGTTGTTCAGATCAGGATTTGATTTCTGTTATTTGCTAATCACAACAATGTCACTTCATTAGTGAAGTAATCAATCAGTCAATCAATTTATTTCTTCTTTTTATGCCACAGCACATGATTGTCATTTCAGATGGACGAATGACTTAAAAGCCTAAACAGACATGCCATAGAAAGCACACAAAAATATCGCCTTTGAGCCTTTAGTATTATTACTGTCCTTTTGGAATCATTCGTTGTATTCGCTCCTGTTATTTAGTGTGTGAAGTTATTAGTCACATGAGCTGATTGACATGTTCTATGTTCCTCAATGAACATTGGGTGAAAATCATACACTACTCATGCATTCTGTATGTTGTACGTGATATTCTATTAGACCATTCTCGTTATTCCATCAGACTGGCGAGTAAATGTTAACTCTGAACATACATTACAATAATGGTCAAGTCAAAATGGATCGATTTCTATGGTAGATGTTTGTTGCCCCCCCCCCCCTCCCTCGCCCCTTCTAACTTCTCACAGTGCCCAACTTAAAAGTGGCCAGGAACTGGCTGGCCAACGCGGATTCAGTAAAAGCGTGCACAGTGGCATGGGGATGACCCAGGGATTTATTTCTCATAACATTTATTGTCAGCTTGAAAGGTTTCAGTTATCAAAACTAAATCCATGCGTTTAGCCTTATTTGAGGAGATAAATAATACTTTTGTAATGTGGTGAAAGCGTGGGTAATCGTCGCTTTTAGTTTCTGATCCGTTTATTTCAAGAAGACTGTTATTGTGCTTGTCGTTAGTTCCTGCATGTAGGTGTTTTTAATATATTTTAAGGAAATTGATACTTAGAAAAACACAAACTATTAGTTTCATTTATATCTTGCTGCTTTTAGAAACACAGCTCACAAAAGTATCTCTCCTCCACGCAAAATACGTACGTTCCTGGTCCAAAATAAATCCAGCGAGGGGGATTGTGGACGTCATGTTAACCAAATTACCTTATAGGGTGTATTTTGCAGTACATGGATGTCTAGACCATTTCAAATGACGCGAGTGAAATTCGAATTCCCCCCCATGACCACGAAACTAACCAGGTGTAGGATTGATAAATTAATATTAGACATGTTTACCACCTGAGCCAAGACTCCCACAAGTGCCATTGAGGATTTCAGATACGTGGGGAGAATCAAAGCTAAGAAAGCATATTCAACAAAATCAACTGTCCATTCAAACACAACAAATACACTAGTAGTAATTACTATGACATTCAAGTACATTTTGATAAGATGCTCTTTAAGAGAAACCTATCAGCATGTAGTTATCATGACTGATTCATGTTTACGTTCATTTTATAATTACTATTTATTTACACATACTTGCTTGTATTGGCAACACCGGGTTTGGTGTGACTATGTGGGTATCTTATTGTTTATGGACTGTTTCACTGCTAATTATTCCCGGTTAATGAATAAACCTGCACAAACACATACGCAAAGGACAAAATAAACATATTAGCATGCAAGGGAATCATCGCCAATGGACCTTTAATTATTTCTTTGTCTATTTCGGGTAAATTTATTTTTGTATCTGTTTAATAACACTTTACACGTTGCTCTGTATATTTTATAAATCTCAATGCAATTCAAATCCTGGAAAATAGTATTTTTATGTTACTGTGTTAACCGTTCATCTTGTCACGTTCTCATCAATCATCCAAAGGGCCATACATCATAGACACAAATACAGAAGCCAGTGAAGATTAATTAACTTAACCTTATTTCTCACAGCAATGGAGATTTTCTATCATAACTATTTATGAACCCATGATTCATATTTGCTGACCGTTTTTGACAAGTGACCATTTATCGTTGATAAATATAAATATTTACCTAATTTATTTTCATTGACTATATGTTAAGCCTTTAAATTACGTTTTTAAAATGGCAACCTTTCTACAATTCTCGAGCTCCTAGCCCATTAGAGGATTGTTTACTACAATTACCGACTCTATATACTAACTTGGAGATGTACGAATAACTATGTAATAATGTAATATTAATTCTGCTTATACAGTATAACAGTATCAGCTAGTCAACACGGTGGCCTGTGTTGGGCGCCTTACCTGATCGACATTAAATATACCAACATGTTTCCCCCGAAATTCTTTAAACGTTTGGGAAACATTTTTTGATTTATACTGAATGCTGTATTAAGATTATTTCACCTGTATGAAGGCGTTGCCAGGTTAAGTGGGCGATGCAAGGCTCTTTGTCCATGGGAAACTTCCGACCTTCGGCGAGTACTTCACTTCGGGCGAAGTCCAAGTTCTTCCATTAAAATAGAAACGTGATGTGGCATTTCTTCAATTAGATGAGCGACCAACGTTCCAGTGTCCAAGGAACCCAAACCGAATATATTGATTATTCTGGGAGACTGTTAGCCATATGAATATGGGTCAACAATAAGATGATCTTAACAGGAAAAGTGTTTACTTAACTGATTTACTTACCGTCGTTTACAGCAGTAAATTGTCCCACTTTGCCATTTTATAGAATAACTTTAGTTTGGCAGCTTTCCAAAACTACCGCGTTGACCACTAACCATAGATGACACCCATGAACTGCATCATGAATAAAGGTCAAATCCACACCTTAATACAATAAACCGTCAGAAATATTCCACTCTATTTTCGGTATATTGTGGAAAAGGTATAATTAATAACAAAAGTGTTGATGGATTTTGATCAATTGGAAATGTAAACATTTGGTGAACGAATAGACCTCAAAAATAATTTCATCGTGATATCAGACGGCAACAACTAGCGCCAGGCTATCCCGAACGCCAGACGTCCAGGAAAGTTATACAGTATAAATCTCTGGTGATTTTCTATTGTATATATTTGTTTCATTTGAACTGGTTAAACGTAAATTGTACTTGATTTCATTCGAGATGTGATCCGCCCCATGACGATGAAGATATGATTTTCCATCAGGATCTTGTAAACATATATATAAACCGTTCCTTGAGGGACATAACAAGGCAACAAGACGAACCTAAGCGGTTGACTGTCAGTAATAGTAAGCCAAGGCCCAGTTATTAACCATGGTTTATAATGTCTTCCCCAACATATGTTGGGGGGACATACTGTTGTTGTGCTGTTCGTAGTCCGTCGTCTACCGTCCGGCGTCCGTCAACTAGGGCTTGTCTGCAAGATATCTCCAGAACCACTTGGCGGAATTTGATGAAATTTTGATTACAGCTTATTTGTGAGGACGTTGAGAGTTGATCAGGCTTTGGCGCGTGTACCCCCGTCCGAGTTTCAGTTAGCTTCCGAATCGGATATTTTCATTGGTTGTTGTTTGTCTACAAGATATCTCCAAAACCACCTGGCGGAATTTGATGAAATTTTAATTACAGCTTATTGGTGAGAACGTTGAGAGTTGATCAAGTTTTGACGCTTGTACCCCCGTCCGATCTTCAGATAGCTTTCAAATCGGATACATTCATTGGCTGTTGCTTGTCTACCAGATATCTCCAGAACCACCTGGTGAAATTTGATGAAATTTTAATTACAGCTTATTGGTGAGAAGCTTGAGAGTTGATCAAGTTTTGCCACCTGTGCACCTGTCTGATCTTCAGTTAGCCTCAGAATCGGATATTTTCATTGGTTGTTGTTTGTCTACAATATATCCCCAGAACCACTTGACGTAATTAAATGACATTTTTATTACAGCTTCTTTGTGAGGATGTGCAGAGTTGTTTAAGTTTAGGCGCCCGTATGCTCATCCGATCTTCTGTGAGCCTCCGAATTCGATATTTTCGTTTGTTGTTGCTTGTCTACAATATATCTCCAGAAGCACTGGTGGAATTTGATGAAATTTTAATTACAGCTTATTTACAGACTTTCAGAGTTGATCAAGTTTTGGCACCTGTACGCCTGTCCGATCTTTTGTGGGCCTCCGTCAGACAGGGTTTCATAGAATTCCAAAGTTTATAAACCAAAAATTTAGTTTTTTTATGAGGCCAAATTACCGGCCATTTTAGAGCCAGAGTTGAATGAAATTTTTTTTACAAGCCCAATTAATACTGAAGTAAACTCCATTATGAATCGTTCAAACTGATGCGTGGCGCTAAGAATCCAGAAACCCGTCACTCGGTCAAAGATGGTTTTGCGAGTTTTTTTACTGTTCATATTTTCACTTACTAGGCTAGGTACTTTCTACAAGTTGAAATGATCCTGAGTTATGCTTAGAGTCATTGCAGTGCCTTTCATCATTAACGTCACTGCGGGGGGAGACATATGTTTTGGTCTCAAAACCTTCTAGTTTTTCTTAAAGTATCATTGCAGTTTAAAAGCATGTAAATTGCGTGTCTCATTGAAAAAACAAAAATACATTAAAACACAACATTGGGATAGAAATTAATTCAATTTGGGTTATGTTCTCAAGTTGATTCCTTACTCTATATTAGACTTTTAAATCGTCTCCAACTTTATTGAGTATTTTTCGATTTTCGTTTTGTGTTGATATATTACGCTGCCAATGCCACGGAGATCTTTCCGGCAGATTGAAAAAGAGCATAAATTTTAGTTGTCTGCGGCAGATATTTTCTTCCAAATAATAATAAGACGCAATTGATTTTTTTATTGTATTCACGGTTTGCATTTTTTTTATTTCACCATTACAGCTCTTAATTCTATAAGCTGAAACTTTGCCTATCATAATGTGACGTTCAACCGTTTGGCTTACCCCCGATGAATCGCCAATCCAGTTTTCACCGTGGTCTTCATATTATTAATATTGCTATAATAGGATACCATTATGAATTGACATCCATTATGGATATTTATTGTCAGAGCGGCCCAAGGTTTGAGAATCCATATCGGATTAGAACCCAATGGTAACACATGCAATTGATACCACTTTTCGTTGTATTCAGTTCATATAATGACCTTTGTTATAAAAAAAACAATAAACGACTCTACAAAGGTGAAATGTGTTTATATGCTGGAATGAGATAAGTGGTTGTTTGGAACATACCACGGGGACATCCAAAACGAGAGTCTTGCACCTGCGACACTGAGATTTGTTAGAAGCACAAGTAGAATCTGTCTCCAAGTTTATCCGCTGGGGATACCAGATGTCCATATTGGCACTGTGGACTGTATTTTAAGAAACGTGGAGATGAAAAAAATGAAGTATATAGTTTTGTATTCTATTTTAGAATGTAGTGCTTCGACACGATGGCAGATGGCAGATTCGAAGGTATACGTTATTTTACTGACGCTTTACCTTTATGCTGCTCCGCTAGACAATCAATGATGACACTTCAATATGGGTTTTGGCTCCAATATGGGCGTATTCTGTATTAATACATGGTACAACTATCAGCTTTCAATTTGTTAATTCATTTTGGCTGATCATGGGTCAGAAGTTGCAGATTTATTTGAGTGGAAATGTTTTCGAATGGCACATTTCCACGTGAAAACGTCGCCAACATCAAATACACACATGCTGATGTTGTTTTGAAAATATATTTAGTTTCTGTATAGGTTTTAAACTGTATTAAACCCCGGGGTTTAACTCCTTTCGAATGGATAGTTGCGTATGATTAGATTGTAGTGAAATTAAAATTAATTTTGTTCATAACCTGCATGTCAAGTCTTCTGTACAGAGACATGGCATATCCGCAATGTAAGTAAGAAATAGCAAAATGCTGATTTCTTCATGCAGACTGGTGCTCTCCGTAGCTTCGGATCTTATCGTAGTATTTCCCCAATCCTTTGAGTTCCTGGGAGACAAATCTAGAATAGAATTTAGAGAATTTCAAAATACAATTAATGATTAAATAATTTTTCATAGCACACGAAATTGGGCCATTTTATACTGACCACCTCTTCCAAGATCCCTCGTGTCTTCGTAGACGACGTTTGTAGGCCTAAATAACATTCCTATAATTTAAGTACATTTGGTTTCTTTACAAAAGTGACTTTGTGGTTAATAGATAGTTTTACTTACGTGGCGTTGTTACCAGGTACTCATGTGGTCGGGTAGAAAACCGGACATTTTTCAGTTTGTCCGCAGCCAACTCCCGGCCTTGAAAACATACCTCCGATTTCACATGGTTACAGTGGACAATTAGAATGAGCCCATTTTTTACGTTCCTAGATTTTGGTCGATATCTTTTGACATTCTTTAGTTGGACTTCTCATAAGCTAGGAATACTTTTTTGGAGTATTGATGTGACTCAATGAAGTATTAGTTTGCCTAAAAATGTATGAAAGGGGAAGACTGAATAAAAGTGGCGGATTGAGCTGTCTGACGTGGGGGGGATTTTGCCCATGACGACAATGCGACTCGTATCATCTACACCCCCGTCCCCTTCGGAAGTGAAAATCTTCAGATTTCTCCCTTATTGGTCTGTCAAGATTTGAACTGCAGACTTTTCTGGGGTGCTTTCGAATTTCCACCAAGGCTTTTAGCTGGGCGAATGTTTCTAACCGAGTGACAGAGCCAAACGTTAACATTTCGGCAAATGGAAAAGTAATTGTCTACTGATGCCAAATAGGTCGATCGTATAAAAACGTGCATTAGGCTAAATCGTATAAAATATGATCGCCGGATATGTTTATCATCACTTTATTTAAAATACCAGATGAACACATGCTCCAGTTTTCGTACTAATACCTAGGACATCCATGTGGCCAACTCAAGGTAAACCTAACAAAATACTAGAATTACTAGATTGATTGTTTGGCGTTTTAGATTATTTCCCTTATATGGCGGCGTTGCCAGTTTTATTGTGGGAGGAAGCCCACGACCTTCCGTTGGTAACTGATAACCATCCCACAAGAGATACTAGAGACCCCCTACATGTCAGCACTTCCATCTATTTCAGAGAAAACTGTTGTCTTTAGGTACACAATTTGTGCATCATTTTTCATTCTGTGAAAAATAGTTAATTCAACCAAGTGAACCAGTGTATACGTTGATAATACATGAAGAATAATGATTCATTATGGTAATTTGAACGCAAGTTTCAGAATTGTTTGATTTTATTATTTATACATAAGTGCAAGCTAGGGGTTTCCTTCACTCAGAAATGTGATAATTCACTGCAGTGCAATAACACTTTTGTTATTTGTCGCACGCGACGAAGCCGATGACGTCGTCGGACCTACTTCTTTCTAGTGTACTGACGTCTGCTGTACAACAACAACAGTACATAGGATTTCGATAGGAATATGAAGCCTTTTCAGTCATTTTTGCATTAAGATAAATAATTTACTGCTGAAAACCCTAGATTGATTCAATAGACGATCGGCTTACCACTTTAAATCAAAGCGATTAAACAAAACTTCATTATCGATCGTCTGTTGGCAGCGTTGTGTAACCTGTATCATGGCTTCGGAGAATCGGACCACTGCGTGCAACGAATAACTGTAATTGCCATTCAATGACGCGGTTAAACAATGTAAAGTAGTTTCATAGACCACTTTTTTATCCTGGTGACTGGGGCAATTCCATGGAGATCGATTTAATTTCTTTTTACATAAAATATCGCGAAAAACTTCACGGAGAAATTGGCCATTTAAATGACCACAATCCTGACAGTTGACAGTCACGTGAGAAGAACAGAAATGCTGTTGTTTCATTGGTCAACGATATATATTCCTACGTTGGCTGAAAACCTAATCCGTCATAAGTTTGTTTATATTGTTGTCACGTTGTGATTGAAAAACAAACAATTTTTATTCAAATAAATCAGTTTACTTCCCCAAAGCCGAATGGATTTACAGTCTTGCAAGATAAAAAGAAAAAAAACCCATAGGATATGACTTCCTTAGATACCGGTATCTACTTAAAGACAATAAAAGTTCAAATTAATGATAATGGAAGGTAAGTTTTACCGAACTAGAGTAGTGTCCAATCGCCAAACAACCAATCAATGAAAACACCTTCAACCAGTCAAGGTCTTAGTTTCAACTAAGTGACGATAATGGGATTGGTAAAGTAATATTACGACATCATTAACACATTACGTTAGGAAAAAACCATATGGAAAATGTTCACATAATGGAAAAATAATGATGGCACATTCTAGACCACCATAGTTTCACTCTAATAATGGTTTTCACATTTTAATTATTACCTAACGGAAAAATACTAATGGGCTCATTTAGACCACCGTAGTTTCAATTATAATGGGTTTTACAATTAACTATTTCACAAAGGAAAATAATAATGGCCCCATCTAGACCACAGTGGTTTCAATTATAATGGGTTTTACAATTTAACTATTACATAAAGGAAAATAATAATGGCCCCATCTAGACCACCGTAGTTTCACTTATAATGGGTATTACAATTTAACTCTTACATAAGGGAAAATAATAATGGCCCCATCTAGACCACCGTAGTTGATAGAAAAGTTTAGTATAGTCACTCAAAGTTCAAGATTGGAAAAATAATGTGGCACCACACGCACCACCATACGGTTTGAAAATGTTCCCAAACAATGAAAGTCAACACGAAGGCTCAAAATCACGGGCCAGTTTACAGCATACAATACCAATGTGGGTATTAAATTTTGGATTTGGGAGTACATCCACCATAAACATCAGGATTATGAAGAATTAGGCAAGTATCCACACATAACGAGAAAGAACACCTCAGTGTAGAAGGTAAGTTATGTGGATGTTTCAAAAACTGATGGACTTTGACATCAAGTATTCCTCTTAGGACATTATGGCAGCAAATATCACGTTGCCAAGTAAAGCATGGTGGACCTTAGTACAGGTACTCCAATATAAATGTAGATTAGTAATCCTCACATTTAGGACTGAAATGGTTTCCTCACAACCAGGGACATGCTCACCAGTTTAGACTCAAAGTTTAGTCTTTGTCATGGGTTATCATGGCCAAGAAATGATGGGCTTAAAAAAAATAAAAATAAAATATTTAACTATCAGAATTTAATCTTTTGAACTCCTTTCTAGACAATCTCCATAAGATTGGATTAGGAACATAACAAGTGTTTGGTGATATGATAATGTACAGTCAATAAACCCTATCACCAGCTCTACATAAGTTACAAGTTGAAGTTACAAAGATAGGGGGAAAAAATGCTAGTACAATGTAAACAAAAACATTCCTACCTCATATTAGCCCTGTCAAAATTACATCTGAATGGTTTGGCTGAGTTTTCCAATATGCCACAGACCTTCAGTTTCATACATGAGACAAACAAATCTCATACCTTGTTACAATTTGAATAATGCATACAATAAAATAGGCTGCACTGACAGGATTTCGCGTCTTGTTACATGTAGGACTTATACCATAGCATTGACCAGTGTTAAAACATAGTGTACACATTAAGGTATTGGGACAAATACATGAGATAGAAATAGGACAAAACATTTAATAACAGAAAATGAAAAAAATACCAGTTGACTTGTGACACGACTCCCCTCTTAAGCTAAACCTTTTAGGTTTTGTATCAACACAAGTCATACATATTAATCATTAAGTAAATGACATCGACTCAAACAGTCGGCTCCTACATTCTCCTTTCCAGGAATAGCTTCAATTTTGAATCTATAGGGTTGTAGAACCAATGCCCATCTCTTGATTCTACTGTTTGTAATTTTAGCTTTATCCAAATACAAAAGAGGCTGATGATCAGTCTCAAGAATAAACTGTTTACCATAAAGATAGCGTTGGAATTTTTGTATAGCCCAGACTAATCCCAAACATTCTCGCTCAATGACAGCATACGCTCTTTCACGCACACTCAATTTTCTGCTGGCGTACAATACAGGGAATCGCTCACCGTCGTGCTCTTGCAGAAGTACTGCACCAACACCGGTATCCGATGCATCGGTTCTTAACACGAAAGGTTTATTGAAATCCGGTAATCTTAAAATTGGGAAAGTAGATAGTTTTTGCTGAACAGTAACGAGAGCTTTTTCGCACGCGTCGTCCCATTGGATTTTGTTCGGCTTACCGTTTTTGGTTAGTTCGCTCAGGGGAGCGGTAATTGCTGCAAAGTTAGGGACAAATTTCCTGTAATAACTAAGAAGACCTATTAGAGACCTTACCTCTTTCTTAGTTGTTGGTGGCGTAACAGCCATTATTCGTGTGACCTTACCTTCTTCTGGTGACAACTCACCTTTTCCAATTACATGCCCTAAAAACTCCAGTTTCTGAAAACATAAAAAGCATTTGGTAGGCCTTGCTGTTATTTGAGCTTCTCTCAATCTTTGAAGAACATTTCCTAAGGTCTCCAAATGTTGATCCCAATCTACAGACGCAACCAAAATGTCATCGATAAAATTGAAGACGTCATGAAGGTCACCTAGCAGGCGTCGCATCATACGAGAAAATGAAGCTGGTGCATTAACCAATCCAAAAGGCATGGATTTCCACTGAAACAAACCAATTGGAGTTTGAAAAGCGGTCATTTCTTTGGCTCTCTCAGACATAGCAATTTGCCAATAACCCTTACTAAGGTCAATCTTAGTGAAATACTGGTATTTCCCTTTGGCAATTTCCGCAAACAATTCTTCAATATTTGGAACGGGTTCGGCATCTGCAATAGTAAAACTGTTTAACTTACGAAAATCGATACAGAATCGGTTGGTGCCATCCTTTTTCTTCACAATCACTATTGGAGAAGAGTAGGGCGACTGTGACGGCTCAATAACATCCAGTTCCAGCATAGAATGAATCTCGTTTTCGATCGTCTCTCGCATCGCAAATGGAATAGGATACATTGCTTGCTTGATAGGTGTCGGCTTTGTTAAAATAATATCATGTTGAACCAAGTTGGAAGATCAGTCATAACGTCGCTGAACTCTTCTAGCAACTTGTTTACTTGTTCAGTTCTTTCCTCTTCGAGGTCAGGGTTGAGGTTGACATCAGCAAAGGTTTCAGTTGGTTTCAAACTAGGTAGACAGATATCCCTATCAGGCACCACATCAGTGTCACTTTGATTAAGATCAATTACCGCAGCTCCTACAAAAATAGCAACAGAAATTTCTGGCTCTACATGATCATTCAAATTGCAACGATCGACATACTTTCTAAGTAAATTTGCGTGAAACAACTTCTGGTCTTTGTTTACCTGTAAACGATAATCACACTGCCCAACTTTACCAATTACTTCAAAAGGCCCCTTCCAGTGCATAAGGATTTTATTGCGGTCAGTTGGCAGAAGTACAAGGACTTTATCTCCTACATCGAAATCTATCTTAAGTTTTTCGGTTGAAGTACCTTTTATAAGGTTTACTGCTTTTTTGAAGCTCAGATGAAGCTAACTGGCATGTTTCTTCCAGCCGGTTTCGAAGGTCAAGAACATATTCATAAGTTGTTCGAACTTCAGCAGGATCAGTGTCTTTAGCCCAAAGCTCCTTTAACACTGTGATTGGACCACGTACAGTTCGTCCATACAAGAGTTCGAATGGAGAGAAGGCGAGGCTCTCTTGGGGAACCTCCCGATATGCATAAAGGACAGCAGGTAAGTATCGATCCCAGTTTTTCGGTTGCTCCACACACATTTTCTTCAACATTGCTTTCAGTGTTCCGTTGAATCTCTCAACGAGTCCATTGCATTGGGGATGATACGGTGTTGTGGTGAGCTGTTTAATGGAGAGAAGACGGGACATTTCACGCATGACCCCAGACGTAAACTGTGATCCTCGATCGGTAAGTATTTCTTCAGGCAATCCTACCCTTGAGAAAATCTCAACCAGCGCTTCTGCAACACGTTCTGCTTCAATAGAAGGAAGTGCCACAGCTTCTGGGTAGCGCGTGGCATAATCGACTGCAACCAAAATATACGGATTACCTCGGTATGTGACCGGAACTATCGGACCCACAATATCTACTGCAATCCTCTGAAAAGGAGTCTCAATGAGTGGCATTTGGCCCAGAGGGACCCTTGGAGTCTTGCCCCGTGGAATGGTCCTCTGGCAAATGTCACAGGACATACAATATCTCCGAACATCACCCAAAAGTCCAGGCCAGTAAAAACAAGATAAAATTCGGTCAGACGTTTTCTTAGTACCAAGATGCCCTGCCATGAGCGTCTCATGACCTACCTTTAAGACGGTATTTCTAAGTGACTTTGGGACCACTAACTGGGTGGAACATCGTCCAATATCATTGCCAGTAAACTGTCGATACAAAAGACCCTTTTTACGAATAAATTGTACACTACCTTTTCCTCGTACACGTGCCTCTCCATTATCCGCTAGAGAATGCACTTTCTGTAAAGTGACGTCATCCTTCTGTGTTTTGGCAATTTCTTCCGGTGTCGCCTCTTGATGAGAGAGAAGGGGTAGATAACGGACTTACCGGTTTTGAGCGTTGAGCTTTCTGTGAACGGGTTTCGATTCCTGCTGTTTGATCCAGGAATTTATTCCAATGCGGATCAGGATCATCTGGTCCTCGTACATTTGGTATGTTACCAACCACCAGGTCATACAAAGGTGTCTCCATAGCCATAGCGGTGACAAACCCAGAGTAATAAGGCGTTTGAATGTTGACATGTACAAGGGGTAAATTTCGCACAGTTCCATCAAGAAGCATACATTGTTGGTACTCACCTGTCCAACAATCATCTGGGACCAACGAACTACGAACGACCACACTACTGCACCCACTATCTCTTAGTGCAAATACCTCTCTATTTGCAACGAAACCCTTACTTACAGGCATGGTGGATCCATACGATAAATCTTCATCAGGGTACTGTCTTTGGTCAGATACATGCTGACAATTTTCATTTGAGATAGAACTTACATAAACTTGCTTACCCTTTTGATCTATAGGTGGTTTGGTCATCGTCTCGGCATATGCTGCAGATTTGTTCTTTAATTTGAAACACTCTCTTACCGTATGCCCCATTTTTCGACAGTAGTTACATTGAACAGAAGACCTACCATCTTGTGATTTATTCTCAGTTTTATTTGAACCTTCATTACCTTTTGTTTCAACTGGTTTCCGAAAATCACGTCGACCTCCAAACTTACCCTCATTTCGTGGATGGGCTTCTCTATAAGCTTCAGCACTGTCAAGCATTTCATTCATGGTAATTAGTTTGCGTTCTTTAAGGAAAGTTGCAAGCTCGCGGTTTGAAGAAACAATAATTTGCTCACGCAGCAACAAATCTTTTAAACCGGCATAGCTCTTTTGCGTTCCGCTAAGTTCAACCCACCGAGTAAGATAATTTTCAATACGAACCCCAAACTGATGATACGTTTCCGCGCCTTCCAATCTCGCATTCCGAAATTTTTGACGAAATGTGTCTTCTGTAAAGTCAAACCGTTTCAATAGCGCCGATTTAAGAACCGAATATGACTCTGCGTCGGTTGACGATAATCTACAATAAACGTCCAGCGCTCGCCCGGTAAGGAACGCACAAAGACTTGAACACCAATCCTTTTCAGGCCAACCCAAAGAAGTGGCATATCTTTCAAAGCGAAACAGATAAGCGTCAATATTATCTTTACGTTCATCAAATTCAGGAAGCTTAGGTTTTTTACAGGATACAATGGCGGAAGGTAAACTAGAACTTACATGTAACTTTTCCCGTTCAAGGTCAAGCTGTTTCTTTTGTAGCTCGGCTTCCGCTGCGATTTTAGCCAGTTCTTGTTCATGTAACAGTTTTGCTCGTTCTAACTCACGATTTTCTGCACGTTCGCGTCTCTCAATATCGTCGCGTTCTTTATCAGCACGCTGCTGCTCATAGACAAAATCCCGCAACGCATCTCCTTGCAGACCAAGCTCTTTCCCACTCGCAAGTAATAATTCGACGCGCGACATTGTTAAATATGCGAAAAGCAAAAGCAAGACAATGTTAAACTGATGCATAGGTGTACCGATTTCGGTGTGTAACTCTGGAAGAAGGGTAGTGACTAAAAATGTAAGACACACACAGCAAAGCCACACAAAAAAAAAGCAACTCCACAGACAAATCTCACACATATACATACACCCACGTACACTGGGATTATTCCTTAAATTCCTCCCAAAATTTTGATTTCCACAATTGAAGCAATCAAAATGGGCAAAGGTAACCAACAACAAAAATTGAATGCTCCCTACCACCACGGATATAAATTTTCACAAGTTCCCGGAAAAGCCCCCAAATGTCACGTTGTGATTGAGAAACAAACAATTTTTATTCAAATAAATCAGTTTACTTCCCCAAAGCCGAATGGATTTAGTCTTGCAAGATAAAAAGAAAAAAACCCATAGGATATGACTTCCTTAGATACCGGTATCTTCTTAAAGACAATACAAGTTCAAATTAATGATAATGGAAGGTAAATTTTACCGAACTAGAGTAGTGTCCAATCGCCAAACAACCAATCAATGAAAACACCTTCAACCAGTCAAGGTCTTAGTTTCAACTAAGTGACGATAATGGGATTGGTAAAGTAATATTACGACATCATTAACACATTACGTTAGGAAAAAAACCATATGGAAAATGTTCACATAATGGAAAAATAATGATGGCACATTCTAGACCACCATAGTTTCACTCTAATAATGGTTTTCACATTTTAATTATTACCTAACGGAAAAATACTAATGGGCTCATTTAGACCACCGTAGTTTCAATTATAATGGGTTTTACAATTTAACTATTACATAAAGGAAAATAATAATGGCCCCATCTAGACCACCGTAGTTTCACTTATAATGGGTATTACAATTTAACTCTTACATAAGGGAAAATAATAATGGCCCCATCTAGACCACCGTAGTTGATAGAAAAGTTTAGTATAGTCACTCAAAGTTCAAGATTGGAAAAATAATGTGGCACCACACGCACCACCATACGGTTTGAAAATGTTCCCAAACAATGAAAGTCAACACGAAGGCTCAAAATCACGGGCCAGTTTACAGCATACAATACCAATGTGGGTATTAAATTTTGGATTTGGGAGTACATCCACCATAAACATCAGGATTATGAAGAATTAGGCAAGTATCCACACATAACGAGAAAGGACACCTCAGTGTAGAAGGTAAGTTATGTGGATGTTTCAAAAACTGATGGACTTTGACATCAAGTATTCCTCTTAGGACATTATGGCAGCAAATATCACGTTGACAATCTCCATAAGATTGGATTAGGAAAATTACAAGTGTTTGGTGATATGATAATGTACAGTCAAGAAACCCTATCACCAGCTCTACATAAGTTACAAGTTGAAGTTACAAAGATAGGGGAAAAAAATGCTAGTACAATGTAAACAAAAACATTCCTACCTCATATTAGCCCTGTCAAAATTACATCTGAATGGTTTGGCTGAGTTTTCCAATATGCCACAGACCTTCAGTATCATACATGAGACAAACAAATCTCATACCTTGTTATAATTTGAATAATGCATACAATAAAATAGGCTGCACTGACAGGATTTCGCGTCTTGTTACATGTAGGACTTATACCATAGCATTGACCAGTGTTAAAACATAGTGTACACATTAAGGTATTGGGACAAATACATGAGATAGAAATAGGACAAAACATTTAATAACTGAAAATAAAAAAAATACCAGTTGACTTGTGACAATTGTCTTTTGTATAATTGATAAATTTTCACTTAATAAACAATCCCCAGCCTAAAACATGATAGTATAAATAATAAACAGAATATTGAACAGTTGTGTTTGAATAGCATTTATATTTTTTCTCTTGAAAGGCGGAGGGATAACCCACTCGAAAAAATATAAGTGCTATTCAAACACAACTGTTCAATATCCTCTATATGTTTTAGTTGTATTGATGGGGATTGGAGCCCTCGACCCATTGCAGGAACTTCAATTGCGAGATGGGCGTATCACTTAGTCTAGCTACTGAGGCCTTCGGTACTGAGTAAGTTAGCTATCTCTCTTTGTGTACTCTCCTACCGAGCGAGATAGGTCTTCCCTCAGCTTGGATAGAGATCAGGGTAAAAGTCGTCCAAGAGGCTCTGGATAAATCCTTGAATATCATTATGACAGGTGTCCGTGGTTTTCTTGTTAATAGTATTTATTAACTTACATGTTGGGAAGACGTATATATAATGTGATGGGATATGTTAGATGTTTGAAGAAATTTCCTACTAAAGACTGACTATTAACATATTTTGGTGCCCCGGTGATTAGATTTATTGGCGTGTGCCAGCCCAAATATATGGCTGATTTACGCCACTCTGGGGCCTCGGATATATTGAAACTTTTAAATGCAACACGAGTAAAAGGAAGACATGTAGTCGTAAGGGCTCAAAATAAAGCATCGTCTGTTCGGATAATATTTGGCGTAAGTAGTGAAATATCCAATTAATAAAAAACTTTAAATTATTTTAGAAAGATTGATTCAGTTAGTGTAAGCTATTCACGTGCATTCGTAGGCCTATCTATTCAGTGTCTCTTGAGATGTTATAACAAATTCAAATGCTTGTTAAAACCAAACAACCTAAGTATGTTGTCGAGATAGCTGGTTTGAATCCAACGGATGGATTCGTTTTCAGGTTGTAAAACTGTAAGCACACATAAGACGAATATAATAAATTGGCAAGCAGAAAAAACTGTTCAATATCCTCTATATGTTTTAGTTGTATTGATGGGGATTGGAGCCCTCGACCCATTGCAGGAACTTCAATTGCGAGATGGGCGTATCACTTAGTCTAGCTACTGAGGCCTTCGGTACTGAGTAAGTTTGCTATCTCTCTTTGTGTACTCTCCTACCGAGCGAGATAGGTCTTCCCTCAGCTTGGATAGAGATCAGGGTAAAAGTCGGCCAAGAGGCTCTGGATAAATCCTTGAATATCATTATGACAGGTGTCCGTGGTTTTCTTGTTAATAGTATTTATTAACTTACATGTTGGGAAGATGTATATATAATGTGGTGGGATATGTTAGATGTTTGAAGAAATGTCCTACTAAAGACTGACTATTAACATATTTTGGTGCCCCGGTGATTAGATTTATTGGCGTGTGCCAGCCCAAATATATGGCTGATTTACGCCACTCTGGGGCCTCGGATATATTGAAACTTTTAAATGCAACACGAGTAAAAGGAAGACATGTAGTCGTAAGGGCTCAAAATAAAGCATCGTCTGTTCGGATATTATTTGGCGTAAGTTGTGAAATATCCAATTAATAAAAAACCTAAAAGGCTATGAATGAAATTGGTGTTTTAAAGCTGAAAATGTATTTAGTTGGAAAGACAAATTATCTACAGAACGCATTGTATTATATTTCGACACCCATGCACGGTCAGGAGAAGTAACTTATGGTTTTTGTAACATGGAGTTTATGGCAGTGATTGGTAAGATGCCTTAAATGTCAGCGCCTAATTAATGTAGCTGTCCAATGTAGAGCTGGTGTGTTAGCACTTCATCAAATGTAATGGAAAAATCTCCCCCAAAACCGAGATGGTATCAATATCTGTTCAAGCCAAACCTGAAATAAGAGTACAAACAGACGTTTTTTCACCAGCATGCCTATCCAAATTAGTGACTTTATTCACAGAGGTGATATTTCGATGTGTTGAAGTTTCCAAGAAGCCAGACGTTCTTGACGTATCTCAAACTAAGAAATGTGTGAAACTCTCTTTAAACGTGGGTTCCATACTAATGATAGAACAAAACAACTTACCACGTGGTGAAGTCCTAATTTTTTATCATTAGTATCTCAAACTGTGCTAAACGTCACCAAGGCGAGGACGTAGTTGTCACAGATGAATGATATTCAATTATTATGTCTAGTTCTCCCCGCAATAAATAGTGAATTGCACTACTCAGAAAACTATGTCTCATAAATGTAAATGTTTTATATCCTTTTTTGATAATGCCTTGTTTTAATCTCCACCAAAATGTTCAATCTATCTATGCACATGGACAAGAGTTTAAAGCGCACGTTTCTAATCTTGATAATACACCAGAACTCTGTTATTAGAACCGACCATGTCTTTTCCCTACAATATAATATATATGAATCTCTTGAGAATAGAAAATATTTAGTGGCAGTTTCCACAATTATTATATTTATGATTAATAAAACACACGGGCACAAGGAAAATCTTCTCGTCTACAATAACCATGAAGACAAGTTTCTAATTGTGTTAAAAAGAGGTATATTATTCTACAATTATTGATAAGGCATACGACATGCGTTGGGGAAAAGATGCACAAGTTAGGCATTGGCGGTAAAATGCTCCATCGAGTAAACAAATTTCTCTTTGCCAGATACATAGGCCTACAGGTCAAAATTAATGATGATAAATTACGACATACTCTTTTAGCAAATGGTACCCCCCACAAGGGAGTGTTTTGTCACCGACGCTCTTTAATATAGCCATAAACGACCTGCCATCTTCAATCGATGCTAGATTGAATTGTTCTCTTTTTGCAATATGGTATACGATATGCTAAACTTTGGGTGCGAATGTTCTGACTCCACTTGTATTTCACCAAAATTCGAATTCGATTAGTGCGCTGCCTCTTGTTTGTATACAGGTTGCCTCAGAACAACCCCTTACAACGCATTGCAAGTTTTGTGTAATGAATTCCCTCTAAGAATCCCATGACAAATTCAATTTCTTTATTATACTAGAATATTCCACTGGAAATTCTTGAGCTTCATGGATTAAGAAATTCCCACCCCCAAAGGTCAAAATGTCTTCAGATATTTACTGATACTACTAACGGTAGCCGCAGCATTCACCTGTTCCGTAAGAAGACATCACTTGAAGTCGTTAAACAACTATACAATACCATTACCTCTTGAAAAAAATGGAGAAAAAATGACCGATACCGTGGTGTGGGTCCCTAGTCATCTTTGAATTGAGGGAAATGAACAAGCTGATTCCTTGGCTAAGCATTATCTTACTTATCCATATGCTCATGTGAATTTCCCTCTGTCTATAACTGAAGCTATGGCTTATTCAAACGATTTTTTCTATTAACTTTGGAAGCAAAAAAAATCCCTGGCAACGTCACCATGTAAGTTCGTTTGTAACAGCATTTTCTAGCCACGCATGTCAAGGTTACTTCAAAAGGGAGGCCACCTTTCAGATATGCATGCTAATTACTAAAATCGGTTATTTAGAAAGTCAGGAAATGATTTGTTCTAATGAATACAAGTGAGTATCTGTTTGAAACCCCGATCTGAAGAGCGTATACTTTACAGTGAAACACCTTTAAATAACGCCTGTGTTCATCGATAGCGCGTGAATGTAAGACATCTGTGACTGAGAATGAATGGGCCTTCTAAACAGATAGGTTCACGGACAACTTGGCAGTGTTAATGATAGTCTTGTCTAGCCTGGTCAGGTAATTGGAGTCAGAATATCAGCGGTTTCGTTAACGATTGTGTGTCCATAGACGTATAGAGATAACTATGGACCGCAATACCACACGAGGGCATTATACACCTTCACGGTTTCAATTAGAAACTGCTGTCCGCTGACAGACGGGTTTATATTCAGCCAATTGATCAAAGTTACATGTTTTCTCCACAAGTTCTTTACGAGCTTTAGTGCTATTATTTTAGATTGATTGATTGTTTGGTATTTTACGCCGCGCTCAAGATTATTTCACTTATATGGCGGCGTTGCCAGTTTTATTGTGGGAGGAAACCCACGACCTTCCGTTGGTAATTGGCAACCATCCCACATAGGTCGTTCGAATGAAAACCCAGTTAGAAAATTTTCAAATGTTTTGGACTGAGTGGGATTCGAACCCGCGACCCATTGGTGGAAGGCTGTTCGGATTGGGCGTCCAACGCTCTACCCGCTGAGCCACGGAGGCCCCACTATTATTTTAGAAAGATTTATTCAGTTAGTGTAAGCTATTCACGTGCATTCGTAGGCCTATCAATTCAGTGTCTCTTGAGGTGTTATAACAAATTCAAATGCTTGTCAAAACCAAACAACCTAAGTATGTTGTCGAGATAGCTGGTTTGAATCCAACGGTTGTTTTCGTTTTCAGGTTGTAAAACTGTAAGCACACATTAGACGAATATAATAAATTGGCAAGCAGAACAATCTGAAAACAGCGATATGAAGTATGTTATCTTCCGTCGTTTGTTTTGTACATCATCCATGGAACATAAACGCTTACACAGATGATAAAATAAAAAAAAATCATCCATAACTATGATGTCAACTCGAAATTTGAACTATATGTAGGTTTGTCACATACATATTTTATTTTAAAACAAATATTAAAGCTCCACTTGCCGCCGTCGGCTGTTGAACATTTGTAAAGAAAACCAATTTACATGAGCTTACTACAACTAAAACCACTATAATTAAACATAGTACAAATAAAACACGACCAGTTAAATTTAGAATATAGAAATGGGGGTGAAAAACAAACGAAGAATTGAAGCCTGATTTCAACAACAACAATCAGTGCCGTTTAACTTAAGTGTTGGATAACCCTCATTTCACGCCTTTTTTATCGGTGGTTTACTCTAAAAAAAATCATCAGCAGGCTTTTCGAGTCCCTCTTACCCGTTCGTCAGTCTGTATTTTCCAGATAAAGTACGTACAATTACACTGTTCCAGTCATACGACTCAAAACAGTAGGGCGTTTGTGAGCAAGTTCAGGTTCGGGTTTGGTTTACATTGCGGGTACTTGATAAATCTAATTTTCAATTTCAAATTAGAAATACTAAATGATGCCAAACCTTTAAATTTTCCTAACTTCTCTCTGGGAAAAATACAGAAAACCGCCCACTGTTCTTTATATAAACAGTATACTGGATTTTCGGGGCAAGTGTGCCTTTAAATCAATTATGTTGCGAATAAATTTAACGTACATATAAATAATCAACGTCAATCCGATGTCTTTCGTTTTACTCAATTGACTTTTATGCAAAGAAAAATGGTAAAATTTTTAAGAGCAAAGCTTTTTGTTCAACTCTTGTTATAAGCCCCGTCGACATGCGGAGCGTTTATTGGTATCACGTTCGCGTCCGTCTGTCCGTATTTGTAATTTCTAATTTTGGGATTATGAGTAGATACAGACGAGGATGTGTCATGGGGCTTATTTCAAGTACCAGTTTGTGTCCAGGCTATAATTTTAATTTGAAGTGCGGTATACTTTGAATTTTTCGTGTGATAGTTATAGGGATGACGACATGTCATGAATCTTATTGGTCGCCATCCATGGTAACCTTGGTTACCAAATAGCCTATATTCATGAGACAGGGCTATACTAACTACAATTGTATAAAAGTTATATCGTGCCCGGGTTATAACTTCAATGGTTTTAAGGCCACAGTTCAAATTTTGGCTTAGGGTGAGATACATAGACGACTATCATGGTTACCAGTTAGCTGATTACCTCATCAAAACTTGTTTTAGGGACCAGTTCGTGTCCGGTCTCCAGCCTGTTTCACAAAGCGGCGTAGATGTTTTTTTGCGTAACTGTTTGCGTAACTTTCATACGTATCTCTACAGTATGGGCATTTACGTAAAAACTTACGCTACGCCGCTTTGTGAAACAGGCTCCTGTACTTTTAATTTGAAGTTCGGCACGGTTCCGATTTTCGGTGTGGACATAACTATTGAGATGAAGATGTGTTAGATTGTTTTTCGTGTCCAAAGCTGTAACTGCAATTCATCATAAATGTTACAAAAATCTGTCCATCATCTCGTGTATTGACAAATTTGCTGTAAATATACAGTATTTATAGGATTTTATAAGGCCTACTTTAATATGGTGTCGTATTTCTTTACTTCAAATGTTTTTCATTCAATTGCCTCTTGTTGGCGGAGTTGGCCCACTCTATTCAACATAAGAGAACCGCCAAAGAATCAACTTATTCGGAATCGAAAGAGTTTGGCTTGTATTAAGTTTAAATGTCTTAATGGCTATAATGATACCTCTTATGTGCCTTACAAAACAATGCTATGAGGTAATATCTTTAAAGCCTTGAGAAGAGCGGTTCCTTGACTAGACAGATTGCACGCACCTACGAATGTAAGGAGCAGTGAATGATAGTATTTTCACATACAACCATCGAATTAATGTATCACGTTTCCGAAAGTCGTGTGTTAGCAAATAAATCACTTAACGGTAAGGATGATGTAGATACATGTCTGCTTTAGTTGTGCATTGGATATCATTCTAAAGAGAGGCTGTCGGCTAAGTTTTCTTAGTTTGGAGCTGATGGATTTCATTAGTAGAGCATTTATTTACTACAGACTAGAATTAATCTCTGTCATTAACACTATCCGTGGATCACCTGACATTGTTAATTATATCCCTGTCTGATCTCAATTGATAATGTTAGCCAGACTATCTGACCTGTAGTTTCCATTATAGCCTTTTTCTTTCTAGAATAACGGAAACTTATAATTTCGCGTCTTCACAGAAAAGTATCTCTTCCAAAAAGACTCTAAATTGACCTGTATTATATCACTGAAATAAAAATGAGAAACAATTGATTTAAACGACCAAGAACATTCTAGACAAGTTGATTGATTGATTGATATTTTATTTACCAATGAATACAACAGCAAACGTACAAAAAAATAAATAATAACTTATATTGGCGGGAGTAAAGCCCCATGGTACAAGGTATAAATAGAGAGATAAAGTCTAAATAAAATAATTTTTTGAGCAATGAATTGTTTAAGTTAAAATGTGCAGGATATGAAAACTAAAATGCGAAGCGTTAGACAGAGTGAATATTCAGCAAGATGTGGGCTTTTAGTTTAGATTTGAATAAAGAGGATGAAGTGATTTGACGGAGTTTAGATGAGAGTTTGTTCCATTCCCGGGGGCCAACAACTTTAGGTGAAGTATACGATAAATTCCTTTTGTGAATGGGTCTGTTTAGATCAAGTGATCTACCACGGCTGCAATATTGGAGTGTCACAGTCTGTTTAATATAATATTGTTAAAAACTATTGAGAATCGATTCTGCATGATGTATAATGTTATGAATGATGTAAGAATGGCAAAAGTGCCTAATTCTGGGAGTGGAAGGCTATTGAGTTTACGGAACAGTGGTTTGGTATTATCTAAACGTTTTGAAAAAGTGATGTATCGAATAGCTCGCTCTTGAAGTAAAAGGAGGGAAGGAAGGTGAGATGAGTATACATTACCCCCGATTACATTTCCGTACAAAAGATATGGGTATATTAAAGAGTAGTACAGTATAAAACGAGTTTTCATATTGATTAAAATCTCGTATTTTATTGATGACGCCTAGATTTCTTGATATTTTTTGCAAATATAAGTAATATACCCAGTCCAAGTCAGTTTTTCGCTAAATATGATTCCAAGAAATTTAAATATGGGTACTCTTCAATAGTTTGATCAGATATAGTAATATTAGGTGGCGTATTTAACTTGCGTTTGGTAAGCGGACAGATTAACATATATTTAGTTTTTTTCGATATTGACGGATAGCCTATTGGCACAAAACCACTCGCTAGCTTTTCCAAGTTCATTTGATGCTATACAAATGGCATCGTTTGGGTTGACGTTAGAATATACTAAATAGAAGAATATTAAGTAGGTTTGTTATTTTAGAAATGTCATTTATGTACAGAAGGAAAAGAATAGGCCCAAGTATCGATCCTTGTGAAACTCCACATTGTATCGGAATGTGACATTGTGTTATTAAAAGTGGTACATTGGGTTCTATTAGATAAGTAACTGTCGAACCAGTTATTTGAGCGATTTCAAAAACCCTAATGTTGAAGTTTTTGCAGTAATATTTTGTGGTTAACAGTGTCAAACGCTTTGGATAAATCCAGGAAAACAGCGACACTGTAAACATTTACTAGTGTCTGGTATAGTGAAGATGCTGCGTGAACGGTTGAATGTTTTTTTTTTGGAAATCATATTGATTTGGATCTAAAATATCATGCGATTCTAGGTAGTCAGCAATTGGGTTAGTGGCTATTTTTTCCAGGATTTTACTAAAACAAGGCAAAACGGATATTGGACGATAAGTTTTGAAGAGATTCGGTTGGCCAGCTTTGTAAACAGGAGAAACTTAAAGGAGGAGAAAACAAAAAAACAACATGCAATCGTATCGAACGGGCTCCCATAGACCATCGTATTCATGTGTGTGAGTCTTGCACGTGGTTTACGGTGTGAAAATACAATGAAAACGAATCTGCCCGACAAGCTCGTGCTCGATCGTCAGTGGAGCGCGCCATTGACGGTTTGAAATTGACCGGAAAAAGTGTTAGTAGATTACTTCCCTTGCGAGCTTATCATATCTTGTATGGTTATAACCTGCAATGTCAGCGGTAAGACTACCTTTTTTGAAAATTCTACAACGATCCCCACAAGTCGCGTAGACAACATAGCAGCCTGTCACGTCTTCCCAAAAGGTTGATTTACTAGCCAGTGTACATTTCAGAGCTGTTAGAGTGTTTATCTTCTCTTATTAGCGCGTCGAAATGATCAAAATTAACCTAGGTTTAAATGGGAGACTTTCAGAGTTGACCAATTTCTCTTACGCTAGTGAGTGACTGGTGGCCAGGCGTATGCTGATTGGCCGATCGAGACACACAGCTAAGCTCTGCTGTGAAGATGGCTGCCGAGTCAGTTTAGACGTTCTCTGATAACGATTGTTAACTTTCTTATAGCACAGTTGGGCGAGGAAAAATCGTAGAAATATGGTTTTGGTACCGTTAGAAAGGAAAAAGTGTCGCGCCTGTACTGTATTTACTTAGTTTTTTCCTTTTCTTCTCCTTTAAGCAGATTTACAAACATCAGGGACAACGCCAGAGGTAAATGATAAGTTGATAATATGGCTTAGTGGTTCACTTATATATAGTCGGAAACTAATTTGACTATGGATGTTTTAATGCCATCAAGACCTGGTGAAGCTGAGGATTTGAGATCAGATATAATAGATTTTACTATGTTTGGTGTGACGATTGGGAAACTGAATTGGGTTGAATAGGATGGTCCCAGGTAATCTGTAAAAGTAGTTTCCACTTGCGGTATTTGAGATTATAGCAGTCCAGCGACTGCCAAAATAAACATTAAAACCATCAGCTATATGTGTTTGTCTCTTATCGCAGTATCATTTACGAGAAAAGAAGAGGGCAGAGTTCTGCTATTATCCCTATTCGTTAGTTCATTTAACGTCTTCCGTGTATTTTTTGATGTCATTATTTAATGAATTAAGTTTCTGTTCAATGTATTTTTTCCTTGCAGACCGAAGTAGTAAGTTAAGTTTATTTCTATAGTTTCTATATTGTTGGCGGGTTTTGTTATCTCTGCTAATTAATTGTAATCTATAAAGTCTATTTTGTCTTGTATAGAAATAAGTAGGCTGTTTGTTACCCGTGGTTTTATTAATACTAATAGCAACTTTTGGTGGACATTGTGCTAATCTTAGTTATCTCACACGAA
Organism: Lepidochitona cinerea; assembly: GCA_963971465.1. Taxonomy (NCBI): domain Eukaryota; kingdom Metazoa; phylum Mollusca; class Polyplacophora; order Chitonida; family Tonicellidae; genus Lepidochitona; species Lepidochitona cinerea. Next base: position 27,682,823 of record OZ020553.1, read on the forward strand.
GATACTTTGATATAACTTAATACTATCGATACCAGCAAAGCCATAGAACCTGATGTGATTAGCCCTAATATTTTATATGAGGCCCCATCAGTCTGGTCCCCACAATTGACCAAATTATTTAGCCGCTCTCTGCAAATCCTATATATTCCGTACACAATAGAAGGTCGCCAATGTCACTCCTATATTCAAATCTGGTGATCCTTTTTTGTGTTTCGAATTGCAGACATATTTCCTTATTTAGTTGTACCATCGATGTCTTTGGTAGAATAATATTCAAATACGTGTTTGGGTTTCTCAGGAATTACATAACAGCCCGCCAGTTCGGTTTTCCTTCCGGGGAAATCTGCCTTTCATTCTGAGATATTTATTTCCTTTTTGTTAAAGAGGCATGAGCTGCCAAAGCTTACACTTTTTTTCAAAATTTCTGATCGTCCCAATAGTAAGAGGCTTTGAAGGCCATTGAAAAACTAAATGATTGGTGTTCGCCTGCACGAACCGAAAACATGTTCGAAAACTAAACAAAATTGAAATAACCGGGACGACCATTCATTCATTCTATTAATCCAAAGTTAGTTCAAAACAATCCTTTATCGTACATTTTCGTGAGTAGAAGCACTAAAAAGCTTCTGATTTATACGTCAATAATTTCAACATTCTGATTTATCGTCAAAATATCCACATTTTTACAGCTCATGCCACTTTAAAGCTCTGGATGAAGAAAGACATTTGTTTTTGACACCAAAGCATTTGACCGCGTTTGGCGCAAAGGGCTGTTACATGAAGCTCAATTGGCAGCATGGGCATTGGTAACATACTGAATTGGTTCGCCGGATAAAATCTGAACAATTTTTTCTCCGGGGTACTTCAAGGATCTGTTTTGGGGCCTCTTTTATTCCTAATTTATATTAATGACCTTCCCAGCTCTGTTCTCAACTCTATCCGCCTCTTTGCTAATGATACTTGCCTGTATGTTCCTTCTGATAATCTTCTACATCCTGATATACTTTTGTCAGTCAGTCAAGATTTACAGAACATCTCATATTGGGCAGAACGGGACAAAGACAAAAACGTTACTATGTTCCGGACGTCGCTAACCATCACACATTGATATTTCTTCCATGGATAAGAAGCTAGTTCCTTGTGCTTCGCATAAACATTTGGGTCAAACCTTTAATAATTCATGGAACTGATCAACGCATATTGAAAACTTGATAATATCTGCCCATTCCAAAATATATTTATTAAGATGTGTAAAATCTTTGAAAATCATGTATAAACTTTTATTCGGCCTTCTTTTCGGCCAATCTTACATAGATTCAAGTTAATTCACTTGACATTCTACAAAAAGATTCCAAATTAGGTAGATAGTGGCCTCACCAAGGTGTTGCTAATTCACTTCTCTGTGAAAAAAACGGATTTCAGACATTGAGTCTGCGTCGCAAAATTCATCGCTTAAATGTGTTTCACCTAGTGATTACGGACCCAACCCACAACAATCTTTACTAGAACGTGTATCTACCAGAAGCCCATACCTTCAACGTTACAACAATAATTCCATTAGATTATTCCGTAAAACAGCCACTTTTAGTCTACCCGTCGAGACTGGAAAACCCTATCAGCTGATGTCAAATTTGTTGAAAATCACTTAGAACTCAAATCAAAATAGAATCGTATCAATTAACCTGACCTCCAGCTTGGTACCGTGTATCGAACTTCAGCCTGTGTCGTATGAGGAATGGGTGTAGTTCTCTCAATGGCTATCTGCTCACTAATTTTATAACCGATTCACCCACGTGTTCATGTCAATACCCCTCTGTGACAGCCGATCATTTTCTTTCTACTGCTGTGTTCGGTCTAGCGTTTATGGCTGCCTGTTGAGATTCATGATGGAGGTTTTACTGGTGGCCTTTATACAACGCTGTTGTTGTTTGGCTCGGTCGTATTAACCAGGTATATCACGGAATGTCGGAATGACCAAAACCGTGAGTGGAGCTCATTATGATATATTTTCTTCGGAGTCCAATTAGAGTGAGCACAGCCAGTCTAAGACGAAAAAGATGCATGTGCACCTTGTGTTTTTATTATGTGTTATAGAACCAAGCTTCGGGGGTAGATTGGAGTGCGTGTGTCCTTGAACTCATAACTAGAACATTCCTTGTGTTCAAACTGATTCACAAAGTTAGAAGGTGATATTTTTTATCTCATCGCCTTGGATGTTGCATGTCGTTATATATATAACCGTTTGATTTACAATACTTTTCTTTGAGGTAACAGAGTTCTGGCTTAAAGTGACATGAACTGCCAACAATGGAGATAGTTTCCTTTTCAATCAAAATTTTAAAGTTATCGCTTAATTTTCGCAAAAGTACTAATTGAAGCTTTTTAGTCATACTAGTTTCGTGAGTGTATGTTAAAGTTAAGAAGTAACGTGTGCATAAGATGAATGAACGTTCGTCCCGGTTATTGAAATTTCGCTTGTTTTAACACTATTTTGCTTCCTTACATGCCAGAGGCTATATGGATTTTTATGACAGTTTGTTAATGGTTTCGGGAATAGCATGTCACCGTTAACTATTCAAGGTGAGAAATTTTGTTCGGCAAGCCTCGCAGAAGCTCCTCAATATAGTGGCAATCCAATAGGTTTAACTAAAACATTGTTGAACATGATATCCCTTACGACCATGATCCACCAAACTGTCCAATAAATAAGATGGTATATCAGCATTTTACAATACAATATACATTCATGAAATATCATGTATTTGCGTGTTTCCTTAATAGCCAAGTCCAACAAATTTTGAATTGTTGCCAAGCTTATATCAACTAAAAGTGTAAATAAAAAATTGCAGAAGAACAAGACAGACATGGAAACATTGGATAGAACCAATAGAACCGGTCTCACAGGGAATGTGATTTTACAGCAATTCCATTAGCAGTTCTTTTGCGACTCGAACCGGTCTCACTTGCTCGGTTTGTCTCCCATCTTCTAAGAATCTTCAAGTGATGTACAAGTTTTTTTATTGAACCATCAGACGAAAGCAAGTGTACTTGTAGAACGATACTTATGAGCCCAAGCAATTGAATGCTAGACCTCCAGCAAAACGCTTGTGCCTATCAATTTTAAAGCGTAGCGTACAAGATGTCCACAGTGGGTCTTCATAACCTCGTCCCATTGACAGATACCATACAACAGAACCAAGATTTCCGAAAGCTTTCAAATGATCTTGACTTCTAATTCCAAGAAAATTTTAAAGTTATCGCCTATTTTTCGCAAAAGTACTAATTGAAGCTTTTTAGTCATACTAGTTTCGTGAGCGTATGTTAAAGTAACGTGTGCCTAAGATGAATGAACGTTCGTCCCGGTTATTGAAATTTCGCTTGTTTCAACACTATTTTGCTTCCTTACATGCCAGAGGATATATGGATTTTTATAACAGTTTGTTAAAGGAGAAGAAAATGAAAAAACTAAGTAAATACAGTACAGGTGCGACACATTTTCCTTTCTAACGGTACCAAAACCATATTTCTACGATTTTTCCTCGCTCAACTGTGCTATAAGAAAGTTAACAATCGTTATCAGAGAACGTCTAAACTGACTCGGCAGCCATCTTCACAGCAGAGCTTAGCTGTGTGTCTCGACCGGCCAATCAGCATACGCCTGGCCACCTGTCACTCACTAGCGTAAGAGAAATTGGTCAACTCTGAAAGTCTCCCATTTAAACCTAGGTTAATTTTGATCATTTCGACGCGCTAATAAGAGAAGATAAACACTCTAACAGCTCTGAAATGTACACTGGCTAGTAAATCAACCTTTTGGAAAGACGTGACAGGCTGCTATGTTGTCTACGCGACTTGTGGGGATCGTTGTAGAATTTTAAAAAAAGGTAGTCTTACCGCTGACATTGCAGGTTATAACCATACAAGATATGATAAGCTCGCAAGGGAAGTAATCTACTAATACTTTTTCCGGTCAATTTCAAACCGTCAATGGCGCGCTCCACTGACGATCGAGCACGAGCTTGTCGGGTAGATTCATTTTCATTGTATTTTCACACCGTAAACCACGTGCAAGACTCACACACATGAATATGATGGTCTATGGGAGCCCGTTCGATACGATTGCATGCTGTTTTTTTGTTTTCTCCTCCTTTAATGGTTTCGGGAATAGACCTCCAGCAAAACGTTTGTGCCTAGCAATTTTAAAGCGTAGCGTATAATAAGACCGTAAAATAAACGAAGACCGGACGGTGTGACTCTTACAACAAATGGATATTATGGAGTTTGACATTATTTCATTTGTTTTTGGACACGTTGCTTTGGTCAAGACGTGTTTTAAGTAATGTTTTGCGGGCAACAATTTCGTTTAACTATTGTACCATGTGACGTACCAATAACCTTTTCTGACTATATAAGTATTTAGCTAGAACGGTGGCCATTGTCTAAAACGTAATTGTATTTCAGCTGAAAACGATCTGGCAAATAGCGCTTGATTTATTGATTAAATTGGATGAGTAGGATCTGTCTAACCAGACTAAAAGAGATTACGGACAGCTGAACTTCCGGAACTTTGCAAGTAAAAATTGGCAGCTCTTTATAGAACCAGATTGGCTTGGGTCGGCAGAAATTGGAAAATACATTGCCTCGTAATATAACAAACAAGTAAGACCTGATTGTTCTATGTCCGTTGGAAGTCGTTCACTGAATAAATGAAAACAACCCATAGTTAAACGCAGATATTCTTGTTTGTCTTCAAGTGTATCACAACTCGTTAAATTGATGCTTAGCAATCGAATAAACTGCTTTTTAAAAAGTAATTAAGACAGCAGATGGTTATCAAACCTTCTTTTTATTCCGGTCCCATTGATGGGTACCATAAAACAGACTACATGGTCTCGGACAACTTTCAATTTATCTTTCACAGGCTTAATGACTTCCGATTCTAACGTTGGTTGTTGATTAAATCAATAATGGATGGCTTTGTACTGACAGTGGCGGATCTAATTAAGCAAACACATATTATCCATAAAAAAAATGTTTTTTTTTTACCAAACAACGACTGCTATTTTGTCATCTGAAAACTCTCTCGTGTTCAAGGTAGTCTAAATATATATATATATTTGCTTTAGAGATAAATGGTCTGTGATCATTAATGCTACGTACATGTATTATTTTTTTAAATAAATGAATTTATGAATCTTAATTATCTACATTTATGTATTTTGAGTTTCAAATGTATGTTTATGGGCCGTGCTTTACTTTTTTATATTTTAAAGTTGAAATGTAAATATTTCATTGAAATTTGGAACGAATTGCTTATACATTACCTTCATGCACGTGGCTGTTAGCCAGGCACAAGCTTTTGTCTCGTATTAGGCCATTTTTGTATTTTTTAATTAAATAAATCAAGCCTGTAAATTCCTGAAATCCGAGAATCGAAATGAATACATGAGTTATCTTCCTTTGATCTTTGACGTCACTAGAGATTTGTTTCCGGTGCGCTTCCACTTCGTAACGTATGACTATGAGTACTAACGAGTTTTAAAAGCAACGACTCTCTTTACACTTTCGCTCGGAGATGCCCTCCTGCACTGCCCTAAACTGCAAGAATACATATCGGTTCGGATATCATTTCCCGAAAGATGAAGAGCTCAGGAAAAAAATGGTTAGTGAAGATGAAGTGGGCGAATTTTATCCCAACTCAGCACTCCACCACCGTCTGCTTCGCGCGATGCGTTACTGGCAGTGGGCTCATATATACGGGCGTGGAAAATTGTCGTCAGTTGATGAGGAGTGATTTTCGGCCTCTACGGAGAGAAATTTTTTTGGAAAAACTCCACCATCGTCCATGGTAAACAACATAAAAACCGATAGACTCCTTGAATGTAAACAAAACAACTCTAATGACGTCACCAAGGATTGCTAACAGCGGCAAATTCAGGGAAGATAAGTCATGTATGGCTTTTAACATTGCTTGTGCGAGGCCCAAAATACCACGTTTTTTTTACTTCAATAAAAAATTAAATTATCCGTAAAACTTCATTTTTGTTCTCCTAAGTTATTAACAGGAACCCTCTAAATCATTTTTTTCACAATTAACCCGGTTTAAACCCCATTACATTTAATCTTTAACGTATTCTTTTTAGAAAATGTAATAACCAAAGAGCGCCTAATCTATAGTTTAAAATGGTATCTAGAATATACAGCACTTTTAGTTTGGGTTTTAGAAAAACAGATAAGATATTGAAGGATCGTTTTGTTGTGAAGCAAAGTAAAAAACGAACTTTACATGTAAGATTTCGGTTGTGCACAAAATGTAGTTTTAACATATTGGAAAGCAGCAATATAACCAAAGTCATCATCTTGTTCGGTGCTGTTTACGTTTATCCGACGAGCATATAGTCATCCCGAATTTTCACTACAAAGACATTAATAACTATATATTGCACTTGAATAAAACTTAGATATTTGTCACAAACAGAAGAATGGCATGATTGAATGAATTCCATGTACAGAAATGCAAAACTACTGTCAAATAATTTTTTTTCCCAAATTGACCCTTTTTATTGGAATTGGGAGTATTATTAACCAATCTACTTTTGTACAGATTTTATAAAGATATATAGCTGGAAATATTGACTGATGTTTTACGCCGCAGTCAATATTTCTTCACTGGCGTTACCAGGTTTAGTGGAGAAAGAAACCGGACTCTTTGCCCAGAGGAAACCCCCGACTTTCAACGAGTACCTGACAGATCTTTGGCATACAACTGAGCCACCCAGAAAAGTTATTTATGATGAAATGTCTCTGGAAAAGACAAATTGAACGCACGCCTAATGGGGACCGAATAGTGTAAATACCTTATCTACCTCAGTTAATGCCTTTCCACAAACAAACACCGTTAGTGTTCGCGGACGTGTTAGCGAAAAATCAGACTAATGGGGGATAAATGGTTTTGAGTTTAGTTCTATATAAGATACCCTTTAAATGAAACGTTATCTACCTAATTTGAAATAGTTTGTAACTTTGATGTTCATTAGTAGGATGTCAATGGAAGAAGTTCGTTTGGCGAGCTTGGAACACATCTATGTAAGGCATTAACACTGTTTGATGACCACCTAGAAGTGATAATTATACCTCTGTCTGGCCACGCTTGCCACTTTTAACCACGCTGTCTGTAGTCCGGTTAATGGTTGACCTACTTTCGCATTTGAGCTTAGGTTATACTGTATGTAAAACAAGTATGGATAATGGACATTCCGCTATCATAGTTCCTTATTCAATAACTGTATTTCCACGACGGATGAATATACTTGATAATTTTCAAAAACACCAAGGCATGTGATTTCTTCAAACAAATGGAATAAAAAAGGGCAGTTTGTTTCTGAATTTATCACTCACAGACAGCACACCAGGTTCAAATTCGTATTGATTGTGCGGGAGTTTGATCAATGCAAGCCCCTTCAGAGATTTGGCCTTTGAACTCCTTTGTGCGCTTGGGAAATCATGGATGTTTACATTCTCGGTCACGGTACGAATCAGAAGTTACAATGTCTGTTATTTTACAATTTCGTTGCAGTCACAAATTCACGCAAGGCATCTTTTTTATTATTTTACTTTATAGGATAATCAAATATTAGCCGAGGCTGCTGATATACCCCTTCACTTCAAGTAACTATGGTTAGTCAGCAAGTAGAAATACCATCGTAATATCAAGTCAGCGTCCATTGCTTTGGACTGCTTGGTTCGCAATAAATGCATTTCACAAGAATCATCAAACGCTTTCTTTTAATTGGTCTATTTAGAACGTGATAACTGTTTCCTGTTCCTTGACGCTACTCGGCACCAACATCGCTTTACCCTATGAAATCCATAACCTCAGATGTTGTGAGAGTATTATTATAGTACTAGATATTTGATGTGATAATAAACTATCAAGCAAGGTTAATTCTTTGGGTTTTTTTTCTTCAGAAAGTTGCAATCTCAATCCGTGAAATTATGACATAAATTGATGACTTTTATTGAAAATATCGAGATTCATCCAAGTCAGCTACTAATCTTTACCTCTGTTTTACTTTAGTGCTTCTTGAAAAAAGATTAAGCGATTTGAGCTCAGCAAATGGTTTAGTAGCATTAGTTTGATTCAATAACAACGTTTTTCTACATGTATAGCGAAATTAAGAATAACATACTGCCATTAATATCATAGAAAGAACAGGCATATCATTTTGCTTTTCAAAATAAATCAGTACATTGCTTATGAGAACGTGCAATACACATGTACCTCTTTAGCAAAATAGGAACAAGGCTTTAAGTCTAGAAAGCTGTTTGAGTTGGTGAATAAACAATAGAGTTAGATAAAGATCTGTAGAACCCTACATGAAACACAAACGCTTGCTCCAATTCAGACTCAACGTAAAATAGCCCTCTATATCAATTTTGCTATAGATATTTCGTGAAATTCTTAGTTCATTTACACTTATCTTGGAAGGGATAAACCCTTAGTTATACTTATTTCTGAATCGTCGACCTACCGATGACTTGACAAAATTGCAACACCACCAAAACAAGCCTTCATTTTTACCTCCCTTCCCAGAGAGCTCCATTCTCATAATGCTTTATAATCTCAATATCTGATTCAAACTCTTGGGAGTATGCTCAAGGAGACTCCGAATTGAGTACAGCGCGTTTTTATAATCCCGGCCCCTGGTCTCAGTAATATTACCGTTGTTCACGCTGCAGCCGGAGAATTACTGGAAAACAAATAATCCAATATAATCCATCACCAACTACCGATTATGTTCTAATAGATTGGTCCATCGGGATTTAGATGTGGGGTCTCTGGTTCGTTTATATCCCTGGAATTCAAACCACACATTAAACTTGAATTGGGGGTCAAATTAAAATGACTCCATTTAACATGGCTCATTAGACTGTCTCTCGCCCAAAGGGTTTGAAAGCCCAGCTATTATTTAAGTTAGCGATATATCCATATTTTCTTAAATGAAGTATTGTGCTGAACCATATAACACTTTATTAATGTATATATCGTAATGTTACCGTTTGTCAATATATTGCAAAGTATTCCAGAAAATTTAACTGACTAAATCAAAAATCTTGTCTGTCTTCTGTTTTGGCCCATTACAACGTATGGTAGGGTATAAAGATCTAAATGGCATGCTCTCTTTTTAACACAATTAGAAAGTTGTATCCATGATTAATTTAGTCAACAAGCGTTTCTCTGTGTCCGTGTGTTTAGTGTTCATCTTAGAGCATGAACTGGAGAGTTTCAACTACAGTTCTCAGCGGTGAAGATAAGTATGCCTGCTGTTGATTGATTGTTTGGTGTATTACGCCGCGCTCAAGATTATTTCACTTATATGGCGGCGTTGCCAGTTTTCGTGTGGGAGGAAACCGGGCTCCGTGCCCGGTGGAAACCCACGACCTTCCGGTAATGACTGGCAACCATCCGACATAGGTCGTTCGAGTGAAAACTCAGTCAGAATTGTGTTTGGACTCAGTGGGATTCGAACCCGTGAACCATTGTTGGAAGGCTGTTCGGATTGAGCGTCCAACATCCAACACTCTACCTACTGAGCCACAGATGCCCCGCCTGCTGTGGAGGAAGGCAGTCTGTGTGTACGTTCTCAGAAAAAAAGTCTCTATAATAGGTTAAGATAGACAGACGACTATAATGCGTTTATGTTTGCCAATAAAGAATTGGCATTATTTGTAATATTGAATCAATTGAATAACAATGTTATTCAACCACAAATTATTATCATCTGATTATCAAACGATGACAACATTCTTCCATCAATGTTCTATTGCATGAAATTAGAATGAAGGCAGACTATTAATAACAAGAAGAACACCTATTATATTAGTACTCTTGTTGGCTCATCTACGAACTGACGTAGATATTCCATTCGTGTTTTCGGTAAATACCTGTCCTAAGGGTGCGAAAATATCGTATGTCAAGGCTTCAATGCCAATAGTTTCGGGGTTGGAAATTCTTTCCCTCAAACTTACAGGAATAGTTTCTGCTAGAGAGGTATTATGGACACTTCTAAGTTTTTTATACTTGTCTGTATTACATGTTCCTTTTCAAACAATTCCATGTGTTTTTGGGCATTCCTTTAAACATGAAGTAAATCACATCCGTTTTCAGCATTACAACAGACACAACGTTCGGTTTATGATACTTTGGTTTGGTAAAGAACATTAAATGATCAATGTTATATCCATTCATTGCCAAGATGACCAATGCAGATTCCAATATTTCGGTGGGTTCCGCCTAAACTTAAAATATTAAACAATTTTCTGAACAGAAAAGACAAAACATAATACCTGCAAAATATTTTTCAATAATGTTTGATAAGGTTGATCGTGACGTTTTTGCAAGATGAAACAATCTGGCTGAGGCTGATAACAGATAAAAGCTAATAAGAGAGGTTTCACATTATGGACCAGACAGATCTATTTACTTGAACAGAGTTAGACTAAATTGAGTTGGACACATCACACAAAGAACACGGCAAGGCGAGTTACTGACGGTACAGTTCAGTCCGTTTGTGTAAGTGGTGCGACTCTATTCTGATAAATGAAGAGTTTAAGCGTCGGTGACTAGTCGTTCGTGATTAGTTTTAACTTGTGTGGGAAATATATGGGCCACACTGAACAAAACTGGATGCAAATTGTATTGTTTTCTCAATTCGCTTAACTTGTTTGACAGAAAGATGTTAAGAGGAAACTAGATCATCTCAAGTGTGACAGCCTCCTTAAAGATTGAACTGCAGTGTAAGATGGCGAGATGGGTATATTATTCTGTTTGAATAAATTCGCGTGATATGTGTACATTTATATGCTTTGCTTAAGACCATTTGATTCATTTATTTATTGCAGGTCATTTGACCTTTTGAAGAAATATTTAAAGAGCAGGCATTACCGTGTGGATCTAAGTTGGACGATAGAAAGATAAAGCTTAAACTTTATTTTAAGAACACTAACGTAACAGGACATGAAAACGTCATTTGAAAAGAAAATACCTTGAAAAAATTACGTCTTTCATGGTACCTTAAAGTGGCATGAGCTGCCAAAATTCGGACTATTTTCATAGATTCTGATTGTCACGAAAGTAAGTGGCTTTGAAGGTCATCGAAAAACTTAATGATTGGCGTTGGAATGAGGAAAATCCATACAGTATGTGGCCTGTACAAACCTGTACAAAAATTTAAATAACCGGTGGACCATTCATTCATTCTAAGTCAAAGTTAGTTGAAAACATTGTTTTATCGTACATTCTCGACACCATAAGTACTAAAAAGCTTCTGAATTGTAGGTCTTGAGAAAAATAGCCGATAATTTTAGCATTCTGTTTTAATTGCCAAATATATCAATTTTGACAGCTCATGCCACTTTAAAATCTCACTGATTACTGTCGCCATCGCATACTCATTTGTCTGTCCTCTACCAAGGAACCAAATTACACATTTTCCCTTTCATTCCCCATTATCATAGTTTGTTAAATTTTAGTTTACCCGACGTCTTTTCAAAATTGAAGATCCGTACAATTTTGTCAATATAACAAAGTATTTCAGATTACAAATTACGGACTAAAAAGCTTATATCCTGGCTGTCTTAAGCCTAATGAAACAACATGGGTTTTGGTTTATAGAACAACATATGACTGGGCATAACAGGCTAAATGACATACCCTCTTTTAACAGAACTAGAAACTTGTCTCCATGGTTGTTTTATTCAAGAAGATTGTTCGTGTGTTTAGTGTCTATAAATATACATATAGTCGCTCAGAAACTCTAGTAAATTCAAATTTCGATCACGGTGTAATTTAGATTGATGTGTTAACTAATAGATGTCCTTGAAAAAGTCTATTGATTAGAATAACCGTAGTAAGAATGTCATATGATTACGTTACAGATTTCTCACATCGTAATGAATTTAGATAATAAACACCAGATCCCAACAATGGAAATATTAGATAAGATGAAGGTGTGTACGTACATTTTACAAAACATTTACTGGACACGCTTTAGTCGGACAGAGCTACATTTGTCTCAGATTTTGTCTATTGGTAACCATGCTAGTGAAAACTGGTATTGTGCAGATTGCAAAAATCCTAAACAAAAAGTGTTTTGTTTAAAATACATCATTCAGTATTTCTTTTTCAGACAGAGCAAGCCTTCGGTTATTATCATTCTGTATTATTTGTGCTCCAATGGTTTTTTTTTCTTTCTATTTTCTTCCTTTCCGCGAAATGAAATAAAATATGGTCAAAATAGTTGAAAAGAAGTAATTAACGGTTGCCAAATAACCAAGTGGATCGCCAGAAGGCAAATGTACAAAAGTTATTGAGGTATTGAGCTTTATTCAAATATACTACAATAGAGCATATATCTTGAACGTATAGAATGTTATTATTTCTTTTGATGATAAAATCCAATCAGTAATGGTCTTTGATAAATGGCTTAGGGCTGAACGGATGGGCGCTTTCCTTAGTTTCATCAGTTAACGAGATGTCTTAATGATAACATTTAAACTAAAAGAAACACTGTCTGAGATTATGTTTAACTCACTGCCAAGTTGTCTATTTATCCAGTGAATAAGTTGTCTATTTATTCAGTGAATATATTTTGCTAGTATTGAATTCAGCTGATTCATACAACGGCTTTGTCAAATAACATAACTGATTCAATAACTAAATGCTATGTAACTTTAAACTTTACGTAGGTTCCAGGTTTTGGGAGGTAGCTAAAGCTAGACCTTGAAAGCTAGGATTGCATAGATTGCACGAAAAATCGCAGGATATGATTTAACACACTATAAGTAATATATGTAATTTGAAAAAGGTATGCAGTCGACAAAGGTAAATATAAAATCCTGACAGTAAATCCAAAGTGTTGTCTTTAGACGTAGTATTAATTACTATGTTTTGTATAGGAACCCGATCATACATCATCCCAAGTTTTGTGTTTGTTTCCGTTGTAAATCAATATAAGCTTCAAGAATCTGGAAAGAATTTCCTTCAGATAGGAAAACTCTAAGGGAGTGAAATTAATCTAGGTTTAAAAGGGAGACCGTCAAAAATGACCAATTTGTTTTGCATGCTACTGTATTTTGTAAACTTCATCAGTGGGAAAATATTTGTTTGGTACTGTTGAAAAGGTAAATTTAACCAGCTTCTACTGAACTTAAAAGTGTTTTAGTTTTGGTTTTTGTCCTATAACGTCGCCTGTAGCAGTATTTTAGTTCACAGGTAGGCAGATGTGAAACGACAAGTAGTACACTCCAAGGGATTTCTCTAATCAACTTCATAATCAGTTTAACCATCTTCTGAATTCAAGGCCAATCTCAGCAGAACATGAAGGTTTAGCCTGTAAACCGAACTGCGACTTTTGGTTAGATACCAGTAGAAGTGTATGCATGGGGAAGGGTGAAAGATCACATTATCCCATATTCCGAGTACTGACGCTTTCAGCTTGCTAATACTTCATTATGTGAAGTTTATGTGGATAGATTTTGAAATTGTCAACGGTTGCGCAATTTCAAATCACACTTCCCCATTCATAGACTTCTGATACTAGCAAAGCAACAAAACGTACATGGGACGTCCGACACTTGCAATATTGCGCTAGCCGGTAAATGGTGCCTACCATAGCATGTGTACATCATGAGCTTTTGTTTAAAGAGTAATGAGTGGTCAAGAGTCTGTAAGGGTAGGAAAGAAAACTTCCCCAGTGAGCGCTGTTCGATTTATAGGTTGAACCCTTGTGTAAAACACGGAATAATAACGGAGATTTTACATGTCCGTGTTAACATGCAAATCACCATGAAAGCGAAGATACTTCGGTGGCTACTTTGCACTTATATTTTAACCATGAAATGTTCATACAAAATAGTGTTTGGCATTGTTAAGATGACAATCCCCAATAGTGCGCGGAGGAACAATGATATGGACGGCAATTTATCAAATATAGCTCCTATTTTAAATGAGTGTGTTCCTGATATTGACAGATGTAACCTCTCTCCAAACTATAGGTTAAGTTGGCTTCTTAATCACCATCAGGTAGCTCTAAAGTACAGGTTATAGTTCTAAAATAGAAGCTACAGCTGTAAAATAGAGGTTAGGTGATCGATTCTCTGGACTCTAGTAACTTGTTCACAATTTTTTCCGTCATGTTCAAGTGGAAAGCTGGTTTTCCTCGATTTACTTGTATCAATTGTCATGATCAGTGTTCATGTAATTGATTGTAGCGAGCAATAATTTATCTTCTTAAATTTAATTATTAACTATCTGTTATATAATTGGGCGCTGTTTCTATAACCAAATACCGATATCTTATATTAAATTGATTGATTGGTTGTTTGGTGTTTTACGCCGCGCTCAAGATTATTTCACTTATATGGCGGCGCAGTTTTATTGTGGGAGGAAACCGGGCTCTATGCCCGGAGGAAACCCACGACCTTCCAGTGGTGACTGGCAACCATCCCACATAGGTCGTTCGAGTGAAAACCCAATCAGAAAATTTTCCAATGTTTTCGGACTGAGTGGGATTCGAACCCGCGACCCGTTGGTGGAAGGCTGTTCGGATTGCGCGTCCAACGCTCTACCTACTGAGCCCCGGGGGCCCCCCTTATATTAAAGGAGGACTAGGAAGAAGTTATTAAAGCTATGTTGACCTCTCAAGTTAAAGTGGAAGCAGAGGGAAACGAAACCAGACCACCTTTCATTCGTCCCAATAAAAAAAAAACGTTGCCCCTCCTTCCCACAAACAGTCACTTTGTAAGAGTATACCTATTTTAGCGGCAAGTGTGCCTTTAAATATGCAATGGGTAGTGTTTTAGAACATTATATATTACACTGTTTTGATAAAAACAAACGATGATCAATGTTTGCTATAGACTTTATTGCAGGAACAGGCCTACTGGCCTCTCTCCTCAAAAGAAATTTACAGATATGCATAATAAGATAACAGTAATCATCAGTGGGTTATACATATTACAAAAAAAGAAAAGTATCTGTAAAACATAGCATTTTACCAGAATGTTATTCTGATATTACGTAATATTATTACGACTCATCTCATTCCTGAGAACCAACGCCTTTTCAATAAAGCAAGAAACATTTCTAAGTTTGACATTGCTGTTTGGATTTAACAAAATGCGTAATTTACGAACATTTGGCCAAGTATAAAGATACTTTTTAAAATACCTCTTTCTTAAATAACAATACGTTGGACAACATAATAAAAAATGATATTCATTTTCAATTAGTCCTAGATTACATAAAGTACACACACGTTCTTCCTTTGGTATATTGTTATAGCGCCCAGTTTCTATATTTAGGCCATGGTATCCACATCGAAATCGTGACAATATAATGGCATCTTTATTTTGGGTATGGTCACAAACATTGAAGCTTCCGTCAAAATAAAAGCTAGTTTTAATGAGTCTATAGGAATGATATCGCGATGACTCAACAATACTCATTTCCCACCATTGAACAAAATTGTCAACTACAGTTTGTTTCAGAGCAAGCGTATTTCTCAAGCTTGGGTTTTCATTTAAATATAAAAAGTAAAAGCATCGTTCATATTTAAATTATATTTAAGGCCTATACCAAGATATGGGAAGCATTCAACAACATTAATGCTTTGTCTCTTATATACCCAATTAAAGTTACCTTTATACTTAGTTGCACCAAACACAACAATTTTTGTTTTTAGTGCATTGACTCGAAACTTCCATTTATCACAATACTGCTCAAACTGATTGAGTAACTTTTGTAAGCCAGATTCAGAACGTGAAAATAAAACAGTATCGTCTGCAAATAACAATAAAAATAGCTGATATGCATTTAGCGTATAATCACTTACGTATCCGTTGATTACGTCATCGTATACGTCGTTTATAAACAATGCAAAAATTATAGGTGATAATGGTTCTCCTTGTTTTAAACCGACCTCTAAATCAAAGAATTCCGAATAATCACCATTTACCCTAACACAAGATTTAACTGATGAATAAATAGCTTTTATAGCTTGTATTAACTGATTTTCACAACCATACTTTGTGAGTTTCTCCCACAGAGCCACTCTATCCACTGTATCAAATGCTTTCTCTAGGTCAACAAATGCACAAAACAATTTGCTCTTATCTAAAATAGACAGACTTATGATATTATATAAAGCAAACACACAATCCACTGTATTTTTACCCTTACGAAATCCATACTGAAATTCACTTAAAATGTCATTATTTTCAGCCCATCTAGTTAGGCGATTGTTTAATACACATGAATATAATTTAGCAAACACAGTAATCAACGTAATGCCCCTATAGTTGTTTACGTCATTTTTATCCCCCTTCTTATGTAATGGAACAATAATACCCTTCGTCCATTCTATAGGATAAGACGATGAAGAATACAAAAAGTTAAATATCTTGGTTATTATTGGTGCCAGTAAGTGCTTTCCTTCTATGAAAATTTCACTGCATATATTATCTAGGCCACTAGACTTATTACGTTTTAAGGAATTAATAGCATCTAATACCTCCTTTTCCTCAATAGACGGATTAAGGCTTTCAGGTGTTGGTACTGGGGTAGTGATTGGCGGTGGGCCAGTGGTGTCGTTTGTACTAGGAACTACATTTTTAAAGTGCTGCATAAATTGTTCAGACGATAAATTATGATCTACATTGCTTTTGTTATTAACTATTTTGTTTACCATTTTCCAAAATTGTTTCGGCGAAGTCTTAGCTTTATCTCTCAATTCAATTCTTCTCTTTCCTTCCCACTCAGCTCTTGCTTTCTTCTTACTTTTGTTATATTCGGATCGAGCCTTTATAACTCTCTGCACATCCGTTTTCTTTTTTCTAAATTGATTTCTTTCATATCTGTAACGGGCCTTAGTTTCTAAACACATTCTATTAAACCAGTCAGGGTGTGAGCTATCATTATTTGTGACTCGGATAGAGCTAGATTTAAACTGTCTACCATATATCTTAACAGCACAGTCGTATAAAATATTAGTTGATTCAGTAACAACAGTATCTACACAACAATCATGGTCATTTAGTTTCACAACACAAGATTCTAGATCAGCCAAACTATTGCTGAGGGCCTCAACGAATTTGTCATTTTTTTAGTTATCCCATAATATTTTGGTAGAACATGTATTTAGAGTTTCTGTAATATTCGTTGTTTTCACATCATTAGCTTTATCAATGGCAAATATAAGAGGCGCGTGATCAGAAAATTCCAACAAATCACCCACGTAAAATTCATTAAGAATATCAAAACATTTAGGAAATGTGATCAGGTAATCGATTGTACTGCATCCACGTTCACTATAAAATGTAAACAACCCAGTCTTATCACCTAAACATCTACCATTAACAATCCTTAATCCAGTCATCTTACAAAGGTTAATAAGTTTTGTTCCATTGGGGTTGATTTTATTATCCAATGAATGACGATCATATAGCGTTTCAAGCTCATCCGTGTCATTATCAACAACATCTATAAATTTGTTTAAGTTTAGATCGACTGTATAATCAGATACAGAAGCCGTGTGAGCGTTAAAATCGCCACAAAGCCATATATCTGAGTTATCTGAATCAAGGTCAATTAAATCTTTCTCAAGAACATCAAAAATACAGTTTTCTTGAGGGTCCCGATTGGCTGAAACATATATCAAAGCAATAACTATATCATTTAAAAAACCAAAGACATGTTTACTTAACTTAATCCACAATAGTCCTAGGTCTTGAGATTTTAAAATCTCCACACCATGAAATAAGTTATCTTTTATGTAAATTGCTAGTCCACCACTTGGTCTCCCGCGCGATGTCGGTTTTCTTGCGGGTACACACACAGAAGAGTAACCTGAAATATCTGGTTCCAAGTTTTTTGTACACCAAGTTTCTGTAAAAAGCAATACATCAAACTGCTTCACGTAACTAAGAAAGTCACCTTGTTTTATTTGCCTTCTGAGCCCATTTATATTCCATGTACAAAAAGAAACACTCGATTTATCTGGTCCTAGTTCCTGTCCTGCAACGGGTTCCTATGCCGATTTCCCAGGCTCGAAAAGACGATCGTCAACAAATAGCTTATCTCCCCTTAGCACTGCTTTCTTTCCCTTCTCTCGTGCCTGTTTCATATAGGGAATAAGTAATTTTCTTCGCTCGTAAATTTCACGAGGATATTGCTCCGAAATACCAATTTGAGAGTCCGACAATAGCCTCGAGTTACTTCTTACCATTTCCCGTGCCTTATACGAAGTAAATTTGGCTACGATTGGCCGATTTTTTCCAAAATGCTTTCGTCCCATTCGATGAGCTCGCTCGAATTTGATTTTATTAGCTGCATCTGGAATTTGAAGTTTTTGCTCTATCAAATCATGAAGAGTATTTTCAACATTCTCAGTGAAGTAATCTTCGATTTCGGGAATGTTATGAAATAGTAAATTATCCCTCATGGAATGTATACTTATCAAGTGTTCAGACGGCCAAGATAAGTCTCTTGTGATGGATTCTGCGGGACGAGAACTGCCCAACTACTCCCAAACTAACTTAGCCCTTAAAAGACTATTCAGTGGCATCTATAAATTGTTGAATATTTACGACCAATATAATGTGGTATATACTTAATGTGCTTTTAACTCACTGTATAAGGGTGAGCCCAATTATTTACCAGTGACAAGACCGTATCCCAGTCGTATGATTTAGAGCCCTTTAAAGCTGTTTGCGATCAAGATCATGCTTTGTCATCTTGATATGCTACTTGACTTCTATAAGCGATATTCTCTTGAACGAAGAAGTCGTTATCACTTAAAGTGGCATGAGCTGCCAAAATTCACGCTTTTTTCTTAATTTCTGATCGCCCCGACAGTAAGAGGCTTTGGAGGTCATTGCAAAACTAAATGATTGGCGTTGGAATGATGAAAATCCATACAGTGTGTGGCCTGTACGAACCGAAAACGTGTTCGAAAAGTAAACAACCGGGACGACCATTCATTCATTCTAAGCCAAAGTTAGTTCAAAACAATACTTTATCGTACATTCTCGAGACTATAAGCACTAAAAAGCTTCTGAATAATACGTCTTGAGAAAAATAGCCAATAATTTCAATATTCTGTTTTAACGTCAAACTATTTGTGCAGCTCATGTCACTTTAACAAGTAAAGAACAAATCATAAGAACGTTTTGACATCACAAAAGAACCTCTCTTCGATAGAACAGAATAAATGGCCGTGGTCTTGATGACGTGTAAATTGAAAGCTTATAGTTAATACTACAAAGTATAGTTTTAACAACTTAGTTTTTAAGACACCACTTCACACCAGAGAATCAGTACTTTGAACTCTCACTTCACATTCTACTTTAACATTCTAAACGGAATATATATGAATTTATATTTTGCGCGTCAAGTACCAACAATTTCATGATTTATATTTCAATGCTGGGCCCGGTGGGATTAGAGAATAGACCCTCGGTTTTCCCAATGTGCTTGCTCGTAAGAGGTGAGTAATTCTTGGTGCGCGTGTGGGTTCCAGGGGGACAAGAATTTGCCCACAACTCGTAAGAGGCGACTGGTCATAAGAGGCGACTAAACATGGGGGGAAGGTTTAAGACCATTTTATTGCTGTGGCGAGGTGGACCTATATGTTTTTAAAAAGCTCTAAAGAACAAAATTATTATATGTTGAAAAAAATCTATTTGACATATTTGTATATTGGAGAAATATGGTTTTGGAAATTGTTATATATACTGTTTTTATACTCCAAAATAAATTACACTGTTGATTAACCAGTTTTTAAATAGTTTTGTTTTCATCAAATTTTGTTCATAACAATGTATTATGTACAGCACTTATGGTTAGACTTGTTTTCGCATCTATATAAGTGAAATAATCTTGAGCCCTGCGTTAAAATCCAATCAATCACAGAATCAATGTTTACATTTTATATCTTGTTGAAATTGAAATAACTGTAGGTGTCATTGTTAACCATATGTGTCCTGTAAAATATATGGTGTATGTTGAGGTCAAATTAGTTGTGCGCGGCGAATTTTAGAGTTCGTTGTACCTGCAGAGTTTTAGAAAAGCTATCATATTGATTGTAATTAAGGAATTAGATAAATACAATTACATTAACATACAAATCAAACACTGTTTTATTCGACGGAACCTTAAAATGTGTTATTTTGTATACCTGGTTACAATAACGCTGACCATGATCGTCGTAGTATTGGACGCTTATGTATAATTACTGTTGTAATTTTTTTTACAAATGATCATATCATTACAAAATATCATTTTTGTAGATGCAGTCTTAACGTGTATCCGATAAACTATTTTATCATCTGTATAAATAAATTGATTCGAACATCCCCAAAGTACAGTTGTCCGAGTCTTTTCTACAAATCTCATTACAAATGATCAGATTCGTCTGGAACTCAGTCAATGAACTCTTCCGTGACTGGCACACACAGAATATACAATTTACTGACAAATACACAAGATAATAGTAAGGGCAAATCCGTATGGATTACTTCTAGTTCTATTATTCTTTGTCCAGTTAAACCTTTAATTCGTCCACATATTTCTGTTTTTTTTTTATTTATAGGCTTCAGTATTATTTCAAGACACCCAACTACATGTGAACTACATGTGCTTGGACTTTTAAAGCGAAGGGAAATCCAGACAAACTCGAAGATTCGCTAAATTGAGCAATTTTGATAATAAATTTAGATAGATGTACGCAGTATGTTTTACCCTGAATAATTGGGTTTGTGGAAGTGGTGCGACTCTGAATCTATTCTGATAAATGACAAGTGTAAGCCGCGGTGACTAGTCGTTCGTGGTTAGTTTTAACTTGTGTCGGAAATATATGGGCCTCACTGAACAAAACTGGATGCAAATTATATTGTTTTCTCAATTCCCTCAACTTGTTTGACAGAAAGATGTTTAGATGAAACTGGATCGTATCACGGCCTCTATATGCATTGGATGTTGAGGCGTAAGAGGGCGAAGTGGATGTATTTTACTGTCCGCGTATAAATTCACAAGATATGGATACTTTTTACATTATTTGTAAACTGATTATACATTTGCAATTTCATTGACGATTTAATTTGGACTGAGCTACAGACTCCTCTCTTCAACAGATATCCTTTGAAATCAGAGGGCGGCACTGTCTGGAGTGTACTGAAGTTGCCGGCGAATAGATCAACACTTGGAAGAATTTCTTCCTGTCTGATATAGCTTCCACGTAATAGCCTTCTCTTTCAACACAAATCCAATACAATATTTACCATAATTGACGTCCACTTTGGCTATGTAAAATGTGTTTACAATTCGTTATAAGACCTCAAATTCAATTCATTGTGAGGGTGTACGTACTTCGTTAAATTGCGTGCTTGTTTTGGTCAGTTATTACAAGAAGTACTCTATAATTCCGATAGTCAAGAGACGAGACGTTGAAAGGTGAAACAATCTGGTTGAAGCTGGTAACAGATAAAAGCTAGTAAAAGAGGTTTCACATTATGAACCAGACAGCTCTATTTACTTGAACAGAGTTAGACTAAATTGACTGGGACACATCACACAAAGAACACGGCGAGGAGAGTTACAGACATAGTAACATAATTTGTGTGGACTTGAAGGTATGATAAAACATGGGATACAAACTTGATTCACTTTGTTGTAAATGGTGGGAGGACAGAACAGTTCAAGGTTAGGTTACTTTAACTTAAGTGGGGGCTTTGAAGTGTCCGGGTTTTTTTTATCTACACACGCTATTATTACATTTTGGACTGTGATATCCACTCCTCTCTTTAACAGATATCCTTCGAAATCAGATGGCACTGTCTGAAGTGAACTAAAGTTGTCTGTGAGTAAATCAACACTTTCATCTAGTCTGATATACCTTCAATGAAATAGCCTTCCCCTACACAAATCCAATACAATATTTTCCGATGCGTTTTACATTATTTGTGAAATGGTTATACATTTGCAATTTCATTGACGATTTTGAACAAATCACGTGGATAAGTCCACGTCCAAACCCGGGGAGCATTGATTCACTTAGCTTAAACATAATTCTTCGTCGTAAATAGCGGAAAGATATGTCCTGTCCAGTTATACCGCATCAATGTTTGTTTACCGTAACTAACTTAAGCAGAGAACATAGAAGTGTCTAGCTGTGCACGCTATTATTTACTTTGGACTGAGCTACATATTCCTCTCTTCAACAGATATCCTTTGAAATCAGAAGGCGGCACTGTCTGGAGTGGACTGAAGTTGCCTGTGAATAGATCAACACTTGGAAGAATTTCCTCCTGTCTGATATAGCTTCCAAGTAATAGCCTTCCCTTTCAACACAAATCCAATACAATATTTACCATAATTGACTTCGACTTTGGCTATGTAAAATGTGTTTACAATTCGTTATAAGACCTCAAATTCAATTCATTGTGAGGGTGTACGTACTTCGTTAAATTGCGTGCTTGTTTTGGTCAGTTATTACAAGAAGTACTCTATAATTCCGATAGTCAAAAGAAATTGAGCGTTAAAAACTAAAAGATTGACGTTGAAATAAAACAAAACGTTGCAAAAGCGTTATCTGTGCGAACTGAAAATGATGTTTTTGTTAACTGGAAAGACAATACAGAATACCTCCAAAATAATGTTAAATAATTTGTTTAGGGTCAACGAGGCGTTGCAAGGTGAAACAATCTGGTTGAAGCTGGTAACAGATAAAAGCTAATAAGAGAGGTTTCACATTATGAACCAGACAGATCTATTTACTTGAACAGAGTTAGACTAAATTGACTGGGACACATCACACAAAGAACACAGCGAGGAGAGTTACAGACATAGTAACATAATTTGTGTGGACTTTAAGGTATGATAAAACATGGGTTGGATACAAACTTTATTCACTTTGTTGTAAATGGTGGGAGGACAGAACAGTTCAAGGTTAGTTTACTTTAACTTAAGTGGGGGCTTTGAAGTGTCAGTTTTTTTTTTATCTACACACGCTATTATTACATTTTGGACTGTGATATCCACTCCTCTCTTTAACAGATATCCTTCGAAATCAGATGGCACTGTCTGAAGTGAACTAAAGTTGTCTGTGAGTAAATCAACACTTTCATCTAGTCTGATATACCTTCAGTGAAATAGCCTTCCCCTACACAAATCCAATACAATATTTTCCGATGCGTTTTACATTATTTGTGAAATGGTTATACATTTGCAATTTCATTGACGATTTTGAACAAATCACGTGGATAAGTCCACGTCCAAACCCGGGGAGCATTGATTCACTTAGCTTAAACATAATTCATCGGTCGTAACATAAAACATGGGTTGGATACAAACTTGATTTACTTCGTCGTAAATAGCGGAAAGATATGTCCTGTCCAGTTATACCGCATCAATGTTTGTTTACCGTAACTAACTTAAGCGGAGAACATAGAAGTGTCTAGCTGTGCACGCTATTATTTAATTTGGACTGATCTACAGATTCCTCTCTTCAACAGATATCCTTTGAAATCAGAAGGCGGCACTGTCTGGAGAGGACTGAAGTTGCCTTTGAATAGATCAACACTTGGAAGAATTTCTTCCTGTCTGATATAGCTTCCAAGTAATAGCCTTCCCTTTCAACACAAATCCAATACAATATTTACCATAATTGACTTCGACTTTGGCTATGTAAAATGTGTTCACAATTCGTTATAAGACCTCAAATTCAATTCGTTGTGAGGGTTTACGTACTTCCCTAAGTTGCGTGCTTGTTTTGGTCAGTTATTACAAGAAGTACTCTATGATTCCGATTGTCAAAAGAAATTGAGCGTTGAAAACTAAACGATTGACGTTGAAATAAAACAAAACGTTGCAAAAGCGTTATCTGTGCGAACTGAAAATGAACGTTTTTGTTAAAGGCACACTTGCCGCGAAAATCAGGAATATTGTTTACATTAAAAAGAAAGAACGTTTTCTGTATTTTTCCCAGACAATATAAGTTAAGAACTTTCTATTTTTACCAAAATTTAAAAGTTTGGACGTCACTTTGTATTTTTAATTTGAATTTGAAAATTTGAATTGTTAAGTGCCCGTAACGTAAACAAACCACACTGCCCCCTATTGGCGATTTTATGTTTCAGTCGAGTGAGTGAACTAACGGCACGGTGTAATTTTACGTAGGCCTATTTATCTGAGAAATACAGACTGATGATCGGTTAACAGCGACTGGAAAAGCCTGCTGGTGATTGTTTGAGTGTAAACCACAGATAAAAAGGCCTGAAATGAGGGTAATCCAACACGAAAGTTGACCGACACTGATCGTTGTTGATGTAATCAGGCTTCGCTTCTTCGTTTTTTTTCACCCCATTTCTACATTCTAAAGCTAACTAGACATGTTTTATGTGTCATATGTTTTAGTTTAGTTGTATTAGTCGTAGTAAGCTCATGTAAATTGGTTTTCTTAGCAAATTTAAACAGGCTACGGCGGCATGTGGGCCTTTAACTGAAAAGACAATACAGAATACCTCCAAAATAATGTTAAATAATTTGTTTAGGGTCAACGAGACGTTGCAAGGTGAAACAATCTAGTTGAAGCTGGTAACAGATAAAAGCTAATAAAAGAGGTTTCACATTATGGACCAGACAGATCTATTTACTTGAACAGAGTTAGACTAAATTGACTGGGACACATAACACAAAGAACACGGCGAGGAGAGTTACAGACATAGTAACATAATTTGTGTGGACTTGAAGGTATGATAAAACATGGGTTGGATACTAACTTGATTCACTTTGTTGTAAATGGTGGGAGGCCAGAACAGTTCAAGGTTAGTTTACTTTAACTTAAGTGGGGGCTTTCAAGTGTCACGTTTTTTTTATCTACACACGCTATTATTACATTTTGGACTGTGATATTCACTCCTCTCTTTAACAGATATCCTTCGAAATCAGATGACACTGTCTGAAGTGAACTAAAGTTGCCTGTGAGTAAATCAACACTTTCATCTAGTCTGATGTACCTTCAATGAAATAGCCTCCCCCTACACAAGTCTGTGAGTACATCAACACTTTCCTCTCGTCTGATGTACCTTCAATGAAATAGCCTCCCCCTACACAAATCTGTGAGTAAATCAACACTTTCGTCTTGTCTGATATACCTTCAATGAAATAGCCTTCCCCTACACAAGTCTGTGAGTAAATCAACACTTTCATCTAGTCTGATATACCTTCAATGAAATAGCCTTCCCCTACACAAATCTGTGAGTAAATCAACACTTTCGTCTTGTGTGGTATACCTTCAATGAAATAGCCTTCCCCTACACAAATCCAATACAATATTTACCATAATTTACGCCGACTTTGGCTAAGTAAAAATTCTTTACAATTCCTCGTAAGACATCGAACCCAATTCAATGTGGGCGTTCACGCACGTTTAGTTCTCAACTGTGCGTACTTGTTTTAGCCTGGCATTACATAAGTAATTTACAATGTATCGTAGTGAGGGATATATCTTATAAGGATACCTGAAAATTACAATCAGATTGCCTTAAGTGTTCTGGGTACGTTGTTGTGGTTGTTGGAATTAGTGTTCGATTTGTTGTACCGACTTGTAGCATGCGATTCAAGTGGATGCATTTGATTGGTTGACAAATCGTATCGACCAATTAAAAGTGTGTAGGTACATGTACGACTAATCGCACAGTGAGAACGGACCTTAAGGTAGGTAACTATGGACGCTAGGCTGACCATAGTTTTTTTAGAAGAAATTAATAAATTCGGCCGGTCAGTCGGTCACCCGGTCAATGTGTCTAATAACGACATAAGCTGGATAAATCAAGTATCGATTAAGATGCCGTTTTGAAAGTTTATGGCATCCTATGGCCCTAATAGACGTTCCAAATTAAATTCTCGTTTTAATCAACAAATAGTCAAATATCAACGTTACCAGCATAACTCCAGTATCGATTCAGATACGGTTTCCTATATGTTCCTATTCAAAGCGAACAAGAAGGGATAGCTTACGCGAAAAACGTTTTTGTCCAATGTCCAATTTAACTCTGAGTGATGAATTCGGAAGACCAATCAGGCATATCCGATATCCTAGTTCCCGAAACCGGAGTTTTCCTCCAGAGACAAACTCCAAGTTCGGGAACAATATCCGGCTGGATTAACATGTGCGCACATTAACGTGAAAATGGCGAAGCGTGTGTCAATTTATTTGCAGCTATCAAAACGGACGATTTTGGAAAGGGATTGACTTATGGTGCTGTTACCGATTTTATTAACCTCTAGGTACCAAAAACAGAGCTGATCATGATAAACCCATTACCCGTTGCAGCACTGGTCACCAGTTGGTCTGCTTATCAAAATATTTATGCCCGACGTGGGTCCAATGCAAGGCCTTACTGTCATGGCAACATATACCGTAAACTGGGGTAACTAAAACATAATTATTACCACTTTTCTTAGTATTTGTGCCCAAATAGCGAAAATTTAGATTTTCATCTTTGACTGTCCAAAGATACCCCGCCGTTCAAAGTTACCCCAGTTTACGGTACTGTCAGCATTACGATACGTTCAGGGGCAATGTTACGTCGATCGTGCGTAGGTGTGTTGAGCCCCTAGTACTATTCTTTATAGTTATACCTCGTCATCACGTAGTACATGCGGGTTCCAAGCAAAACCCAAATCAGTTTGGCAAATTCAGTCCATCCCAAAACATTTAATATTTTGAAAGATTTCAAACAGGCCGTTTGATACACGAAGGTTATGTTTGCTTTCCTATATATATTTTCTTTGGAAAATGGACTTGGCGTACATGATGCATGTTTTTGTTTCCTTAAATCCCCTTTAACCGCCGATAAATTACAAAACATTCGCACTTATAGTTTTCGCCAATCTCGAATGCGAAGATATGACGATGGATTGAAGTTCACCGTAAGATAAAATGGTCGGCGTTAAACTAGAAGAATTTCCATTGTCTAACAGTATGGCCATAGGATTTCAGAATATATTATCCAAAAAAACAACACTATTGCAACTCCTGCTAATTTGATGTGACATAAGTAGCCAAAATTTGAATCTTTTCCCGTTATTGATAGAATTTCAATTGTTTTTCCAAAACAGCACACATAAAGAACCTTTCATTGATAACACCGTCGGAATTGCATGTTAACTGATTGTTTACAAATATAAAACACGAAAAAATAAAATCCTGGTTAGATTTGTCAGTCAAAAACCAGACGATGTGCCGATGTCCATACATAGATCACGCTGTATATTTGATTTCATCTGATCTGAATTTTTATTCATCACATAATATAGTATATACTTGATACAGTAGGACAATGCATAGATGAGATATTGTGGCGGGAATAAAGCCCTGAAAAGGGTCTGGAAATACAGTTTTATTTAGTGATATTTATTATCACATCACGTAACGCAACAACGTTCTCTGCAATACGTGGTGCATGGTCATTCTTTTCCGAAGGAATCTGGGATTGTTTTGATGTTACAACGCTGACTATGTTTTCAAACACCATTTTTACTCATGGTGCTCTCAAAGCAATGTCTCTGAACTCAGATATAGGACGATTCGCGAGTTCACGTGACAACCGGTTTTTAAGCAGACATTTCTTCGGAGAAACTCGCTTCAGTTGTGTTCGTACCCACTATAATTATATTGAAACCCGAGGTACCGTTATAGCTAGGAGAGGGGAGTTTTTCCTATCATGGGTTTCAAAAAAACAAATCCAGAAATCGGAAATGTATCAACATAAAATCAGGTTGTGGGTGAATCATCATAAAGTGATAAGATGCCATTTCGGAATGTAAAGCGAGCTTAACTGTAGAGCAGGGCAAACGATAAAATATACCTCTTAAACTTTTACATGAGAGCGTTCGAGGCATTGACAGATCGTCCACTTGTTAACGTGACATATTAATTACAATCGTTTGAAATTAAAGGCCATGGTGATCAATTGTAGTTGTCTAGTCTAGTTACTTTTCAAGCTGCTCTCAATTTCTTCATCTTAAATTGAGGTGTTGTAAACAGGAAATGATTACACAGCGTGTCTAATATAGAGTGTGTCCACTGAGGAGGGAAGATGTAATTAGTTTATATGTAAATTTACTGTTCCTCGATTTAAACTCTCTCTGATTAGATTACAAGTATAGTTTATAAATCGATCTGGTGGATTGAAGTTATTAGTCTATAAATCGATCTGGTGGATTCAGTTTATTAGTTTATAAATCGATCTGGTGGATTCAGTTTATTAGTTTATAACTCGATCTGGTGGATTCAGTTTATTAGATTATAAATTGATCTGGTGGATTCAGTTTATTAGATTATAAATTGATCTGGTGGAATCAGTTTATTAGATTATAAATTAATCTGGTGGATTCAGTTTATTAGTTTATAAATCGATCTGGTGGATTCCGTTTATTAGTTTATAAATCGATCTGGTGGATTCAGTTTATTAGTTTATAAATCGATCTGGTGGATTCAGTTTATTAGTTTATAAATCGATCTGTTGGATTCAGTTTATTAGTTTATAAATCGATCTGGTGGATTCAGTTTATTAGTTTATAAATCGATCTGGTGGATTCAGTTTATTAGTTTATAAATCGATCTGATGGATTCAGTTTATTAGTTTATAAATCGATCTGGTGGATTCAGTTTATTAAATTATAAATCGATCAAGTGGATTCAGTTTATTAGTTTATAAATCGATCTGGTGGATTCAGTTTATTAGTTTATAAATTGATCTGGCGGATTCAGTTTATTAGTTTATAAATAGATCTGGTGGATTCAGTTTATTAGTTTATAAATTGATCTGGTGGATTCAGTTTATTAGTTTATAAATCGATCTGGTGGATTCAGTTTATTAGTTTATAAATCGATCTGGTGGATTCAGTTTATTAGTTTATAAATTGATCTGGCGGATTCAGTTTATTAGTTTATAAATAGATCTGGTGGATTCAGTTTATTAGTTTATAAATCGATCTGGTGGATTCAGTTTATTAGTTTATAAATTGATCTGGCGGATTCAGTTTATTAGTTTATAAATAGATCTGGTGGATTCAGTTTATTAGTTTATAAATTGATCTGGTGGATTCAGTTTATTAGTTTATAAATCGATCTGGTGGATTCAGTTTATTAGTTTATAAATCGATCTGGTGGATTCAGTTTATTAGTTTATAAATTGATCTGGCGGATTCAGTTTATTAGTTTATAAATAGATCTGGTGGATTCAGTTTATTAGTTTATAAATCGATCTGGTGGATTCAGTTTAGTAGTTTATAAATTAATCTGGTGGATTCAGTTTATTAGATTATAAATAGATCTAGTGGATTCAGTTAATTAGTTTATAAATTAATCTGGTGGATTCAGTTTATTAGTTTATAAATCGATCTGGTGGATTCAGTTTATTAGTTTATAAATCGATCTGGTGGATTCAGTTTATTAGTTTATAAATAGATCTGGTGGATTCGGTTTATTAGTTTATAAATCGATCTGGTGGATTCAGTTTATTAGTTTATAAATCGATCTGGTGGATTCAGTTTATTAGTTTATAAATCGATCTAGTGGATTCAGTTAATTAGTTTATACATTAATCTGGTGGATTCGGTTTATTAGTTTATAAATCGATCTGGTGGATTCGGTTTATTAGTTTATAAATCGATCTGGTGGATTCAGTTTATTAGTTTATAAATCGATCTGGTGGATTCAGTTTATTAGTTTATAAATCGATCTAGTGGATTCAGTTAATTAGTTTATAAATTAATCTGGTGGATTCAGTTTATTAGATTATAAATTCATATCGAGGATTGTTTGTATCGTAGCTGAAATATTCGAAAGATATATATCAAACAATACAAAATCTCTTTAGTTAAACACCACTGTGTCAATTTAAAGTTGCTTTACTTTAATGAAAACGATGTCGGTTTTTATTTATCTTTATACGCTATTATTTTATAGCCACTGTAATAACGATTCTGAGAATCGCGAGAAGGCTTGCAAAGTCAAAGTCAGACATTGATTTGAGTTTATTAATTTTTGTTAACATTAATATTCGCTGGATTATTTTCAAACTTTCTTACTGAATCATAAAATTGGCTCGTCTAACTAAAACATACTTTTCTCCTAAATTCTCCTGTGGTCAAGAATAACGTTTCCATCAGCAGTATGGCAATTCCAATTACTTTACAGAATAATATACATGTTATGTGTTTTTTATAAAAGAATGCAATGACATAAATGTTTTCTCAAAGGTTTCGGATCATAAAGTGTTATTGATTTTCTGTGAACGTACCGGTTTCCTCTTTAAGCACAGTTTTATACCGTATAACGCCTGTTCATATTGAATGGTTTGCTATGTTTAATGGCGACTCTCCACCCGTATAACGCCTCTTCATATTGAATGGTTTGCTATGTTTAATGGCGAATCTCCACCCTAATTGGCAAATTCAAGTTGTGTGCAAATATAGTAAGGGCCTAAAATGCTTCATTTATCGAAGAGGCTTTTATGAGTAGTCTTCATAGGAGAAGCTATACCTAAAACGAAAAGTATTCATCAACCCCTATTGGGCACCCGGTAGAAACTTAGTGAGTGAGTGATTTGGGTTTTACGTCCTGCTCAACAGTACTTCTGTTATATGAAGACGTTGTCTCCTTGTTGCAGGGCGGATTTCCACCGCTCTTTTAGGTGCTGCCCCACCGAGACGACTTGCCGAAGACAACCAGCAAGCCCCCTCACCCAGTCACAGTATACTGAAACCGAGCCAACCAGTAGCTGCTTTAACTCCTATTGCTGAGCGCCAAGCGAAGCAGTAGCAGCTACCACTGTTAAAGTCTTTGACCTGACTCAACCCAGGCTTGAACCCGGATATCCGAGGCCTGAAGCGGACGCTCTACCGTCTGAGCTCTCGGGGCTGGTAGAAACTTAGTAACCACAGGATTGATGTTTCAAATTGTTAAAGCCACATAAGCTGCCAAATATAGAGATAATTTCGTTGAAGCAGAATTGCCTAATTTGTGTCATTTTATCCATAAGTACAAAATGTGACCTTTCAGCATATTTCAATCTAGGATATGTACGTTACGATAATTTTTTTTATAGCCAGGTTAACCCACCCAAACTGTACTCCTACATCACGTCTTAAAGTGGCATGAGCTGCCAAAATGTTGATATTTTGACGATAATACAAAATGTTGACTTATAATTCAGAAGTTTTTTAGTGCTTCTACAGTCTCCAAAATGTACGATAAAGTATTGCTTTGAACTAACTTTGGCTTAGAATGAATGAATGGTCGTCCCGGTTATTTAAATTTTGTTTACTTTTCCAACACGTTTTCAGTTCGTACAGGCCACATACTGTATGGATTTCCCTCATTCCAACGCCAATTATTTAGTTTTGCGATGGCTTTCAAATCCTCTTACTGTCGTGACGATCGGAAATAATGAAAAAAGTGTGAATTTTGGCAGCTCATGCCACTTTAACTTTGTCCGTTATTATCACATATCTTCCGTTCGTTCGGTTAAGAATTTTGGCAGCTCATCACCCTTTAACTGTTCAGTTACCCACAAACTGTTGGCTACAAATGTATGTATCAATTGCAGAAATAGCAATGGCGGTTCACGCTGTTGCCTTTTATTCTGATGAGAATCACTTACCGCCATTTTAGAAATATCTGTACTTTTACTCGAATTCATGTATTTATCATAATCAGTGCTTAAATGTATGTCGTATTATATAAAACCAATAGTTATTACAGATAACATATTTCTGATCGAGTAATGCACAAATATTGAGAGGAATCAATTGATTTGTCTCATGGTAAGGACAAAAACTACCATACATCTTAGATATATTACAGTTGTTATACTGCAACCGATATAACGCACTATTAACCCGCAAGCACAATTCACAAGAAGATGACGTTAAAATAAAAAAAAATTACAATTTTAAACATTAATTTGAAACATGTACATATGTATATACTAGCATAGTAGTATACACGGACAACGGATTAATTCAAAGTTATTATACTGTCTGATATCTGATGATGCACACAGTACAGTTACAGCTCACTTTAAACCACAGTTGAAATGTTCAATATTTGTAAACCAAACTTAATATAGGCCCTACCGAAGCTTAACAGTGTTTTCTTCTGAAACAATTATATTTCTTATCGGTCCGCTTTCGGCCTTTTGTGGCTGCGCAAATGTCGCTTTCTGTTTATTGGAAAGGAATGAAAGAAATTAGTAAATACAGCACAGTTTAAGTAAATTTTCCTTTATAACGTGATATAAGTGAAATAATCTTGAGTGCGGCGTCAAACACCAAACAAACAATCAACCAATCTTTCAAACGGTATCAAAACCATATCTCTAAAAGTTTTGCTCGGCAAACTATGATAAAAGAAAGTGGAAAAACTCGGCAGCCTTCTTCACGACAAGGCTTAGTCGTGTGTTTAGTTTTACCAATCAGCAGACCCATAGCTCATCAGTCAATGCACATGTGCCAGAGAAATTGGTCAACTTTGAAAGTCATTTAAACCAAGGTTAATTGCAATCATCCACTGATAACTAAAGACAAACACTAGCTTATCGGAAATGTATACTGACTTGAAAATCAATCTTTTGGGAAAATGTGACAGGCTGTGTTGAGTGTTTATATGACTTGCGGAGGCCGTTGTAAAAATGGCAAAATATGTAATCTTACGGTTGATATTGCAGGTCATACAAGGAACGATAAACTCTCAAGGAAATCAATTCACAAATACTTTTTCAAGTATTGTGAAACTAGAAAATCGGGCAAACAACACAGTTAATTATATTAATCCATGTTGCCTTCACCCTTGACCTCCCAATACTATAGTAATACTCAGTTTTGCCTACTGTTTAAGCCATGATTGGTATTTTAGCTAAAATCTCGGGACAAATAGCTTGGCACAATCACAGAGACCCGCTGCTGTTTTTATGTTTAGAGACCATAATAAACATGTCTGAATGTTCACTTTAGATTCTGTATCTTAGCGTCTTTCTTCTCGACTGAAATCCAATTACCGAGTGGAAAGTCATAAACCAGTCATTGGAATTAACTTACATAGAATAACAGCTAGCGAAAAGAGAGTCTGTCAGATTTAGATCATTAACGGCTTATTTATTAATTCTAATTGCGACCGAGTCAAACATTAACATAGGATACCATCTAATTTATGATATTAAAGAACAGATTGGTTTCAAATATCAACCTCATCCTGCGTGCACGAATTACCTCTGTCTGTGGAATAAATGTGAGCCATTTTAAATGCACATTCTCTCTCCTATTATATATAATTCAGGGATTTCAAGTACGTAATGTATACTAAAACGTCATTTATCTCATAAGACTAGAGCTGACATCATTATACCACAGTCAATGGGAGACAATTGCAAAACTTTCTATAAAATGTGAGGAAGTTACCTCCCTTGATTTCAATTTATACGTTATATCGCACGTGTTAAGACAAATGTTGAGCCAGAGACACCATTTCCCTACATATGTATCAACACACTTCCGTTGGCAGCAATACAGTTATTAGATTTGTCT
Organism: Lepidochitona cinerea; assembly: GCA_963971465.1. NCBI lineage: Eukaryota > Metazoa > Mollusca > Polyplacophora > Chitonida > Tonicellidae > Lepidochitona > Lepidochitona cinerea. The sequence goes on from OZ020553.1 coordinate 27,716,472, forward strand.
CGCGCTTTTAGGACTGCCTACATGCTTATAAAAACGACCTTAACGTACATATTCAAGATGGGTATTTGAAGAAAGTTCCTATATCATATTTCTTGACGAAATGAACAAAAAAAAAAACCCAATATACTAATTCTGTTTCAGCGAAATTTTCCCCATATGCCACTTTAAAAACAATAGGCCCGCTTGACTTTTCTGTATAGTTAGGAATTTTATAAGATATTTGTTTATATACATGTTATTCAGCCCGGTTGAGTAAAACTAAGACGACAGACGCAGTTTCGGTACCTATCATATGATGGCCGAGAAGGGACATCCCGTTTTACTTTTCAATCTTCCTTCAATCTAAGTCACAAACACGATAAAAATGCGATGGTAAAGCGATGGTTCATATTTACCATTGCTTTACCATCGCGTCTCCATTGTGTTTGTGATTTTCTTTCAAAACCCAGTCCATAAAGTAAGTTGCAGTGATAATCCTTTCGATCCTAATTTCTATCGCAAAACACGCATAGAACCAAGCTTTATCCAACTGAGAAACACGATAAAAACGCGATGATAAATATTTACAATCGCTTTACCATCGCATTTCCCTGTGTGTCTGAGATCAAAATATATCCGGTTTAATAAGTAAAACGCAATGATAAGTATTTTTCATCGTGTTTTACATAGCAAGTGAGCCATTTCATCAATCAATCATCATCAATCAGTTGCGTTTTACTTACTAAACCGACTATATTTTAATCTCAGAAACGCTATGGTAAAGCGATGGTTAATATTTACCATCGCTTTATCATCGCGTTTCCATCGTGTTTGTGGCTTATCCTAAATAAAGAATTCGTAAAATAAAATGCAACGGTTATCCCACCAAAAGTGTTTTTTGTCGCACAGTGCAAGTGAACTCAGACTTTATTCCACCCAGAAACACTATGGAAATGCGACGGTAAAGCGATGGTAAATATTTACCATCGCATTTCCATAGCGTTTCTGAGATCAAAATATAGGCAGTTTAGTAAGTAAACGCAATGAAAAGTATTTTTCATCGTGTTTTACATAGCAAGTGAGCCAATTTCACAAAGTAAAACACGAAAATGAATCTTGCTATATTTTTCATCGCGTCTTAGATTTCGATTTAGCCTGGTTGAGTATGTAAAACTCGATGTCCTTTTTGGCCATCATACTATCAGGATTCCTCCAATACTTCAATTTTAACTGATCAAGGCTGAATATTACGGTTAGCTGTGAAACGCATAATCTCCTGACCGACAAGTAAGTAACACAGGAAAGAGACACGTGAGTGCGGCTAATAATCTCCATATCCTATTTAGGGCCCAACAAAAGTATCCCCGTGATAATGGATACTTTTGTTGGTCAGGAGATTATGCGTTTCACAGGTACCTTTTTGGTGGCTACATTTAAAATAACCTTTAAAGTATATCAGAGGTTATTTCACGTACGTAATTTCCCTGTTTCAGACAGATCAATTTAGATTGCTCATGTCAGATAGCTGACACGTCGGTGATTTTTATACATTACATTACATTAGTCGATTAAACTACTATATGAAATGTGAGATATAGTTTTCTTCTTCAATATTTCCTCTTCTTCCTTTCTGCTTAAAGAACTGCCATTTCCCCAGTGGCCTTCGTGTAGGGCAAAATGAGCTATGTTGAGTTTTTGGATCAATCTGACGTTGAAATTGTGCTCATTTTGACGCAATATTATATAGATGCATATCACAGCGTCAGCAACAGAAAAATAACGCCCATGCCATACAATTCGAGCAACGTGGTGAAAAACATATTCTTAAAGTGTCATGAGCTGTCAAAATTCACACTTTTTTCATAATTTCTGATCGTCACGACGGTAAGAGGCTTTGAAGGCCATCAAAAAACTAAATGATTGGGGGTGGAATGAGGAAAATCCATAGTCCGAAATAGTGTTCGAAAAGTAAACAAAATTTTAATAACCGGAACGACCATTCATTCATTCAAAGCCAAAGTTGGTTCAAAACAATTCTTTATCGTTCCTTCTCGAGACTAGAAGCTCTAACAAGCTTCTGAATTATACGTCTTGAGAAAAATAGCCAATAATTTCAACATTCTGTTTCAACGTCAAAATATCAACATTTTGGCAGCTCATGCCACTTTAACCGAAATGTTTAATTCAGAATTATTAAAACTTCACAGCATATTACAGGTGGTCTTTTGTGTCGACATCTTTCAACGCTACGGTGCCAATGATGACTTGGTTACATAAAATAAATAACGATCTGATTGTTGTCAAAGAATATATTTGGCCATTTCTTCATAATCTCTTTTTGTCAGCTGTGATTCGCTTTTCAAAATGTAAACAGGTATGGAAAGTGTTCAAAATGATTGTGTCGGCAATCCGCTGTTGTGTTGGCAATCTGCTGCAGTTTAGATAATAGGTTACATTTGTTTGTACGTGATGGACTTGGCTTAAGTAGGCCTGATTATTTATAATAAATAGCACAACACAACAGGTTGAATGATAGCCATCGTGTTCCACAGGCCAGTTGTTCGTGTAGTGTATACACTCATATCAGTATGCTTGAATGGTCACTGGGCTATAACCCGAAAGAGTCAATAGGAGCTATTACAACTAATGCTACTGCAGTACAATATAGGGCCGAATTACTTTTTGGGTAATGGGCAAATAGCTTTTATCTATACTTAGCATATTGTCGGAATCAATAATTACTAAAAGAGACTGATTGGTTGATGGGCACCTTTCAATTAGTCTGTTGATTTGTTTTGTCCTTCTAGAGACCATATTTCCCTACGGAGGAACAAACCGCCTATATCCGCAGCCACAGTTGAATACCGATCAGCTTATAATTAATAAGCTTTAACGTGTGTACTGATTTATTTATTTGTTTATTTTGGTCTTTCGGCTTCCTAGTCAATCGTTGAATTGTTCGTGACTGGAATAGAAAAGCAAACGATTACAGTAGTTTAGAGAGATAGATTGTGTTTGATCACATACAGTGACATGTAAACTACAGTCAGTCAAATGTCCTCCAATCAGCCAGTCAGTTGCACACGGATTCCGTTGGAGCTCATTGTATATAGTCTATAAAAGAAATCACCTTTGGATCATCTGGTGCTTATCATACAGGGAAATATGTTAAACTGGTTATTTTTCGTTGGTATTACATCGTTAGGTATGTATGTACTGTTTATGAAGTAATGCAATAACCATATGGTTTTATTGGAGGCAATTTTGGTAATACAACTATGCTTATTTTTGTAGACCGTCTTAAACGGTCATCGGATTTAAGTCTAGAAGTAAATGTATCATTTTTAAAAGGTATCGTTATTTTTTTTTTATTTGTTGCGGGGGGGGGGGGGGGGGGGGGCGGGTGTTGGGGATGCATAGCAGATATTCTAAATTATATTTTTTTTTTGGGGTGGGGGGTGGGGATGGGGTTGCATAGCACTCATTGGTGGCGTTTGAATCATGGGTTCGGATTCAACATACATGCAAGACGAAAAATTAAATACTTTATCTGAAAGAAAAAGCACAGGGAAAGTCTTCTTGTCTTCTTGTACCATGGAGACTAGTTTCTTACTGTGTTAAAAAGGGGCATATCGTTTAGAAGTTTATACCCAATCATAAGTTGGTATAATAAGCCACAACCCGTGATATTTCATTTGGTTGACGACAGGCATCAATTTGGCGTGTCAGCTTTATCAAAAATACTGATGAGTTCTTGCCAATTTATCTTTACCAGAAAATTCTACTGACTAAGGCCAAAATCCTACCTGTCGCCAACCTAGTGAAATATCATGGGTTTCGGTTTATTTAACAACTTATGATTGGATATAAAGGTCTAAATGATAGGCACGACTGATAGATTGATTGATGTTTCAAGTCGCACTCAAGACTATTTCACTTATATGGCGGCGTTGCCAGGTTTAGTTGGGTTGGAAACCGGGCTCATTGCCCGGAGGAAACCCCGACCTTCGGCAAGTACTTGGCCACTCGTCCACATGCGACGACCGAGTGGAAAATTCACTCAGAATTTTTTTTGGGGTCTGAGAATACAATAAGAAATTTGTCTCCATGGTTATTTTAGACAAGAGAATTTTTCCTGTGTCCGTGTGTTTTAGTGTCCATAAATATATTACTAATACAATTGTCGTAACCAGGATTAAATTATTGACACTAAACTGTTTTACGTTCACCAGATCATATATCGTTGTCATTGTTAATGCGATGAGCTATCACCAAATGACCATGCAATGACTATTAACTACTTAATGCATCGTAATATCACACATGCAATCGGAAACATAATCTTATTTAATTGGGAATGTATTAATCTCATATTCAACATATAAGTCGTAATTTCCGAGTCTCAAATGCATATTAGATTAGGAGGGGGGCATCCTGACACTATGTGTAAAAACGATTCTTCTGTATAGAAATTGCACAGAGTAAATCACGCTAACAGATCGTCCAAAATCCAAGTTATCGATTAAGCAAAACTGAGCAAACTTGAAACTGCCTCAACCGGAAGACCCTATTTCATAGTCAATGGTGGAACCAACTGATAATGTTGAGAGAACGCCTTTGATCCCTTTCAGTTGGGGGAATTTAATAGTGTATTTATTCTAAACTGGGACTGTATAATTTGCTGTAGATAAATACATGTAATTGCGATTGAAAAAAAAAATAACCACATAGAATTGTTAATAGAACTAAGACATACTATAAAGCCCGGAAATAAGAGGAACGCAAAATGGGAACGTGACATGAAAGCTGTGGGTTAAACGCGACCTCTCACAAAGCTCTAACATAATTTGGTCACTCGAATGCTCATTTCCATCGTTATTGTTTACATTGATTGATTTGATCTACATAAAAAAACCTTTTATATATCACTTAATTGTTGTTTTGTTTTTTTCTAATTCTTTGAAAGGCATACCAAACATTGGGGCCCAAGAGTTACAGTACAAATGGATATATCACGATAATCTGGTTACATGGAACACGGCAAGCAGTGTATGTCATGCGAATGGAGGTCAACTCATTGTACTTGACAGTTTATTGAAGATGGAAATGGTGGAGTATTTTAAGTCCCAGTGGACCCAGGAAAACGTATTGTATGTATGCTACTTGTCATTAAAATAGGGCAAAAAGATTGTTCTGTATTATATTTAATTTTTTATACCATATTTGATTTTTAATTTGTTTATTTCAACTCTCACTATGCCATCTTTCGTTTATGAGCAAATACTAATGACAGCGATGATGCGGGGTTTGAGAAAATCAAATTCAAATTTATTGTTTGATTCATTGATAAACACTGGTGATGTTAACAAATCCGATCATCGGTTTTATCCACCTCAATATCTTAAGGTTATGTACACTTTATCAAAATACCTGGTATTATCCATAGTTCAAGTCTATTAGTCCTACTCTTGCTTCTCCTGAATGTTCGTCAACTTCTGACAGAATCCGTTCTGGAGATATCTTCTAATTTTCTCAAATTAGAAATTGGAAATTCCGAAGTTGAATGCTTATCAACCACATTCTAAAATCAATTTCCTATTTGTCCACTTCGGCTTCAGCAATTTTGCTGGACAAAATATATTCAGTATTCCAAACACCAGTCACATTATTTCAGATATATAAGTGACAGGTTTAACTTACCCGTTTCCCATTTCCCACATTATAAAATCTGTGAAACATAGTTATCTCATAATTTCTCATAAAGTTTTGTTGTGCCGAAAGGCAAAGACAGAATTTTATCAGCCTGATCCACCAACAAAGTCCAACTATATCCCCTCTATATCCTATAAGTTTAAATTAAAAAGGAAGGCATTCCTATACGCTAACAGTAAAAATGAAGCCATTCCTATACGTTTACATTAAAAAGGAAGGCAAATTAAAATTTGCTGGAAGACTTTGTAATACACTGACGATGTTTACGCATCTTAAGCTATGGAAAGAATATCGGCCGACTGAGAGAAGACAGACAGGGGAGTTTAGCCCTGACCAGTATATGTATAGTGATTTTTACGTTAGGAAACCTCGGAGGGGGTGGCCGGACAGAGTTCATTTTGTATCTTTAAATGATATATTTTGTTATTTACAGGAATAACGATTACTGGGTCGGCATGTTTGACAGTAAAAGTCCTGATAAAGATTACAAATGGATTGACTGCAACCGGGTTGACTCGTCTCTTACTAACTGGTACACTGCCGACAACGAGCCAGATAACCCACAAACAGAGCATTGCGTTCGAAACAGAAGAGATGATGGGTTATGGAGAACTAAACAATGCAACTCCAAGTACCAATTCATCTGTGAAGAAATTTCAAGTAAGAACAATATTTCAATATGACCAAATAAAGCTTTGTGATATTAATTTGATATACTGGTCTAAGTATGTGGCATGAGTGGCGAGTTAAACATAGAATTTTATGTTTTTCATTCATCATCATTATTCATTCTATGACAATGAAAATGCGATCGGCGTTTGATGATAATTCTACCCCTCCTGTATGTGCGTGCCGTGTGCAAATATACATGTTAAGTAGAGATGACTTTTCAAACAACATCGAGTGTGTAGTGCAACATACCGGCCGGTAGGTTTACCTCCCCCGGAAGAAATGATCTTTTGCTTGTCATACAAAATAAAGGATTTAACCTGATAATGTTGTGAGTGTGGTTATATTCTGTCCTTTTGTATTGAAAACTGGGCTGTCATGAACTTATAAAGTCATCAAAGGGTTGATTTCACAACATTTCCCACGATAGCCTCACCAGCAGCCAGCCTGTCAAGGCCGTAGCCATAGTGGCATTATGTCATTCTGCTTCAAAATATCTGGGTCAACCGTCGCACGTGACAAAAGCTTATCGTTGATTGGTTTAAAGTTCCCACTCTGTCCCGGGGGAGGGAAAAGGAACGGCAATCCTCAACAGGTCACTTTTCCCTCATTTTTCTCAATTATCGGGGTAGAATCGACTTTAATACCTTCGTCTTGGTGTTTATTGCGTAACCCGATACCGCTGAACGTTGGTTCGCACCTCGTCATACCCCTCGAATGCTGCGCATTCTAGTGGTTTGACTCGGTACGAACCAACGTTCAGCGGTATCGGGTTACGCAACAAACACCGCTACGGCGGTATTAAACCCTTAAACTACAATGCATACTTTTTTATAGCAAAGCTGAAGATTGTAAATAGAGTGTTAAATTTGTCAAAACTTTTGATCTGTTTGAACTAGAAGTGAACTTCAATAGTAAAATGAGCACATTAGTTCTTGTTGGTTAACTTGAACATATCCACAGAAAAGACTGACAAAATGTTTGGTGCATCTAAAATTTCACGCATTATTATAGCGAATAGCAAGGCTGTTGACTTGAGCTAGGTGTTTATCGCATTATGGATGACTCCATTCGATTGTGATGTATCAAAATCAAGCCCCTATCACTTTGAGCCCCTATCACTTTCGAATACTTCGGAAAACATGAAGTTAATAGTATATTTTTTCAGGTCCGTGTACATTTGACAAATTTGAGGAAACCGACATTGGAATTCTAGCCTCTGATTACACTTTGGAAACTGTGTCGATTGCGAAACAAGAGGGCTGTGTGAGAAAATGCTCTACTTCTGCAACTGCTATGGCTAACATTTGCTGGGCCGCTTTGTTTGACCAAGCAAATGGCGTTTGTAGGCTGTATTACGGGTTGTCTCCCCTTCCTTTACTGCGTGCTGACAAGAAAATTTCCCAAAGAACAACCTTCTTCATCAAGACTTGTTTCATTGGTAGGTAAACACTAAAAGTGTAACTTTTGAAAAGATTTAAACTGCAAGCTATTTCAAATGTCTTGACATAATAAATAATTGTTAAGTTTCGTTCAGTTTCCATCCTAGGTTGTTAAGTTTAACCTTCATATTTACGCTAAGCTTGGTTGGAAAGAATTACAGTATGACTCGGGCATTCGCGAGATCAGGTATCACCAATTTTTTTTTGTTTTAAATATGATTCAACTACTATGCTTTATAAAATAAAACTTCTTACAAAATGTTCTGATTTGTACTAGCTACTGGCAGTACCTCGTCCATTTCCAACGAGCTGAACAACAATGATCAACGACCTACTGGATGTCGTGGATCGCTCGATATTTTCTACCGGACGCCTGAAACCTCAACCCAGATGGAAGTAACTACCACTCCGCTCCTAACAACTGAGAGATTTACCACGACGGAAACATTAACTGATACGACGGAGCAATCAACTGACTCTGAAACCAAGTCTTCACAGGGTCAAATGACGAATGAAATAACTACTCTGGGCACCTCAAGCAGCAGCAAAATGACCACGACCCCAATAGAAACCACTGCCACTGAACTTCCTAGAACTACAGGTGCAGACGAAACAACTCCTGGATCAACAGCTGAAACAGGTAAGATTATAAAGTACCCAATCATTAAATACCATTAGATGCCTCACAGATTCGACCGTGTTTCAGATTTTGAAATTATTTAAATTTGATTTGAATTCTTTGGGCTTTTGTTGAGCTCCATGAAGCATGGTGTGGTTTTGCTTATTCTAATTCCTTGAAAATGTATTTCTAATTTTACAATTGAAAGGCTCATTTTGTAAGCAATTATCCAATTCATTGCATACCGACATCCATGTGCACGTACACGCTGCATTCTATCAGCATTTCTGTTAACATACATATGTCGTCATGTTGTACTGACGACATGTATATGTCGTCCAATGTGATAAATAAATCGTAGCCATTTTAAGAGAAGTTAGTATGGATATGCCTATAGACTATCTTTAGTCATTTTTCTAATTTGTCCCCCGCCACGTAAGTGGAAGGGGGACTTGGAAATGCTGCCCGTTCGTCCTTCCGTCTTTCCGTCCTTCCGTCCGTCCTTCCGTCTTTCCGTCCGTCCTTCCGTCCGTCCCAATTTCGTGTGAACGCGATAGCTTAAGAACCGCAAGATGCAAATCTTTCATTTTTGGTATATAGGGACACATTAGAAAGACCTTGGTCAAGTTCGATTTTCGGGGATGTCGACCTTTTTTTTTAGGTCACAGAGGTCACCGAGGTCAAAGTCTGAAATTTGCTTGTGAACGCGATAGCTTAAGAACCGCAAGATGCAGATCTTTCATTTTTGGTATATAGAGACACATTAGAGAGACCTTGGTCAAGTTTGATTTTCGGAGATGTCGACCTTTTTTTTAGGGCACAAAGGTCAATGAGATCAAAGTCTGAAATTTGCTTGTGAACGCGATAGCTTAAGAACCACAAGATGCAGATCTTTCATTTTTTTGGTATATAAAGACACACTGGAGAGACCTTGGTCAAGTTTGATTTTCGGGGATGTCGACTTTTTTTTAGGTCACAGAGGTCATTGAGGTCAAATTCTGGAATTTGCCTGTGAACGCGATAGCGTAAGAACCGCAAGATGCAGATCTTTCATTTTTGGTATATAGAGACACATTAGAGAGACCTTGATCAATTTTCGGGGATGCCAACCTATATTTTTAGGTCACAGAGGTCATCGACGTCAAAATTCTGGAATTGGCTTGTGAACGCCATAGCTTAAGAACTGCTAGATGCAGATCTTTCATTTTTGGTATATAGAGACACATTTGAGAGACCTTGGTCAAGTTCGATTTTCGGGGATGTTGACCTTTTTTTTAGGTCACAGAGGTCATTGAAGTCAAATTCTGGAATTTGCTTGTGAACGCGATTGCGTAAGAACCGCAAGATGCAGATATTTCATTTTTGGTATATAGAGACACATTAGAGAGACCGTGTTAAATTTACATAAATCAGACCACACTCCCACAATCATTGAACATCATATATATGGTGATTATATCCAATGTATCATGAGCAACTAGTTTCCAAACAACATTTATGGCGGGGGACCTGCTAGCTACTTGGCTTGTTCTCATTATGATGGAAATAAATACGTGATTTCCAAAATTGTACATAAAATGCCATAATTGCAATAAACAGAACGCCAATCTTTGTATTTTGATCAAACCACACAAACAACATGGTTTGGCGATGGAAATATTCGAGAGGTTCTGCTGGGTTAAGTAGCAACAATACCCATAACAATCAGGTTCAGGCGCGAGATTCGAAATACAGTAGTTAAATGCTAAGAAATGTTTGAAACTTTCTTTAAATGTGGGTTCCATACCAATGAGAAACGATTAAGCCATCAGCATGAATAAAGATGTTTGCGAACAACACGAGCTTTCGACGCCGATACGGCGGTGTATTTATCAAGTGTAACTGAATTTTATATTTCAAAACTTGATATTTAATATTTCATAGTTACTCTTGTAAACAGTTTCACTGACTGTCCACAATACATTTTTGTTGTTTTCTTTAGTATTTATGTCAACGTTTTTAAATATTAAATTGAGTTACACTTGATAAAGACACCGGTATAGGTGTCGAAAGGTGTTGTTGTTCCCAAACAAATTACTTCGGGGTGATGCCTTAATCATTTCCCATAGGTTAAATGCTGAAAGAACTTACTAAAATCCGGCGTTGAAACGTATTAATCGGCAATGACAGACCCATCATTGAATTGTAAATCGTACGACGCGACAAGGGGCTATACAAAGAGATGTCGCTTATGCCTTGCGCAGACGGGCAGATTTTTTTTTTTGTTGTTGCTGGAATTAGGATATTTTCTTGCCGGCGACAAAATTAGGGGTTTTAAACCCCATTCTGCCCCGAACATTTACTTTTTTGCACATCTATGAATGGCTCTTCCCATTCCCTCCCGCCGCTAAACTGTGTGACTTTCATACGAATCTATTTATACATCTTGCACGTTATGACGTCGATGTCTACGAGTTCAAATGGCAGAGTTTCAACGAAACATTCAGCCACACGTTTCACCTGACCGGACGAAAGGTCATATAAGTCATAAGACCAGAAACTATTCACTGGCTGACAACTTTTCTTTACAATGCAAATGCTGCAATTATGCATCACTTTCTCGCCTACGCTAAATTCAGCAGCGATGGGCTCGATTCCACCCGCCATCATTGGCATACACTGATACGGAAAAGGACCTCCGATCGAGAAGAACAATTGATAAAAGAATCTCTACTATACATGTATATCTTTATTTTTGATTGGGATCACAACATAACAGTTTAAGCCAGTGGAACTATGGAGTATTAAGTGAATGACATCTTTTGCTTTGTACTAAAAATAGAAAATATGGCAATTTGTTGTCACGCAATGAGGATATGGGGAGAGCGGTGTGTGGTTGTGAAACCACAACCGTTGAGTGTCCAACGTATTTAGGTATATTTGCACACGGCATAGGGGTAGAATATATAGAGGATATTGAACAGTTGTGTTTGAATAGCACTTATATTTTTTCGAGTGAAAGACGGAGAATAACCCATGAGACGCGAAGCGTCGAGTGGGTTATCCCTCCCCCTTTCAAGAGATTTATAATATCATGTTTGAGGCTGGGGATTGTTTATTAAGTAAAATGTATCAATTATACAAAAGAAAATATGAACAAACTTATGACGGATTAGGTTTTCAGCAAACGTAGGAATATATACCGTTGACCAATGAAACAACAGCCAACTGTCAGATTTGTGGTCATTTGAATGGCCATTTTCTCCCTGAAGTTTTTCGCGATATTTCATGTAAAAAGAAATTAAATCGATCTTCATGGATTTTAGCTCTGCAGTGCACCAGTCACCAGGATAAAAAGTGATCTATGAAATTATTTTACATTGTTTTACCGCGTCATTGAATAACAATTACAGTTATTCGTTACACGCAGTGGTCCGATTCTCTGAAGCCATGATACAGGTCACACATTATGGGTCAACAGACGATCAATAATACAGTTTTGTTTTATCTCTTTGATTTCAATTGGTAAGACGATCCTCGTTTTCCTATCGAATACTATGTACTGTTGTTGTTGTTGTACACAAGAAAGAAGTAGGTCCGACGACGTCATCGGCTTGGTCGCGTGCTTTAAATAACAAAAGTGTTATTGCACTGCAGTGAATTATGACATTTCTGAGTGAAGGAAATCCCCAGTTTTCACTTAAGTATAAATAATAAACTGCAATAATCGTCGTCTGCGGGTTTCGGCGAGAAGATTTTTTGTCGGCAACAAAATATCCGCTAGTTTCATTTTGCGGATATCAAAATCCTGTTTCGGCGGCGCTGATCACCGTGTGCGGGCGAACGATCGGATTCGAAACAGAATGATATTAGCCAATCAACATTTAGTATGAAACCATGTGACTGTGTTCAGAATGCTGATGGCATCCCGTTTCAAAGTTAAGTTATATGTTGACGTCACTATACATCTTGAAACGATCGACTGCAGTTGCTCGTATGCGGGTAACTTCGATTCAACTTGGGCAGCAAAATATCCTGTTTCAAGCAACTAAAAATGATCGTATGCGCTAAGCATTAGGCAAAATGACATTCGAATGACTTGTCACTCGACATATCGCCACATGGCATTTAGCATGGGAAAAGCATAAAAATCTTGTCAAATTATTCCTGTTAATGATATCCACTCAAAATTTGATTAACAAAACTAACAACTACCATTGTAACAAAGAACATTGATAGATTGGTTGATTGTTTGGTTTTTTACGCCGCGCTCAAGATTATTTCACTTATATGGCGGCGTTGCCAGTTTTATTGTGGGAGGAAACCGGGCTCTATGCCCGGAGGAAACCCACGACCTTCCGTTGGTAACTGACAACCATCCTACATAGGTCGTTCGAGTGAAACCCAGTCAGAAAATTTTCCATCTTTTTTTTTTGGACTGAGTGGGATTCGAACCCGCGACCCATTGGTGGAAAACATTGATAGAACATTCGTCTTTGGTTTACAGATGTCAAATGTGCCCTGGGAGAAGAGAAAGTGTGTATATGTCACAGAGAACTCACGCCAGAAGAGTCGCGAATCTTTATGGCCAAAATCCTTGAAGAAATATCTCTTGAGAAGGAAGCCATTTCAAGATGGAAGCGGAAGTACATAAGCATTCCAGACGAAAGACCAAGTGCACAAGGCGTAGGATATTTCGGAGCAGTTGTGCTAGCATTGATTTTTGGCGGATTAGTTTTGTTAGACATTACCAAACTAATGGAAGATTTCAAATTTTTAGTTTCTCAAGTTAAACAATTCTCGATATCTTAATATTAACAACCGTGCTATTTAGAACTCTTTCTTGTTTTAAACTCTGCAGAATGTTTTTTACACGTATTACAAATGTTCGTAAACCTAAAGATCTACAACATGCAGTCTTTATTTTTTTTATATTGCAGAATGTTCTATTATACGTATTACAAATGTTCGTAAACCTAAAGATCTACAACATGCAGTCTTTATTTTTTTTATATTGCAGAATGTTCTATTATACGTATTACAAATGTTGGTAAACCTAAAGATCTACAACTGTCTCTATTTTTTTCTTATTCTGAAGAATGTTCTATTACACCTATTACAAATGTTGGCACACCTAAAGATCTACAACAGTCTCTATTTTTTCTTATTCTGCAGAATATTATATTACACGTGTTACAAATGCTGGTAAACCTAAAGACCTACAACAGTCTCTCTTTTTCTTATTCTGCAGAATGTTCTATTACACGTATTGCAAATGTTGGTAAACCTAAAGATCTACAACAGTCTCTATTTTTCTTATTCTGCAGAATGTTCTATTACACGTGTTACAAATGTTGGTAAACCTAAAGACCTACAGCAGTCTCTATTTTTTTCCTTTTTCTGCAGAATGTTCTATTACACGTATTATAAATGTTGGTAAACCTAAAGATCTACAACAGTCTCTATTTTTTCTTATTCTGCAGAATGTTCTATTACACGTATTGCAAATGTTGGTAAACCTAGAGATCTACAACAGTCTCTATTTTTTCTTATTCTGCAGAATATTATATTACACGTGTTACAAATATTGGTAAACCTAGAGATCTACAACAGTCTCTATTTTTCTTATACTCCAGAATGTTTTATTACACGTATTACAAATGTTGGAAAACAGATTTACAACAGTCTCTACTTTTCTTATATACACAAAGAAATAGGTTAAGCACCCCCCTGGAAAGTCTGAACCGACCGATAAAATCATTGGTGTAGGAAGATTGTTGGCAAACTGATATTTCAGAAACGATTGTGATCATAAAGGACAACATTCTGGCCATAAGAAATCACCATTAATGACAATAAGCTATACAATTTATTCAGGATATCGTTAGCCAAATCAAAAATGTATTTTAACAAAATAAAAAGAGCCTTGTAAGTATGGAACTTCAGAGTCCATCTGGCTTCACAGGGCGAGCATATTGAAGTAAACATGTCACTTTGAGTGTGTAGAACACATCCCTAGAGCAGAAGGTCAATAGCGTGTATAGCGTCCATTAGTCCGAATTACATCTTCCAACCTGCGTCTCATCCCTCCAGTGAGATGTCTCATCTGTTGAAGGGTGACTGCCGCCAATACCGATGTAATGCGGCTTCCAATTACTGCAGATTTTGTACAGGAGGCTCTAGGGCTTGAATGTTTCTGCCCATTCTATCCCAAATGTGCTCTAAAGAATTCCCATCCGGACTCACGGCGGGCCAAGGCAGAGTTTTGAATCCATGTACATAGGTCTTGAGCCTAATGGGTGGTTCTCAAAATGAGGCACGATAACTGGTTGCAGGACCTTTCGAATGTACTGGTCACCTGTAAGGTTTCCTCGTCCAGTTTGCAGTCGTGAGAGATGCACCCCCAAACCATTACAGAACCGCCTCCATAAGGAACATATGGATGGATGTTCTTGGATGTATACGCTGTGTTTTTGTGCCTCCAAATCCTCGTTCTCCCATCCGTGACATTGAGCAAAGAACGACTTTTGTCCGACCAATGGATTCTTCGCCAGGTCCTCAAATTCCAAATCGTGCTAAACACCAAGCCAAACGTATCCGTTGATGGCGATATGACAATAGGGGTGCGTTTGATGATTCTCCTTGCCCTCAGGCTTTCAATCGGTTTCTCACGGTTCTTGTGAACAGACGTCAGTTGGGTAGCCATTGCCGCTTCAAACATGGACTTGCAAATGGATGACGTCGTACCAGTCAGATCAGTGCCCTATCAGCCTCACCGTGCTTTCTCACCAATCTGCTTATCACTGTATAATGGTAGCCTAATTGACGCCAGATAGCTTTGTACGACATCCTTACGGAGTGCATACCAACAATTTGCCATTTTTACCCCTCTAGTATCCTCCTTCGTGCCATGTTCACACCACGTTGCATAAAACCGGCCATAAGTACAAAACATATAAGGGGAAGCATACTGAATTTGCGTAATTGCACGAAAAAAACATTACATGTCGCATTACATGGTGTTTTGCGTTAATGTCTCACATAATTTGCTACAATCGCTCAGTAGAACATCATCATAACTGGCATTACAGTTTACATTAATGCCGATTTATAAAAATTAATTTCACCATGGGGTGCTTAACTTTTTTCCTTGTGTATACTTTAAGCGACATTCTTCTTTCCTAAAGCAATATACTTTAGTGATTTGTCCTATGCTATGAAGCTGTTTGCGTCCAATCAAAGACACCAGTATTATGGGGAAATTCATCACATGATACCCAGCATGTCCACTAAGTTTTAAAAAATAATGAAAACTGCGGAAGGAGATGCGACGACAAGCACTAATTACAAATGTTCGTAAACCTAAAGATCTACAACATGCAGTCTTTATTTTTTTTATATTGCAGAATGTTCTATTATACGTATTACAAATGTTGGTAAACCTAAAGATCTACAACAGTCTCTATTTGTTCTTATTCTGAAGAATGTTCTATTACACCTATTACAAATGTTGGTACACCTAAAGATCTACAACAGTCTCTATTTTTTCTTATTCTGCAGAATATTATATTACACGTGTTACAAATGTTGATAAACCTAAAGACCTACAACAGTCTGTATTTTTCTTGTTCTGAAGAATGTTCTATTACACTTATTACAAATGTTGGTACACCTAAAGATCTACAACAGTCTCTATTTTTTTCTTATTCTGCAGAATATTATATTACACGTGTTACAAATGTTGGTAAACCTAAAGACCTACAACAGTCTCTATTTTTCTTATTCTGCAGAATGTTTTAATACACGTATTACAAATGTTGGTAAACCTAAAGACCTACAGCAGTCTCTGTTTTTTCTTATTCTGCAGAATGTTCTATTATACGTATTACAAATATTATACTTCGTACACTGTCGGAAAAGGGCAGCAACTCTAAAAATAATAAAACCAGCGGAACCAAAATAGGAGGTGCACATCTTCGCATGGTATCCAGCTTGTTCACCAAGTTTAAAAAAAAACAATTGATGAAAACCCTGGGAGGAGATGCGATGACAAGAAATGATTACGGACACACAGACAGACATACAAGCTGATCGCTATATCCGCCCCGCATTATATGCCAAGGTGTGTGCGGGTGAGTGGGGGGGGGGGGGGGGGGTAAACATTTGCTCCCTGTTAATCGCCTCTTACGATCAAGCTTACCTGGGAGCCGTGGACCAATTCGTATCCTCCGAAACTCACACGAAGGCCTCTTGCGATCAAGCACCTTGGCAAAGCTGTGGGTCTATTCTTATCTCCCCGGAACCCACACGGAGGTAAATAGAAAGAACCAATGCAGGACTCTGCAAGACAACTTTACGCATAACGTTTTTTTTTTTTCATTTTTTAATGCTAACAAGGTGTTACCGACATTGTGACCAATGCTCACTCGCAAAATGCCAAGCTTTTTATTTAAAGGCGACGTCCAATTTAGGAAAGACCATTATTATGAGGTTTAACATGGTCACATTTAGACCAAGAAAAGCTTATTGAATTAAGCTTTAGGGACGACTGCTTGCAAAATTTGCGCCTAGAAATTGTTGAAAAATTTAAGGAATTCTGATGGCTTCGAAGAAACACGTCATCTTGTGTTTTTTTGTCCACTTACGTGGCGGGGGGACTTGGAAATGCTGCCCGTTCGTCCATATCCGTCTTTCCGTCCGTCCTTCCGTCCGTCCCGCTTTTTTTTTGAACGCGATAGCTTAAGAACCGCAAGATGCAGATCTTTCATTTTTGGTATATAGAGACACATTAGAGAGACCTTGGTCAAGTTCGCTTTTCGGGGATGTCGACCCTTTTTTTTAGTTCACAGAGGTCATTGAGTTCAAAGTCTGAAACGTGCTTGTGAACGCGATAGCTTATGAACCGCAAGATGCAAATCTTTCATTTTTAGTATATAGAGACACATTAGAGAGACCTTGGTCAAGTTCGATTTTCGGGGGATGTCGACCTTTTTTTTAGGTCACAGAAGTCATTGAGGTCAAAGTCTGAAATTTGCTTGTGAACGCGATAGCTTAAGAATCGCAAGATGCAGATCTTTCATTTTACTATATAGAGACACATTAGAGAGACCTTGGTCAAGTTCGGTTTTCGGGGATGTCGACCTATATTTTTAGGTCACAGACGTCATCGACGTCAAAATTCTGGAATTGGCTTGTGAACGCCATAGCTTAAGAACTGCTAGATATAGATCTTTAATTTTTGGTATACAGAGACACATTAGAGAGACCTTGGTCAAGTTCGATTGTCTGGGATGTCGACCTATATTTTTAGGTCATAGAGGTCATTGGGTACGAAGGAGAGGTGAAGACCAGACCATCTCCTCTCTTTACCATAGAGGTCATTGGGATCAAAGTGTGGACAACTTCATTTACATGAATCAGACCACCCTCCCACAATCATTGGACATCAGATATATGGTGATTATATCCAATACATAATGAGCAACTAGTTTCCAAACAACATTTATGGCGGGGGACCTGCTAGCTACTTGGCTTGTTTAGCTACAACCGCTGTTATGTGATATAACTTGGGCAATATATTGTAAACCTGTGTAACAGTCTTTTATATTTCAGACTTATGTATACTTCAATTGAAATAATGTTTCAGTGACATTATTAATATTAAAAGGAGTTTTGCTAAAATGACATAGAGTACACAAAGGGTGTTAAACAAAGGACAGTATCAAATATTCATCATTCACTTCAGCAGCATTTCAATCTTTTGAAAGTAACAAAGTCATGAAGGAAGCAGTGTAACTTCGTCATGTCTAACTTGGGTGCCAATACTTGATGCTTTCTTCACTCATTGATATTCCTGACGATATTATCGTTAAACATTGCAGAACAATTGGACGGAAATGCTGCGTTTCGCTACTGTTTGTTTCTTATGGTTAGGAGCCGTGCGAGGTTTTGAAGTCTTTAATGTGAGCTTATATTACAGTTCAGTGTTCGGGTCCTCCGGACAATTCTGGCAGTCATTACAGACCTTTCGTGCTAGAAGTAAAATAGACTGTATGGTCAAATGTAGAGAAATAACAGGATGTGTTGCTATATATTATAAAACAACGACAGCCCAGTGTGTTTTTCTTAAGCCACAGACGCTTTGGTCATTACCTTTTGTGATTCCGGAAACCGAGAAGATCACCAGACTACCTGAATGTGAGTGGTTCCATTGTTGTTAAAAGTGGCCCGAGCTGCCAAAATGTTGATATTTTGAAATTATCGGCTATTGTTCTCAAGACGTATAATTCAGAGGCTTTTTAGTGCTTTTATTCTCGAGAATGAACTATAAAGTATTGTTTTGAACTAACTCTTGATTTAAATTTTGTTTATTTTCGGACACTATATGGATTTCCCTCATTCCAACGTCAATCATTTAGTTTTTCGATAGCATTCAAAGCCTCTTACTTGTCGTGACGATCAGAAATTATGAAAAAAGTGCGAATTTTGGCAGTTTATACCCCTTTAAAAGGGAATTGTTTTGACAACATTTTTATAGATTTGTGTTCAATGTATAATGTGAAACTGAAAAGGCCATCATGTAAAAACGCTATTACAGGCGAACTCCTTGGCTGCATGAGTATTAATCCTTCTCGAACTCTACCTTTTCTATCCAACAGCCTACCCGGTCACTGCTATGGTTTTCCGAAGCTCGGCCCATCAAGGAAACAAGTTTTACACTCAATGGCTGGACAATAACTACATGTCTCCCGTTACCGATGATATTCTCAACATGAGCAAACCTATAACGTTTACCTACAAACACCCGTCGGTAAAATATTGGAGTAAACTGTCCATTGGGAAGGTAACTCTAAGCATTTTCAGATTAAACTAAATTTTCGTTTACGT
The DNA here is from genome assembly GCA_963971465.1 of Lepidochitona cinerea. NCBI lineage: Eukaryota > Metazoa > Mollusca > Polyplacophora > Chitonida > Tonicellidae > Lepidochitona > Lepidochitona cinerea. The sequence goes on from OZ020553.1 coordinate 27,735,759, forward strand.
TACATGTATCAGAAACTGCGTCCACTTTTACGAAGCCTCCTAAAGCTAAGGACTCCTTTTTTTTTCCCTAGGAATAACTTAACACTTTAATGTTATTTTACAAAACCCCCTTAGCTTAACCTCAACTCAACTTTAAGAGAATTTTTAAAGCCCGGTATACACTGAGAGTTTTGCTGCGAGCCGACCTCACGCGACTGTACCCAACTCGAGTCTTCAGTCGGCTTGAGTTGCCTCGCGTCGTAGACCGGTATACACTGCACACAACTGAAGTCATTGGGAGGCTTGACGTTCGGAACTCTTTAGCAGAAAAAGGTACAAAAAGATGCTTGTTTGACGTCACGTGACTGTAGTAAAATTTCTGATTGGCCTACGGATTCAGACTCTCTACGACGATCGTCGCAAGAGTGGATACACTGTCTGACCAGACCCGACTCAACCCGATTCTTGATCAAATATCTAGCACGTCCAGATCACTCCAGACCCGACGCAACTGAAGCCGACTGACACCGATTTGCGTCGTGGACTGGTATACACTACACCTTTTCTCTGCGACACGACTCGATTTTCCAGTCGGGTCGGGCCGGGTCGCAGCAAAACTCTCAGTGTATACCGGGCTTAAGAGGCACACTTAACGTCAGCTTAGCTTATAAACATGAGCAAAATTATTATTTTGGGACGAAACTGCGAGGAGGCTTTCGAAATTTTCTAGAGAACTTCTTCTGATTTTATATAACATTCAAAATTCAACGCAAGTGCATTTTACTCTTTGACTATATTTGAGCGCATGCGTTACTCCCCTTTGCGGAGTTCTTATGCAATCTACTAAAATCACAAAAAGGTTTTACCCGAAGAAAGTTTGTAGCTGTCCTATCATTCAAACAGTGGTTGGTTTAGAAACTGACTAAAAGAAACGTTTGTTTTAAGTCTTATATTGTAAGAAAACCTTGTGATCTGCTATGAAACATCGGTATCCAAGGAGTTTTCTTTCTCCACTTGAGGAGAGTTCTCTCTTCGGTTATCGCTAAGGTGAAAATCGTAAGAATAAAGGAGCTTGTTAAAATGGCGTAGGTGAATCTTAAAATTTCCCTTGAGTTATCCTTTGCCACCAGCGTAAACATATCAAGCTTTTAGTTAATAATAACCTATGGTGTCCTTCAAAATAGAACCTCTGACTCTTAGATGTGTTTTTGTTTTGTTTTACTACTTTAATGTTATACTTGCAGGTTAATTTTACACTGTGGGATGAAGGGAAAGAAGCTGTACGACTGGAATTTGATGGTTCCAATACAAATAATGTCCAGTGGTATAGTTATCAACGTTTGAAGACATCAACTTATACAGATTTACCAGCTACCAGACCACACATTCTATCTGTACATGGATACAAAAAGTAAGTGTCGCTTGAAATTGCCTGAGCTGCGATACTTTTTCCATAAAAAAACAAATTCAGTTGTGAAAATTTTGGCTTTTTAGTGCTACTAGTCTCGAGAATGTATGTTTATGAAGTGTTTAGAGCAAGCTAAAGTTAATGAACGTTGGTTCCGGTTAATAGCATTTAAATTATTTTGATTGGTACAGGTCACCGACTGTATAGTTTTTCTATGAAATTATAAACGCACTTGGCGCCCTGGATTGGCTTGTCCAAGTCTCAACATATGTACAGCGTAACCTCCAGTACAACTCACCATACCATTCAAAACCTAAACCTTTAACAACATGCTTTTCAAGCAATGATCTGGTATACCACCTTGAAATATATAGAGGATATTTGTTGTTTATCGGTAAATACCATTTATATTCCATCGAGTGGATTGAAAAATATGTATTTTCACGATTGGCGTCGTTTGGGGATTCAACACAACAAAAACATATAAATTTGCATCGAAAATTGTTATTTTCACGTTGCAATTCATACATGTAATTAATGAAACAAGTTACAGTTAGAACAATATACTTATTTCGTGAGAAAAACCTGCGTTTGCCTGCGCGGAAGGACACACGGTGCACGTGCGACAACAAACATCGAGGTTCGCTGTCATCGACGGTGTCATCGACGCTATCTCACAGTCTTCGGTTGCAATGATTTGCGTCGGTTCTTGATACATTTTCTATATTCTTGAAAATAATCAATTTCAATGTTCCAGGTGTACTACATTGTTTTACATTAGGCCCTATAAAGTGGGGTAGACTTAAAACACGTCTTGACATTTAGCGAATCCTGCTGGCCCAGGCCTAAGTAATACCCCGGCGAGCACCACAGAAAGGCCAAAGCGAAAAAAATGTTTGGTTTGTGTAAAAGTGTTTAACACCCAATTTATAACGCTGGGAATTTTTCGATAGTATATAAAATGAGACTTGATTACAAATTTTAGCAACTTTCACAAATTAAAAATTCAATCATGAGAAGATATTTCCAATATCCAATGAAAATAGTTCCGGCACTGGCAAGGATGATATGGCCTATAAATGTGATATCACATATACCAGAGCTGTATAACTCATTATCATATACCTATCAAAAATATGTGGTCTTTTGCATGTGCGATATCGGTAGCGTGCCAACACCCATATCTCACCCCGGTCCGAAAATCCATACCAGCCATATCAGACCGGTCCGAAAATACATATCAATATCAATGCGGGGGGTCTTTGGATTAGAGTTATCTCCCTTAGGTTCGTCTGCTACATTAAAATCACTATGATCACCCAAAACCGCCCTCTAGCAAACGGCAAAGAATTATTTACGGCAAAGAGTTATTGACTCTGACAGTGAATAACGGGGATTTCTGTCTACTGGCTGTTTTTATAAATTATTAGTGTCTCAACGGGTTATCTTTTCATATCTTCTCAAGTTATAACAATAAAAACGAATTATCCCATAGTGTATACTTCGGCCCTCGGGCTGATATGGAGGTCTCGGGCTGATATGGGGTATGATATGAAAAATGGCATGTGATAACCTCTAAATATCTCACTACTAATTATATAATGAAGGATCGTATAGGAACATACGCTTACAGCGAATGAAACATGTACCATCACCATGTCGTGGCTTTTTCGTGTAATTAAATTTAACATACTAAGAAGAATTCATCGAGTCACCATCTACGTAACAATAAGTGATAGTTTAAAATAAGGCCTTTTGAGAAAATGGTATTATAAAATCTGCTTTTGAAAAAAGGCTTAAGTCACTACAGGTTGAGATAGGATAACACTGCTTTGCTTGAAGTGTATTATCTCATATCGACATGCCAGACCATTGCGGAGTGTAAACCTAAGACCGCTCTAAGCAAGGTAACTAGCCTAAGAAATTCCACGGAATACATCTTTACCCAATCCATGGAGATTTCTTAAAAGCACTGTATTTCCACGTGATAGTTTTGGAGCCCTGCTAGTTTAGTGTTATGAGTTAACTCAAGTGAGATATATAATCCTCTACTTAGGGCTTTATAGAGAGCATCATTCAACAACACGAGTAACGGACGCTCTTTGTTTACTTTTAGGAGAAAATTTTATGTCTTGAAGTTTCACAATTACTGCAATGACGATCATGGATGGATTTCATTGAGTGAGGAGAAATTCAATTGCCCTTGGGAACAGAATCCGCCGTACCCTTCTTTTATTTACTCAAAAACTAAAACGGCGATAAGGTTTGCCGACTCTGCAAGTAAGTACCAGCCCGTCATAAAAAAGGTCATTACCATTGTCACTCATTATCATGATCATTATGATGGCTTTGAATAATGGTTCTAAAGTACTAATTTTGGCCAATAATACAATCCCCAAAACCATCATTAGATGCAAATATAGAGTTGATCAGTTACTTAATTTCATCTTAAGAACACATGCGTAATTTTCATTTCAAAACCACTTTGCCATTCTTTGCTAAAATAACGGTTCGTTAAATATTTTGGTGAAACGAGTTCGGGTAGTAATTAATAACATTAAAAGTTACGGACCAATTTCATATTTTGCATGGTGATCACATAAATACTGGGTTTTTTTACCTATTTTCACAGATTTGGGAATAGCAGATGATGTTATAATCTCTCTACAAACGGAAATATGATCAATTCTAAACAAAGTTTAAGCAAGAGAAAAAACATTGAGATGAACCCGAATTCCAATTCTGAAGCAATCGTTCAATCCCTGGTTTCGTTCAGTTGATCTCGAGAAGAGAATATCCTATACCGAAACTCCTCGATTAATTCTTAGAAATATGAGGTCGTGCGTATTAGAACAATGAAATATCAAAATCTGAAATGCTTTCAGACACGCACTGATAAAAACACAATTATACTTGTTTGTTGAAAATACACCCACAGGATTGTTTTTTATATGAATACACGTGTATTTGTAAATCTTTAAATACATTGTATCTCTGTGGGATAATGTATAATTGTCATGTTCATTTTCAAACGCATCTCTTTTTAAAGCATAAAACTACTCTCTTCACCCTTAATTTTTCTTAAAATTCTAGAAATTTGAAAAGGCGTTTTTCTCAGAAATGGTTTTAGCTCATGTGTGACCGTGACCCTTCGAGCGATTTTCGTCAAATGTTAATCACATCAAAACCTTAGTATTTTGATGATATGATTTCATGAAATTTGAAACACCATTTTTTATAAACCTGGTAAACAGCTATTTGGTCTAAATTTTAAAGGAGGAGAAAACAAAAAAACAACATGAAATTGTAACGAACAATCACCCTTAGAGTATCAATTTTTAAGCTGTAAATCTTACCTGCGTTTTATGGTGATGCAGAAAATTGCACATGTTTAAATTGGGTCACAAAAACGATGGGGACCGCCATTTGTAAAGCGAGAAATTGACCGGAAACAGATGTGCCTAGCAATTAACCTAGGCTTAAATGGCAGACTAAGAAAGTTGACCAATTTCACTCGCACGTGCGCTTTGAATTGCTGGGTATGCGTCTACTGATTGGCCGAAGGAGACACACCCCTCAGCACTGTTGTGATGATGGCGGCCAAGTAAGCAAGTCGGTCTCAGTCGAAATCCAACGGTTTTATATAACTTCACTTTAGGACTGTGCGGTGGGGAAAAATCGTAAAAATATGTCTATGGTACCATTGGAAAGGGAAATTCGCCGTCCGTTTAGTGTATATGCCTGTTTTATTTGTTTTCTCCTCCTTTAACTCCTATGTGACCTTGACCTTTGGACTGATGTCCGTCCAAAGTCATTCAGATAGCAACCTAAGCTAAGCGCACACAAGGGGGTTCGACTGAGCTGCAAGGCACGCGTGGCCGAGGGAGCAGCAACAAATTTCAGCGCAGACGATGAGTTCTGGACTGAGTTCTTTAACCTACATAAATGTCAGTACCCCATCCTCGGATACCCAGGGTTAAATTCTCGACAAGCTCACCTCTTACCCCTGGGTCAATTGCCTCGTTAAGCGTCGTTTTCTGGGAACGCCCATTTTCTGTCGGACCAATCAAACGATTTCTTATAAACGTTTTAACTCTTCAGTTTTGGAGACACGTTTATCGAATTGAAGTAAAAACAAAGATGACGGCCCCCAATAGGACATGTGAGTTGTGATACAACCGAAAAGTCGGCCATCTTTGTTTTGAACACTGCTAAGATGCTGACGCAACGCGGATTCTGATTGGTGAAATTTTCCGCCACAGTTTTGTGGCGGAACCAATCAAAATCTACATGCATATTAAATTAGAAACGACGGGAAGGGTCCGACTTGTCCCACGGGTAATGTGAGCGTAAGCGGAATTTTTAACCGTGGGTTTCGACGATGGTCAGTACCCGTGCTATGTAATATTCTAAGTGATCACTTGTTGCAATATTGAAGTACACACGATTGGCCTTTCCCTCCTCTCAGCTCAGCTTGCAGCTCACGTTCTGCGCACACAGTGATATTCTTGCCACGCGAGGTAGAAAATAATAAACATGCTAGATACTTTCCTCATCGCCTCGTGAGCCGAAAATCTCACCAAAATTTACTCGCACACGGGGGAAACGTCTTAGCTCGCAGCCAAGCCACACATGCCCTGCAGCTCAGCCGGCGCTTCTCGTGTGCGCTAGGCTTTATTATAGCGGTGATGTATCCCAAGTTTCGCGAAATTTAAAACAACAGATTTCTTGCGAAACGTGATAACAACCTTTTTAGTTCCTATGCGACCTGTCAGCCACCTTAACCCTTAAACCAATGGTCGTCATCAGCTAATTAGCTAGTTACCTTACTATAACGATACTATATCCCAAGTTTCACAGAGTTTGAATAAGACGGTATTCTGAAAAAACGTTGTAAACAACCTTTTTAGCCTTTGTGTGACTTCTCGGTGACCTTGACCGTTGAACAGATCTTCGTCAAAATTGTTCAGATTCAAATCTTAGTGTAGCGATGATATATCCCAAGTTCCATGCCATTTGAAACAACGGTTATATTAAACATGGTAACTAGCTTTCTGGTCCAAAATTTGAATTTCTATGTAACTTTGACCTTTGGACCGATGTTCGTCAAAAGTCATTCAGCTCGCAACCTTAGTATAACAATGATATATCCCAAGTTTCACGTAATTTAAAGCAACTGTTTTCTGGGAAAACGTGGCAACAAGTGTTCAGCCCATGTGTGACCTCTCAGTGACCTTGACATTTGACTCCATTGTAACATGCTTGAAAATATTCCCTAGGCCTATATGTCCCACATCTGAAATATGGTAACCAGGTTCCTTCGGGTAACTGAGCTATTGCAAAAACAGAATACGGACAGTAACAGTAATCGGAAGTAGTAACAGTAATCGGAAGTATCTATACAGAAACATATGCCCAAATATACTAAGACTAACATTATTTATTGACGACGACGTGTACTTAAAAGAAAGAATATAACAAAATAAAATGTTAATGTGGACGCTACACGTAGCATTTTGTTTATCAATGATATAATGCATGCGCTCTTTTGTCTCAGGAAGTAGATTTAGTTTTAATCGTAAGACAAACGCACTTCGCCAGACGAACTGTCAGAATTCTCTCTCGAGCAGACTTTGGAAAACCACAAGGTAAGCGATTCTATAGTTTAATCATTTGAATCTTGTAGCTGCTAACGTTTTATTGTTTCTTTCTGGTATATACGTTAAAACTAGTCTTTCCTTTTGGGATCATACATTAATGGTGGCACTATCACTTTGAAAGGTCATGCAGGTCAACAATGCCTATGTTTATAACGTATGGTACATGTTCGATATGCTATTTACCAACGAAGACCACATTATATGTTTAGCATTATATTTTATTGTTAAATTGAAAGCTGTTTTCTCTTACATAGATTTTATCCCCCGGCATATAATGCGGGGGGATATAGCGATCAGCTTGTCTGTCCGTCTGTCTGGCTGTCATTTAAAAGCTTTTTGATGGTAGATTTGAAAAGAGAAAATGATTGAGTACTTTTGATATCGAATGGAAGCTTATTCCATTCCTTTAAACCATGGTACTTTAGAAATGTGTAGAGACAACAGTTTGATGGAAAGGTCTATATAAATTGGGTTGTTGTTACATAATTGTGGACTGGTGACTGAGTTCTAAAGAGACGAAGGATATTGACAGGTAAGAAATACGGATGATGGATAACTTTATGGCAGGTGAGTAAGTTAAACTAGATATTGAGATTGTGAAAACTAATCTTAGGGAGTCAGAGGTTCGGTATGATCAAGGCGGTTTGCCGAGGAAATGATTCCAATGGTACGTTTCTGAAGCAGTACACTGAGTTGTAAATATGACTTAAATGTATTCCTCCAAAGAATGATTGCATAAGAAAAGTAAGGCAGAATGATATGGTTATATAGGATACGCAAGGTTGGTTTGCTTACAGTGGATTTTATACGGGTTCGCTGCAGTCTCTCTGAGGGGATTCGCTGTAACCACAAACAAATATTTAATGGAGAACATCCAATCAGGTCGTCCTGTTGGAGATTAGAATTGCTCACGATACCTGGACAAACTATTTGTCAAATACTTCAGAGGTTTGTCTTTCGTGTCTCCACTTTTCGGTCCTACTTTAACCTTTCAATCCGGTGAAATCGAGGCTGACCCCGGTCCTTTGGCTAAAATCAGTATTGTTCATATAAACGTTTGCGGTTTAAGGCACAAGACTGACATTATTGAAGCCGAGCTACCAAATTATGATGTTATATGCATCACTGAAACTAAACTTGACCCTAGTGTACATTCAAATCAAATTAGAATTTCATATATTACCACTTGCCTATCAGAAGGGACAGAGAAACTAATCAAGGGGGTGCAGTATGGCAAGCCGTCTCGGCCTATTTAACATATCTTGAATTCATTTCCACATATGTGCAATACAATTCCCGATATGTACATATAAGGAATTGAATTCCGCATATGTGCAATTCATTTGCACATATGTGCAATTCAATTCCACATATCTTTAATTCATTCCCTGGTATGTACATATCGGGAATCGAATTGCACATATGTGGAATTCATTTGCAAATATGTGCAATTCATTTGATATCTGGAAATAATCCTGTGCTGCACATATCAAAAATTGACATTTCAGATATGTAGAATTCATTTCCAGATATGTGGAAATGAATTCAACATGTCTATTTAATACACGTCTATTTAAGATATCTGCAATGTTTTTTTGTGATATGTGTCCTACATTCGCCGGGTTGTTTTAGTAAAGAAAATGCATGCTCCCCGAGTGTGTTACCTTACGTGTCACTTCGCGCCAACTTTATCTGTCCTCTCTCAACATGGCAGCAGGTCACAGTTTCATTTTCCTTCATTTCCCATTTGCGGTAATGTTAATGTCTGCTCTCATAGCACCTTCCCTAACTTTCGTTGAACCAAATCCTTCGGTGGGGGCCTTGAACAGTCCTTTGGCAGTATTTTAAGCACAATGTTTTCATATGTTAAAGGAAGAAATTTTGAGATACGAGTAGAATCAGCTGATAGGGGTGTCTTTGAACATATACCTCCGCTCATAACAAACCATAGCACCCCCAACTACCAGATCTCCATCCACCTCAACTGGTCCCATTCCACTTCTAAAATCATTTCCAGACAATAATTCAACCCCTGTCCTTTCATAAAAACTACAAAAATGCCCAGAAAAAAATGCAGGGGGCCAGGAAAAAATAATAACAAAAACACACAAAAATATCTGGAACTTCTTTCAATTCCGGAAGTGAGAAACTGTGACCTGTATCCTGTATTACAGAGGCACAAAATTCCTTCAATCTACTTTTAAATATAACACATTGAGCTTAAAGGTATTTGGAATGATCTCTCAAGAGGAAAACTAAATGCAATGAATACTAAGCCTTCTGTAGCCCTCCCATTTACACCCCCCCCCCCCCCCCCTATTAGAACATAGCAATGACCGGTGAGCTAAAAAAGCTTAAAATTGTCATATCTCAGCTCTGGGAAAACATATTTGAACTCTGCAAACTAGTGTGACTTCTACTAAGAGTGTTCTACCATATCTTTCTGTGGCTTCCTCAACTAAAATATACTGGGCATTTGTTAAATTTTAAGATTTGTTGGATTTCAAAATGGATAAATTCTACTCAAAGTCAGTCATTTAAACAGCTTGAATTTGGTTGAAGGCTCAAAATTGTACTTGAAAGCTTAAAACCAGAGGAAGAAGGCTTATTGTTGGGATCCCCCAACACAAAACTCTGTTCAAAACTGCCCACAAGTACCCTTGAATATAAACTTAATTATTAGCCTAGCCCAGAGAACAAAACTGCACCCCAAAAAGTCAAACAAGGGTCTAAAAGGATATTTCTGGGAAAATATGATTAGATTTAAGAAAAAATATGCAAAAAAAGGGGGGTGGGGTAAATGTAAGGTTGGTTTTTTTTTAAACAATTGATTCCTACATTCTTGCAAGTGAAAATTGTGTAAGACACATGCAGGTACTGAATAAAATCAGGAAAGCCCAGGTCATTATATTCTGGGCGGTTTTATGCCAACTTTGAGTGCCATTAGGCATGCTATTTAAGGCGAATTTCTAATGTAATGAAGCTGTGAAGCCATGCCAATGGTAAAATTACCTCTGGAAAAAGTAGAAAGACTCTCATTTCCATTCCTTTGATGTGTGAATCAGGAAAATATACTCACAGGTGGATAAACAATTCCATTCATCTTATACAGGACCTGAATTTACCTGAAAGAGTACAAAAAATATTCAGTTTGACATAAAACAACACCGAAAAAGGTTTTTTTTACAAGAAAAGGCATTTGGTAAGACTAGAAAAGGAGGTTATTATGTTTCTCACATGTTGACCATCAAATCAATGTAAGAACTATAGGTTTTTGTCAGAAAGCCAAATAAAATTTAATATGTACACAAAATCAAGTAATGCCCAAATTCTTTTCAGTTTTTGGGGGGTAGGGTAGTGTCCTGTGTGTTTTGGCAAGGGTAATGAGAAAAGCAACCAGATTGTATAGCATATCATTGCAGAAATAGGTAAACTACCATATTGAAAAGTATCATTTACTTACAGGAGAAATTCAACTCATAATCATGTACATTACTTTGCCCCCCAAAACTATCAAGAAATCAATTTTGTGCAAATATTTTGCTAGAAAAGACATGAAAGATACATTTCAGCACATCTAGACAGTACTATAGGTCTTATAATGTGTTTCTGACAAGTTTTAAGTCACAAACACAGTGTTGTTGTTGTACAGTGATCTATTTCACAAAATATGTCTTCAACCCATACAGGCAGCAGGTCACAGTTTCATTTTCCTTCATTTCCCATTTGCGGTAATGTTAATGTCTGCTCTCATAGCACGTTCCCTAACTTTCGTTGAACCAAATCCTTCGGTGGGGGCCTTGAACAGTCCTTTGGCAGTATTTTAAGCACAATTTTTTCATATGTTGAAGGTAGAAATGTTGAGATACGAGTAGAATCAGCTGATAGGGGTGTCTTTGAACATATACCTCCGCTCATAACAAACCAAAGCACCCCCAACTACCAGATCTCACTCCACCTCAACTGGTCCCATTCCACTTCTAAAATCATTTCCAGACAATAATTCAACCCCTGTCCTTTCATAAAAACTACAAAAATGCCCAGAAAAAAAAATGCAGGGGGCCAGGAAAAAATAATAAAAAAACACACAAAAATATCTGGAACTTTTTTCGTAGGAATTTCCGGAAGTGAGAAACTGTGACCTGTATCCACATGGCGCTGCCCGTCGATGCAGTGAACGGAACATCAGTCACGCTTTTGTCAGCCATAGTGTTGTGGGACACCGCGCATGTGTATAAATAACTTCTCTACTTCCGCCAAGGGAGCGGTGGTTGTGATTTCTACAACGCGGTTTCAGATATGTGGAATTGAATTGCACATATGTTGAATGTAAGGGCCTTTCAAGATATGTTAAATAGAATTTCAGATATGTGGAAATGAATTCAACATATGTTTAATACACGTCTCACATATCAAGAATTCAATCAGTGCTATTTCAGATATGTGGAATTCAATTCCTGTGGTGTTCTGTCTCATTACTGTTCGGATCACCATCCTGTTTATGTAAACTTAAGATTTAAACGTAAATCGCATTGCTGCTTTACTAGAAATGCTGTATGTGGAATGTTGATCGTGCTGATGTACCCGGAATGAAAACAGTACTTGCATCTAATGACAGGGGTAGAATTATTGATCCTAACGATATTAATGAATCCACAGAATTGTTCACTAAAAGGCTGTTTCAGCTAAAGAATGATTATGTTCCAAATAAAACTGTAGTTAAACGTCCACGCGATAAACCTAGGATGACAGCAAAAATACGTTCTCTTATGCGACAAGCCCGAAGGCCCATAATCGCGTTTAACTCCACAACGAGGTTATCTCCCTTGTAAGGCAAGCTACATGTAAACGCGATTATGCGGTCAAACTCGACAGTGAAATATCATCTGCATCTTTGGCAAAGTGGCATGAGCTGTCCTAATGTTAATATTTTGACGTTGAAACGTTGGCTATTTTTCTCAAGACGTATAATTCAAAAGATTTTTAGTGCTTCTAGTGTCGAGTATGTACGATAAAGTATTGTTTTAACTGTCTGTTCGCCAACCCCATGTCCATTATCTGAATGAATAATAATACACTTTAAACCAAGCAAAGAATTAATCTCGATTGAACCGGTAGCATGTACGAACTGAAGATGTGTACGAATATAATGGTGGGTTTTTTCGTTGTAAGGGTGTGACCCATCTTATATATTTCAAACCTCTTACGTATACTTCAATGGGAATAGTGTTTCAGTTATATTATTTATGAGCACTAAAACACACGGGCACAGGGAAAATCTTCTTGTCTAAAATAACCACGGAGACAAGTTTTTAATTGTGTTAAAAAGAGGTATATCATTTAGACCTTTATACCCCATCATAAATTGTTGTAATAAAGTAAACCCATGATATTTCATTAGGTTGACGACTGACAGGAGCTTGGCCTTAGTCAGTAGAATTTTCTGGAACACTTTGTATTGCATTGACAATGCTTATGCATCTTAAGCTATAGTAAGAATATCGTCAGACTATATATTATGGGGTCATGGGAAAAGACAGTGAAACTTCCCCCATCCCCCCCCCCATACCCCTTTCCCAGAAAACCTAGGTAGAAGGCAGACAGGGGAGTTTAGCCCTGACCAGTATGTCTTTCAAACTCTTGTTCTTTTTATAAGCAATGACTGGCATTTGGGTCAGAGGTCGAGCAAGTTTACTTTGAAGTAGTTTGTATTCTTCTACTATAATCTTGGCCATAGCAATGCTAGCTTTGTTATAATGAAACACAAATGGTATTATAGTTTTTTCACGACATCTTCCGGGGTCCAAGTTCAAACCCAAAGGATAAATAGTTTGTAATGTTTGAATCCAAAAACTTTCCCTTTCCAAACGTTTGTGCTTGGTATCTGCAGCGGAAGTGAGAAAAGGGATTTTCTCAATAGGCATAATTTCAAAATGGTCCTTGACCGAATGACCTTGAGTATTGAAATGTTGTGCCACGGGTACATCATGTTTAAGTCTTATACTAGATAAATGGTTGGCTGCTCTTTGTCGTAGAGAATTTTGAGTTTCTCCGACGTACTGTTTGCGACATTTTTTGCACGTGATTACATACACGATATTAGAGGAGTCACAATTAAGATTCTCTGCCATTTGATATTTGTCGCGAGTTTGTTCTCCGAAAAAGGTACCGCGATCGGGTACGTATATATCGAGTTTGCATCGCGTCTTAAGGCATTTCATTGATGTACCTGAGAGAAATGTTGGACGGTAATGGTACACTCGTGAAGGGGAGGTAAGCGTATCGGGGGATGAAGGGGGAAACATGATTTGTCTTACTGTGTTAGATTTAATCCTTCGGAGTAATCTAATAGAATACTTCCTAGGGAGGAGAGCTTTAAAAAGAACAGAACAAGCCTGGTTAAAAAAATCTAAAGAACTACAGTTTCTATAGAATCTAAATATCTGAGATTTAATGACTCCCTTGAAAGTGTGAGGAGGATGGTATGACCCAGCATGTAGCAGCTGATGCGTGTCAGTAGGTTTGAAGAATACTTTGTAATCTAGATACCCAGTAGTATGATATGTATGACCCTTGTAAATAGTTACATCCAAAAAATCCACAGAAGTGTGATCAATAGTAGGCTGTAATTTAATGCTTGAGTCGTGAGAATTAAGAGTATCAATGAAAATATGAAGGTCTTCCAACGTATGTTGCCAAATGATAAAAATGTCATCCAGATACCGAAGGTAAATAAAAGGTTGTTTGTGACATTTGTGAAGAATGTCACTCTCCCACTCGGCCATAAAAATAGAGGCAAAGTTAGGACTAAAACGTTTCCCCATAGCACACCCTTTAATTTGCTGAAAGATCTCCCCATTGAATTCAAAATCGTTTCCTTTTAAGCTGAGTTCCAGCAATTCTAAAATGTCTTTATCCGGACGACGGTGGTCAGGATATCTTTGGAATGCTGATTTTATGGATTTAAGACCCAAATCTATGTCAATGTTTGTATACATAGACTCCACATCCAGAGTAACTAAAATCACATCTTGTGGGATGGATTTCTCAGATAATTTGGCCAATAAATCATCCGTATTTTTTATAAAGCTAGGATGCCGATTCGCTATAGGTTTTAGATAGTAATCAATTAGCTCTGATATTCTGTAACTTTCACTGCCACAATCTGAGATAATAGGACGCCCAGGGGGCATTGTAGGCTTCGGCCATTTTTCAATGGGTTTGTGAATTTTCGGAAGAATATAGAAGACCCTGTTTTTAGAGTTATGATCAGATTCCAAATAGCGATACTGTTTTTCATTAAGTAAGCCTTTATCTTGAAGAGAAACAAGAATTTTATTAAACTTCCTAACATTTTCAGGCCAAATTTCCTTATCAAGTTTTTTGTAATGAAGAGGGTTGCTTAGCTGCCGTTCTATCTCTTCAATATAATCATGTTTTGACATAATAACTGTTGCCGAACCTTTATCAGCAGGTTTAATAACTATGTTTGGATTTCTCCTTAGCTTACTTAAGGCAAGACATTCTGAATGAGTAAGGTTATGTTTGTTTTTCTGATTAGTTAAAACATCAAACTTCCTAGATACAGAGTCACGACTAATGTTTATCTCTGGGTCATACATGTGAGAAGGGGGTGTATAGCCGCTTTTAGATGTAAACGGCTTGCGTACCCCACTAGAATCTCGGTAGATATCAGCCAGACTAAGATTTCTGGAGAACTCCATAACATGCACTAATTTACTAATAGAAAAGTCCCTATCAGATAATGGTTTTGGGCAAGGCACAAATGAGAGTCCTCTACTGAGTAGAGATATATCATCAACAGTGAGTTCCTCGTTACTAAGATTAACAATATTACTTCCTAAGCCGAAAGTAGGGTGGCACATGCCCTGTCCCAAATTTAGTTTAAATCTAGTGTCTGAAGCCAGTGAGTATACAAGCAATTTGCTGTATCTTCGGTCCAGTGAATTTTGTCCGTGGATACTCTAAATTTTGAATTGGGAATTTTTGGTATGACCATAACTCTCTTCATCTTGGAAGCAGAAGAGTTATATTCAGGTTCGACACTTCACTGGCCGGTAATTTTGTGGATGACTGGATCTCTACAAAGTAGATGAGCGAATTGGAAAAGGTCTTCCTAACCGCTGTCATCATGTTGCGCATTTGATTTAACGAAGCGTTTGGCTCAGTAGTTGTCTTGTTATTGATACCAATATTCAAGATAACTTTCTCAGGTTTGGGACCTTGATACTTTTGAATTAGCGTCCGAAATGAATTGAAATTGGCACCAGGAAAACATTCTACCTGCATATCAGGGTGGGGGTCAAGGTTAATTCTAGATAGATTAGAATCCCCAAGTAAAAGAACTTTCTTAGTTACATTAGGAAGGTGCCAATTAGAGGAGGTGTGCCGAAATTTCCAAAATTTAGAATTAGCTAAACTATTCCGAGGGTTGCGCTGACCCCTCGGAGGGGATCTCACTGCATCATTAATATATTAAAAGGAGGTTTGCTAAAATGACATAGAACACAAAGGTTGTTGAACAAAGGACAGTATCAAATATTCATCATTCACTTCAGCAGCTTCTCAATATTTTAAAAGTCACAAAGCCATAAAGGAAACAGTGTAAATTCATCATGGTGTTTATACTTTCCTCACTCATTGATATTCCTGACGATATTATCGTTAAAAATTGCAGAACAACTGGACGGATATGTTGCGTTTCGCTACTGTGTGTTGCTTATGGTTAGGAGCCGTGCGAGGGTTTGAAGTCTTCAATGTTAGCTTATATTACAGTTCAGTGTTTGGGTCCTCCGGACAATTCTGGCAGTCATTACAGACCTTTCGTGCTAGAAGTAAAATAGACTGTATGGTCAAATGTAGAGAAAGAACAGGATGTGTTGCTATATATTATAAAACAACGACAGCCCAGTGTGTTTTTCTTAAGCCACAGACGCTTTGGTCATTACCTTTTATGACTCCGGAAACCGAGAAGATCACCAGACTAACAGCCTACCCGGTCACTGCTATGGTTTTCCGAAGCTCGGCCCATCAAGGAAACAAGTTTTACACTCAATGGCTGGACAATAACTACATGTCTTCCGTTACCGATGATATTCTCAACATGAGCAAACCTATAACGTTTACCTACAAACACCCGTCGGTAAAATATTGGAGTAAACTGTCCATTGGGAAGGTAACTCTAAGCATTTTCAGATTAAACTAAATATTTGCTTTAGTTACATGTGTCTGATATTGCCATGCAATTCTATAGCCAAGCTTTTGGTAATAGTACACATATGGGATCCTTCGAAAAAGAATCTATGAACCTTAGATGTATCTTTTATTTTACTACTGTAACGTTGAACTTGCAGGTTAATTTTTCACTGTGGGATGAAGGAAAAGAAGCCATACGGTTGGTTGGTTGTGTAGGATTTTCGTAAAAAAGTTTACAACTGTTAACCCTGTGGTCTTGTTGCGCACTATGCACTTTTCTGCTAATTTGCATATTCAAAATGGCGGCCACTGGCCATTTTGTGTTTCTTTATATCACTGCTCTCCTAAAGTAATGAAAGGATCTTCGGTAAAATTTTGTACGCAGTTTAACCCTATGGTCTCGTTGTGAACTATGCACTTTTTTTGCTCATTTGCATATTCAAAATGGCGGCCGGTAGCTATTTCTGTGATTTTTACCTACATACTTTGTGATCAGGGAATCAAGAAAACTGCTAAGCGGATCTTGATGTCAAGTTATGCAACATGTTTTATTTTCGTCGTTGTTTTCATTTAACCCATTCGGTACCGCTGTCACCATATGGCGTTAGAACTTTAATAGAGTGCTAGCCTGCTTCATTTAAATACCGAAGACATCGTATGGCGACAGCAGAAAAGTCGGCTAAAACCCCACTGACGCCGCATGGTTATTTTTTCTTACAGCTTCAACTAATTTTGAAAATGAACAAATAAAATCAAATGATGCATCTGTTTGTGGCTTCGTGTTTTGTTTTTTCAATTTGCGAATGCGGCAAAAGAGATTTAATTTAAGTACACGTAATTCACTGACAACTTCCAACTTTGTCCAAGCTAGAACGGACACTTCAAGCATACGTATATAACAAGAAAATGTTAAATTTAACAATAAAAGCTTGTGGAATTCCTTATATTTACCGCTTGAGATCTTAATATATATTTTCATATTCTTCAATATACTGACAGTGAGTGAGATATTGGAATATCTATGATTAAAAGTGCTAAAATCGGGTTGTGAAATTAGTTTGCGAGAGCGAGTTCCCGCTGTCAATCACGCGGCCCCGACAAATAGATTTTAATAGGCTTCCCAGGCATGACCCAGTTAAAAACAGGTTCTTTTGGCACATTGAGGACATTATTTTGAGTTTCGGAGTCCAGCGTAGTGAAAAGGACATTTATCGGAGCTTTATTGAACCTAAGTATGAAATTGCAATCTTCGGGTCATTTTAAAAGATTTCCAAGGGCGACTATAAGAAATAGTTCATCAATGCGTGTTGCCGGCCGCCACGGCCTGTTCGAGGTCGGTAAAATGGCCTGCTCGAATTTGGATTTTAAACACCTAAATTCTTTCCAAAAATGTAACAATAATAAATATTTGTGAAGGAGAGTGTTCCCTAAGACACTTAAGAAGATCCATATTGTCTTTGTCCGAGCTTGAAAGACAGGAATATTTCAAAATGAAATGAAATACACGGCAACGTAGAATCACTATTTTGCCGATCGAATTTGCGTTCAGGCAGCTATGTAAAGCAAATGTCATCGCAAATGTAAATGTTATTTACCAATAAAGTAAACTTAAATGTTTTTATTAAATCCTATATTTATATCAAATAGTGCATTAAGTTTTTATTTATAAGAGTACACTAATTTCTGAACGAATCGGGAAATTGTTTGCCATTAATTTTGAAACTGACTTTCGTAGTGTTTAAATTTTTACTTATCAGACTAGTGTCGTGATACGTCGCCCACTCTATCTATCCCCTTACCCCTCTATCTAATACATATAATATGTATATTTATTATTAGCGTCAAATTTGGTGTCAGAAGTAAAATAATAAACACTACGGTTTCTTGAGATAAATCATGTTCGCACACATCTTCATGGCAGATTCCAGTTTCAATCTACCATTGCACGCATTGCCGAATCCAATCGGTGTGTTTGGCGTCTCTGTATATTGGATTTGGCAATGCTGCAATGCTATTTTCAATTCAGGAATAGCTTCAAGATTGCAGCCTCCGCCATACAATCGCGGCTAGATGATATTATAGAACCTGCAGAGTGTGAGCCGACAATGCTTCTTGTAATTGTGTAAAATTTATGCTTTGTTTTGACGTATGATATTACACAATACAATTGTTCATTGCTTTATGGAAACTAATGCTTTATGAAAGAGGCTACATGTACGTAGATGCGGTCAAGGTTGTGTCGATTTTAATGTTGGACAAATGTATTTCGAAGGAATATGTACACTTTATCAGGAGTTCGAAGCATCCTTCATTTCAATCCTAGTAAATTGAAATCGAACATCCTCTTCAGTTATATCTTACTTTCTCAAATCCATTTTGGTATTGACCAGTCATTTACGAAATTTGGTTTGGAGTTTTCAGATTATAGTCACTTTCTACTAAAGAAACTTTGTTCTTGTCCAGCCAGCCAACTGAAGAAATCAATTTCACATATCAAGTTTGCGCTCCGTTTACAAGCAGCCTCATTTTCTAATGGTGTTCTATGGTGGTCGCCAAGATCAGTTCACTGATATCTTGCAATAATACTAATCTCAATAATGTATGTTAAAGTAGTGTTTTGTACTAACTTTGGTTAGGAATGAATGAACGTTGGTCCCGATCATTTAAATGCTTACTTTTCGGCCACAATCTCGGCTCGTACAGTACACAGACTGTATAGTGTTTCCTCATTCCAACGTCAATCGTTAAGTTTTTTGATGACTTTCAAAGCTTCTTACTGTCTTGACAATCAGAATTTATGAAAAAAGTTCTAATTTCGGCAGCCACTTTAATGGTATGATTGATTGATTGGTGTTTTACGCCGCCTTGCCCAGAGGAAACCCCAGACCTTCGTCAAGTATCTGGAAACTGTTTGAATTTTTTTGTCATTTTGGAAAGCTAACTACCGCGAAGGACGCTGGCACAATTGAATACATCGCAAGACGTGATGGTCATCTTTTGGCAGAGGTAATATTAGGAGCAGACGAGTTTGTTAAAATAATAAATCAGGGAAACACAAAAATGCCTTCGAATCGCTAGGGATGGAAACAGTTAATTTGTATCCGCCCCCCGCCCCCCTCCCTGCTCCCCGGCATATAATGCGGGGGATATAGCGATTAGCTTGTCTGTCTGTCCGTAATCATTTCTTGTCATCGTCATGTCATGTTGAATGTCTTGCGAGGATGTGCACCTCATATTCTCAGTTTCTGGTTTTGTTGGTTTCATTATATCCAGAGTTATTGCCCTTTTTCGACAGTATACGAAGACATAAACAATTAGTGCTTGTCATCGCATCTCCTCCCACAGTTTTCATCATTTTTTTTCGAAACTTAGTGAACATGTTGAATATCATGCGAGGATCTGCTCCTCCTATTCTGTTGACACTGGTTTCATTATTTGTTTAGAGTTACTGCCCTTTTCCAACAGTATAGGAAGACATACAGTCGACAATGACTTTACTGTTGTTTTCTAAAGAAGACGCCCAGTAGGTTAGAAAAATCAGATGTAGGACAGAAAAGTTCAATTAAAAGTATACTCCTCGTAGAATTGTCAAATAGGGCTGAAATTGATAATATACATAGTATGCTCTTAGGGCAAAGACGTTTATTACAATTCGTTTTTAGCACAACAAGTAGGGTGTAGGCATATGTGTAAAACCCAACTTGTCAGAGAGGGTGGGTGTCTCAAACATATGTCCAGTATAAACAAGCTGGAAAACATAAATTTACTGGTCAACGATTTCACCCAGAAAATGACATCGATGTGAGGGACGTGTTTTGAAGTTCAATAAAGGAATATTTTTGGATGGTATATTTAAAATTATGTTGCAATCTCTTGCACTTTACTGTATCCGTATTAGGTTTTAATTATCGTTGCTGAGTTGTGGTGCCTATGGCAATCAAAATGCCTTATATTGGCTCGTGTACAATCATATGCTCCCCAATGTTGACTCTTGAGTCCCACGGGAGCGCAAGGATAAACAAAGATAAAGATTATGTAACATGTGCACGGAAAAGTATGTTACTTGCTGGCAAATCGCTGATAGTAACAACAAAATGTGTAGTATTTCATCGGCGGACGTTAATATTGACCCAAGAAGAGTAGTCAGTCATTAATAGTTACACCAAGAGGTTGAGGATTTGTTCTTGAGTCACAAGTTAATTGTTTCCATAAACAACAACAATTATTCCATTATCTGAACAAGTCGACCATAAACATTTTAATGCCATATGCATTGTATATGTTACAAATAAATAAAGTTTTAAACTCCCCAAAACACTGTCTCGTTGTAAGCTGTTCAATTTTGAACGTGGCGTAAAACATAAATGAATAAATAAAAGACACGTACACATTATTAAGGCCGGTATAAACTGAGAGGTTTGCTGCGAGCCGACTCGGCGGACTAGTAAATGGTGTCGCTCCGCAGGTTAATCTTGTAGTGTATACAACTCCCCGACGATTCGGTGCCAGTCGGCTTCAGTTGCGTTGAGTCGGGTGTGATCTGGACGTGCCGATATTTTGTTCAAGAATCGGTTTGTCTGGTCTGTTCAGACAGTGTATCCATTATTGCGACGATCGCCGCACAGTGTCAGGATTTGTAGACCAAACAGAAACGTCAGTCAGGTGACCACTTGATATAACTGAAAAAACATTAAAATGACGTCTTATAAAAATAGCTAGGAATTTTCGAACATTTTGTCCCCCGTTGGCTTGAATTGCGCACCATTCAACTCCGCGACTCAACTCAAGACGACTAAACTCAACTCGATTTTTTTTTGCTATTCGGGCACAGTCGCGTCGGCTAGTTCAGTGAGAATCGGCCTTTACAATCCAACATCTTACTAATGGCAGGCTCAATGATCATGTATAAAACTGCTATCGCCATTTACGCCCCGTGGATGATCCCCCAACATGGCAACATTAATATACTACATAACAGGGTTAACAGATTTGAATATTCCAAAAACAAAACTAAAAAGCTCTATGACCAAGAGAAAAGAGTCTCAGCAATACAGAGGAGAGTGATTATATATATTTGTTCATGACATGGCTGCTGCCGTTCGGTCAAGTAATCTGTTTTCATCAGACTCTTCAGCAGCTTTCCTCATAGTTCGATTTTATCTTTGTTTGTTACTGGTCCATCGTTTATTATTCTACCAATCTGAAATGTCTACAAGATTGTTTATCCTTGGGCTCCTGCGGGAGTCAAGAGTCAACACTGGGGAACATATGATTGCACACTAGACACTCTGCATGAGCTCTAGGACCACAACGCAAATATACTCCGTTAAAAGGATACATCGCTTAAGGTTGTTGTCATTCTCCGCTGAACTTCAGATTATTAGAAAAATATGAAGTGGTCATTCACGGATGATAGGTTGCAAGTCGACTTTCCACACGTAAACAGTTTTTATGGAATTTCCTGCTTCTTTTGTTTTCTATCTGACAGTCAGTAAACAAACAGCTTAAAATGCACCACACGCGCAGCCCAATAGGCTCATACTGAGCACCTAGCCACAACAAAGCGGGCAAAGGGATTCCTAAATAAAACTGCCTATCAAGTGGTCAGTGGGGGCTAGGAAAGTTACCAATGACTATCTGGAAACCTCATTTTTATATAAATGACAGTCGAATAGCACACAATTTAACGTTCTACGCGTCCCCTGTTCCGGACATATCCCCTTAAAATGTTGAGCCAACCAGATAACTTTCCTATATCTTTAAAGTGGCATGAGCTGCCAAAATTCACACTTTTTTCATAATTTCTGATCGTCATGACAGTAAGAGGTTTTGAAGGCCACCAAAAAACTCAATGATAAGCGTTGGAATGAGGGAAATCCATACAGTATGTGACCTGTACAAACCGAAAACGTGTTCGAAAAGTAAACAAAATTTAAATAACCGGGACGACCATTCATTCATTCTAAGACAAAGTTAGTTCAAAACAATACTTTATCGTACATTTTCGAGACTAGAAGCTCTGAAAAGCTTCTGAATTATACGTCTTGAGAAAAATAGCCAATAATTTCAACATTCTGTTTTAACGTCAAAATATCAACATTTTGGCAGCTCATGCCACTTTAACATCAAAATATCAACATTTTGGCAGCTCATGCAACTTTAACCAAAGTGGAATATTAAAGCTCAGTGTACTTATCATAAATCAAAAATGTTCAAATGCTGAAATTATCCCAATAGGCTTAGGGTTTATTAACCCTATAAACTGTTTTATTTTTGTTGAACTTATGTATGCAGGTTAACTTTACACTGTGGGATGAAGGGAAAGAAGCTATACGACTGGAGTTTAATGGTTCCGACAGCAATACCACTCAGTGGTATAGTTATGAGCGTTTGAAGACATCAACCTATACAGATTTACCAGCTACTAGACCACACATTATATATGTTCATAGATACAGGTAAATGTAGCAGTGTTGTTCAACTGTAATATTTGGTGTCCTTTAAAAATAAATGGTAAGACGGGTGTCATTTGGGAGGATTTGCCCTCTGCAAATTGACTGGATTGGTAGAAACAGTAGGTCGTCAGTTTCCTGAAAATAAATATGCCCAGAGAGGAGCTCTTATACCCTCTTGTACGTATAGCTACAGAAACAATTACAATTGTGAGTTACACCTATTTAAAAGCCAAAAAACTTTTATACGCAAAGAGCCAGGCCTTGCAGGAATTCGCATAATCTATGTTCATGAGTAAGTTTAGATACTGTTCTATTTTTATAGGAAATTCTTAAACCACATCACCAAACGCCTTGAGACAAATTTATGGCCGAGGGGAAAAACAGATCTCTGAACGTACGTACGAACAGCTGAAACTATGTTTAGATCTGTTGTGGTACCAAAATTTGTTATGTTAATATCATATGACCTTAGGATTTATTAAATTCACATACTTATTAGGAGAACATTTTATGTCTTGAAATTTCACAATCACATAGTTGCCCCTGGGAACGACATCCTCCCAGCCCATCTTTTATCTACTCCAAAACTAAAACGACGATAAGGTTAGCCGATACTTCAAGTGAGTAACAACTTTTCTAGAGATAAAATCCCTACCATCACCATCATTGATTATCATTCTGGTTACTAATAATACCAAGTAATGTGATGAGTATTATTCCTAATAGCATGCAAATCATTTATAATTTGAAAATCATGTTCATTTACATATGTTTAGACTTTTCCCTTTGCCTGCGTGTTTTAGTGATCATAAATACATATACATATGGTTATCTATTGCAGACTAAGGTGTCTTGATCTCACTGGAAATATGATCAGCTTTCAAAATGTTTTCTCAAACAACAATGTACAGATGTTCCGGTTCGGATGAAAATGTCTGACGCTACTATGAGCATCTGGCTATTTTATTTAGAAACACATCCACTAACACAGTCCCTAACCACTTTCTGACGCTGTACAATTAATATACCAACCGATCATATCAGCGAGTTTCAAGCTTTTGTCCATTGTCTAGAATACAAAGTGACTTCGTCCCCATTAAGCATTTAGTTTGTTGTTATTTTTACGAATAATGGCTATTTGGAACAATCGCCGTTGTTTTTTGAAAACAGTTGTCATGTTTAAACTGCGTCTCTGGCTTAGAGTCGTGTCTCTTTTCCCGAGTTGAATATGAATAACGTAACCGCCATGTTTCAACTTTGGAGGTAGTGATGCGATGCAGAAGTATGGGCGGCCGTTTGTGTCAAAATTTAACATTTAACACTCAACACAAAGTTATTGCTTTACAAGAAACTCAACACAATAGTTTTTTATTTTACGTAAACATTCTGAATATTTCATTTTTTTATTATATTTAATACTCTCTATAATTCAAAACACATAAGTATTAGTGCAATCTCTAACATTCTGCACTCTGTAAATCTTTTCGAATCGCGCGCCAAACATTTTGCACTCTGTAAATCTTTTCGAATCGCGCGCCAAACATTTTGCAATCTCTAAACTTTACACGAACTGGATACTTCAAACACCGCCAGGGGGCGCGCCGTTCCAACAGAAGTCGATCAGAGGTTCTGAGCCGCTCGGATCGACTAAAATAAGTACATGCTCCCAGTCTGAACAGATAGATAGATAAATGTTTATTTATAGTGGTAGGAACCATGATACAAGATTTAGCATTCATATAAATAAATATTTGAACCCAGCCCTGTCAGAGCTTATTAACCACTCTAAACTGAAAATTATACATGGTTAGACTTAACACTAACAGCAGAGAAAAGGCGATTTTGTCGTATACCATAGGCATCTAGGCCTATCTGCAGTTTTTCTGTGTAGAATGAGAATGGGGCTGAGCACTCTTCAAGCTGATTTATTTAAATATGATATTATAGCTGATCAGTCTGGTCCAAAATGGCATTCAAAAATTGAAAATGTCTTTCATTTCTTTCTTGATTGTCCCTTCTATGCCACTCAAAGGAAGCACCTCCTTTATAGTCTTATGGATATCATTTCACCCGGAGTTCGTCATTCTATTTTTTGGTGGAAGGCTGTTCGGATTCCGCGTCCTACGCTCTAACTATTGAGCCACGGAGGCCCTTTAAGGTTGAAGAGGATAGTTCGTTTCACGGCTACCTTTTGGTCGCTACATTAAAAATGACCAACGTCCAAATTAGCGGCTAATTCGGAGTTACCAAGTTACATGTAGCTAATTCGGAGATAGTAACTCCGAATTACAAACATTTTTTTTCACTTGACCCTAATAGGCCCCTACGCTTCCGTAAATATGGACGTCCTGTCAACGGCTGAATACATTATTTAAAAAATTGAACAAATGTATTTTCATAAAGTATCTAGCCGTTGACAGTATATCCTCAAGGCCCCCGCACTTGTTTTGCTCAATCAGCGCTGCTCTGAATTTTAGGTAGACTTCCATCTGGTGGTATAGCGCGCCCCCTGGTGGTGTTTGAAGTATCCAGTTCGTGTAAAGTTTATAGACTGCAAAATGTTTGGCGCGCGATTCGAAAAGATTTACAGAGCGCAAAATGTTTGGCGCGCGATTCGAAAAGATTTACAGAGTGCAAAATGTTAGAGATTGCACGAATACTTATGTGTTTTGAATTTAAGAGAGAGTTACAAATATTAAAAAAACATGAAATATTCAGAATGTTTACGTGAAATAAAAACTATTGTGTTTAGTTTCTTTTAAAGTAATAACTTTGTGTTGAGCGTTAAATATTTAATTTTGACACAAACGGCCGCCCATACAGAAGGCCTACATATAAGGTGAAGAATTACTGCCATTGGCTCTGATAACGGTGTAACAACTACATCGAAACGTTGTCACACAATAAGCCAAGAAGTTTGTATCCATAAGTTAATCTTCACCTTATTGTAACCGTTCAACTTCTAAATGCCAATAAAAGATTTGGCCTACATATACGTGCGCTACTGCCATAGGGCTTCAATCTCAATCTGCTGAACTTCTTTGGCTTCCTTGTTAGTGTCAATCAAAAATGACATTATCGAATCAAATAGTTAGAGAAAAAATCGGTTCAAATCCGAGTACAGAAAGCTATGGGTAAAGCCCGGCTATTCAACTCGTTTGTATTTACCTTTTTTAACGTTACCAGATTTGAACCCAATAGAACATTTGTGGATGATTTGGATAGACGCGTGCGCAGTCGTCATCCAGCGCCGCAAACTCTGCAATAACTGCAGCAGGCTCTTGAGCAAGAATGGAGGAGAATTATGCAAAACTGTATTCGTCGATTGATTGTGTCTATGCCGAGACGGGTCCGTGCTGTGTTACAGGTTAATGGTGGGCACAACAGATATTGACGTTGTAGTGACGTCATCTGAGCGATATGAACTTTAAAGGGAAAGAAAATCTGCTTTAGACTAGTTTAGGTGGAAAGAGTAGAGTTCATTTAGTCCAAAACAACTGTCCAATGTATGTTTTATCCCCTCGTAAGTGAATAATTGAAATTTGAAGGTGGCGTTGCAATAGAGAATAAGCTCCATAGACCATTTACAAGGCCGCCACCATTTTTTCATTAGTTTTATCCAATTATTGTTGAATATAGAGTAGTCATGTGATGCAATTTAGCCAATGGCTGGCTAAGCAATGGCGTACGGTTGCATACTGACCTATATATTCGGAGACAATCTTCCCACTTCAAGTTTGTCGCCATGTTTTTTTGGACCTAAATCTACCATTATACATTAGAGAGCGGTAAAAATACGTCATTATTGATCTAAAAATAGCTACACCAACATCACGTCATCCTAAAACGGAAAAATGGCTACACAGATAAGCCACTGAAAGGACATACTTCTGTCTGGTTTTATTAGCTTGAGGGTCACTGGAGGTAATTGATGAGAAATGTTTTAAGCACTTTGAAGGTTGTTATCGAAGATAATCCCTATGTATTTCTAGAGATTTCCGCTCCTTTAAAGCGGCATGAGCTGCCAAAATTCACACTTTTTTCATAATTTCTGATCGTCACGACAATAAGAGACTTTAAAGGCCATCGAAAAACTAAATGATTGGCGTTGGAATGAGGAAAATTCATACAGTATGTGGCCTCTACGAACCGAAAACGTGTTCGAAAAGTAACAAAATTTAAATAACCGGGACGACCATTCATTCATTTTAAGCCAAAGTTAGTTCAAAACAATACTTTATCGTATATTTTCGAGACTAGAAACACTAAAAAGCTTCTAAATTATACGTCTTGAGAAAAATAGCCAATAATTTCAACATTTTGTTGTAACGTCAAAATATCAACATTTTGGCAGCTCGTGCCCCTTTAATATGATAAATGTTTACATGTGAATGAACTTTAAAGTCTGAACAACCAGTCTGCCAAATTTCAGTGTAATGTGATGCTTATTTCTGTACTAAAAAGGATGTTGAAAATTCATATTTTGAAGAACAAAAATTGGATGTTGCGTTTCTTTTTTGTGAGACTATGTGTATCGACCATGTAGGTGAAAAACAGTTCTTACGGCATTTAACATTAGTAAACGCTTAGTTCTCAAATTATTGATATTAACCCGCTATTTGAACGCTATGGCAAGCTTAGTGTGTTGCCTTGTACAGAATAACGAAAAACATATTCCATTTAAAAACATTTTTATCAGCTTCCAAACTTGTATCTAATTCAAGGAAGCGCACAATAATTTCATTCCACTGGATCACCTGAAAAGACGAATTATTAATGTGGCATTTGTGTAAAGTTTAGTCTTGGTTTAGAACAACAAGAAACCGTTATTAGAGAGTCAAGGCAAATGGTCAATACCTGAAGGTCATTTTCCAGCGAATTGTGTAGTATTTGTTACGAATTGCGTAATGAATTCAATGTTTGTGGATTCTTGACTGCAACGCCTTCGACAAATATTTATTCCAATTCGTAAGGGTCTGTTGAATTCGAAGTGAACCCGGAAAGCATAACATTCTTTAACTAAAAGCCTAGATCAAACATTTGCACAAAGCTGTGACAACCAACTTTATAAATTGACAGCAAAGTTTACGGAAGGGATGGTGTAAACAAACATAATTCTTTTGATCCGACAAATCTTGTTGTCCATATTGTATGGATAAATAAATAATCTACTGTAACGCTTCAATGGAGACAAGCATGAATCGTTTACCATACTTTATACTTGATTTGTGAGAAATATGTAAACAGGTTAAGTGATGAGATCAAACACCTGTTGGGGTTAGTTTGTTACTTCGTGGACAAGCAATCAGAAGGTGAGAGTTCAATTTAATTCTTTATTACACTCACAGTCACTCAGGGTGACACCGGAGGATACATATATGCATAATTTACAGATGGCAGAACAATGATCAATATTAGTAAATTTTTACAGCTTCATTCAAATACCTGTACAATTTATATATTACTTTTTCATCTATACTTTGAAAAAGTTGCTGCATTTTGTCCATCTCCCCGTCTCGATTGGCAGCCTGTGGTCACTTGTTCTAAATTTTGCCAAAATTTTTCTCAGTTTAGAACAAGAATGCTGTAGGTAAAACTCCAGCAGAAAATTTGTTTTGAATATAGCATAGACCTGTCCTTTAGAAGAGGCGGCAATATCCGCATACCAAGACTGCAGAAACTGATCTTTAAGCCGCCTTTCTAGAGTTTTGAGAATGCTAACAGCATTGTTTACATGTTGATTGGCTCAGATATTAGGGAATCCAGCATTACATAATATCTTCTTTACGTAGTTTAACCATGGAGACAGCGTTTCATCATATAGTGACAACATAAATTTATACATACGGCATGACAACTTGGATTCTTAATCTATTAATCTGATCCAATTAGAGATCATTCTTTTCTGAACCTGAATACATAGGGGAAATACAGCAAGTTCTCCATAAACAGCGTAATTAGAGGTACTCGATTTAACATTAAGTGTGAATTTGCAGAATTTAAGGAAGAACCTTTCCACTAGTTGTATCGTTTCGTATCCCCAGATTTCACACCCAAATAGACATATAGGTGCAATCATTTGATTAAATAGTTTTAGGCAACAATCAACAGGAAGTGAAAGTCGGAAGATTTTTCGTTTAAGAGCAAATAATGTCTTGGCTGCCTGGTAAACCAATTGCTTTCTAGCAATTGTTTAGGATCCATTGAATTTCATTTCAATTCCCAGGTACTTGTAAGTGTCCACTATCTCTATAACTTCCCCATTAAATCGGAAAACCGGAGCTCTTTGGGATTTTCGTTTAGAGAATACTACAATTTTAGTTTTTGATGTATTAACTTTTAGTGACCATTTTTCACAGTAATGTTCAAAGGCAACCCAGGCGTCATTTAGCTCCTTTTCTGAACCCCCAAAGATCAATGTGTCATCAGCATACAACAGTAAAACAAAATACAGATATACTCTAAGATTATTTACAACATCTTCAGACAGACCTTTCAGGCCAGTTATTTGGTTTTCAGCAAAGAACTGCTCTAAATCATTTAAAAAGATAGAAAAAAGCAGAGGAGAAAGATTCTCTCCCTGACGAACAACTTTTAAAGACATAAAGAAATCACTTTTAGCAGTACCATTAGATATACATGATTTAATGTTGTTGTACATATACTGGATTTATGTTAGTAGTTTTCCAGTTACACCCGTACTATACAGTTTGTACCATAAACCATCCCTCCATACGGAGTCGAAGGCCTAGGAGAAGTCAATAAAAGCACAGTAAAGTTTACTCCCATTATTAAAATACAGATTAACAATAGTATTGAGCACAAACAGATTGTCTAATGTACTATACCCTTTCCTAAATCCTGTCTGTGCCTCTGATAACGTTTCGTATTTATCATAGAAAATTGTGAGTCTGTTATTTATAATGGAGGTAAACACTTTTCCCAGACAACTGAGGATGGTTATTGGTCTATAGTTACTAGGGTCTGATATCGGGCCTTTGTTTTTATAGATAGGACGTATAATTCCTATAAGCCAGCTGTCAGGTACACATCCAGTGTCCAATAATACGTTGAATAGTTTAAGGTATATCGGTATCATAAGTTCACTGCTGCTTTTAATGTATTCATTAGGTATATCATCTATTCCCGAGGATTTATTGTTTTTAAGTTTACCTATGGCTTCTCTTATTTCATCAACTGTAATGGGCATATCTAATTCCTCATTTAACTTAAATTCACATTCATCAAGTTGTGCAGTGCCTTGGTAAGTTTCTTCATTATTGCGCTGGAAGTAATCATGGAAAATGTTTAAATCAATTGGTTCATTACTTTCTTTGCTGTCTACCCTATTTAGCAGCTTCCGAAACTCCTTAGGGTTATTAGAATTAAGATTTCGCATTTCTTCTACATACGTATCTTGGTATTGGGCAAATGCTGACTTGTTTTTTATTGTATGCCTTGCTGGATTTCTTGAGTTCCTCTTTGTTTTCAGTGTTTGGTTTTATATGGTATCGTTTTTTAGCTGAAAGGAACTTTCGTCTTTTCTGGGAACATTCACCATTAAACCAAGGTTTATTTATCTTTGTCCTGGTCGCTTTTTTATCCTTTTTATCCCGAAAGTTTTTTCAGCTGAAGTATGGAATAATTGTTCAATTTTAGACATTCATTCGTTTATCTGTTTTCGATTGTCTACTGCACTATTATTTTGTATTTCATTTCCTAGTTGTATAAGGTTATCACAAATATTCTCTATATCGTCTAGATTTAGGTTTTCGATAAATTCGTGCGATTTAACTGGAATCCATTTCCTTTTCAGAGTTTCAATAGATCTATTTTTAATGTTCCTAGGATTTAGGCCTTTACATTTTATTTCCAGAACAATGGGGTTGTGTATGTCAGAGAGTAATGGGTTAAACTCAGAAACATGGAACTTTGTGATATACGAGATTAATAAGGAGCTGACACCTTTGGAAGTTATCTCCCCCTTGTCTTTATCAACACCAAGTCTTCCATTTACAATGAAAAGATTACAAGACTTGAGGAAGTCAATGAATTTGCGGCCCCAATTATTGACCCTCCCACTATCCTAAGAACATCCAGTTAGAGTAATACCTAGGTTTGCCAACACTTGGAGCCCAAAAATAAACAATTCATTTGCATTATCAAGTGACATAAAATCAGTAAGGATTTCATCAGTTACAGTGTGGTCACACAGATTACTGGTCCTTGCATTAAAATCGCCCATTAGACATTATACAATTATTGACTCTCATGCCAGTTAATATGATGTTATAATGACCTGGACAACTTATATTGACCGATGCCGAAGGCAGAGGTCAATATAAGTCTTCCAGGTCATTATAACCATCATATTAACTGGCAGGAGAGTCAATAATTGTTTTATTATATATCAATTTAGCGTATATATTTATTCTAAACTTTCACAGGATTTCAGGCAGATGTTATATTATGTACATAACATAGTACATAGGCATTACAAATGCAATGGGTTAAATTACGTCATGTGGATTACATGTACGTTTCAATGCTCAAATCTGATGTCATCGGAATGACGTCATAGTAATAAAGCTACACGGAAAACAAATTCCGTTGCGCAACAAAGAGAATGTGACGTCAAATCTTATATTAACCAGCAAGTCATGTAATATAAGATAATATTAACTGTCATGTGACCGCCTATTGACCAATGAAATTGCAACACTCACTCCAGTTATATAATAAATATATTTAAAAGAAGAGGATATCCTTATAACTTCATTTTGAAGATCTAAAAAACAGTCACCATCCACATATACCGACCCTTCTGGTGGAATGTAGACACCACCAAAAACTATCTCATTTCCAAATAATTGTTCAGCCCCCTTGACCCAAAATACATATGGGTTATCAGATTCAATTATAGTAAAACAGTCAGCATATGTCTTACTCACTAGAGCTGATATTGATGATAACGTACCCTTCCTCCTAAAGGGCTTGGATAACACAGAAAAATTGTAAATATCTGGAAAATCTGAAGGGCTTAATTTAGATTCAGTAACAAACACCAAACCAAATTGTTGGATAAATAACTCGAATTCAGGAGACAGCAATTTTGATTTTAGTCCGCAAACATTAATAGCACAAATTTTAACGTTTGTAGTTTGTTTGTGTTGATCACTTGAGCAGTGTTCTTGTTTATCGGCATCGCCCTTGTTGCCCTAGAAGTATTCAGTGTCCTCCAATGACCCGGTTTAATCAGGTGTCGTCTTCTGAGCCACATGCGGTGTCTGGGATACAGGAGGCTCCATATGCTGGCCCTGGTGGTCACCAGCATTGCACACTGCGGTGGCGGTCATAACTGCTGTCGGTGGGCGGAAGGTAAACTGATGAGCTGGAGGTGTTTGTAATCACGTGCAAAAAATGTCGCAAACAGTACGTCGGAGAAACTCAGAATTCTCTACGACAAAGAGCAGCCAACCATTTATCTAGTATAAGACTTAAACATGATGTACCCGTGGCACAACATTTCAATACTCAAGGTCATTCGGTCAAGGACCATTTTGAAATTATGCCTATTGAGAAAATCCCTTTTCTCACTTCCGCTGCAGATACCAAACACAAACGTTTGGAAAGGGAAAGTTTTTGGATTCAAACATTACAAACTATTTATCCTTTGGGTTTGAACTTGGACCCCGGAAGATGTCGTGAAAAAACTATAATACCATTTGTGTTTCAGTATAACAAAGCTAGCATTGCTATGGCCAAGATTATAGTAGAAGAATACAAACTACTTCAAAGTAAACTTGCTCGACCTCTGACCCAAAGGCCAGTCATTGCTTATAAAAAGAACAAGAGTTTGAAAGACATACTGGTCAGGGCTAAACTCCCCTGTCTGCCTTCTACCTAGGTTTTCTGGGAAAGGGGTATCGGGGGGGGATGGGGGAATTTTCACTGTCTTTTCCCATGACCCCATAATATATAGTCTGACGATATTCTTACTATAGCTTAAGACGCGTAAGCATTGTCAATGCAATACAAAGTGTTCCAGAAAATTCTACTGACTAAGGCCAAGCTCCTGTCAGTCGTTAACCTAATGAAATATCATAGGTTTACTTTATTACAACAATTTATGATGGGGTATAAAGGTCTAAATGATATACCTCTTTTTAACACAATTAGAAACTTGTCTCCGTGGTTATTTTAGACAAGAAGATTTTCCCTGTGCCCGTGTGTTTTAGTGCTCATAAATATAGCTTGTCCACAACGACTCTAGCCAAGTGACCCTCATTTCTGGCTTGCCTCATGATAGGGAATAGTCGTCTGCGGGTTTGTACTATTTCTGTGGGGAATTGCTCTCCAACACTATATGGTGAGCCTGGCAGTTTTTCACGCGATGCTTGTCTTACTAACTCACGACTCTTGTATCAACTGAATTTGGCCACAATATGTCGAGGTCGGGGTGAGGGACCAGTGCGGGGACGGCCAATACGATGTACTCGCTCAAATTTTACGTATTCTTGTATGCCTAGTTTTTTATCAATAAAGTTTTTAACAACACGCTCAGCATTTTCACCAGTGTGTTCGGGCAAACCGTGGAACAGTAGGTTGTCCCTCATTGAGCGAGCCTCGGCATAGAGAATGTCTTGTTGAGCTTTTTTCAGATTTTGTTGCAATTAGTTGTTTTCAGATTTAATAAGTTCCAATTCATTTAGCTTTATTTTGACACCATTCAGATCGCCCTTGATATTACTATTTTCTTTTTGGATGCTCTCTAAACAAACACCGATATGTTGGGTGTTTTGTTCTAGTTCATGGACAGACTTTCCTAAACCAGTCAGACCGATCTCTATTTGTTTGACATTGCTTTCCACCCTTGATATGTCATTTTTTATGACATCGAGTGAGGCCATTTGAGATTCTATCCGGATAAGTCTATTTTCGAGTCTTTCTAGTGCTGCAAGAATTCCAGGCGGTCTACTAGGGATTGACTGAGATGGTGTTGTATACAAAGGACTGTGTAAAAACTGACCTTGTGTCTGAACTGGGGTGGAGGGGTGTAGGCCTTGTGCGATTGTATCTGGATAAAGGGCTTCCCTGGACTCACTGAATAAATCTGACGTAACATTCATGCTGGGTGGTTGTTGTTGTAGAACCGTCGGTGTCGATTCGCTTCAACAAAGTTCAATCGACTTACGTATTCCGGTACTCCCTATTGTCCCGATTTCTGGTTGATTCTTAGAATGGGTGTATCTCGAGTCAGTCCAAAGGTAACATCTTTCGAATTATGTACAAATTGATCTCAAACGAACAGGTACATGTATATGCCACTTGGTAGCAAAGATGATTACAGTCTTTCCGCCATCTTGATTCAAAAGGACATTTCAGACAAACTCAAATGTCAGTTTAACGGGCGAATACACATTCTGTTACATTGCGCTCAATTATATATTTTACGTTACAAACGAAACAGTTGAATTGATCATACGGATTTATCTAAACAATAGTAAATACAATTTATCTGTTTATCGGAATGTCTTGTCATTCTGTTTTATGCAACGCAGTTAAGGCTGAGCTGGGATCAGAACTTGATATGCAAAGCATCATTAAGAAAATAAATCGGCCATATTGCCATTTGGTCATAATTTAAATCGTGGGCCTTATATAAGTTTGTAAGATTAACTCCAATATCATAACCAGAAGTCAACTTAATGATAATAGCCTGGCCTTTTGCAACCTATAAACTTAGATTTAACGGAAAGGAAGAATGTTTTACCAATAAACCCTCTGGTTTTCCTTAAATGTATTGGCGTGTCTAGCAACCGGAAATCTTGTCAACCGGAAATCTTGTCATTCAGTGCCTTATATTCAGCTTCTAAAGAATGCGCAGAATAACACTTTTTCCAAGCCGAAAAGTTTGGTCATAATTCTTTAAAATAAACCAGAAATAAAATATTAGCTGTGACATAATGTTACCTTTATACTAAGTTATTGGAGGTACCATAAGACAAAAAATTCCATTAGGCATATAGGGCCTACACTTTGTGCAATTAAGATATCACTTTCGTCTTTCTGCGATTTTGAAGTCATTGCAACCTTGTTCTCCTAAAACTCTATATAGCAGTAACCGAAACGTAAATGTCAAATTTGAAACTGGATTGAATATATTTCCATAAATGAGAATTTTTGTGGGTTTGCACATATGTGCTAATGGTTTTCACAATAATGAACAAATCCTAGATCAGACAATCGCTGACGTACTTGTTCTATGGAACAGGGACAATTTCATTATTAATCTGAAGTGCAATCATTTCATCGAGAATTCAGAAACAAAGTGACACGTTATGTCAGCAAACAAAGTCATGTTTAATGTTTACTTTGGTTAAGTAAGGAGCGATACAATAATAAAAGCACCAGTCCTCTCTCTTTCTGCTCGTTAATGGTGGGTAATCATGCTCATGACTGTTTACACGATTGATTCCAAATTTGACCAATGAGCGCTAAGAATTGATGCATGATAAATGGTCATAGGCGACGATTTTGTCATTTTTAACAGTTGGTACTCTACAAAATGTTTCTAATCTCACTGCACTTGTTCATATTCTCATTGGCTATCTCGTTAATTCTTACGAACAGCATAAATAACATGACAGACGTTCACCTTGTTACTCAGTTTTTTGGAGCGTCAACCACAGTTGTGGATGAAGTGAATGCTTTCTCTGAAGTTACTGACATAGTGCATAATGTACCTGTCAACCAAACTGAATTCAATAGCACTACGGATACCGTTAAAGACGCAGGAATCGTGCATAGCCCAACAAGAGCATTTACAGCAACCCCCAAACCTCCCCCAATTGTAGAAGAAACGGTAGAAGATCCCATCGTGTTAATTCCCCCGCAGTTAATACCTCCAAATGCATTTGCTTACGATATAGATGTACTAAGAACAAACCGATTTTTAGCACACGACATTTCTATGTTTGTTTGTGGAGACGCATTTTCTTGTAATACGTCAAGGCTATCTTCAGGTATATGCTCGTATGAGTGCATGCCTTGTCAGTGTGACGACATGTGTCATTTTTACGGGGACTGTTGTGCTGACATTGCCTTTAGAGAGTCCCCTGACATCTCGTCACAAAGTTCTCTATATATCGTGTGTACAGAGGAATATTGGACGACCTGGGGAAACTCGACAAATATATTTGTTATTGGACAATGTCCTTCTGGATATGATTCCGGTTTAGCAAAAAAATGTGAATATCCCGATAGAACCGTACAAACAGAAGCGACACCAGTAAGTGTTATATCTAGTGGGGTTACATACAGAAACAAATTCTGTGCCGAATGCCATTCAGTGTCGAACTACGAAAGTTGGAAACATGAAGTCACCTGTGCTCTGCCCTCTTCAGTCCAGGAGGCAAAGTCCAAAAAAGATTTATGGCGAATAGTGGTTAATGATGAGTACTGTGACATCGTTACTAAGCCCCCCGATTCTGTATATCCAAGAGATTGTTATCCTGTCAAATATGATAGATGTAACGGTTCAGGAAGAGTAATACAATCAGTTGATCCTGTTGTTGAGAGACTATGTGAGATGTACAGTCAACCTGTCCATTATTATGGATCAACGCCGTTTTACACTTCCTATAGAAATATATTCTGTGCTGTGTGTGATAACTCTCTATTAAACAGATACATTGACTGTACGCGTGTATTGGCGCCAGCCAGACCTTTCCCATTAAATGTGCTGCTAGATTTCAATTCACAGTCCCAGCCGATATTTGATGAAAGGATTTGTGGCAGTGGACGAGCCTTTGATCCCTTTTCGGTAGGTAAAACCGATTTAAATACTTTCAACGAAAAAGGGTGGAGGCGTTTTGTGGCTCAGTGGGTCAAGCGATATCCCCTCGGTCCGACGCAGGCCTTCTATCGATGCGGCGTGGAAATAAATCGCACCAAATAACAATGAAAAATTTCTGAGTGGATTTTTCAATCGATCGCCGTATGTGAGCTACTCGTGTAAGTCGGGTTTTCCTCCGCTGCTAAATCTGACAACGCCGCCATTTAAGTGAAATAACCATGAGTGTTGCGTAAAACATCAACAACAAACATCATTCACTGTCGAACTCATTCTACTGTAAATTACTATATATAAATATATTTATGATCACTAAAACACACGGGCACAGGGAAAATCCATGGAGACAAGTTTCTAATTGTGTTAAAAAGAGGTATATCATTTAGACCGTTATACCCCATAAATTGTTGTAACAAACCAAACCTATGTATGGTATTTCATTAGGTTGACAGGAGCTTAGCCTTAGTCGTAGAATTTTCTGGAATCCTTTTGTAACACATTGACAATGGTAATACGCATCTTAACTATGGCAAGAACATCGGTACTGAGACCCCCTCCCCCTCCTCCGGCACAGACAAAACTATGTAACAAACAAAACGGCCATAAACTCCATCTCACAATCTACAACCAACAAACAATACGGATACAATCTCCATCTCATAACCTACAGCCAACAAACAAAACGGCCATAAACTCCATCTCACAACCTACAACCAACAAACAACAAGGTTATAAACCCCATCTCATAACCTACAACCAACAAACAAGGTTTTAAACTCAATCTTACAACCTACAAACAACAAGGTTATAAACTACATCTCATAACCTACAAACAACAAGGTTATAAACTACATATCATAACCTACAACCAACAAACAACAAGGTTTTAAACTTCATCTCATAACCTACAAACAACAATACATGTACATCGTTATACAAAAAATCGTCCATTAATTAATCCTTAAGCTTTAATCAGCCCGACATTTTGACGTTAAAACAGAATGTTGAAATTATTGGCTATTTTTCTCAAGAAGTGTATTTCAGAAGCTTTTTAGGGCTTCTAGTCTCGAAAATGTACGATTAAGTATTGTTTTGAACTAACTTTGGCTTAGAATGAATGAATGGTCGTCTCGGTTATTTAAATTTTGTTTACTTTTCGAACGCGGTTTTGGTTAGTACAGGCCATATACTGTATGGATTTTCCTCATTCCAAGGCCAACCATTTAGTTTTTCGGTGGTCTTCAAAGCCTCATAATGTCGTGACGGTCAGAAATTATTAAAAGAGTGTGAATTTTGGCAGCTCATGCCACTTTAACTGCCAAATTTTGTATTTTTTTGTTCATAGTTGTCGACCGTCATAAAAAGTTGAGCGTTTTGGGTGGCTTGGAAAAGAGTCAAGTTGAGATAAAAAAAATATTTGTAAACTCAGTTAGCCTTAGGAAATGAAAATGTTTGTTAATGACGGACAGTATATTTTCGAGTTTGCTTGTTGCTTCTAAAAACTTCCCTAATGTGCATATCCAAGATTAATATATGAAAGAAGCTCACATTTCGTACTTGAAAGAAATTACGAACAATCAGCTTATTCTGTTTGGCCGAAATGTTCCCCATATTTGACCGTTCAAGCCATTTTAATATATCGGCATCACTTTTGCTTCGGTACATTAAAACAATTTATGTCGATCTTATTTTTGCAGGACTCTTGTAGAAACATAAGCTGTCCTAGAAGAAGATATCTGGTGGGAAATAAATGCGAAGAAATATTTTCAGTTGCCGCAGGTCTGGGAATACATTTCACTGTAGAGCTTTGGCCAGTGCTTCATTCAGATAACATAACATTTGACAAGTTTGATGTCCAGTACATCAATATGATGAAAATGATGTTAGAATCATTCTCCCCCTTTATCGTCTCACAGGCAAATACTAGTTTTTATGTATCGAAAGACTCTCCACCATTAATCGAAGTTATTGTATTTAGCGCGTATATAATTTCCACTGCACGAAAGAGTCTCTTGGAATTCGAGACGACTCTTTTTAAAATGATGACGATGAATGTCACGTATGAAACTGATAACGAACTCAATATAACGTTAACGTCCACACATAGTCCCTGTGGAGATAAATTCATTGCTCCATTACATTTCAGAGTTGATAAAAACCAAACACTTTGTCACAAAACCGACATGACGGAGCTGGATACACGATGCAAAAACCTGAATTGCGAACAGCATATAATTTACGAACCTCTGCAACTCAATTGCCCGCATTTAGAATTCAGGATAAGTGAGACTAGCTTTACTTTTAGTGAGGTAAATGGAATTCTATTTTACAAACAACATCACATACTATTGAACTCGTCTAACTTCCTGAAATGTGAAGATAGCCTAAAGATTTGCACCGAGGAACTAGACAAAATCTATAGCAAGATAAAGCCAAAGAAAGCGGTTGAAACGGATACTGTATTGTCTATTGTTTCCCTCATTTGTATCAGTTGTTCACTTACAGGTCTTTTCTTGACATGTCTTGTTTATTGTATCGTACCTAAGTTAAGAACCCTGCCTGGTCTGAACACAATGGCTCTTTTAATCAATTTATTTCTGGCACAGATTTTGTTTTTAATGGCCTCATTTGTAGCTTCACATGACGTGGCTTGTAAACTGTTTGGTATTCTAGTGCACTACTTCTGGATGTCGTCCTTTACTTGGATGTCTCTTTCCGCCTATCATATGTTTACTGTATTCACCAGTATTTACATTGGTTCAGCCTCCGGTAAATTAAAACGTTTTATAAGATATTCTGCATTCGGACAAGTCTCTCCAATCTTAATCATAGCCATTTGTGTGACGGTTTTCTCGGTAAATTCTGATGGAGCGGATCTAGGTTATGGAGGCAAGACATGTTTTCTAAATTCTCCTCTAGCCATTGGGGTGTTCTTTGTGGGGCCTCTATGTCTGATGCTCATTTTGAACACGGCTTTCTTTGGCAGAACCATTCACGCAATCAGATCTGTTCCGGACATAAAAACTGCTTCTAACCAATCTAACAAACATCATATGTCTGTCTATATCAAACTATCTCTGCTCTTTGGGTTTACTTGGATTTTTGGTCTATTGGGTGAAATTATCCAATCAGATATTTTGACGTACGTGTTTGTGGTGTCCACGGGAAGTCAAGGAGCAATGATATTTATTGCTTACTGCTTGAACACTAGAACCTGGATTCTGCTCCGTGATATCCTCTTATCAAAAGGAGGTGTCACAAGTACATCATCTAACTATCAAACAGGAACTCAAGTTAGTCAGGTAAAATCCGTATCTTCAGATAAATGACGTGAGCATATTCAATAAAAAGTTCCATTTTAACTATGTCCGTCTCACTTTCTACAGTTAATCCGATGATTTTCGATATTTGCATAGCAATTCAAGTTCTGACCATAAATAACTTACTTTTTCAGTGTTATTTCAATCCAGTTTTCAACCAAACGTGGAAATTTTACATTCAATTGTTAAATGACAACTTATGGAAATAAATATTCTTTCTAGAAGACCAAGAGATGGTAACATGTTAATGATGACACCATTTGATGTTTGAATTAGTGTTTGATGAAAACTAAATTACAATAGAAAATTGGTAGCCAAGCAGTTAAAAATCAGAAAATGACATATTAAACGATGGTACTTTACTTCCGTGTTATGAATCCGATCGTGTTTGTTTAAGAAATATGTGATTGCATTCACAAACATATAAAGGCATATCTGTGAAGTTCATTCTTGCCTAATAGCATTATCCTATTTTATTATACCTCATAATATTCATTAGGTTTTACTCCCATTCTATTGGTCAATACGTTGCCACATTTTTCGAAGTATGACCTGGAGAGGCGTCTGAAACAGATATTTTATATGACGTCATTAAACACTCAGTCTTGAATGGATATACCTGATCACGTGTCGTCTGTTTTATTGCCTAAACATGGCGCAAAGTTATCGCTTTGCCGGGAACTGTTGGATCCAGAGTTGCAGATACTCAATGAAAATTGAGACATTAATAACACACCGAAAATACTTCCAATATTAAGAAATCGGTATAATAAATCACTTATTAACTCGCATCGGAGTCATTACCATACGGCCTCGGTCAGGTTAGCTTGGAAGCGTCTCCCCTCGGGTCCTGTATCCATAGATTATTTCATTTATATGGAGGGGTTGCCAGTTTTATTGTGGGAGGAAATCGGGCTCCATGCGGTATTCAGGGTAATGACTCCGATGCGAGTTAATAAGTGTATACTGACATTATTTGATTTAGGATGTAGGACTTTTGACATGCAATTGTTTAACTAAGCTGAAATGCGATTTGAAGAAAATGTTCTAGCCTATTTTTTAAACTCACAAATGTCCTTATGTAAATAGATCGTATGAGATTTAGTTCTTTTGAGTCGTGTTCGAATAAGGTCTATCGTGTTTTGCTCAGCCTGCCTACCAATTAACATAGCTTTTTATTAGCCCGCCATCATTCTGATGGCGGGCTATTCGAATCGTTTTTCCGTGGTCCGTCATCCGTCCGTTAACTTTTCGCTTGTTACCTTTATTCCAAGAAAACCACCACTCCAATATTAATCAAACTTAAAATACATCATCACCCTATGGTCTAGTTGTGTATCGTACATTTTCATCTCATTTGCATATTCAATATGGCCACCAGGAGGCGATATTGTTTTTTTGTTACCTTTATTCCAAGAAAACTACCTGTCTGATTTTCACCAAACTTTTTTTTGTAATTTTTTTTACATTTATGATTACATAAAACATTAGATTCAGTTAGACAGAAAGAATTAATGACATTGTTTTTAAATCAACTATTCAATCAAGAAATAGGCCTTAATTAAGTAAAGTACCAAACAATGAGTAATGAAGTCCTATATTCTGTAGGATAGGTATGTATAATACTAGATAATGTATTATGACAGAAGAAAAATAAACAAGACATTAAAGACAAATTATATGTAAACATAATATACAATTTACCTCTCACATCTACCTGAATTATAATAAGTATCACAATTGAAGATATTACTCGTGTAAGTATTGACTTATTTCAGTCCATCTTATATTGAAGTCTACATTATATTAAAGTCTGTTAGGTTATTCCTGTTATAGACGATCGTTTTCTCTCTAACAATAGCTAACCTTACAAGTCTAATGAAAGCTGCTAAATCAACATGTTTTTGTTGGATTTTGCATGAATAAATGTAATATTTAGCCAGCAACAGTATATGATTTATAGCTTTGTGGGATTTGTGGACTCCTAACAGAATAGTCTGCTCATTCAAAATAACATGTTTTTTTGTAATCTGATTAATCCATTCATTAACCTTCTGTAAGAAAAGTTTTATAATATGGCATATAAAAAATAAGTGCTGAAGTGTCTCATCTTCATTTTGACAAAAACTACACTTAGCATCTCGTACAGCATTGATTTTGAACAAAAATGAATTAGTCGGTAAAATTCGATGAAGTAATCGAAATTGAAAATACCAGAGCTTTGTGTCATCTGTTGACGATTTGGCAATAGAGTACTTTGTATACCATTTAATATTATGCGTTTCTAAAAATAATTCCCATTTGTTTTGGGCGATTGGGACCGGACTGGAGATAGAGATTATATTATATATATTGCGACAACCTTTATCATTGCTTAAGACAATCCTTAGTGCTGTGGGGAAAATTGGGCTATACATATTATTGTGGCTAGATTCAAAATTCCAAACCGGTAAATTTCGTATTAATCTTTCGTAATGTAAGAAGTTGCCGTATAGATTATATGTTTTTTTTTTATCTCCTCAAATGGGCGTACTCTACCCTTTTCTTCTAGTAAATCTTTTACATAATTTAGCCCAGACTTTGCCCAATTATGGAAGATAAGTTTGCTATCATTAAAATTAACATTTTTCCATAAAGGTTCAGATATTAATTTTTCAGGTCAATGTTTATATTTTTATAGTAATTTTGCCAAGTTTGTAAGAGTTCTTTCCAGAATGGATTTTTGGTCGCCGAAATTTCTTTTTCAACATTTCCCCCTTTCTGGTGAAATATATCCAGAGTAAAATAAATATTGAAGCCATATTGACACTTTGATTCTGTTTTAAACATGCGCCTAATCCAGGTTATTTTTAATGCATCAGTAAATTTGTGAACATCTACCATACGTAATCCACCTTCACTGTAATTTTTCAAAAGAATATCACGTTTCATTTTATCAGGTTTATCATTCCATATGAATCTAGACAGAACTGTCTCTAATTGTTTTTCAAATTCCCTGTAAGGCTTTGGAATTGATAGTTAAAGATGAGTTATCTTCGGCAAAGCTAAAGATTTAACAATAGTAATTCTACCATAAATGATTAATTGTCTTCGTCTCCACAGATTTAATAGCTTCTTTATTTCAGCCAATTTGTTATTATAATTTAAGGTATCCATATCGGATAAATCAGCATATTGTGTTATCTATGTTCTACGTTTCCTAGTTTAATACCTTTTATTTTTGGATTTTCACGAACTAGAATTGCCAATACCTCAACACATATAACAAAAATATAGGGAGAAATCGGGTCGCCCTGACGACAACCACGCTCTACATTGAAGTATTCTGATATCATGCCATTTTGTAAAATACAGGCTTACGCGTTCTTACAGAATAGTTTGACCCGCTCACATATAGAAGGACCAAATCCAAAGTACTCCAGGGCAAAATTTATGACTTTATGGGAAATTGTGTCAAATGCTTTTTCAAAGTCAATAAGTATCATTAATCCAGGGATATTATGTCTTCTCGTTTTAAATAGAAGATCATAAACATGTCGTATATTTTCCCCAATAAAGCGACCAGGGACAAAGCCCTTTTGGTTTTCATTTATTATTTCACTTAGAAGAGACTTGATCCTGTTTGCAATGCAAGCCGATCCCATTTTGTAAACAACACTTAAGAGAGAGATAGGTCTCCAATTTTCACCAAACTTGGCTCACATTATCTCCATATAGTCTAGTTGTGCACCGTACATTTTCATCTCATTTGCATATTCAATATGGCCGCTAGGGGCGATGTTGTTTTTATTTGTTACCTTTATTCCAAGAAAACTACCTGTACAATCTTAGTCAAACTTAACATACAACATCACCCTATGGTCTAGTT
Organism: Lepidochitona cinerea; assembly: GCA_963971465.1. Taxonomy (NCBI): domain Eukaryota; kingdom Metazoa; phylum Mollusca; class Polyplacophora; order Chitonida; family Tonicellidae; genus Lepidochitona; species Lepidochitona cinerea. Next base: position 27,779,520 of record OZ020553.1, read on the forward strand.
GTGAAACCGTACATTTTCATTTCATTTGCATATCCAATATGGCCGCAAGGGGGCGATATAGTTTTTTTTGTTCTCTATTCCAAGAAAACTACCAGTCTGATATTCACCAAACTTGGCTCACATTATCTCCCTATAGTCTAGTTGTGGATTGTACATTTTCATCTCATTTGCATATTCAATATGGCCGCCTGGGGGCGATATTGTTTTTCTTTGTTACTTTTATTCCAAGAAAACTTTCACTTGTTACCTTTATTCCAAGAAAACTGTCAGTCCAATCTTAATTCAATATGGCCACCAGGGGGTGATATATATATTTTTGTTACCTTTATTCCAAGAAAACTACCAGTCTAATATTAATCAAACTGAACATACATTATCACCCTATGGTCTAGCAATGCACCGATCATTTTCATGTCATTTGCATATTCGATATGGCCGCCAGAGGGGCGATATTGGGGGGGGGGGTTGTTACTTTTATTCCAAGAAAACTACTGGTCTGATTTTTACCAAACTTGGCCCACATTATCTCCCTATGATCTAGCTGTGCAACCTACATTTTCATCTTATTTGCTTATTAAAGTGGCATGAGCTGCCAAAATGTTGATATTTTGACGTTACAACAGAATGTTGACATTATTGGCTATTTTTCTCAAGACGTATAATTCAGAAGCTTTTTAGTGCTTCCAGTCTCGAAAATGTACGATAAAGTATTGTTTTGAACTAACTTTGGCTTAGAATGAATGAATGGTCGTCCCGGTTATTTAAATTTTGTTTACTTTTCGAAAACGTTTTCGGTTCGTACAGGCCACATACTGTATGGATTTTCCTCATTCCAACGCCAATCATTTAGTTTTTCGATGGCCTTCAAAACCTCTTATTGTCGTGACGATCAGAAATTATGAAAAAAGTGTGAATTTTGGCAGCTCATGCCCCTTTAAATACGGCCGCCAAAAAGCAATGCTGTTTTTAACCAAATTTTAATGAAACTTATTATCATTATTCCAAGAAAACTACTGATTTGATCTGAACCAAACATGACACACATCATCCCCCTAAGCTGTACACTGTACATTATCATATCATTAGCATATTCAAGATGGCTACCAGGTGGCAATGTTGTTTTCAACCAAAATTTCACTGGGAGCTTACTTTGTAATTCACAATTTAATTTTCATCAACAATAGTTATTTCCCTGGAATACGATTTTTTATGTAGGCCCCAGTTCCTTTATCCAGTTATTGATGTGACAATCGTTAATATGGATAGATAAACGCGGGCGTTAAAATCCGTTTAAGGGATCTCTTGTTTTGTTTTACCTGTGTAATTAGAATGAGAAGAAGTTTTTGTAACGTGCGGTTAGAAATATATTTAACACGGTTTAGTCTAAGTGTTACGAGCTGCCAAAATTTACGTACAAAAAGTTTTATTTCAACGAACTTGTCATAAATTTGGCAGCTCATACCATTACAGTTTACCTGCCTCGTAATTAGTCCATGAACCGTTATGTTATAGTCGTTAGCCATTCCCTATATATCATAATTGTGGTTTCTCAATTTCATTAAACTTTAAAAATCATCTTTTTGTTCTCACTTTTATTGTTATTGTTTCAAGTCAATTTTTGTGTAAAATAAAATAATCCGTTACGTAGATGTATGCATCGATGATAACACTCCGTTCCATCGTTCAAGAAATGTGACCTAGTTTAACCAGAACAAAGCTTTTTGTATTTTTTGTGTGTTAAACGTCAGTAAATCTGTTTCCTTTAAAACAATCAAAATATTCAAAAGCTATTCCAATTGAGAGGTCAAATGAGTAGGCGTGGAAAATTAAAAACCGACAATTATTCGACCGTTGGCTAATAATTGTAGCAAGTGATTTTGGTGACAAGGAGCGATATAAAGATATATCTATGTCGTCCATGCCCCTTCCCAATCAGATTTGACATCTGCGATTTAAATAAATTGTGACTGGACTTTAGCTTACTTGTCATCAGAGAGTGACTCAATGGGTAGGGCGATTAACCAGGCGCACACTACACTTGCGTTTTTTTACCGACGTCTCAAACCGTGAAGAGGCAAGCCTTGGTATGCTGTAAACGACGCGATGAACCGGCGACGCTGCCTTGATCGCAAGCATCAAACTGATTTCATATTTGCCAGAGTCTTATTTGCCTGAGTCTTACAACGCTTGCTTCTCCTTCAGGGCTGTACCATTGCCGCCCAACATTTCTCTCAGGTACATCAATGAAATGCGATGCAAACTCGATGTGTGCGTGCCGGATCGCGAAGCCATTTTCGGAGAGCAATCTTAATTGCGACTCCTCTGGTGTCGTGTATGTTATCACGTGCGTCGGATGTCGCAAACGGCGCGTCGGAGAAACTCAGAGTTCACTGCGGCAAAGAGCAGCCAGTCATTTATCTAGTGTTGGACTTAAACATGATGTACCCGTGGCACAACATTTCAATACTCTAGGCCATCGGGTCAGAGACCATTTTAAAATCATGCCTATTGAGAAAACCCCTTTTCTCACTACCAAGCACCGACGTTTTGAGAGGGCGGGGGGGGGGGGGGTGGTTGGATTCAAACTATTTATCCTTTGGGTGGACATTCTTGTCGGGGCTTAACTCCCCCGTCTGTCTTTTACCTGGGTTTTTCTTGGAAAGAGGTGGGGACCAAGGTTGTTACTGTCTTTTCCCATGACCCTATGGGGTGCATTCTCAGTCTGACGATATAAATCACACCTCTATTCATTAACCTTGGTGCAAAAAAGATGCATATGTGTTATAACAAAATCTGCTCGTTCTGAACACACTGCTCCATTATTTCAAAAATTGAATGTGTTACCTATAGAACAGCTAATTGAATATCATATTTTATGATTTGTTCACAGGATAACTATGCCCTTAGAATTCCAATCATATTTCCAAATGGTTAATAGCATACACACGTATGCCACAAGGCAGTCTAGTTTAAATTTATACAAACCTCCTTTTGTTTGAAATAGAAATATGCAGTCGGCGAAAGTGGAATTGGGGGAGGGGGGAGGTAACATCACAATGGTAGGATTATACGGATTAAATCAGATTAACACGGAAGGGTTCTTTGCAGAAGATTTATTTAAATCGATTTTTGAATTCAATTATTTCAATCCGTAAAAAATACATTCTAAAATGGGATAAATGTTGGAGTGACATTAGAGTTCCCCAAGGTGAATAAATAAGCAGCACGATCAGTATATTCTGTAAAAGAGATTGCAGCAACCAAGTGTTTGTTTAAGTTCATTCAGGTTTTGCTCTAGAGTCCTATATTTTCTTCTTTTCGATGCGACATTGGCTCTATTTTGCATCTGGGGTAATATGAATATTCTGTCAATATCTCCATCATCAGCTAACAAAACTGATTCGCCCGATCCAGTTTTGGTCCACTCTCCATCCAAACCGATGCCTTGGGTCATGGATATGTTCTTGTGGATTGACATAGGAAAGGATACTGTCTGTTGTGTTGTCGGGTTGGAATAAACTAAACTTATTCTGAAACTGAAAATGGCTGAAGGTTCGAGTGCAAAACTTGTAAAAGATTGGTTGGTAAGGATTTTGTGCAGTGTGCAGCGAAGGTGTGTTTATGGTCGGTTTATCTCTGACTTGTAATCTTTACCTACACCTTCCTACAGTCTAGGTATTAGTCAACTTTATTAACCATTATCAAACATTTCGCGGGACCGTTTACAAAACAACCCTAATTCAATGTATACGAGCGACGGAAAGCTTAAGACAAGGTTCGGGATTGAAAATTCAAACTCGAAATAAAATTCGGGGTCTGGAAGAGAAATTATCTTGGCTTGTGTAAGTCTATACACTGTTGTATTATTTTGTTTTTAAACTACAGCACACTGGCACAGAGAATCGAACCCCACAGGAAAGTACGGGGTTTGTGATACGAATCCCGAATCCCGTATCTAGATACGGGATTCGGGATTCGAACAAAACATCTTAAGACAAGGCTCGGGATTTGGAAGTAAAGTTGGAAGTTAAGTTCTGGGTTTGGAAAATAACACTATTGGTTCATTCTATTTATTGTGTTGAATTGCTGTGTTACGTTTTTGTACCTATGAGCGATATGCTCACTGTCTGGAATTCCAAATACTGCATCAGACTAGAAAAGTAATGGAATTCGAAATACTGTCTCTGACTAGAAAAGTAATGGAATTCGAAATACTGTCTCTGACTAGAAAAGTAATGGAATTCCAAATACTGCATCAGACTAGAAAAGTAATGGAATTCGAAATACTGTCTCAGACTTGAAAAGTAATGGAATTCGAAATACTGTCTCAGACTAGAAAAGTTATGGAATTCGAAATACTGTCTCAGACTAGAAAAGTAATGGAATCTGAAATACTGTCTCAGACTTGAAAAGTAATGGAATTCGAAATACTGTCTCAGACTTGAAAAGTAATGGAATTCGAAATACTGTCTCTGACTAGAAAAGTAATGGAATTCGAAATACTGTCTCAGACTAGAAAAGTAATGGAATCTGAAATACTGTCTCAGACTTGAAAAGTAATGGAATTCCAAATACTGCATCAGACTAGAAAAGTAATGGAATTCGAAATACTGTCTCAGACTAGAAAAGTAATGGAATCTGAAATACTGTCTCAGACTTGAAAAGTAATGGAATTCGAAATACTGTCTCAGACTAGAAAGTAATGGAACTCGAAATACTGTCTCAGACTAGAAAAGTAATGGAATTCGAAATACTGCATCAGACTAGAAAAGTAATGGAATCCGAAATATTGTCTCATACTAGAAAAGTAATGGAATCCGAAATACTGTTTCAGACTAGAAAAGTAATGGAATTCGAAATACTGCATCAGACTAGAAAAGTAATGGAATCCGAAATACTGTCTCAGACTAGAAAAGTAATGGAATTCGAAATACTGTCTCTGCCTGGAAAAGTAATGGAATCCCAAATACTGTCTCACACTTGAAAAGTAATGGAATTCGAAATACTGCCTCAGACTAGAAAAAGTAATGGAATCCCAAATACTGTCTCACACTTGAAAAGTAATGGAATTCGAAATACTGCCTCAGACTAGAAAAAGTAATGGAATTCGAAATACTGTCTCTGATTAGAAAAGTAATGGAATTCGAAATACTGTCTCTGACTAGAAAAGTAATGGAATCTGAAATACTGTCTCAGGCTAGAAAAGTAATGGAATTCGAAAAGTAGAGGGCAAAATGGGTGTTGAAACACACTCCAGGTGAGTCAAATGACGTCACAATACCTTTATAAAAAAATTGCCGCGAGGCATTGACCTAATTACATATGCACCCAATCTAGGTCTATTAAGGGACGTGCGCATCAGTCAATATTAAAGTACACTCATCCGGAAAGAGGTTTACTCCTCCTCTCGCCTACGCATCTTTCTTCTTCTTAACTCATCCGGAAAGAGGTTTCCTCCTCAAAAGAGGTTCCAGAATGCCTATATGCGTCAGACCTATTCTTAAAAAAATAAGCTGAATAATACACTACCAACCTCGGGGACCTGTTCGTCAGATGGACGGAAAAAATATGCTTAGTAATGCAATACTGGTCTAAAGGACCAATTAAACCGACTGACACTGGTGATAGACAATATATAATAAACGAATGTATAAATAACCTTGGACTGTATTAACTCAACGTATAGATCATATCGGTAAGTATGTGTACATCAGTTAGCTGGCGGATATTGTTTCGCGCTCCACTGCACATCTCATTAAAATCTTAGCTCTCGGTTATTGGTCACGGTTCGCCGCATGTCTTATTAAAATCTAAGCTCGCGGCTATCGGTTCACTACTGTACACATGTCATTAAGAGTAGAATCTAAGTTATTTATTAAATTATCTCAGTGGCATTGCATATCAAAAATATACTACGTATAATACTTAAGTCTTAACCACTGGTCATCAACCCGGAAGTCACCGGAAGTTACCCGGAAGTGAACCGGAAGTGACCGGAAGTGTACCGGAAGTGTACCGGAAGTTACTGGAAGTAACCTGAAGTGAACCGGAAGTGACCCGGAAATGACCGGAAATAACCCGGAAGTCACCGGAAGTGGACCGGATGTAACCGGAAGTGACCGGAAGTCACGGGAAGTGGACCGGAAGTAACCGGAAGTGTACCGGAAGTGACCGGAAATAGACCGGAAGTGACCGGAAATAATCCGGAAGTGGTCGGAAGTAACCGGAAGTGACCGGAAATAACCTGAAGTGAACCGGAAATAGACCGGAAGTGTCTGGAAATATTCCGTAAGTGGCCGGAATTGAACCGGAAGTGACCGGAAATAATCCGGAAGCGGCCGGAACTAACCGGAAGTGACCGGAAATAACCTGAAGTGGACCGAAAGTGACCGGAAATAGACCGGAAGTGGTCGGAAGTGAACCGGAAGTGAACCGAAAGTAACCGGAAATGAACCGGAAGTAGCCGGAAGTGACCGGAAATATTCCGTAAGTGGCCGGAAGTGACCGGAAATAATCCGGAAGCGGCCGGAACTAACCGGAAGTGACCGGAAATAACCTGAAGTGGACCGGAAGTGACCGTAAATAGGCCGGAAATGGACCGGAAGTGACCGGAATTGAACCGGAAATAACCAGAAGTGAAGTGATTGAGCCAAAAATAAGTTCCAAGCCCGGAAGTAGCCAAATTCTAACCGAATTCGGTCGTGTTACATATCAAAGGAAAGGCTGTAAAGATGTCTGCAAGACTTACTATAGCTCGTGGTTTTCTCAATTCTGGTTTTACACAAATCGATTGAAACGTTCAAATCTAGCATTAGTCGGAGAGCTTAGGGACTAACGCCATTCACCTTTAAACGGTCCGACTTCGAACCGGAAGGGCCGTTATCGAACCGGAAGTCGTCCGTAATTTCGTTACTTTTTGTTTTAGAGCTTAGGGACTAACGCCATTCACCTTTAAACGGGCCGACCTCGAACCGGAAGTGACATCATCGAACCGGTAGTTGTCCGTAATTTCGTTATTTTTTTTGTCCCACAGCCTAGGTACTAACGCCATTCAATCCGTTACGACATCATATCCGCTATTGTGCGGCGTAAAACACCAAACAATCAATGACTCTAAGCAGTCGTCCTACATCAGGCGTTTTTCACCCCAGAACTGTATTGTGAAAGTCTCAACCAATGCCTTAACATAAAGAAACATAAGACATCGTTCGTTCTGATGAACATTTTATTATCTTCATGGTGAACATTCTTCAAGTACATCGTTTCCGGTTTTCGTAAGGGTATTCGTCCGGTAAAACCTTATCAAATAACATATAGCGTATTTTGATCGCGTTCGCTAATGCCTCGTCAATAGGTAGGCCAATTACTCCGCGTAAAAAATCCCTAGTTTTCACAATTTCTCGGTGAAGCGGGTCTCCCATTAAATGCATCCAAATAGTGTTGTACTGTCCGTATATAGTCATCAAGGTTTTCTTTATTTCCGGCCTGCGCCGTCGGTATTCCTCCTGCAAACTGCAGCCGTCAACAGACATATGAGTTTGAATAGCTTCCTTCACAATGTCGTCCCATACGTCGGAAACTGTATCAGCCATACCGCTAGCGGGCGTAATGATCCTCGTTAGAAAAACTTTACGGTCATCTTCTAAAGTATTTTCATCCGAGGGATGCCCTCCATAAACAGTCATCTCAGTATTCTGCGAATCGGTTTTGTGTTTATTGAAAACGTGCCGCTTCATGTCATGTCGGCGACTAAAAGTCTTGTTACAAACGTGACAATTGAATCTCATTTTGTTTCACCCACTGTGGAATATAATTTATAGCGCTATTTCAGCGGTCGGTCTAATCCAATGTGAAGGACGCGCCGCCTTTTATACGCTTCTGTCTTGCCTTCAATTCCGACTTAGCCATTTCCACCGCTTGCTGTGCGTTAGATACGGCAATAATCCGCGGCAAATCCGCCTTTTCACGGTTGGGGGAGCTTTCGCGATAATAGGGCTCGACAGTTTTTCTTCGTTTAAAGGCTTGACTTTGTGGCGTACCACTTTTTCTGCGTTCCTGTCTGACCTCCGATCTGGTCATTTCCACCACTTGTGCGGGAGACACCACATCTATCTGCGGTAAATCCGCATGGTCGGCGTCAATTTGCGGCGGATCCATCTTTTCACGGTCTGGAGAGATTTCACGGCAATAGGGTTCCAGAGGGATGAGCGTGTTTCTGCTTCTGAATGCTTGGCCGAGGGGCGAGCCTCTCTTTCTCATTGCACCTTCGTTCATGGGTATTTTACCCTTTTCCATATTGCGGTAAAAACGCACCAATTTATCCACGTTCGACATGTTTAAACGTTACAGACACCGTCTGCGTAAGGAGTGTTGTCGAAGTACGATGATAGCTCGTTATATAAAGCTTTATGATACGCGCCCGCTGAACGCCAGAAGCGACCGTTAACGCAGCTAATTGTGAGTGAATGATAATATTGTTTTACGCTTAAGGCTGCGTTAACGGTCGCTTCTGGCGTTCAGCGGGCGCGTATCATAAAGCTTTATATAACGAGCTATCATCGTACTTCGACAACACTCCTTACGCAGACGGTGTTTGTAACGTTTAAACATGTCGAACGTGGATAAATTGGTGCGTTTTTACCGCAATATGGAAAAGGGTAAAATACCCATGAACGAAGGTGCAATGAGAAAGAGAGGCTCGCCCCTCGGCCAAGCATTCAGAAGCAGAAACACGCTCATCCCTCTGGAACCCTATTGCCGTGAAATCTCTCCAGACCGTGAAAAGATGGATCCGCCGCAAATTGACGCCGACCATGCGGATTTACCGCAGATAGATGTGGTGTCTCCCGCACAAGTGGTGGAAATGACCAGATCGGAGGTCAGACAGGAACGCAGAAAAAGTGGTACGCCACAAAGTCAAGCCTTTAAACGAAGAAAAACTGTCGAGCCCTATTATCGCGAAAGCTCCCCCAACCGTGAAAAGGCGGATTTGCCGCGGATTATTGCCGTATCTAACGCACAGCAAGCGGTGGAAATGGCTAAGTCGGAATTGAAGGCAAGACAGAAGCGTATAAAAGGCGGCGCGTCCTTCACATTGGATTAGACCGACCGCTGAAATAGCGCTATAAATTATATTCCACAGTGGGTGAAACAAAATGAGATTCAATTGTCACGTTTGTAACAAGACTTTTAGTCGCCGACATGACATGAAGCGGCACGTTTTCAATAAACACAAAACCGATTCGCAGAATACTGAGATGACTGTTTATGGAGGGCATCCCTCGGATGAAAATACTTTAGAAGATGACCGTAAAGTTTTTCTAACGAGGATCATTACGCCCGCTAGCGGTATGGCTGATACAGTTTCCGACGTATGGGACGACATTGTGAAGGAAGCTATTCAAACTCATATGTCTGTTGACGGCTGCAGTTTGCAGGAGGAATACCGACGGCGCAGGCCGGAAATAAAGAAAACCTTGATGACTATATACGGACAGTACAACACTATTTGGATGCATTTAATGGGAGACCCGCTTCACCGAGAAATTGTGAAAACTAGGGATTTTTTACGCGGAGTAATTGGCCTACCTATTGACGAGGCATTAGCGAACGCGATCAAAATACGCTATATGTTATTTGATAAGGTTTTACCGGACGAATACCCTTACGAAAACCGGAAACGATGTACTTGAAGAATGTTCACCATGAAGATAATAAAATGTTCATCAGAACGAACGATGTCTTATGTTTCTTTATGTTAAGGCATTGGTTGAGACTTTCACAATACAGTTCTGGGGTGAAAAACGCCTGATGTAGGACGACTGCTTAGAGTCATTGATTGTTTGGTGTTTTACGCCGCACAATAGCGGATATGATGTCGTAACGGATTGAATGGCGTTAGTACCTAGGCTGTGGGACAAAAAAAATAACGAAATTACGGACAACTACCGGTTCGATGACGTCACTTCCGGTTCGAGGTCGGCCCGTTTAAAGGTGAATGGCGTTAGTCCCTAAGCTCTAAAACAAAAAGTAACGAAATTACGGACGACTTCCAGTTCGATAACGGCCCTTCCGGTTCGAAGTCGGACCGTTTAAAGGTGAATGGCGTTAGTCCCTAAGCTCTCCGACTAATGCTAGATTTGAACGTTTCAATCGATTTGTGTAAAACCAGAATTGAGAAAACCACGAGCTATAGTAAGTCTTGCAGACATCTTTACAGCCTTTCCTTTGATATGTAACACGACCGAATTCGGTTAGAATTTGGCTACTTCCGGGCTTGGAACTTATTTTTGGCTCAATCACTTCACTTCTGGTTATTTCCGGTTCAATTCCGGTCACTTCCGGTCCATTTCCGGCCTATTTACGGTCACTTCCGGTCCACTTCAGGTTATTTCCGGTCACTTCCGGTTAGTTCCGGCCGCTTCCGGATTATTTCCGGTCACTTCCGGCCACTTACGGAATATTTCCGGTCACTTCCGGCTACTTCCGGTTCATTTCCGGTTACTTTCGGTTCACTTCCGGTTCACTTCCGACCACTTCCGGTCTATTTCCGGTCACTTTCGGTCCACTTCAGGTTATTTCCGGTCACTTCCGGTTAGTTCCGGCCGCTTCCGGATTATTTCCGGTCACTTCCGGTTCAATTCCGGCCACTTACGGAATATTTCCAGACACTTCCGGTCTATTTCCGGTTCACTTCAGGTTATTTCCGGTCACTTCCGGTTACTTCCGACCACTTCCGGATTATTTCCGGTCACTTCCGGTCTATTTCCGGTCACTTCCGGTACACTTCCGGTTACTTCCGGTCCACTTCCCGTGACTTCCGGTCACTTCCGGTTACATCCGGTCCACTTCCGGTGACTTCCGGGTTATTTCCGGTCATTTCCGGGTCACTTCCGGTTCACTTCAGGTTACTTCCAGTCACTTCCGGTACACTTCCGGTACACTTCCGGTCACTTCCGGGTAACTTCCGGTGACTTCCGGGTTGATGACCAGTGGTTAAGACTTAAGTATTATACGTAGTATATTTTTTATATGCAATGCCACTGAGATAATTTAATAAATAACTTAGATTCTACTCTTAATGACATGTGTACAGTAGTGAACCGATAGCCGCGAGCTTAGATTTTAATAAGACATGCGGCGAACCGTGACCAATAACCGAGAGCTAAGATTTTAATGAGATGTGCAGTGGAGCGCGAAACAATATCCGCCAGCTAACTGATGTACACATACTTACCGATATGATCTATACGTTGAGTTAATACAGTCCAAGGTTATTTATACATTCGTTTATTATATATTGTCTATCACCAGTGTCAGTCGGTTTAATTGGTCCTTTAGACCAGTATTGCATTACTAAGCATATTTTTTCCGTCCATCTGACGAACAGGTCCCCGAGGTTGGGAGTGTATTATTCAGCTTATTTTTTTAAGAATAGGTCTGACGCATATAGGCATTCTGGAACCTCTTTTGAGGAGGAAACCTCTTTCCGGATGAGTTAAGAAGAAGAAAGATGCGTAGGCGAGAGGAGGAGTAAACCTCTTTCCGGATGAGTGTACTTTAATATTGACTGATGCGCACGTCCCTTAATAGACCTAGATTGGGTGCATATGTAATTAGGTCAATGCCTCGCGGCAATTTTTTTATAAAGGTATTGTGACGTCATTTGACTCACCTGGAGTGTGTTTCAACACCCATTTTGCCCTCTACTTCGAAATACTGTCTCTGACTAGAAAGTAATGGAATTCGAAATACTGTCTCCGGCTAGAAAAGTAATGGAATTCGAAATACTGTCTCAGACTAGAAAAGTAATGGAATTCGAAATACTGTCTCTGACTAGAAAAGTAATAGAATCCGAAATACGGCCTCAGACTAGAAAAGTAATGGAATTCGAAATACTGTCTCAGACTAGAAAAGTAATGTAATTCGAAATACTGTCTCAGACTAGAAAAGTAATAGAATCCGAAATACTGTCTTAGACTTGAAAAGTAATAGAATCCGAAATACTGTCTCTGGCTTGAAAAGTAATAGAATCCGAAATACTGTCACAGACTTGAAAAGTAATGGAATCCGTAATACTGTCTCAGACTAGAAAAGTAATGGAATCTGAAATACTGTCTCAGACTAGAAAAAGTAATGAAATTAGAAATACTGTCTCAGACTAGAAAAGTAATGGAATCCGAAATACTGTCTCAGACTAGAAAAGTTATGGAATCCGTAATACTGTCTCTGGCTAGAAAAGTAATTGAATTCGAAATACTGTCTCTGACTAGAAAAGTAATGGAATCCGAAATACTGTCTCAGACTTGAAAAGTAATAGAATTCGAAATACTGTCTCAGGCTTGAAAAGTAATAGAATCCGAAATACTGTCTTTGGCTTGAAAAGTAATAGAATCCGAAATAATGTCTCAGACTTGAAAAGTAATAGAATTCGAAATACTGTCTCAGGCTTGAAAAGTAATAGAATTCGAAATACTGTCTCAGGCTTGAAAAGTAATAGAATCCGAAATACTGTCTTAGGATTGAAAAGTAATAGAATCCGAAATACTGTCTCAGGCTTGAAAACTAATCGAATCCGAAATACTGTCTCCGGCCAGAAATGTCATGGATTCATTATTTTTAAGCAAAATATCGTTGGCAATATTCTATCCAAATTGCTTTTTTGATAGAAAGTTGTCATTCAAACCACAAGAAGGTCCCACCATTGACAAAGTAAATCATATTATTATGACAGGGGATGTAAGCGGCATGAATTCATCTTGAAGTGTGGTTATAAAAATAGCTCCTTATTAACCGATGACATGAGTCCGTCGTAGCGGGGATAAAAATGACGCATGGAAATTCACCTGTACAGAAAAGCATAGGTATGCAGTCATGTGTGTCGATATAAAGGGTTTAACAAGATCCCTCTTCCATCCCATATTTTTCCGAGCCATTCGTTGTCATAAAGTGTACCTCATTGAGAATGATTCTGTCGAAACAGTTGTATTATATGTCATTCATCTTTGTTAGCTTTCTGTCGTTGATGAAGTAAAACATATCAATTTCAAATAATATCTGTTTTATTTATGTTTATTTTTGGCATTACAGAGGTATGTATACAGAGGTTCCATGGTAAAACCATGATCCAAATGGACAGACTTTGCTGTAAACAATGTCATCTACATTCATTTAAATAGACCTCGTGCATAATTACTAGATAAAATATACCTATAATAGACGCTTGTTGTTTCCCGGGTCAACACTATAATTGTGAATTTAGTTTAACAAATCAGCGTGAACTAAATGAAAAAAGGTTTTCTTTATTTAAGATGCGTTTTAACATTTCACTTAGACGCTGAAAATATAGTAATGTGAAGTTTAGTCAATTCATCGTCATAAATAGTGGGCATAGGTGTTAGCTCTTATCCTGCTCTCTTCTGTATACGTCTTCTTGCTTTATCAACCTGGTGACTACAGGAGCTTGGGTCATGGATATGTTCTTGTGGATTGACATGGGAAAGGATACTGTCTGTTGTGCATATACTTGCACGACATCCAGCAGTTTCCATGCAGTCTAGTTTTCCTATTTCGTGTAACTCCCTGTCTGCCTCTTTGGGTTGGAATAAACTGAACTTATTCTGAAACCGAAAATGGGTGAAGTTTCGAGTGCAAAACTTGTAAAAGATTGGTTGGTAAGGATTTTGTGCAGTGTGCAGCGAAGGTGTGTTTATGGCCGGTTTATCTCTGACTTTTTATCTTTACCTACACCTTCCTACAGTCTAAGTAAGTCAACTTTATTAACCATTATCAAACATTTCGCGGGACCGTTTACAAAACAACCCAAATTCAATGTATACGAGAGACGGGAAGCTGAATCACGAAATTTGCACCGGATTCGAATCCCGAATCCCGAAGTTGGCACCAGATTAGGGATTCGAACAAAAATCTTAAGACAAGGTTCGGGATCGAAAATTCAAACTCGAAATAAAAATCGGGGTCTGGAAGAGAAATTATCTTGGCTTGTGTAAGTCTATACGCTGTTTTATTCTTTTGTTTTTAAACTACAGCACACTGGCACAGAGAATCGAACCCCACAGGAAATTACGGGATTTGTGATTCGAATCCCGTATCTAGATACGGGATTCGGGATTCGAACAAAACATCTTAAGACAAGGCTCGGGATTTGGAAGTAAAGTTGGAAGTTAAGTTCTGGGTTTGGAAAATAACACTATTGGTTCATTCTATTTATTGTGTTGAATTGCTGTGTTACGTTTTTGTACCTATGAGCGATCTGCTCACTGTCTGGAATTCCAAATACTGCATCAGACTAGAAAAGTAATGGAATTCGAAATACTGTCTCTGACTAGAAAAGTAATGGAATCCCAAATACTGTCTCAGACTAGAAAAGTAATGGAATTCGAAATACTGCATCAGACTAGAACAGTAATGGAATCCGAAATATTGTCTCAGACTAAAAAAAGTAATGGAATCCGAAATACTGTTTCAGACTAGAAAAGTAATGGAATTCGAAATACTGCATCAGACTAGAAAAGTAATGGAATCCAAAATACTGTCTCAGACTAGAAAAGTAATGGAATTCGAAATACTGTCTCTGCCTGGAAAAGTAATGGAATCCCAAATACTGTCTCACACTTGAAAAGTAATGGAATTCGAAATACTGCCTCAGACTAGAAAAAGTAATGGAATTCGAAATACTGTCTCTGACTAGAAAAGTAATGGAATTCGAAATACTGTCTCAGACTAGAAAAGTAATGGAATCTGAAATACTGTCTCAGGCTAGAAAAGTAATGGAATTCGGAATACTGTCTCTGACTAGAAAGTAATGGAATTCGAAATACTGTCTCTGACTAGAAAGTAATGGAATTCGAAATACTGTCTCTGACTAGAAAAGTAATGGAATCTGAAATACTGTCTCAGGCTAGAAAAGTAATGGAATTCGGAATACTGTCTCTGACTAGAAAGTAATGGAATTCGAAATACTGTCTCTGACTAGAAAGTAATGGAATTCGAAATACTGTCTCTGACTAGAAAAGTAATGGAATCTGAAATACTGTCTCAGGCTAGAAAAGTAATGGAATCCGAAATACTGTCTCGGACTAGAAAAGTAATGGAATCCGAAATACTGTCTCTGACTAGAAAAGTAATGGAATCTGAAATACTGTCTCAGGCTAGAAAAGTAATGGAATTCGAAATACTGTCTCAGACTAGAAAAGTAATGGAATCCGAAATACTGTCTCAGGCTAGAAAAGTAATGGAATTCGAAATACTGTCTCAGGCTAGAAAAGTAATGGAATTCGAAATACTGTCTCAGGCTAGAAAAGTAATGGAATCTGAAATACTGTCTCAGGCTAGAAAAGTAATGGAATTCGAAATACTGTCTCAGACTAGAAAAGTAATGGAATCCGAAATACTGTCTCAGGCTAGAAAAGTAATGGAATTCGAAATACTGTCTCAGACTAGAAAAGTAATGGAATCTGAAATACTGTCTCAGGCTAGAAAAGTAATGGAATTCGAAATACTGTCTCAGACTAGAAAAGTAATGGAATCCGTAATACTGTCTCAGACTAGAAAAGTAATGGAATCCGAAATACTGTCTCTGACTAGAAAAGTAATGGAATTCGAAATACTGTCTCCGGCTAGAAAAGTAATGGAATTCGAAATACTGTCTCAGACTAGAAAAGTAATGTAATTCGAAATACTGTCTCAGACTAGAAAAGTAATGTAATTCGAAATACTGTCTCAGACTAGAAAAGTAATGGAATTCGAAATACTGTCTCAGACTAGAAAAGTAATGGAATTCGAAATACTGTCTCAGACTAGAAAAGTAATGGAATCCGTAATACTGTCTCAGACTAGAAAAGTAATGTAATTCGAAATACTGTCTCAGACTAGAAAAGTAATAGAATCCGAAATACTGTCTTAGACTTGAAAAGTAATAGAATCCGAAATACTGTCTCTGGCTTGAAAAGTAATGGAATCCGTAATACTGTCTCAGACTAGAAAAGTAATGGAATCTGAAATACTGTCTCAGACTAGAAAAAGTAATGAAATTAGAAATACTGTCTCAGACTAGAAAAGTAATGGAATCCGAAATACTGTCTCAGACTAGAAAAGTTATGGAATCCGTAATACTGTCTCTGGCTAGAAAAGTAATTGAATTCGAAATACTGTCTCTGACTAGAAAAGTAATGGAATCCGAAATACTGTCTCAGACTTGAAAAGTAATAGAATTCGAAATACTGTCTCAGGCTTGAAAAGTAATAGAATCCGAAATACTGTCTTTGGCTTGAAAAGTAATAGAATCCGAAATACTGTCTCAGACTTGAAAAGTAATAGAATTCGAAATACTGTCTCAGGCTTGAAAAGTAATAGAATCCGAAATACTGTCTTAGGATTGAAAAGTAATAGAATCCGAAATACTGTCTCAGGCTTGAAAACTAATCGAATCCGAAATACTGTCTCCGGCCAGAAATGTCATGGATTCATTATTTTTAAGCAAAATATCGTTGGCAATATTCTATCCAAATTGCTTTTTTGATAGAAAGTTGTCATTCAAACCACAAGAAGGTCCCACCATTGACAAAGTAAATCATATTATTATGACAGGGGATGTAAGCGGCATGAATTCATCTTGAAGTGTGGTTATAAAAATAGCTCCTTATTAACCGATGACATGAGTCCGTCGTAGCGGGGATAAAAATGACGCATGGAAATTCACCTGTACAGAAAAGCATAGGTATGCAGTCATGTGTGTCGATATAAAGGGTTTAACAAGATCCCTCTTCCATCCCATACTTTTCCGAGCCATTCGTTGTCATAAAGTGTACCTCATTGAGAATGGTCCTGTCGAAACAGTTGTATTAGATGTCATTCATCTTTGTTAACTTTCTGTCGTTGATAAAGTAAAACATAGCAATTTCAAATAATATCTGTTTTATTTATTTTTATTTTTTGCATTGCAGACGTATGTAAAAAGAGGTTCCATGGTAAAACGATGATCCAAATGGACAGACTTTGTTGTAAACAATGTCATCTCCATTCATTTAAATAGACCTCATGCATAATTACTAGATAAAATATACCTATAATAGACGCTTGTTGTTTCCCGGGTCAACACTATAATTGTGAATTTAGTTTAACAAATCAGCGTGAACTAAATGAAAAAAGCTTTTCTTTATTTAAGATGCGTTTTAATTTTTACTTGATAGACCCTGCAAATATAGTAATGTGAAGTTTCGTTACTTTGCTGTACTATCTCTAGGAGAAAAATATTCACACCTGTCTTTCTTGGATTGATTAATAACTTTTTAACGGTTTCGGTATTTACTATGATTTCCACTGAATAACTATTCATAAAAGACTAGAGGAACAACTCAGAAGATACATGTAGTTAGCATTATAGGTGTTCGATATCTCAGTTTATTAAACCATCTTAAGTTTTGACTTTGGTCTATTTCGACATTTATTTTACCGCAGATTTTGTGGATTTATCTGGGAAGAAATGAGCTTTGTATACCTAATGCATTCCAAACTCCACATAGTGACAAACTTTGCCAGAATGATTATCATTGTATTCCGTCTGAATATCAATCAAGGCAAATAAAACTTTACTGTTTAGTTTGCCACAAACACATTTTATACACGACATGCTTGTGTTTTTATCCGAGTCGAGCTCAACTTTACAGGCTTCTGCCCACTTGAAACTAGCACTGCTTTGGTCGTTTACATTATATCGTTTCTGTCTGACCCTTGCGTTTAATCTACATCTCCCAAAATCACCCATGTGTCATACAAATATATTAAGCCATGGCAAAGTCTGAGAACATCTGTCCCTTGGACTTTTGATCTAATGTTGTCTAATATATCGCCTTACCCCAAACACAGCTTGTGCTTATTATGTATGCACTCATCTGTTTGGCAAAGTCAGTAATAGCGGGTGAGTGAGTGAGTGATTTGGGTTTTACGTCCTGCTCGTCAGTATTTCAGTTATATGAAGACGTTGTCTCCTTGTTGAAGGGCGGATTTCCACCGCTCTTTTAGGTGCTGCCTCACCGAGACTTGCCGAAGACACCCAGCAAGCCCCCTCACCCAGTCACAGTATACTGACACCGGGCCAACCAGTCGCTGCTCTAACTCCTGTTGCTGAGCGTCAAGCAAAGCAGCAGCTACCACTGTTAAAGGTCACAACACCCAGTTTGTGTTTTCTCAGCCAATGAAAATTGACTTCGAGTATGCTGGAGCTAGGAGGTGGCTTACATAGTGATAGTTTGGTATCTGGGTTATTTGAATATTGGATTGAAACTAACATAGGTCTACTGTACATACTTTAAGCTTTCAATCAATGCCTGATAACAGATTTTTGTGTTGTTTTTTTAATGTTCACCCAATTTTGAAAATACCAACGTTTGGCTAGAAAAAGTAAGCCTAAAACTGTCAAAATGGCGGTACCCATGTTAAATTGTGTGTAGCGTGAAACCGACATACACTATGTCAACTTTATTTGGTTGTAAAGGATTTCTCATGTGTTGATCTATTTGAAAATGGTTAGGAAAAGTCTTAACGAGATTTAGGTAATTAGCCACAAGTCAAAACGTTAACATTACCGCAAATGGGAAATGAAACTGTATCATGTAACCTATAGTGAAGTGTGAAAAATAAGTATTTTGTTCTAAATTTTCAAACCACCACCATTTTTGGTGCCGTTGTATCTGGACTACATATTTGAAATATAAAATAAATGAATTCAGTGAAATTTTTTAAATGTTCACCACTTTTTCTGAAAAACAGGCTTTTGTAGACCAGGGCTAGGTTTGAGCAGACACAAGACTCTTATTGTAGGGTGTAAAATACCTCTATATGCCTCAGTAGTGATCCATTTCCATCAATGAGGTGTAGGAATGATATTTCACTTCTTGGAATTATTAATGTTTTTCAAAGCAAATGATTATTTCAAGCTCATTAGCTATTGATGTAAAATAACCAGACCACCACCCCCCCCCCCCCACCCCTCCCACTCCCTTCCCTGTGGGTCTGAAATGATATAATCTGTACAAATTGCACTTTTTATCTCTGTCAAATTTAGGGCCACAATCATGTCAGCTTACCTGCTAAGAGATAAAAAGTGCATCTCTTAACATTTGGACTGTTTGAAAGCTAATAAAACTTCTCCAGTGATTTAAAAACTGTCAAATTTAGGGCCACAATCATGTCAGCTTACCTGCTAAGTTTTTAAATCACTGGAGAAGTTTTATTAGCTTTCAAACAGTCCAAATGTTAAGAAATCAGACATTTTTTTGACGGGTGGGGTGGGTTATCTCCCCTGGCTCTGCCCTTATGGCAGTCTCTAACCCGGACAGATGCTAACAGTAAACTACAATCAACAGCCAATCATTTCCAGCAAATTTGAAGGGTATTTGATGATTCACTTTTTTTATAGTGAGGAATAACATTTTGAATTGGTCCTCATAAAAACTTTAAAATTTAAGCCTAGAAACATGAAGGGGTGGGTGTGTAAATTACCTCACACATTCAAAACGACTGGCCGAAAAGCTTGGATCTTTTGAAATTCAATTTGATATTGGTTAATAAAAGCAAAGTTATTAAATTTTACAAATTTCGAGGACTTTTTTCCTTGTTATAGGTCACAACACCCAGTTTGTGTTTTCTCAGCCAATGAAAATTGACTTCGGGTATGCTGGAGCTAGGAGGTGGCTTACATAGTGATAGTTTGGTATCTGGGTTATTTGAATATTGGATTAAAACTAACACAGGTCTACTGTACATACTTTAAGCTTTCAATCAATGCCTGATAACACATTTTTGTGTGTTTTCTTTTAATGTTCCCCCAATTTTGAAAATACCAAAGTTTGGCTAGAATAAGTAAGCCTAAAACTATCAAAATGGCGGTACCCATGTTAAATTGTGTGTAGCTTGAAACCGACAT
This sequence comes from Lepidochitona cinerea, assembly GCA_963971465.1. Taxonomy (NCBI): domain Eukaryota; kingdom Metazoa; phylum Mollusca; class Polyplacophora; order Chitonida; family Tonicellidae; genus Lepidochitona; species Lepidochitona cinerea. The sequence continues at coordinate 27,799,465 of OZ020553.1, forward strand.
GCACTGTGTCAACTTTATTTGGTTGTAAAGGATTTCTCATGTGTTGATCTATTTGAAAATGGTTAGGAAAAGTCTTAACGAGATTTAGGTAATTAGCCACAAATCAAAACGTTAACATTACTGCAAATGGGAAATGAAACTGTATCATGTAACCTATAGTCGTTGGTCTGACTCGACCCAGGCTTGAACCCGGATCTCCCAGGCCTGAAGCGGACGCTCTACCGACTGAGCTATCAGTAATAGCGGAGATTGGAATTTATTTTAGTACAGTGGTAATATTATTTAAAGGTGTCCTAACTTTGTCCTCATTTCAACATACGGCAATATTGTTTGCCTAATATATGGCCCTTGTAATCAAAAATCGATTACATCGCGGTATATGTACAGACACGCGCACAAGTAAATTTTACACACCCTAGCCACTTGCAGGAAGAAACACTTGGATAACATCTTTTAGGGTTTTCTTCTTAATATTACCATTGGTGACAATGATTTCATCCGGATTCCACGCTTCCATAATGCTGGTAGTGTTTATTGCCTTTTCTGTGGCTGTGGAAGCAGACGTGTCCTCCATGTGTCCAGCTGGACGAGACGGTCGGGATGGTAAACCAGGTAGAGATGGTATTCAGGGACCTTATGGACCTCCCGGTTCCCCTGGTTATGCACAGTCAGATATGAAGTATATGATGGATAGTCTTCTTCAACCTATAACTGAAAAACTCAGGGATAGCTTGGATAGACTGGAAAAACTAGAAAAGTGTTGCCAAGCGGAAGTGTCCCCGGGAATATCTATTGGAGGAGCTGTGTACACGCGATGGGGAAGAAATATCTGTCCATCGTTTTCCAAAAAACTCTACTCTGGTGTCGTGGCCGGGTCGCATTTCAAACACAAAGGTTCGGGTGTAAATCAGCTGTGTTTACCACTTAACCCTCAATGGAATCATACTGTCGCTGGACATCAATCTGGTTCCTATGTATACGGTACGGAGTTCCAATTGAACCATGGTAATTCTGGGTTTCTGAAGGAAAATTCCGGCGGGAAATCTCAACACGATCACGAGGTTCAGTGTGCAGTTTGTCACACACCGGGACGACTGAGTCACGTGATGATACCAGCACGTTTGGAGTGTCCAACTGGATGGACATTAGAATATATTGGTTTTCTGATGGCCCAGCACAGCACACATCCCAAATCCGAATACGTGTGTGTTGATCAAAATCCGGATGCTCATCCGGGTACCTCATCAAACTTGGATGGAAACCTACTTTACATTACAGAGGCTGCTTGTGGATCTCTTCCCTGCCCCCCATTCGTGCATGGATCTGTACTGACCTGTGTTGTGTGTACGAAGTGATTCAAAAGTGTATCAGAACTGACAGTCAAATTCATTAACAAGTAAAGTCTTTAAATACATATTATATAATTGTTTGACATTTATCTTGATTGATAATGGCTTGTAAAAAATAGTACGTTGATAGTAAACCTATATAGGTAAACCAACTGTCCTTTTGTTACATATATTTCTGAACACTAAAACACACAAGCACAGGAAAAAACTTCTTGTCTAATATAACCATGGAGACAAGTTTGTAATTGTGTTAAAAAGAGGTATACCATTTAGACCTTTATACCCCATCATAAACTGTTGCAATAAAGTAAACCTATGATATTTCATTAGGTTGACGACTAACAGGAGCTTGGCCTTAGTCAGTAGAATTTTCTGGAACACTTTGTATTACATTGACAATGCTTACGTATCTTAAAGTGGCATGAGCTGCCAAAATTCACACTTTTTTCATAATTTCTGATCGTCACAACAATAAGAGGCTTTCAAGAGGCCGTCGAAAAAACTAAATGATTAACGTTGGAATGAGGAAGATCCATACAGTATGTGGCCTGTACGAACCGAAAATGTGTTCGAAATGTAAACAAAATGTAAATAACCGGGACGACCATTCATTCATTCTAAGCCAAAGTTAGTTCAAAACAATATTTTATCGTACATTTTCGAGACTAGAAGCACTAAAAAGCTTCTGAATTATACTTCTTGAGAAAAATAGCCAATAATTTTAACATTCTGTTTTACCGTAAAAATATCAACATTTTGGCAGCTTATGCCCCTTTAAGCTATGGTAAGAATATCGTCAGACTATATATTATAGGGTCATGGGAAAGGACAGTGAAAATTTGCCCCCACCCCCACCCCTTTCCCAGAAAAACCTAGGTAGAAGGCAGACAGGGGAGTTTAGCCCTGACCAGTATGTCTTTCAAACTCTTGTTCTTTTTATAAGCAATGGAGGTATACACGAAAGGGGCGTCTATTTTAAAAGGAGAGAAAAAAAAAACAACAACAGACATTTGTATCGAACGGGTTCCGTAAGACTATACCTTTTCTGAAATTTCTACACTGACCTCCACAAGTAGTGTCGACACTACTTTCCGTTGATTGATTGATTGTGTGGTATTTTACGCAAGATTATTTCACTTATATGACGAAGTCAGTTTTATTGTGGGGGGAAACCGGGCTCTATGCCCGGAGGAAACCCAAAGCCACCCGGTGGTACCTGGCAACCATCCCCCATACGTCGTTCGATTGAAAACCAAGTCAGAAAACGTTCCAATTTTTATTTGTACAGGTTGGGATTCGAACCCGCGACCCATTGGTGGAAGGTTGTTCGGATTGAGCGTCTAACGCTCTACCTACTGAGCCACGGAGACCCAACCTTCATTACAGGGTGAAGATATATGTACTTATTTACTTATCTATCCTGCTACGCTGTATATGAGTATGTTTGTTACGTTTTTGTACCTATGAGCAATTAGTTTCTGAGCGGACAGTATGTGGTCCGATTTAGACAGCGAAATAACAATATTTCGAGTTTCGATTGTTTGTGTTGTGGGGTAGGGAGGATCAGATGGACCAAACTTATGGAGCAGATCTTCTGTTGCATGGTGAAGTGAAGATGTTTTTGTCTGATTCGACATGTTTGAACAGTAGTGTTAGTTCGCAGCGTCGATATTTTGTAATTCTACATTTGGTATTTAAGGCCTGTGAAAGTGCTCTCCCCCACTACTCAAGCCCTAACTGTACGGTAATAACATTCACTGTCTATCTGCTCTTAGGTTTTAAGTCTAGTAGTAGTGGCGAAGTATAGAAGTCAATCATGGGTGATGAGGATGAAGATTGTATGGGACTATCCCAGATAGAGGGTTAGGACTTGATCTGAAAATAGAGATAGAGAACCGGGAAAAACGGTCAAATAGCAACTCCCAAGACACACAAACAAAAAGTCTCAAGATTGTGATGTCATTAGTAGATGGCGTTCAAGTAGGTAATTTAAGTCACAGTCAGTTTGGCCAGGCTATATACACTGCAACGTAAAGGTACATGTAGTTAAAAACTTAAGTCACAAGATGTGTTCATAACAAATGGTGTGAAATGAACTGATAATTATATTCAAAGATAACATCATAACTAGATGTACAGTATGGCGTGAATCAGACCTATTTTGTCTGGAAAACGTCAAAAAATCTAAAAAACAAAAAAAAACATGTTGTCAAAAACTTAAGTCACAAGGTTTGTTCATAACATTTGTAAGAGCCAAGGTCAAGTAAAAAAATCACCCAAGGTTAACAATACCATGGGGGTCCATGTCACATGTAAAGTTGAAACCAAATCTAAAAGCAGGGGACTTATTTATGGAATTGGGGAGGGGTTATGGAAAAGACAGATTAAACGGCGCAGGTGGTGGTTTGGGTGGTCCTTTTCTGAAAATTACACTACCATAATTTAAAGGCCCACTTGCCGCCGTAGCCTGTTTAAATTTGCTAAGAAAACCAATTTACATGAGCTTAGTACGACTAATACCACTAAACTTAAACATGTTTCATTTCATTTCATTTATTCACCATAAAAATTAACATTAAATACATGATTTCCTTTGGTGTATACATAGGCGGGAATAAAGTTCCGAGGAACTTGTTCTATCCCAAAATTTGTGAGGTTTTTAACAGTAAATTATAATTTAATATGGCGGAAATTAGATGAGATGCTTTTGGAAGAACGTATGTACATGTACCTTTAGTATATAATAACAGTGCTATGGTTTACGAGGAGAGTAAATATTGTTTTAATTTGGTTTTAAAGAGAGATGTTGATGTTATAGATTTCAGTTGATCGGGTAGTTTATTCCACTCTCGAGGACTTTTAATTTTTATCGTATGCAGAGATAGGTTGCTGTTGTAGAATGGTCTGTAGAGGTTGTAGCTACGTGATCTTGTAGAGTATTGATGAATATCAGATTGCCGAGAGAATAGTGTTTGCTGAGACAAGGGTAAACGGAAAGGATGATGTATGAAGTTATGAGCAATGAGTAAAGAGGATAGATCATTAAGCTGATAGATGTCTAATATTTTAAGGCGTAGGAAGATAGGATAAGTTGGGGAGAGCCTATGAGAGTAAGTAATGATACGGATAGCTTTTTTTGGAGGACGAGGAGAGATTGTAGCTTGCTTTTATAGGTGTTACCCCACAAAGCATTGGCATAGGTCAGGTATGGTGATATTAGGGCATGATAGAGGATGACAAGAGTGTGTTTATTAAGACTACTTCTGATATGTCTGATGATCCCAATATTGCGCGATATTTTTTTAGAAATGTAATTAATATGAGATGTCCATGACAGTTTTTCGTTAAAAATGATACCTAAGAATTTAAACTCTGTAACTTTTTCAATTGTAGTATTATTAAGAACTATATCAGAATGTATATGTGGTAATTTTCGACCGGGACTTATAATCATATATTTAGTTTTTAGAGTATTTAAGGACAGTTGATTTGCTTCGAGCCAGAGTTGAATATTTTTGAGTTCATCATTCATGGTGGATACTGCGTCATGCAGATTATCAGATGAGTAAAACACACTGGTGTCATCTGCAAAAAGGATGAAATTTAGGAGTGATGAACAGGAAACTATGTCATTTATGTATATGAGAAAGAGAATTGGACCAAGAATGGAACCCTGGGGAACACCCGTAGAAATAGAAGAAAAAGAAGAAAGAGAACCATTATAGTTCACTACTTGTTGTCTGTTAGAAAGGTAGTCGCGAAACCAAGGAGAATGAAAACCGTAATGCTGCAACTTAAAAGATAGAATATCTTTGGTCAACAGTGTCAAAAGCTTTAGAGAGATCAAGAAAGGTTACTATGTTGTAGAGGTTATTATCTTTTGTTTGTACTAGTTTATGGTATAAATAGGATGCTGCAGAAAGAGTAGAATGGTTGGATCGAAAGCCATGCTGATTGGAAGAAAGTATATGATTTATTTTAAGATGCTCTAAAACCATATCGCATGCAAGCCTTTCTATGATTTTACTAAATGATGGTAAGACAGATATAGGGCGATAGTTTTGCATGAGTTGGGCGTTCCCCGCTTTAAAGATAGGTGATACTTTGGCCATTTTTAGTGAGTTAGGAACAGAACCAGATAGGAAAGAGAGATTGATGATATGAGTAAGAGGTGCGGAGATGAGATGAGAAACGAGTTTAAGTGAAGATACCGCAATTCCGTCCAGTCCTGCAGACTTGAGATTATCAATGGTGGATTGTACGTCAGAAGGAGTTACTGTTTGAAATTGAAAGTTGGTGTCGGGTATTTCGGGTAAGTAATCTAATTTTTGTTCTAGGTTTGGGTATCTGTGATTTTAGGTTATCTGCAGCTGTTGTAAAGTATTCGTTAAATGTATTGGCTATTTTGGTTTTGTTTGAGATTTCGTTGTCATCTATATGGAATGTATCGGGCAGTGGGGAGTGTTTTTTTCGTTGCAGGAGTTGATTTAATACTTTCCATGTTTCTTTAATGTTATTGTTCGACCTATTAAATTGATCTTCAAAGTATGCTTTTCGTGAGTTTGTTAACAATTTGTTCAATTTATTTCGAAATGAGCGGTATTTCTGTTTAGTTATAGGGTTATTGGTAATCAGTTGTTCACGATAAAGTTTATTTTTACTATGAATAGATTTGAGTATGGCTGGTGTTACCCAGGGTTTTATAATGGGGCACTTTGGAAGGGTTACAGTAGATAAAGGAAAAGAGGAGTTGTATATGGAGGTGAAAACATCATTGAATGACGCAAAAGCGTCGTCAACGTTGTCTTTGGGCATGACATTGCTCCAGTTTGTATTTTGGATAGTTTCCTTAAATCTAGTTTTGTGTTGGTCAGTCATTTTACGAAATGCTATTTTTTTATCAATTTGTTTTGGTGGAAAAGAACTCGATGTAGATGTATGAACGTGAATAATGGGGAAATGATCGGTGATGTCAGTAAGTAATAAAGCAGAAAGAGGGTGATCTTCGTGAAAATTTGTGAATATATTATCAATTAAGGTGGCAGAACTATGTGTTACGCGGGTGGGTTTAGTTATGTGAGGGAAAAAATAATGGCATTTCATGAGGTTAAGGAAGTCTTGAGACGGGGTATGGTCATTAGTTTTAAATAGGTCGATATTGAAGTCTCCCAGAAGTATACACTTACGTGAAGATGGAATTTGTTGCAGGGTGTTAAATAGATGGTCATTAAAGGAATTTATGTCTTTCCCAGGTGGTCGGTATACGATTCCAACAATATATGTTGTGTTAGAGTGGATAATTTCTACAAAGAGTGTTTCGCAGTTGTCATCGTTTTGGTTGAATGAAAGATCATCTCTAACTCTGCAGGACTGAACGGAGTTACTGACAAAGAGATTGACACCACCCCCTTGCCTGTTTGTCCTAGATCGTGAATAAGATGTAAAGCCGGGGAATTGATGAAGATGTTCAGTGGAAGGATTCAGCCAGCTTTCAGAAAAACCTAGAACTGTAAAAGTATGATTGAGATTGTTTAACAGGCCAGATATTTCATCAAAGTGTTTATTTAAACTTCGTGCATTCATGTGAAAAATAGAAAATTGTTCAGATTTTGAGTCAGAAGATGAAAGTTTGTGTTTTAGAGAGGATTCTGAAAAGTAATTGGATTGTTGTGAATTTATTACGGACCAGTGTTGTTGTTCATGTTCATTGTCGTCTGTCGGAGTCTTACAGTCATCTATTGTATTAAGTTCAACTGGATTAAATCACATATTTTCTATAAGTTGCATATCTATATAGTTGGCAACAGGGGGTGGTGTAATCATGGGGGATAATTCAGTCATGTCATGAAAAGGTAGGAATTCAAAGAGATTGACAGTGTCTTGGCCCTCGAGAGTGGATGCATCAACATATAAGGTAGACATAGTTTACAAACAGGTGGAAGCACGGTATCACATGGTTAATAGTCACATAAGACGGCACATAGAATGATACAAAAATAAAAAAACTGAAAAGACAAAATATACATATAACAATCATTATGTTAAAGTATATACAATAGGACATAGGGTTGGTTGCTTTTTTCCCTTCTTTTTTTGTTCCGATCATATAATATGTATTATTCAGTTTGTAATAAATAATAATGAAGTGGGTTGGTCTCACTATTTCAGTTGCATTTGGCAATAGTGGGAAGAAAGGAATGGATGTATGGTGAGCAAAAAGGTTCATGTTAGACTGAACAATTAAATCAGTCAGAGAGAAAAAAAACTGGAAAAAATCATCAGGAATGACCACAAGAACGGGAAATATAAAAGACACTTAGGGCCGGGGACATAAGATTCTAAGAATAAACATAGACATTTAGGACAGGGGACATTTATAGGTTACTCAGAATAAAAATAGACATTTAGGACAGGGGACATAAGTTACTAAGAATATAAATAGACATTTAGGACAGGGGACATACGTTACTAAGAATAAAAATAGACATTTAGGACAGGTACATAAGTTACTCAGAATAAAAATAGACATTTAGGAAAGGGGACATAAATTACTAGACATAGTTAGTCTAAATCACTTTACATACACACATCTGTCATAGAGTATAGAGCGTGACGTCACATCACCATAATATGCTACAGAAAACTCCAGCGTTGAGCGAATCGTGAAACACAGCTTGAGGTCACATCGAAATCCAGCGGTGAGAGGAATAATAACACTGGTTGGAGCCACAACAAGCTCACACAATCCAACGGAGAGAAGAAAAAAACAGAATCCAAAAACCAGGGAATAAAATACACAGTATGAAAATGACACAGCACAAATGTAGACACATTTGACAAACAGAAAGTCACACGATAAGAAAAGCATAGTTTGAAGTCAAATCACAAACACCAGAATACAAGCAGCGGACATGGAAAAGCGTCGATAGTGGGAAGCATAGAAACAAGCATTTCAGTAACATATAGAAAACGGCTATTATTTACACAGAATACAAGCACCACATTTTAATCACATAACGGAGTTAAATGGGGAATTTGGTTAATGGAGATGCATCCCTTTCAGCTAAAGCCCGGAGACAGATTTCAGATTTTACCTGTTTTATAACCCCACTAACATTTTTCACAAAGATCTTACCATCTCTGGACCAGGCGGAATCGACTGATGGGTGGTTGGCTGCGGCTTTGAGTAGTGATTGATTGACAGGTGTCAAATCTTCCTTAATTACGATTTTCGTTCCTTTGAGTGCTTTTCTTTTGTAAATACATTCGTTCTTCAGTCTTCTGTTCATGAATTTGACAATTACACCTCTAGGTCGTGAGTCATTGGCTGGAAATGGCCCCAGTCTGTGTGCAATGTTTACGTCACAAGATTTTATATTCATACTTAATTTGTCATTGATTGTGTGTACAACCTTGTCAATACATTCTTCTACTGTCTCTGTCTTATTATCGCCCTCCAGTCCATAGGACACATAAAACATGTCTAGTTAGCTTTAGAATGTAAAAATGGGGTGAAAAACAAACGAAGAATCGAAGCCTGATTACAACAACAACGATCAGTGTCGGTCAACTTTCGTGTTGGATTACCCTCATTTCAGGCGTTTTTGTCTGTGGTTTACACTCAAACAATCATCAGCAGGCTTTTCCAGTCGCTGTTAACCGATCGTCAGTCTGTATTTCTCAGATAAATAGGCCTACGTAAAATTACACTGTGCCGTTAGTTCACTCACTCGACTGAAACATAAAATCGCCAATAGGGGGCAGTGTGGTTTGTTTACGTTCCGGGTACCTAACAATTCAAATTTTCAAATTCAAATTAAAAATACAAAGTGACGTCCAAACTTTTAAATTTTGGTAAAAATAGAAAGTTCCTAACTTATTTTGTCTGGGAAAAATACAGAAAACGGTCTTTCTTTTTTAATGTAAACAATATTCCTGATTTTCGCGGCAAGTGTGCCTTTAAAGTGGCATGAGCTGCCAAAATGTTTATATTTTGACGTTAAAAACATTGACGTTGTACGATAAAGAATTGTTTTGAACTAACTTCGGCTTAGAATGAATGAATGGTCGTCCCAGTTATTTAAATTTTGTGTACTTTTCGAACACGTTTTCGGTTCGTACAGGCCACATACTGTATAGATTTTCCTCATTCCAACGCCAATTATTTAGTTTTTCGATGGCCTTTAAAACCTCTTATTGTCGTGACGATCAAAAATTATGAAAAAAGTGTGAATTTTTGCAGCTCATGCCTCTTTTAACAAAGCGCTTAGTTGCTGATATGTATTTACAAACAAACTCCATCAGCATTTCATTTTACTTATTTGCTAAATCGACAGATCCGTACAATAAGTGTGTTGTGCTTAAATTAGAAATAAAGCCATTATTACTCAATCTTCAAACAAGATCTGTCTTTGTGTCGTGAATATAGTACGATAAAGAATACGAGATAGGATAAGCTCGCAAGGGAAGTAATTGGCCAATACTACTTCCTGTCAATTACCGCCGAGCCTGATGACGTCACATAGATTTACGCAAAGCTTTCTGGGTAAAATATACCTCAGTTCGCCATTTTGTTTGTTGGTACTTAGCAAGCTGTCACTTTTTTGGAAAACATTGATGACATAAACCTGTTTTTATCGACACATTTTTCGGATAACTTATCGCCTTTTACGTCTTTTTCTCGATAGAGTATTATTCCAACCGCCATAGTTAAAAATTATTTTAAGATCCCTCAATACCCCGAAATGCTTTGCGCGTATATTCCAAGTGACGTCATCAAACAATCGGTCAATTTCTACTTGTAAGTGGCAGCCGGTCACAGTTTCATTTCCTTCAATTCTCATTTGCGGTAATGTTAATGTCTGCTCTCACAGCACAAAATTGAACTTAAAAATGGTAATTTCCAATTTTCATTTTTCGATATCAAAAATTGAAAATTGATTTAACGAACGTTACACGGACCGTCTAGCTACAACTACTTGTAGTTCAGCATTTTGATAATGATTCATTAGTCCCTGGACCACTATTCATGAATGATATTGCTCAGCGCCTAGATATGACCCAGTTTATCCAATGAGCCCGGATCGGAATCCCGTGGAACATGTGTGTGATGTTTTTGGGGCGCAGGATTCAATGTCGTGATCCTCCTCTACAACATTTGCAGGATTTGGAAGCAGCCCGTGTATATAAAAACATTACAAAATGTTCTTGACTTCTCTCAATGTGTACAGCCTGTCTCTCAAAAGCCATAGCTCTCGGTAGACTCATATATAAGCTTACTAAAGAAATTATCATCTGTAAGGGGAATAAGGGTAATATATCTGTATAATTAATAATGATAATAATAATAATATACGTATGATAATAGTAATTTAAGGGAATACTATTTTCTATCCGGTTTTATACCATGATGATCATCTACAGGGATTTAGATTGAAACATGAAGGTGAAAGGTGTTCAAATGTGAAATTGTCACATTTGTAAATTTGACAATTTGAGGGGAACAGTTTTCCAGCTATAGCAAAAACTAAAACTATATAGACACTTATAGAGAGAAAAATGTTCCTCTCAAATTGTCGTATTTTCACATTTGGTCAACTTTCTTGGGTAATTTCTTATCATAATCTATCAATGCCTAGTTTAAAAACTTTTTAATAACCTTTTTCAAAAGTAACTCCTTACAAAAAAGCGATGAATAAAATGCCATAAACATTTTGTAGAAAGGATAGTTGGCTGATTGTAGCTTACTGTAAGCATCTTGGGAATGCCACAAGCCAAGGGGGATAACTCATCCCATTCGTTAGGTCTCATTTTGTGTCATCTGTGTAATATGCGTGTAATATGCGTGTCGTAACGTATAGGGCCTATGTCATTTCAGATCCAAAATAGAGAGAGTTAATAGAGGAAGATTGAGGGGGTGGATATTATACATCTTTAGTCTCATCTAAAACATCTTGAAGGAGAGGGAAAGGGAGGAAATTAGTAAATGCAGTACATGCGAGGTCAATTTTCCTTTCCAACGGAACCAAAACCGATAGTCGGGTGGCTGATAGTGCAGGTTGTAGTCATACGAGATAGGATAAGCTCGCAAGGGAAGTAATTGGCTAATACTACTTCCTGTCCATTTCTACTTGTAAATGGCACGCTCCACTGACGACCGAAAAAGTGTTCTCTAAATCTAGTCTTTTATCCACAAAAGTCTGCTTTTCAGAATTTTTTTTTAAATACAAGTCACGTAAACTTGTGGTATAACATCTCTTTGAATGTACGATAAGCAATTACTATAGAAGCTGGTTTGGTGTCTCTTGCCTGCTGGCTCTATCTTAGCCACGCCTATAGACCTCTGGAACACACCCTAAGTGTCAACACGAAGTATTCAACTAGAATTGATGTAGTGATGTTTTTAAGTGTTATGCCAGTCTCGGATTCAAATCCATTGCTTGAATTCGTGTGAACATCTTCTAGAATATTCTACCAGGAAGTCCCAGGCCCGATACACCGTCGTCTAAAATTGGCGAGAGGTAATTTAACCACTGTACAATCGAACTGGCTCGAGATGCACTCTTATGTATTTCGAACAACTATCGCCGATACCATTTGGAAAAATCACGAGATTAGCAAAACCCGCATGTCCTTTAATCTCGAGTCGCGTTTCTTTTGTTTCCTTTGTCACTGAGGCCTTTCCCTCTCGAAAGCTGTAGAAGTATTAAAGCGTTAAACATATAGTAACCAAAATGGCGGCTTGTTGTTGTCCACATGACAACGATTCATTATGGATTCTTTAAAAGTGGCTCGCCGATGTTTTAGTTTATGTTTCAAAGATATTTAATTGCAGAGTTCAAGCCAATTTAGGGTTTGGGATTATTATACTGTTTGGTGATCAATAAGCCTCTTTCGAGTTTGGCTAAAACCCCGCGAGATCACGCGATAAATGAGTTTAGGGGTATAACTTTCACTGACTAGCCGATCGTTTAACATTAGCGTCTATGGTGATCGACGGTTATCGTGTGGTTTTGTCTTTGAATCTTTATTTCTAAATCATTTCTTAATCCAAATTTTTATGGAAGCACACTAGAAGCTATCAGTTGCCTTTTTGTCAGTTGACTGTCAATAAAAACATTTATATCGCGTGGATAAGCTTCTAAGTTGTCAAAATTCAACGGTGAAAACACAACTAAGACGAGTTATTTTTGTGTTAGAAATAATATTATTTTTTTGTCCGTCAAAAAGAAATATCTAATGGATTTGTATACATCTTGATATGTCTCAGAAAAAGACTTTTGTAAAAAGTATAGATTGTAAGCTCAAAATGACAGACATAACAACAGGGTTACAGCCAATCTCCATAAGCACTAATGTTAATCGGACAGCCGATCGGTGAAAGTTATACCCCTAAACACAGATCTCGCGTGATCTCGTGGGACTTCTGTCAAACCCGAAAGGGGCTTATTGTTTTAGTAAGTATATGATTACTTACATTGTTGTTTATTATATAATTATGCCAGTGATGTTTCTTGTGTATCGAGGAACATTTTAGTATATAAAACACCTATGGGCATGGAATAATAATTAAATAAGAGCCAATTCAAAACAAAACAAGTGATTTGGGTTTCAAGGGTTATTAGCACTGCAGAAAAAGTAGTAAACGTGAATAGCAGAAGAGTTCAGACAATTATGTCGTATATCATAAGCCAATCTTACAAACATGTAGGTCCATATTGCAGCCGAAATCCCTTTGGAGCGTCATATTGGAGTTCTACCCGGGCAATGACGACGTTATCGATTGACTGTGCAAGTTATTACCAGCATACGACCTTCGAGGCCAGGTTATATCAGCAGACGGACCAAGCCCTAAAGCCAATACAATACTACACATTATTAATTGACTTTCAATGTTATTTGCAAAATACGGAGAAACGGTTACACTCATACAGGGCTTACCAGGGCAAATACGTACAAACAGTGCTAATACGAACAAACGAGGTCGATACGGACTGGGCCAATACGACATCAAACATAACGACCGTTTCATTGCTATCACTTCAAAATCCCAACGCCATTTTTTCTTGAAATCATCAACAGAAAAAAAGAAAATAGTCACTGTAATGTCCAACAATTATATCAAACGGACTTTTAATATCTTTTATTTCCAAGTTATACTTTTAGATGTAACACAAGTGTTGTCGCGATACTGATCATGTTAACAGCAGCTACGTAACTGTTCCAGAATATACGTTACTAAATATTATCAACCACCTGCACGTATTCAACGTTGGCAGTTATGTCTTCAACCATACAACTTCAAAGTGCACTACAAATCAGGAAAAGAAAATCCTGCGGACTTTATGTCTAGACACCCTACCTCATGTGACTCTGAAAATTCTAGATGTACCAAATCTGCCGAACAGTACGTCAATTTCGTTTCTTACCATGCTGTACCCAAAGCATTGACCATTCAAGAAATTCAAGATGCCACATCTAATGATCCAACATTACAGCACTTAATTTAAACCATTCAAAACGGACAGTGGCACAAAATCGACAAATTAGACAACAGCAGTGTCGATGCCAAAGCACTTCAGTGTTTCAGGAAAGTGTCTGATGAACTAACCATCAATTCAGAACACAGCATTGTGCTGCGCGGAACCAGAATCGTCATACCAGCCAGCCTTCAAAACAGAGTAATTTCCCTGGCACACGAAGGTCACCAGGGGGTGGTAAAAACTAAATCACTGTTAAGAGAAAAGGTCTGGTTTCCTGACATTGACTCTATGGTAAAAACTAAGATAGAAGAATGCATCGCCTGCCAAGCAAACTCAAGTTCCCCTGTATCAGAACCACTATCCATGTCCCCTCTTCCTCAATACCCATGGGAGAAAGTTGACATTGACTTTTGTGGACCTTTTCCCTCAGGTGACTATCTCATTGTCGCCTATTACGAATATTCTAGATTTCCAGAAGTAGAAATCATTCAATCAACATCATCTTCAACAGTTATCCCTAAACTGGACAAAATGTTTTCGTCGTATGGAATACCTCAGGAAGTTAAGTCCGACAATGGACCCCCTTTCAACAGTGAAGCTTTTGCCCAATTTTCATCCTATCTCGGATTCCACCATCGACGAATCACACCTCACTGGCCGCAAGCAAACGGCGAGGTTGAGCGGTTTATGCGCACGTTAGGAAAAACTTTGCGCTCCGCCCAGCTCGAACAAAAACCATGGAAACAGGAATTATACACATTTCTAAGGAATTACCGTGCTACTCCACACAGCACCACCGGAGTACCACCTGCTCAAATGATGTTTGGGAGAAGTTTAAACATCGAACTTCCAAATACAAAACCATCACCATCACAATTGGATGTAACATTCCGACTAACCGACAATGATGCCAAACACAAGATGAAGGAATATGCAGACAGACGTCGCAGATCTAACCATCGGTCAATTAAAGTTGGAGATACTGTGTTAGTACGAGAACAGGGCAAAGGAAAGCTAAAGACGAAATTCACACCCCAACCATATGTTGTGATACGCGTCAAAGGCTCCATGAGTATTGCGGGAAATACTCGCAATTCCTCCCATTTCAAGATTATCTCTAGAAGCTGTCATCCAATTCAAATCCATCGACCTGACAGAGATGAAGAGGACGACTATCAAGTTACCCGGAACAATCCACATCTTCCCTCTGGTAGATATCCAAACAGGCAACGTAAAGCACCAACAAGACTAATCCAAGAAATGTGAAACTGTGACTTTAATTCAGATAAACTCCTCCGTCTGTGTTCCTAAAGATATACCTTTTGAACCGTTTCGCGTGTTAAACTTTCAGCAAGATTCCATTTTAATACTCCAAGTTCCATGTTAGCTTTCTTTAGTTTAGTTTTGATAACTGTTTAGTAATTTCAGCGTAAACTTGTGTTATCATGTTTGAACTCGTTTTATCTTTTGTTAACGTATCCACTTGTTCAATCCGAAGAAAGGAAGGGATGTAATGTCCAACAATTATATCAAACGGACTTTTAATATCTTTTATTTCCAAGTTATGCTTTTAGATGTAACACAAGTGTTGTCGCGATACTGATCATGTTAACAGCAGCTACGTAACTGTTCCAGAATATACGTTACTAAATATTATCAATCATCTAGTTCTTGTCAATCACAAGACACCACAGTCACTGTACAGTTAAAGAAAAACAAATATTCTGTCTATTTCATTAGATAAATTAAAAATTGCAGAAATAACAATTTGTAAAAATAAAGAAATATGGCCCTATGTTAAATGTACAAAAGGGGGACAATTCCTGGTACGCTACACCTAGCTCACTTTATGTCGTTATCATTACTAAAAGAGAACAATCATCATCGACACGAGAAAAAATAATTAACAACAAAAAAAATGTGTCTATAAAACACTATTTTAAAAAAAATAATAAAAATATTTTATGAAAAATAACATTGATAGCCAATTAAAAAAATTGTCATTAATCAGGATATTTCCGGCTATCATCGGATGTGTAACAATGCCAATAGGGAATACCCCGTTTAATAACATTATATTCGCTGATGCATTACGATCGAGTCTTTCGTCATCGAGACCAAGTCCTCGGGAAATGTTCCCTAGGGCCACGTACTCCATCGCAGGACGTAAACGATATGACTGGGGAACATATCTCACTGATGCAGAATTATTTAATAGAGGCTTGATTGTTTAGGTATAATTAAAAGGTCATTATATGAGGTTGCCTTCATATATTAATTGTACTCCCAACGGTGGAAGTGAAAGGCAACCGCCTGCGGCCTCGAGCCAATACGACAGTCCTTGGGCCTGTAACAATGCCAGTGTGGAATATCCTGATTCGTCAAAATTGTATTAATTGACTATCGGTGATATTTTTCCTAAATTAATATTTTATTTAAACAAATTGCGGTTTTTCTATATAATCATAATCATTCCACTTTATTCATTAAAAGCCTTTAACCGTTTTATTCCAGACGGAAAGTCGGCACCCTAAACCATCCCGAGAATATACAAACTTAACTTAAATATGTATGCGAACGAGGCCAGATGAAGTATGCCAAGAGTTGTTCCCCTTTTTGTAAATAATACATGAATATATTTTTGTATTTATACAAATTATAATTAATGCAATTTGTAATTTATTGTGTGACATAGACGGAACAACATTTTTCTGCGGCTATTTCCTTTTTCCTGTTGATGATTTCAAGAAAAATCGCGTTGAGAATTTGAAATGAGCAATGAAGCTGTCGCCATCTTGGATCTCGTTTTGGACCAATCCGTATTGACCTTTTTTTAAACATGATATTTATTCGTACACAGTATGCTAAGAGCTTATTGCGTGCAAGAAATCAAACGGTAATTGACAACATATATAAATTATATAAAGATTTTTAGTGAAAGGAAAATGTAAACTGAAGTATTCATTTGACAAATAATAAAAAAGCAGGATAAATTGAATCTTATCATTTACCTAAAGATTGATTAAAAATGACATTAAGTCGGCCGTTCAAACCGCGACACACGAGTGGTCAAACAAACAGTGTCAATTAAACCGTTTCGTTTGGTCAATGTAGTTGCAGACTGCAATAGAGATAACTTTATTCATTTCTTCACTCAACTCCGGTGATCCGTAAGGATACAGGTCACCAAAGAAGTTCCAGATATTTTTAGTTGTTCTATACTAGTCCTATGCCCGCTCCCTGCATTTTTTCCTGGGCATTTTTGTAGTTTTTATGAAAGGACCGGGGTTAAGTTATTGTCTGGAAAAGATTTTAGAAGTGGAATGGGACAAGTTCATGTGGTTAGGCGTGGTGGTTAGTAGTTAGGCGTGTTTTGGCCTGTTTTCATCCGGCGGACTATGTGCAAAGTGACCCCTATCACCTGTTTGAAAAATTTAGACGTTCAACCTATGAATAAATTGAGCATAAAATACTTCCAAAGGACTTTTTAAGGTCCCCACCGAAGGATTTGGTTCAACGAAAGTTAGTAAAGGTGTTGTGAGTGTAGTCATTAACATTGCCGAAAATGGGAAATTAAATTATGACCTGCTGCCATAAAGAAGGAGTCGTGGAGATAACCCCCGGATATCCCTTTGATACTATCTGCTTAATCATCCCCTTGCACGGCAAGAGGAACTTTCGACACTCCACCTGTAGAGATCCACACCAACATATTGGAGGGTAGGAAATATAGTTGTGATACAAATCATCAGATAGAGCTATATAATGCAGCCTGTACAATATCTTGCCGCTTTTCCGAGTTTCAGGCGGTACTTTGATAACGGTAATAATCTGTATATAGCATTCTTGAATTTCGCTGTATCTGTTATGGGATTGATTGGCTGTGGCAATTCGTTCCATTCCCGTATAGTTTTTGGGTATAACGAGTTCTACAGCTTGCAATTTTGCATTTGATGCTTTGAGGGTTATTGGTTTTTTTTGTGGAAAACTTGTAAGCGATGACTTTTGCGTCTAGTGGCTAATTCAGATTCTTCCTAAAGAAGAGAAGAGGAAGGCACTTTTTATTAAACCGGTGATAACCCGTATACAATCTTTCTGAATATTCTCAAGTCGAGCTCCCTGATGGCTGATGCTCAGTAATACTGTTCCACACAATGTCCACATATTCCAAGGAAGGCTGAACATTATTTCCAGATTTTTTTCTGTTAAGAATATATTTCAACCCTGAACCCAAAATGTTTGTGAGATACTACGACTTTAATATTAGGCCCTCGGAAATTGCACGGAACATCAGAAGGGGGTCGTCTTCTGGAAACAGTTAAAGATTTGGTTTTGTTTGGATTGAAATCTTCACCGACCGATTCGTGTAGGGAGATTGTTGGCAAACTGATTTTGCAGAAACGATTGTGATCATAGTACACAAGTAGCGTAACTCCGAAAAACTTATCAGTGGTACGAATGGATTGTGATCATAAAGGGCAACATTCTGGCGATAAGAAATCACCATTAATGGCAATAAGCTATACAATTTATTCAGGATATCATTAGCCAAATCAAAAGCGTATTCTAGCAAAATAAAAAGATGCGTGTAAGCATGAAACTTCCGAGTCCATCTGGCTTCACAGGGCGAACATATTGAAGTAAAAATTTCCTTTAAGTGTGTAGAACACATCCCTAGAGCAGAAGGTCAATAGCGCGTATAGCCTCCATTAGTCCGAATTACAGCTTCTAATCTGCGTCTCATCCCTCCAGCCAGATGTCGGATCTGTTGAAGAGGTAACTGCCACCAATACCGATGTAATGCGGCTTTCAATTCCTGCAGATTTTGTACAGGAGGCTCTAGGGCTTGAATGTTTCTGCCCATCCTATCCCAAATGTGCTCTTAAGGATTCCAATCCGGACTCACGTCGGGCCAAGGCAGAGTTGTTACAGCTTCGTTTTGGAAGTAGGCTATTACTGCCCGGGAACAATGGCGTTGTCATCCATGTACACAGGTCTTGAGCCTAATGGGTGGTTCTCAAAATGAGGCACGACAATTACTGGTTGCAGGGCATCCCGAATGTACCGGTCACCTGTGAAGTTTCATCGTATAGTGACCAAGTCCAGTTTGCAGTCGTGAGAGATGCACTCCCAAAACATTACACAGCCGCTCCAAAAGGAACATATGGATGGATGTGCCTCCAAACCCTCGTTCGCCCATCCGTGACGTTGAGCAAGAAACGACTTTCGTCAGGCGAATGGATTCTTCGCCAGGTCCTCAAATTCCAACCTCGTCGTGCTAAACACAAAGCCAAACGTATCCGTTGATGGCGATCTGACAATAGGGGGCGTTTGATGCAATGAACTATATGCGTGGAATGGAGGTCACGTGGTATTTGATATGCATCAAATGGCGCAGGAGATGATGCAATAGTGATCCAGATCTGTTATGCACGCGCTCTTCAACTATCAATGCTCTTCAGATCAAAACCAGCCAATGAGACGTGTCCATTCCACGCATATAGTTCATTTGTCAGTTTTGCCCCTCTGATATCCTCTTTCGCGCCATGTTCACAGAAGATGAGTCCACGTTGCACAAAACCGGCCTTAAGTACAAAACATTTAAGGGGAAGCATACTGAATTTGCGCAATTGCGTCATTGCATTATATGCAGTTTTTTGCGTTACTGTCACACATGAATTGCCACAATCGTTCAATAGAACATCATTCTAATCATCATCATAACTGGCATAACAGTTAACATTAATGCAGATTAATAATAGTTAATTTCAGCATGGAGTGCTTAACGTTTTTCCTTGTGTATACATTAAATAAACAGGCCTTAAGTCGGCGTTCCTGTTGGCTGTTTCATAATTCTAAACCACTCTTTGGTGCTTCTTTTGTTTTACAGCATTAGATCTTACATACAAAAAGACTGGACGACGATCGCTGCAAAAGTTTCTCCGATATAAATGATTGGATCCAAAATAGTAACAGGGACCAGGTTCAGTCCATCTTCTCTAGCCAAGTTAAAATCTTCATGTAACCCATTCCGGCGGACGACTCCACTTCAACCCGTAATCGAACAGCTCGTTTTGATTGGATGCGAGTAAAACTTCACGCAGCTAATCAAATCATCAGGCACTTACACTGAAAATAACGTAATGGCGGCTGTGTACACCTTGAACTTTTGTTTAACGAGTGCTGATTGGCTAAGACTCTGTAAGTCTAGGAAAGACAACTCTACATTCCCACCAGTGGGCGCTGTTCGATTTACGGGTTGAAGTGGAGTCGTCCGCCAAGGTAAAACACGGAATGGGGACATGAAGATTGTAACTTGGCTTGCGAAGATGGGTTCAGTCCGAAGCTGTTAACTAATGTTGACAGATTAGTACATCGTGGGTTTAGAAGATTTACATTAAGGTCTTGTTCATATTGGCCCAGGTATTAGCATGACCGTCTCTCCCAAAAACATCGAAAGTCAATTGATAATATTAGTTATATTTGGTGCCTGACATCAATATTTTTCCGAGACAAAGTTGAGGAAAAATATATCTTCCAGTATACCCATAGAAGGGCATCATCAAGAGAAGCTTGTTTACATAAAACTGAATATAAGCAGAGCTGTTCTATGCTCGATGATACTGGTTTTAAAGTACTTTTGAACAACCGTTTCGATGATCTCTCAGACAAGCAAAGCGTACCTAGCGAGCGTCTATGCTTACAAAACAACACTTTAAACGGACGTCACGATAGGATTGCGTCTTGACAGAAGAATTATGTTATGTACAAAGCCTTCACTCCGTGGTACATTCGTTGAGATATCGGGTCGCGGGTTCGAATCCCACTCAGTTCAATATAATTGGAAAATTTTCTGACTGGGTTTTCACTCGAACGACCTTTGTGGGATGATTGCCAGTTACCAACGGATGCTCGTGGGTTTCCTCCGGGAATAGAGCCCGGTTTCCTACCACAATAAAACTGGCAACACCGCCATATAAGTGAAATAATCTTGAGCGCGGCGTAAAACACCATACCAATAACTGCCATATTGCTTGGACATAAAGGGAGGCCACTGCTATCTACGTCCTTAAACAGACCTACTTGCGACAGATTGTAAACAACGACCGGTGACACTGACAGTTACACCATGAAACCTGCTCGGTTGTGCAGAGATATCCGGTATAATTTTGGTAGGTAACCTTTAACCTGCCGATAATCTGTTTGGTTCTATCGATCAATATTCTCGGAATACATATAAACTACCTGGACAGGTATTCCTTCATCCATATCATTTTTTGCCTTGATATCTATGGGCGTTGCCATCTTGTTTTAGAATGTATTTATGAGCCGATTATATTTTTGATTTTTAACAAATATTTCTACCCAGCAGTTTTGCGATACTATTAGTTACAGGGTTTGTTCGAGGGGGGATACGGAAATATATGGGGTCAGTAAACGCATATTGGGCGAGGCGTTACAAACCCTGTTACGAATTTATCCCACCGAAGACCTAACTTGTACGATATTCTACCCTTCTTTCTCAAACTTCACTTTCATAAAAGGCAGAAAATGACCTCCGAAAGCTATTTTCTCATATGTATGGCACGAGCAGACACGACTGGCAAGCGTTTAGACATGACGTCACAAGCCATATATGGTAGTCGCCCTGCATGGATCAGCACGGCGACGTAATATGGAAATATACAGGGTCTCCACGTGACTGGTTTGAACCAATCAACGTGAAGTATTCAGTGTGAGGTGGGATAAAGGTTATTATTGTAGGGTTACATGTTTGGGAACAGAAAAATAAATATCATATACATTTTAAATTCTCAGTAGGTTTCTTACAGTTCACTATGCTCGAAAATGAAGGGCGTCGGCTCTCGAGCCATGTCTCGTGTTGAAGATCTCGTAGAATGGCACGAGATCTCGATTCTCCGTGGTAATATCAGCTCGTGACGTCATAAACGGTTACACATTTTATCTTCGGACGGATCCTAGATACATATAAGCTGGTCTTTCTGTAATACATAGAAGAAAGAAGTGTTTTTATGTTATGTTTATTCATTGATAACCATTGTGCAGCGCAGTCAGCAGCTGAATTTCGAATAACACCATTGAAAATGTATTGCACACATGCCACATAAATAACCAATAAATATTATACCTGAACCCCACGTGATCAGGGTAGTGTTAGTGAAAAATTGTAGGCAAACAATTGAACTTATAAATAATAATCTCATTTGGCAAATATCGATCAGTAACATTGTTACAGTAGATCACAATAAAGGTTGTATACAGAATATAGCCCTTGTCTTCCTGATGCACCTAAATACTGCGTTGGGAAAGAGAATTGAGGTGATAGACGAGCGATTTGTACTGGTAGCAGCAGCGTTTTTACACTGAGAAAATCTTGATACTTATATAGCGGGTCAACAGTTGTAGTGGGGAATGAAATCGGAGGAATCGGCGGAATCACCCGACCTAAGACAAGCACCTGGGAACTCTTCCACATACGACGATCGAGTGAAAAATCCACTAACAAATTTTTCATTTTTGTTTGAGTGGGATATTCGAACCCGCGCCGCATCAATGGAAGGCATGTGTCAAACTATAAAGATACTATCGCTTGGCCCATTGAGTCATCGAGACTCTCCACCCCACCCTTCTTCGTTGAAGCAAAATATTTAGTTTTCAGCTATTTCTCAAATAGTTCAAATTAAAAAGGTTCGGTGATACCAGTCCCGAAAAGATAGCTTTATGAAATAACTTGGACCTAAAATGAGTACTTAATGCAAACACAGGTAGCAAGGACAATGGAAATTTTCTTTTTCGTCACTAACCATTTATCTTTGATATGGAATACAAACTATCTTCTTGTGAATCAGAATGTTAACAACAAACACATTCATCCTTAAAAAAACTTTGAAAACTGAAAATAAGAAGTCTTCTGCAATATGTCCTTGATTATCATAAAAAGCTCTTCAGGAAAATACTTTTTCTCAAAGTCGTTTTAAAGTGCGAGAGTTGAGCTTCACAACATTGAAACTAATGAAAAAATACCTTTCGAAGTTTATCAGGAAGTAATTAAGTTCACACTGAAACCAAAATGGTATACCATGCAATCTGTATTCAAAAGCAGAATTCCCCTTTTGATGAAGGGAGTAAATACAGTTCATTGAAGAATTTGTAAAAACGAAAGAAGCGAAAACTTAAGATATAACCTTTTCTGTATCATACTCACGTCATTTATCTGAAGATACGGATTTTACCTGACTAACTTGAGTTCCCGTTTGATAGTTAGATGATGTACTTGTGACACCTTCTTTTGATAAGAGGATATCACGGAGCAGAATCCAGGTTCTAGTGTTCAAGCAGTAAGCAATAAATATCATTGCTCCTTGACTTCCCGTGGACACCACAAACACGTACGTCAAAATATCTGATTGGATGATTTCACCCAATATACCAAAAATCCAAGTAAACCCAAAGAGCAGAGATAGTTTGATATAGACAGACATATGATGTTTGTTAGATTGGTTAGAAGCAGTTTCCATGTCCGGAACAGATCTGATTGCGTGAATGGTTCTGCCAAAGAAAGCCATGTTCAGAATGAGCATCAGACATAGAGGTCCCACAAAGAACACCCCAATGGCTAGAGGAGAATTTAGAAAACATGTCTTGCCTCCATAACCTAGATCCGCTCCATCAGAATTTACCGAGAAAACCGTCAAACAAATGGCTATGATTAAGATTGGAGAGACTTGTCCAAATGCAGAATATCTTATAAAACGTTTTAATTTACCGGAGGCTGAACCAATGCGAATACTGGTGAATACAGTAAACATATGATAGGCGGAAAGAGACATCCAAGAAAACGACGACATCCAGAAGTAGTGCACTAGAATACCAAACAGTTTACAAGCCACGTCATGTGAAGCTACAAACGAAGCTGTTAAAAACAAAATCTGTGCCAGAAATAAATTGATTAAAAGAGCCATTGTGTTCAGACCAGGCAGGGTTCTTAACTTAGGTACGATACAATAAACAAGAAATGTCAGGAAAAGACCTGTAAGTGAACAACTGATACAAATGAGGGAAACAATAGACAATACAGTATCCGTTTCAACCGCTTTCTTTGGCTTTATCTCGCTATAGATTTTGTCTAGTTCCTCGGTGCAAATCTTTAGGCTATCTTCACATTTCAGGAAGTTAGAAGAGTTCAATAATATGTCATGCTCTTTATAAGACAGGGTGTTATTTGTGTCACTAAAAGTAAAATTAACTTCACTTAAGATGAATTCCACATAAGGACAATTAAATTGTACGGATTCATAAATTATATGCTTGTCACAATTTAACCGGGCACAGTTATTGTCCAATTCATTTATATCTGTAAGATAGAAGAGAGTTTTTCCTAAATCAACTAATAACCCTGAAGGAACAGTAAACCCTTGTTCACAGAGAATAGGAGAGGACATTAATGTTACATTGACGTCATCGTCGGTTTGATAAGTAAAGTTATCCGAAGCTGCATTTATAAGAGCTGTTTCCAACTCCAACAGACTCCTTCTAGTCATGGAAATTATATTAGCACTAAATACAATAACAGCAGTTGAGGATGGCGAGTAAAGCCAAGCGAAGAATTCAGTGAAAGCAAAAGATATGATGAATGGAGAAAATGGTTCTAATACAATTTCCATCATTTCGTTGTACT
This sequence comes from Lepidochitona cinerea, assembly GCA_963971465.1. Lineage (NCBI taxonomy): Eukaryota > Metazoa > Mollusca > Polyplacophora > Chitonida > Tonicellidae > Lepidochitona > Lepidochitona cinerea. Next base: position 27,823,995 of record OZ020553.1, read on the forward strand.
GGATATCAAAGTCTTGGTAAGTTACGTTAGGTAAGTCCACGACAGGTTCAAGTACAACAGTAAGGGATATCCCCAGGCCGCCACCGACTGAAAAAATCTCCTCGCATTTGTTCCCTACAAGATATCTTCTCACAGGACAACTGATATTGCGACAAGTGTTCTACAAGAGAAATAATACACACTTTCATTTAAAGATAATAATAACATTTTCCAAACATACTTTATTATTTGTGTCATGTAGTTATCGGGCTTTGGTAACAAAAACACTTAGATTATGGAGCATTGGTATATTTCGCAATTATTCGATTAAATGGTCAGGAAGACTAATCTGAAACGATGTGATTCACTGTTAACACTCGATGAATAAATAATCTTCTCTCAATTCCGAAAATGAGTATTGTACTTACCGAAAAAGGATCAAGAGTTTGCCCAGCGTCACAAATCAATTTGTCGACTATCGACTGAGATTGAGAATTGAAATCCAACAGCACATTTAATGGGAAAGCTATCCCCGGACCTTTCATCCGTGAACACCCAGTATCAAATCTGATTTCAGCGTTATCACATACCGCACAAAATATATTTCTATAAGAAGTGTACGTCGGTGTTGGTCCATAATAATGGACAGGTTGACTGTACATCTCACATAGTCTCTCAACAACAGAATCAACTGATTGTATTACTTCTCCTGAACCGTTACATCTATCATATTCGACAGGATAACAATCTCTTGGCTGTACAGATTCTGGTGGCTTAGTAACGATGTCACAGTACCTATCATTAACCACTATTCGCCATAAATCTTTCTTGGACTTTGCCTCCTGGACTGAAGAGGGCAGAGCACAGGTGACTTCGTGTTTCCAACTTTCGTAGTTCGACACTGAATGGCATTCGGCACAGAATTTGTTTCTGTATGTAACCCCAGTAGATATAACACTTACTGGTGTCGCTTCTGTTTGCACCGCAATGTCGGGATATTCACATTTTTCGGCTAAACCAGAATCATATTCAGAAGGACATCGTCCAATAACAAATATGTTTGTCGAGTTTCCCCACGTCGTCCAATATTCCTCTGTACACACGATATATGGAGAACTTTGTGACGAGATGTCAGGGGACTCTCTAAACGCCATGTCAGCACAACAGTCACCGTAAAAATGACACATTTCGTCACACTGACAAGGCATACATTCATAACTACACAAACTTTGAGACAGTGTTGAAGTGTTGCAAGAAAAGCTATTTCCGCAAACAGCCATAGAAATGTCGTGGGCTAAAAACCGACTTGTCTTTGTCACATCTATTATATATGATGGAGGTGTATATGTTATATATGTTCCCAGAGGCGTTGCTGATATTATCTCTGTTGTAATCAAATTATCACTATCAGTTGATCCAAATTGTGTTGTTGAGTAAATAGTCGGAGCTTCTGGTACACTTGATTCATTCTGTCCTTGTGGTGTTTTCTCTGACGCAGACGGTTCGCTTGTCAACAACTCCGGATACCCGATCGGGATGCCCGGGGTTGTGCCCATTACACTAGCAAAGTGTTTGCTTTAATTTGCAGTCCAACCGTGAGAAAGGCACAACAAAAGTATTAACTGGTGAGCAAATATAGAATACATATTGATTCGCATCATATATATCAGAAAGGTTAGCAGGGAATGAGAAGATTACTTTATAAATCGGAGTCCTCAATCCCAATTGGTCAAATTTCAGGAAACACAGTTTCCTTGTTTCTGTATTTTATACAGATATCATGCATACAAACTGCTATTCGTCAATGATAGGCGAGTGGCACGGTTCAATAATCGCTTTGTATGCGCCAATCTGTATGCCAAACCTCGGACATTACTGCGTTTTTACAAAGATCCTTAAGTGTCGCTTTACACGTATACAAAATATTTACCACAACTTTGGTGGCACTTATATATTATTAATAACGTTCCACTTTATGTACACACCAATGGGCTTTGTGCCTCTTCACTTGTTAATCGATAGGAATGTTAAAAAGCTGCTATCACTAAACTTTAGTTGATATTTATGAGCTATCGTTGACCTTCTCTCTCTCCCTCGAGACCCATTAGCTCTCCCAAACACCAGTCGACAAGTTAACGTTAAATTTTACACGACACCTAAATGCATGTCTGTTTTTCCTAGATGTTCTGTAGTTAACCTTGATGAAATGGAGTTGCAAAACAAGGGAGTGGTAACAGAAGCAGGCAATTTTCAGTTAGCAATAGGCATGGAAATTCAAAATCTAAAAGTCCCCAATATTCAGAATTCTCGGCTCTGGTGAACGCCCTTTTCAAAATTTTACAATGTCTTCAACACATTGGCATCCTTGAGGGACATTTACGTGACCAAACCCTCCCAAATTCCTTAAATAATAAAATTAAAGAGCTTAATTCTTTTCTTAAACCGGCTCAACGCAATCGGGAAGTTGATATTGCGTTTGACCATGTACACAAAAATTGGGCCCATAGGATCATACAAGAGATGATTTCACATTACGCGGCATGTTTACATAGATTAAAAGCACAGGTGACTTCTGCCAGGTCATCCAATGGTCTAAACTTTGACAGTGCTTTCAATAATGCTTTAAAATGGGGCAAACAGAATTATTAAGGTAAATTACAACTTTCGACCATTCAAAATTTTTATTCTTTTCTTTCCATCACTAAATCTGTCACTTCTGCTGCTACTACTGAGTTTAGTCCACCATCGTCTCCCCAACCCCATCCGCCTGTCAGTCCGTCGACATCCGTTATCTCACCTCCAACTCTGCAGTCACAGACTCCTAGGTCTGTAACTTTACCTTCTGTTTCCCCTTCGCCTTTCCCTACTGGTACTCCCTCCCTTAGACCTACTACCTCTGCCCCCTATTTTTCATCCCCTCAGCCCCCCTCCCCTAGACCTAGTAGTACCTCTGTCCCCTTTCGTCCTCCGTCCTCCCCAGTTTCTACTAGGGTCACTTCTCCTAGACCTAGTACATCTAGTCCCTCTGCTCCTCCCCCATCCCCAGTTTTGTCCGTCCATTCTCCTATGAGATATTCAGATGCAGTGAGATCCCCTCCGAGGGATCAGCGCAACCCTCGGAATAAATTAGCTCATTCTAAATTTTGGAAATTTCGGCACACTTCCTCTTATTGGCACCTTCCTAATGTAACTAAGAAAGTTCTTTTACTTGGGGATTCTAATCTTTCTAGAATTAACCTTGAACCCCACCCTGATATGCAGGTAGAATGTTTTCCTGGTGCCAATTTCAATTCATTTCGGACTCTAATTCAAAAGTATCAAGGTCCCAAACCTGAGAAAGTTATCTTGAATATTGGTATCAATAACAAGACAACTACTGAGCCAAACACTTCGTTAACTCAAATGCGCAACATGATGACAGCGGTTAGGAAGACTTTTTCCAACTCGCTCATCTACTTTGTAGAGATCCAGTCATCCACTAAACTGCCGGCCAGTGAAGTTTCGAACCTGAACCTATATAACTCTTCTGCTTCCAAGATGAAGAGAGTTATGGTCATACCAAAAATCCCCAATTCAAAATTTAGAGTATCCACGGACAAAATTCACTGGACCGAAGATACAGCAAATTGCTTGTATACCCACTGGCTTCAGACACTAGATTTAAACTAAATTTGGGACAGGGCATGTGCCACCCCACTTTCGGCTTAGGAAGTAATATTATTAATCTTAGTAACGAGGAACTCACTGCTGATGATATATCTCTACTCAATAGAGGACTCTCATTTGTGCCTTGCCCTAAATCATTATCTGATAGGGACTTTTCTATTAGTAAATTAGTGCATGTTAGATCTCCAGAAATCTGAGTCTGGCTGATATCTACCGAGATTCTAGTGGGGTACGCAAGCCGTTTACATCTAAAAGCGGTTATACACCCCCTTCTCACATGTATGATCCAGAAATAAACATTAGTCGTGACTCTGTATCAAGGAAGTTTGATGCTTTAACTAATCAGAAAAACCAACATAACCTTACTCATTCAGAATGTCTTGCCTTAAGTAAGCTAAGGAGAAATCCAAACACCAAACATAGTTATTAAACCTGCTGATAAAGGTTCGGCAACAGTTATTATGTCAAAACAGGATTATATTGAAGAGATAGAACGGCAGCTAAGCAACCCTCTTCATTACAAAAAAATTGATAAGGAAATTTGGCCTGAAAATGTTAGGAAGTTTAATAAAATTGTATGTTTCTCTTCAAGATAAAGGCTTACTTAATGAAAAACAGTATCGCTATTTGGAATCTGATCATAACTCTAAAAACAGGGTCTTCTATATTCTTCCGAAAATTCACAAACCCATTGAAAAATGGCCGAAGCCTACAATGCCCCCTGGGCGTCCTATTATTTCAGATTGTGGCAGTGAAAGTTATAGAATATCAGAGCTAATTGATTACTATCTAAAACCTATAGCGAATCGGCATCCTAGCTTTATAAAAAATACGGATGATTTATTGGCCAAATTGTCTGAGAAATCCATCCCACAAGATGTGATTTTGGTTACTCTGGATGTGGAGTCTATGTATACAAACATTGACATATATTTGGGTCTTAAATCCATAAAATCAGCATTCCAAAGATATCCTGACCACCGTCGTCCGGATAAAGACATTTTAGAATTGCTGGAACTTAGCTTAAAAGGTAACGATTTTGAATTCAATGGGGAGATCTTTCAGCAAATTAAAGGGTGTGCTATGGGGAAACGTTTTAGTCCTAACTTTGTCTCTATTTTTATGGCTGAGTGGGAGAGTGATATTCTTCACAAATGTCACCAACAACCTTTTATTTACCTTCGGTATCTGGATGACATTTTTATCATTTGGCAACATACGTTGGAAGACCTTCATATTTTCATTGATACTCTTAATTCTCACGCCTCAAGCATTAAATTACAGCCTACTATTGATCACACTTCTGTGGATTTTTTGGATGTAACTATTTACAAGGGCCATACATATTATACTACTGGGTATCTAGATTACAAAGTATTCTTCAAACCTACTGACACGCACCAGCTACTACATGCTGGGTCATACCATCCTCCTCACACTTTCAAGGGAGTCATTAAATCTCAGATTTTTAGATTCTATAGAAACTGTAGTTCTTTAGATTTTTTTAACCAGGCTTGTTCTGTTCTTTTTAAAGCTCTCCTCCCTAGGAAGTATTCTATAAGATTACTCCGAAGGATGAAATCTAACACAGTAAGACAAATCATGTTTCCCCCTTCATCCCCCGATACGCTTACCTCCCCTTCACGAGTGTACCACTACCGTCTAACATTTCTCTCAGGTACATCAATGAAATACCTTAAGACGCGATGCAAACTCGATATATACGTACCCGATCGCGGAACCTTTTTCGGAGAACAAACTCGCAACAAATATCAAATGGCAGAGAATCTTAATTGTGACTCCTCTAATATCGTGTATGTAATCACGTGCAAAAAATGTCGCAAACAGTACGTCGGAGAAACTCAGAATTCTCTACGACAAAGAGCAGCCAACCATTTATCTAGTATAAGACTTAAACATGATGTACCCGTGGCACAACATTTCAATACTCAAGGTCATTCGGTCAAGGACCATTTTGAAATCATGCCTATTGAGAAAATCCCATTTCTCACTTCCGCTGCAGATACCAAGCACAAACGTTTGGAAAGGGAAAGTTTTTGGATTCAAACATTACAAACTATTTATCCTTTGGGTTTGAACTTGGACCCCGGAAGATGTCGTGAAAAAACTATAATACCATTTGTGTTTCAGTATAACAAAGCTAGCATCGCTATGGCAAAGATTATAGTAGAAGAATACAAACTACTTCAAAGTAAACTTGCTCGACCTCTGACCCAAAGGCCAGTCATTGCTTATAAAAAGAACAAGAGTTTGAAAGACATACTGGTCAGGGCTAAACTCCCCTGTCTGCCTTCTACCTAGGTTTTCTGGGAAAGGGTATGGGGGGGGGCATAATATATAGTCTGACGATATTCTTACTATAGCTTAAGATGCGTAAGCATTGTCAATGTAATACAAAGTGTTCCAGAAAATTCTACTGACTAAGGCCAAGCTCCTGTCAGTCGTCAACCTAATGAAATATCATAGGTTTACTTTATTACAACAATTTATGATGGGGTATAAAGGTCTAAATGATATACCTCTTTTTAACACAATTAGAAACTTGTCTCCGTGGTTATTTTCCCTGTGCCCGTGTGTTTTAGTGTCCATAAATATATAAAATGACAGGATCTGTCACAATTACATGTTATTAGGAATTCAAGTATCGTATATAATTCATCATGCATATACCACAATGAAACAAAAGTTCTGGGTATATCGGTTTAGTTTTCTCCTAACTTATTAACATACAACTAAATTATATAATAAGTAAAAACAATTCGACATGTTTGAAAAGTAGTTTTAGTTCGCAGCGTCGTAGTTCAATTTACCGAACTTATAGTGATATTACATATACCAACTATGTAATATCACCATAAGTTCGGTACATTGAACTAGCAGCGTCGATATTTTGTAATTCTACATTTGGTATTTAAGGCCTTTGAAAGTGCTCTCCCCCACTATTCAAGCCCTAACCGTACGGTAATAACATTCACTGTCTATCTGCTCTTAGGTTTTAAGTCTAGTAGTAGTGACGAGGTATAGAAGTCAATCATGGATGATGAGGATGAAGATTGTATGGGACTATCCCAGATAGAGGGTTAGGATTCGATCTGAAAGTAGAGATAGAGAACAGGGGAAAAAACGGTCAAATAGCAACTCTCAAGACAGACAAACAAAAAGTCTCAAGATTGTGAGGTCATTAGTAGATGGCGTTCAAGTAGGTAATTTAAGTCAAAGTCAGTTTGGCCAGGCTATATACACTGCAACGTAAAGGTACATGTAGTCAAAAACTTAAGTCACAAGATTTGTTCATAACATGTAAGAGCCAAGGTCAAGTAAAAAAATCACTCAAGATTAACAATACCATGGGGATCCATGTCACATGTAAAGTTGAAACCAACTCTAAAAGCAGGGGAGTTATTTATGGAATTGGGGATGAGCTGCCAAGCTGCATGAGCTGCCAAAATGTTTATATTTTGACGTTAAAATTGAACGTTAAAATTATCGGCTATTTTTCTCAAGACGTATAATTCAGAAGGTTTTTTTTTATTCTAGTCTCGAAAATGTACGATAACGAATTGTTTTGAACTAACTTCCGCTTAGAATGAATGAATGGTCGTCCCGGTTATTTAAAGCGGCATGAGCTGCCAAAATTCACACTTTTTTCATAATTTCTGATCGTCACGACAACAAGAGGCTTTGAAGGCCATCAAAAAACTAAATGATTGGCGTTGGAATGAGGATAATCCCTACAGTACGTGGCCTGTACGAACCAAAAACGTGTTGGGAATGTAAACAAAATTTAAATAACCGGGACGACCATTCATTCATTCTAAGCCAAAGTTAGTTCAAAACAATACTTTATCGTACATTTTCGAGACTAGAAGCACTAAAAAGCTTCTGAATTATACGTCTTGAGAAAAATAGCCAATAATTTCAACATTCTGTTTAGACCTCAAAATATCAGCATTTTGGCAGCTCATGCCCCTTTAAATTTTGTGTACTTTTCGAACACGTTTTCGGTTCGTACAGGCCACATACTGTATAGATTTTCCTCATTCCAACGCCATCTATTTAGTTTTTCGATGGCCTTTAAAACCTCTGACTGTCGTGACGATTAGAAATTATGAAAAAAGTGTAAGGTTTAGTAGCTCATGCCTCTTTAAGTAAAGAGCTTGGTTGCTGATATGTATTTACAAACAAACTCCATCAGCATTTCATTTTGCTTATTTGTTAAATCGACAGATCCGTACAATAAATGTGTTGTGCTTAAATTAGAAATAAAGTCATTATTACACAATCTTCAAACAAGATCTGGGGTCTTTGTGTCGTAAATATAGTACAATGTAAAATATAATGGTCAGCTGTTTCAGTAGGATAATGGTAAAACCACTTAGGAAAATCTGATATGAAATTATTGAACAGTCGTCATTAAAGTGGCATGAGCTGCCGAAATTCACACTTTTTTCATAATTTCTGATCGTCACGACAGTAAGAGGCTTTAAAAGCCATCGAAAAACTAAATGATTAGCGTTGGAATGAGAAAAAGTAATACAGTATGTGACCTGTACGAACCGAAAATGTGCTCGAAAAGTGAACAAAATTTAAATAACCGGGACGACCATTCATTCATTCTAAGCCAAAGTTAGTTCAAAACAATACTTTATCGTACATTCTCGAGATTAGAGGCACTAAAAAGCTTCTGAATTATACGTCTTGGGAAAAATAGCCAATAATTTCAACATTCTGTTTCAACGTCATAATATCAACATTTTGGCAGCTAGTGAATTGCATCCATTCCTCATGCGACAGAGAATGATGCTAGATAGACGGTCACATACGTAGTACCAAGGTGGAGGGCGGCTTATGCGAAATACTCGATATAATTTTTATGTCAATTCTAAATGATTTTTGATACGTTTTATATTTTCTGGAAGGCTGTTCCAGTCACGCAGGGTCGATGGAAAGAGAGATTTGCTAAAAGCTGTGGTCCTGCAGAAAAAAAAACTAGTAAAATTGTCATTGGTTCTTTGTGGGTATGGATTTCTGGTCGAAACTCGCTCAGGTAATTTTTGATGAAGATTTACAATAGTTGGATGTACCAGGTCAAACACATTCAATCGGTGAATCTTGCGACGCATACTGAGTGTGGGAAATCCAGTTTCTTCATAAAGTAGAGAACTAGCAACACTTTTAGTAAGCCCACTTATTATCCGGAGGCAATCTTTTTGTAGAGCTTCGAGTAAATTAACTTGAAAATCTGTAAGATTGTCCCAGACTACATCTGCATATTCAAGACAAGGCCGAATGAAAGTTTTATACATAATTTCGAGAGTTTTTCTACTCAATCGATATTTTACACCTCTGAATAGAGATATTTTTGAATTGGCTGTTGTTATATGTTGTTATAAAGTTTTAATATGGTTTGACCAATTCCCTAAGTGATTCAAAATTAAACCCAAATGTTTGTGCGAAGTGCAAGGAACTAATCGGCTGCCCATAAAAGAAATATTAATAGCCGATGGCTGCCGACGTCTGGAACATAACAAGGCTTTAGTCTTGGTTGCGTTGAAAGAGATTTTCCAGCGTTTCCCTCAAGGTAAAATAGACTGTAGGTCTTGGTCAATAGATAGGGTTATATCTGGATGTAAGAGATCATCAGAAATAGTATATAAGCCAGTGTCATCAGCAAAAAGACGAATAGAATTAAGAACAGAACTGGGAAGATCATTGATATAAATCAGAAACAGAAGAGGTAGAAAAACAGATTTTTGGGGCATTGGTAAATTATTAAGATCAGACCTTTTGCCATTCAGTACAACTCTTTGATTTCGATTCTGAAGGTAATTTGAGAACCATTTCAATAAATCGTGTTCAATGCCCATACCCCGAAGTTTAAGAAGTAGTCTTTTATCCCACAGCGATCAAACGCCTTGGAGATATTAATGTTGTAGTCAATGTTTGTAGCTTATCCAACCATGTATATATTTGCCAGTTTTGTTTTTAAAATTGTTCTTTGCTTGATATAATATAGGCAATTAAATAAAAAAATGTTCGGCGGTCTTCATGAAAGCCGCGTCTGCAAGCTGGTGTTGTAAAAAGGAAACTATCGTAAAGATCTTTATTTAAGGAGCTGCAGCGATACCGTATATATAAAAGAGCATGATATTAGCATTACGTTTACAAACATAATACCATGGGGTGGGGGTGTGGTATGGTCTAATGATTGATTTTTTACAAAGATAAGAAGAGCATTCTAATCACACGAATGGTTGAAGGGAAATAGGACTGACGAAATAACTCCGTTCTGCACTAATAATGCGTGTAAAGTTCGGCATTGCGGACATTGTATGGGTTACGTTAGAAATCGGTGTGTAGAGAATTTAGAAAAGACCGATTCAAAATATATTTTTTCCAAAGAGACACTATACAAGTGAGATCTGCAATGACTCTGAGGGCATCTCTCGGTAATTTTTCTAGTCTATTAAGTCTCAAGGTTGTCCCTTACAATGTCCGCATATTTCAAGCTTGGTCTGATAAAGTTTTCATACATTATTTCCAGATGTTTTCCATTTAGTATGAATTTAAGATGTTTAAATATTTGAGTTTTGGATGAGATGGTTGATGGAAATCCTCATGTTACTAGTCGTAGATACGCAAAATTCGTTTATGATTACCAGGTACTTGTCTATAAAATCAGCGTTAACCTTTTCCGATTGTGACCACATTCAAATGCTCGGATATCAACGTAGGTTAAGTTAAAGGTACAAATACTCATTAAGATAGAACCAAATCCAGCGGCAAAATTTATTCATGTAAGTGGTAATGGCATTTGGATTGAATTGAATGACGTTTGGATAGTTGCATTATGATTTAGGATGCCGGGGTAGATTTGTCTGAATGGGGTAACATTGTTTCTTGATACTATCAATCCTGCCTTGCTCATCTTGGCATAAAATAAGGGCCATGTGTTTCTTCCACAATCAGAATATGGTCACGGCTATGTGAATGTGTCGCTCCTTCCCCGTCACTTTGTTTGGCGGTGTACTCTGTAGATGGCAATCATTGCCCCTATAGATGGCATAAAGAGTACAGATGGCATAAGGAGCGACTCTGCTCCTCCCAGAGGCAAGATAAAGTAAATTTAATCCTTAATACATGGTATAAGAAGCGTCTCTGCCCCCTCCCAGAGACACGATAAAGTAAAGTTAATCCTTAGTATATACACTTGATCAGTAATTGGATGATTATATGATTTAATTTGATCATTTCATTCGTTGAATATTTTTGGATTAATTGGTTAATTTGGGCCTGCCATGTTTTGTCGGCGTCCCATACTTCAAAATTTAAAACTTAAATATAAAACATTTAAATCTAATTAATTTCAAACATAAATAAGCAGCCTTCAAAGTAAAAAAGAAATGCATATTTGTACATGCATATTTGTACATGCATATTTGTCACTGCATCTTTGTACATGCAGATTTGTTGATGCATATTTGTAAATGCATATTTGTCACTGCATATTTATAAATGCAGAAATTGTTGGTGCGCATTTGTAAATGCATATTTGCCACTGCATATTTGTAAATGCCGAAATTGTTGATGCATATTTGTAAATGCATATTTGTCACTGCATATTTGTAAATGCAGAAATTGTTGATGCATATTTGTAAATGCATATTTGTGATTGCATATTTGTACATGTAAAAATTTACCACTGCATATTTGTACATGCACATTTGTACATGCACATTTGTTCATGCATATATACCACTACATATTTGTACATGCACATTTGTACATGCACATTTGTTCATGCATATTTGTAAATGCATACTTGCCATTGCATATTTGTACATGCATATATTTGCATCTGCAGGTTTGTACTTGCAGATTTGTAAATGCCTTTTTGGTAGATGCATATTTGCACATGCATCTTAATAAACATAGCCATGGCCATTATCCGCCAAAAATCAAATAAATCCTTTCAATCTGATTTTTAATTGTTTGTTTTCGTTTCGCCTCTGAGATAACAAGGCTTTTGTCTTGGTTGCGTTGAAAGAGATTTCAATAAATCGTGTTCAATGCCCATACCCCGAAGTTTAAGAAGTAGTCTTTTATCCGACAGCGATCAAACGCCTTGGAGATATCAATTTAAGTTAATGTTTATAGCTTATCCAACCACGAATATATTTGCCAGTTTTGTTTTTAAAATTGTTCTTTGCTTGGTATAATATAGGCAATTAAATAAAAAAAGGGTTCGGCGGTCTTCATGGAAGCCGCATCTGCAATCTGGTGATGTAAAAAGGAAACTATCGTAAAGATCTTTATTTAAGAAGCTGCAGCGATTCCGTATAGATGAAAGAGCGTGATATTAGCATTACGTTTACAAACATAATGTGTAATACAAATATATTAAGCCGCGGCAAAGTCTAGGAACATCGGTCGCTTGGACTTTTGATCTAATGTTGTATAACATATCTCCTTACCCCAAACGCAGTTTGTGTTTATTATGTATGCACTCATCTGTTTGGCAAAGTCAGTAATAGCGGAAATTTGAATTCAGTTAAGTACAGTGGTAGTATTATTTAAAGGTGTCCTAACTTTGTCCTTATTTCAACATACGGCAATATTGTTTGCCTAATATATCGCCCAAGTAAACAGATATCGATTACAGAGCTATGTTTGTACAGACACGCACACAAGTAAATTTTACACACCCTAGCCACTTGCAGGAAGAAACACTTAGATAACATCTTTTAGGGTTTTCTTCTTAATATTACCATTGATGACAATGATTTTATCCGGATTCCACGCTTCAATGATGCTGGTAGTATTTATTGCCTTTTCTGTGAGTGTGGAAGCAGACGTGTCCCACATGTGTTATGGTCCAGCTGGACGAGACGGTCGAGATGGCAAACCAGGTAGAGATGGTATTCAGGGACCTTATGGACCTCCCGGTCCTCCTGGTTATGCACAGTCAGATATGAAGTATATGATGGATAGTCTTCTTCAACCTATAACTGAAAAACTCAGGGATAGCTTGGATAGACTGGAAAAACTAGAAAAGTTTTGCCAAGCGGAAGTGTCCCAGGGAATCTCTATTGGAGGAGCTGTGTATACGCGATGGGGAAGAAATATCTGTCCATCATTTTCCTTAAAACTCTACTCTGGCGTCGTGGCCGGTGCGCATTTCAAACAAAAAGGTTCGGGTGTAAATCAGCTGTGTTTACCACTTAACCCTCAATGGAATCATACTGTCGCTGGACATCAATCTGGTTCATATGTATACGGTACGGAGTTCGAATTGGACCATGGTAATTCTGGGTTTCTGAAGGAAAATTCCGGCGGAAAATCTCAACACAATCACGAGGTCCAGTGTGCAGTTTGTCACACACCGGGACGACTGAGTCACGTGATGATACCAGCACGTTTGGAGTGTCCGACTGGATGGACATTAGAATATATTGGTTTTCTGATGGCTCAACACCACACATATCCCAAATCCGAATACATTTGTGTTGATCAAAACCCGGATGCTCATCCGGGTACCTCAGCAAACTTGAATGGAAACCTACTTTACATTACAGAGGTAGCTTGTGGATCTCTTCCCTGTCCCCCATTCGTGGACGGATATGAACTGAACTGTGTTGTATGTACGAAATGATTCAAAAAGATATCAGAACTGACAGCCAAATTCATTTACCAAGTAAAGTCTTTAAATACATATTATATAATTGTTTGACATTTATCTTGATTGATTATGGCTTGTAAAAAAATAGTACGTTGATAGTAAACCTATATAGGTAAACCAATTGTCCATTTGTAATATATAAGTATACACGAAAGGGACGTCTACTTTAAAGGGGAGAAAAAAACAACACCCTACATTTTTATCGAACGGGTTCCGTAAGACTATACCTTTTCTGAAATTTCTAGTCGACACTACTTTCCGTTGATTGATTGATTGTGTATTTTACGCAAGATTATTCTCAAGATTATTTCACTTATATGGCGGCGTCAGTTTTATTGTGGGAGGGGGGGAACCGGGCTCTATGCCCGCAGGAAATCTAAAGCCATCCGGTGGTAACTGGCAACTATCCCCCATACGTCGTTCGATTGAAAACCAAGTCAGAAAACTTTTATTTGTACAGATTGGGATTCGAACCCGCATTGGTGGAAGGCTGTTCGGATTGAGCGTCTAACGCTCTACCTACTGAGCCACGGAGGCCCCACCTTCATTACAGGGTGAAGATATATGTACTTATTTACTTATCTATCTTACTACGCTGTATATGAGTATGTTTGTTACGTTTTTGTACCTATGAGCAATTAGTTTCTGAGCAGACAGTATGTGGTCCGATTTAGACAGCGAAATAGCAATATATCGAGCTTCGATTGTTTGTGTTGTGGGGTAGGGGGGATCAGATGGACCAAACTTTGGGAGCAAATCTTCTGTTTCATGGTGAAGTGAAGATGTGTTTGTCTGATTTGACATGTTTGAACAGTAGTGTTAGTTCGCAGCGTCGATATTTTGTAATTCTACATTTGTTATTTAAGGCCTTTGAAAGTGCTCTCCCCCACTACTCAAGCCCTAACTGTACGGTAATAACATTCACTGTCTATCTGCTCTTAGGTTTTAAGTCTAGTAGTATTGGCGAAGTATAGAAGTCAATCATGGATGATGAGGATGAAGATTGTATGGGACTATCCCAGATAGAGGGTTAGGACTCGATCTGAAAGTAGAGATAGAGAACAGGGAAAAACGGTCAAATAGCAACTCCCAAGACAGACAAACAAAAAAATCTCAAGATTGTGATGTCATTAGTAGATGGCGTTCAAGTAGGTAATTTAAGTCAACGTCAGTTTGGCCAGGCTACATACACTGCAACGTAAATGTACATGTAGTCAAAAACTTAAGTCTCAAGATTTGTTCATAACAAATGTAAGAGCCAAGGCCAAGTAAAAAAATCACTCAAGATTAACAATACCATGGGGATCCATGCCACATGTAAGGTTGGAACCAAATCTAAAAGCTGGGGAGTTATTTATGGAATTGGGGAGGGGCTATGGAAAAGACAGATTAAACGGTACAGGTGGTGGTTTGGGTTGTCCTTTTCTGAAAATTACACTACCATAATTTAAAGTGGCATGAGCTGCCAAAATGTTTATATTTTGACGTTAAAACAGAACGTTAAATTATCGGCTATTTTTCTCAAGACGTATAATTCAGAATGTATTTCGGTTCGTACAGGCCACATACTGTATAGATTTTCCTCAGTCCAACGCCAACTATTTAGTTTTTGATGGCCTTTAAAACCTCTTAATGTCGTGACGATTAGAAATTATGAAAAACGTGTAAAGTTTGGAAGCTCATGACTCTTTAAGTAAAGGGCTTGGTTGCTGATATGTATTTACAAACAAACTCCATCAGCATTTCATTTTGCTTATTTGTTAAATCGACAGATCCGTACAATAAATGTGTTGTGCTTAAATTAGAAATAAAGCCATTATTACTCAAATCTTCAAACAAGATCTGCCTTTGTGTCGTAAATATAGTACAATGTAAAATATAATGGTCAGCTGTTTCAGTAGGATAATGGCTTACACTTAGGAGAAACTGCTATGAAATTATTCAACAAGTCGTTATTAAGGGAACTGCATCCATTCCTCATGCGACAGAGAATGATGCCAGATAGACGGTCACATACATAGTACCAAGGTGGAGACCGGCTTATGCGAAATACTCGATTTAATTTTTATGTAAATTCTAAATGATTTTTGATACGTTTTATATTTTCTGGAAGGCTGTTCCAGTCACGCAGGGTCGATGGAAAGAGAGATTAACTTAAAGCTGCGGTCCTGCAGACAAAAAGTAGTAAAATTGTCATTGGTTCTTTGTGGATATGGATTTCTAGTCGAAACTCGCTCAGGTAATTTTTGATGAAGATTTACAATAGTTGGATGTACCAGGTGAAACGCATTCAATCGGTGAATCTTGCGACGCATACCGAGTGTGTAAAATCCAGTTTCTTCATAAAGTAGAGAACTAGCAACACTTTTAGTAAGCCCACTTATTATCCGGAGGCAATCTTTTTGTAGAGCTTCGAGTAAATTAACTTGAAGATCTGTAAGATTGTCCCAGACTACATCTGCATATTCAAGACAAGGCCGAATGAAATTGTTATACATAATTTCGAGAGTTTTTCTACTCAATTGATATTTTACATCTCTGAATAGAGATATTTTTGAATTGGCTGTTGTTATATGTTGTTATAAAGTTTCAATATGGTTTGACCAATTCACTAAGTGATTCAAAGTTAAACCCAAATGTTTGTGCGAAGTGCAAGGAACTAATCGGCTGCTCATAAAAGAAATATTAATAGTCGATGGCTGCCGACGTCTGGAACATAACAACGCTTTAGTCTTGGTTGCGTTGAAAGAGATTTTCCAGCGTTTCCCCCAAAGTAAAATAGACTGTAGGTCTTGGTCAATAGATAGGTTATATCTGGAAGTAAGAGCTCATCAGAAATAGTATATAAGCAAGTGTCATCATCAAAAAGGCGAATAGAATTAAGAACAGAATTGGGAAGATCATTGATATAAATCAGAAACAGAAGAGGTAGAAAAACAGACCTTGGGCCATTCAGTACAACTCTTTGATTTCGATTCTGAAGGTAATTTGAGAACCATTTCAATAAATCGTGTTCAATGCCCATACCCCGAAGTTTAAGTAGTCCTTTATCCCACAGCGATCAAACGCCTTGGAGATATTAATTTTGTAGTCAATGTTTGTAGCTTATCCAACCATGTATATATTTGCCAGTTTTGTTTTTAAATTAGTTCTTTGCTTGATATAATATAGGCAATGAAATAAAAAAAAATGTTCGGCGGTCTTCATGGAAGCCGCGTCTGCAAGCTGGTGTTGTAAAAAGGAAACTATCGTAAAGATCTTTATTTAAGGAGCTGCAGCGATACCGTATAGATAAAAGAGCATGATATTAGCATTACGTTTACAGACATAATACCATGGGATGGGGGGTGTGGTATGGTCTAATGATTGATTTTTTACAAAGATAAGAAGAGCATTCTAATCACACGAATGGTTGAATGGAAATAGGGCTGACGAAATAACTCCGTTCTGCACTAATAATGCGTGTAAAGTTCGGCATTGCGGACATTGTATGGGTTACGTTCGAAATCGGTGTGTAGATAATTTAGAAAAGCCCGATTCAAAATATATTTTTTTCAAAGAGACACTATACAAGTGAGATCTGCAATGACTCTGAGGGCATCTCTCGGTATTTTTTCTAGTCTATTAAGTCTCAAGGTTGTCCCTTACAATGTCCGCATATTTCAAGCTTGGTCTGATAAAGTTTTCATACATTATTTCCAGATGTTTTCCATTTAGTATGAATTTAAGATGTTTAAATATTTGAGTTTTGGATGAGATGGTTGATGGAAATCCTAATGTTACTAGTCGTAGATACGCAAAATTCGTTTATGATTACCAGGTACTTGTCTATAAAATCAGCGTTAAGCTTTTCCGATTGTGACCACATTTAAATGCTGGGATATCAACGTAGGTTAAGTTAAAGGTACAAATACTCATTAAGATAGAACCAAATCCAGCGGCAAAATTTCTCCATGTAAGTGGTAATGGCATTTGGATTGAATTGAATGACGTTTGGATAGTTGCATTATGATTTGGGATGCTTGGGTAGATTTGCCTGAATGGGGTAACATTGTTTCTTAATACTATCAATGCTGCTTTGCTCATCTTGGCACAAAATAAAGGCCAGATGTTTATTCCACAATCAGAATATGGTCACGGCTATGTGAATGTGTCGCTCCTTCCCCGTCACTTTGTTTGGCGGTGTACTCTGTAGATGCCAATCATTGCCCCTATCAGAGTACATATGACATAAGGAGCGACTCTGCTCCTCCCACAGGCAAGATAAAGTAAATTTAATCCTTAATACATGGCATAAGAAGCGTCTCTGCTCCTCCTAGAGACAAGATAAAGTAAATTTAATCCTTAATTACATTTGATTTTAAACATAAATAAGCAGCCTTCAAAATAAAAAAGAAATGTATATTTGTACATGCATATTTGTCACTGCATCTTTGTACATGCAGATTTGTAGATGAATATTTGTAAATGCATATATGTCACAGCATATTTGTAAATGCAGAAATTGTTGATGCAGAAATTGTTGATGCACATTTGTAATTGCATATTTTTAAATGCAGAAATTGTTGATGCATATTTGTCACTGCATATTTGTAAATGCAGAAATTGTTGATGCATATTTGTAAATGCATATTTGTGATTGCATGTTTGTACATGCAAAACTTTACCACTGCATATTTGTACATTCCGGCGTCTGTAAACTCGTGTACGACCATCTCTTCTCTGCAGCTGGAATCTTGATTCATCGCTGAACCAGACTCGCCTCCAGTTTCGCAGATCCCAGTCCCTTAACCTGTTGCACCATCGGACCCTTGCAAGTCGATGCTGGCGTCTCAGTACTACGGCAAAGTAAGAACGTCTGACGCGTAAGCCGTTTTGACGGAGACGGTTTCTGACTGTCTGTGCCGATATTCGACGGAGACCTGGGATATTTGATGCTGTTTCTGTTGCTGTTTTGGTCCGGCTTCGCAGGTGAAGTAACCGGATGTAGTGATCTTGGGCTGCCGATGTGATCCTAGGTCGGCCAGCACGTTGACGATTTGCTGTTGAACTGGATTGCTGGTGCCGTTGCAACAGTCTGGAAATCGTGCTCCGGTGAACATTGTAAAGTCTAGCGACTGCATTCTGTGATTCACAGGTCAGGCGACGACCAATGACGACGTTCCGGGTAGCTGCGTCTAGTCTCGGCATATTGTAGCAACTTCGTGAAACAATTTAACGACTGAATTCAATTGAACGGTTGTGTGTCTTTTATACCCACTAAACCCGCATAAAGATAAGACGTGATTCGCACGTGCAACTGCCCTACGTTTTTCCCTACGCCTTCCTCGTGTAGCGTTACACAAAGGCTGACCCGAAAGTCACGTGTGATCAACCGCCACTATCAGGGTTTAAATTCAATAATCGGACATTTACATTATAACATGATCCTGTTGCCATGTGTCAATCATGCAAATTTTTGGAAAAATTCATGTTTAAAAAAAAATTGGATGTTGCGTTTCTTTTTTGGGAGAGTATATTTTCGTATTTTCTATGTATGTTTTTGTTATTTTTCAGAATTTCGTTTTCATTAAGGAACAACAGGACTTTAATAAATTGTATTGCTAAATACTCGTCTCGGCATAAGGAGTGACTCTGCTCCTCTCAGAGGCAAGATAAAGTAAATGTAATCATTAATATATTCACTTGATCAGTAATTGGATGATTATATGATTTAATTTGATCATTTCTTTTGTTGATATTTTTTTGATTAATTCGTTAATTGGGGTCTGCCATTTTTTGTCGGCGGCCCATACTTCAAAATTTAAAACTTAAACTTAAATATAAAACAATTAAATCTAAAAGAAAACTTAATTTCAAACATGAATAAGCAGCCTTCAAAATAAAAAGAAATGCATATTTGTCACTGCATCTTTGTACATGCAGATTTGTTGATGCATATTTGTAAATGCATATTTGTCACTGCCTATTTGTAAATGCAGGAATTGTTGATGCATATTTGTAAATGCATATTTGTCACTGCATATTTGTAAATGCAGAAATTGTTGATGCATATTTGTAAATGCATATTTGTCACTGCATATTTGTAAATGCAGAAATTGTTAATGCATATTTGTAAATGCATATTTGTCACTGCATATCTGTAAATGCAGAAATTGTTGATGCATATTTGGGATTGCATATTTGTACATGCAAAAATTCACCACTGCATATTTGTAAATGCATATTTGTACAGGCAGATTTGTACATGCATATTTGTACATGCATATTTGTACACGCATATATACCACTGCATATTTGTACATGCATATATACATGTACCACTGCATATTTGTACATGCATATATACATGTACCACTGCATATTTGTACATGCACATTTGTACATGCAGATTTGTTCATGCATATTTGTAAATGCATACTTGCCATTGCATATTTGTACATGCATATCTTTGGCTCTGCATATTTGTACATGCAGATTTGTAAATGCCTTTTTGGTAGATGCATATTTGCACATGCATCTTAATAAACATAGCCGTGACCATTATCCGCCAAAATCAAATAAACCCTTTAAATCTGATTTTGAATTGTTTGTTTTCGTTTCGCCTCTGAGATAACAAGGCTTTTGTCTTGGTTGCGTTGAAAGAGATTTCAATAAATCGTGTTCAATGCCCATACTCCGAAGTTTAAGAAGAAGTCCTTTATCCCACAGCGATCAAACGCCTTGGAGATATCAATTTAAGTTAATGTTTGTAGCTTATCCAACCATGAATATATTTGCCAGTTTTGTTTTTAAAATTGTTCTTTGCTGGGTATAACATAGCCAATTAAATCAAAAAGGGTTCGGCGGTCTTCATGGAAGCCGCATCTGCAATCTGGTGATGTAAAAAGGAAACTATTGTAAACATCTTCATTTAAGGAGCTGCAACGATTCCGTATAGATGAAAGCGCGTGATATTAGCATTACGTTTACAAACATAATGTGTCATACAAATATATTAAGCCATGGCAAAGTCTGGGAACATCTGTCCCTTGGACTTTTGATCTAATGTTGTATAACATATCTCCTTACCCCAAACACAGCTTGTGCTTGTTATGTATGCACTCATCTGTTTGGCAAAGTCAGTAATAGCGGAAATTTGAATTCAGTTAAGTACAGTGGTAGTATTATTTAAAGGTGTCCTAACTTTGTCCTTATTTCAACATACGGCAATATTGTTTGCCTAATATATCGCCCAAGTAAACAGATATCCATTACAGAGCTATATGTGTACAGACACGCACACCAGTAAATTTTACACACCCTAGCCCAGGAGGAAACACTTAGATAACATCTTTTAGGGTTTTCTTCTTAATATTACCATTGGTGACAATGATTTCATCCGGATTTCACGCTTCCATGATGCTGGTAGTGTTTATTGCCTTTTCTGTGACTGTGGAAGCAGACGCGTCCCACATGTGTTATGGTCCAGCTGGACGAGACGGTCGAGATGGCAAACCAGGTAGAGATGGTATTCAGGGACCTTATGGACCTCCCGGTTCACCTGGTTATGCACAGTCAGATATGAAGTATATGATGGATAGTCTTCTTCAACCCATAACTGAAAAACTCAGGGATAGCTTGGATAGACTGGAAAAACTAGAAAAGTTTTGCCAAGCGGAAGTGTCCCAGGGAATATCTATTGGAGGAGCTGTGTATACGCGATGGGGAAGAAATATCTGTCCATCATTTTCCTTAAAACTCTACTCTGGTGTCGTGGCCGGTGCGCATTTCAAACAAAAAGGTTCGGGTGTAAATCAGCTGTGTTTACCACTTAACCCTCAATGGAATCATACTGTCGCTGGACATCAATCTGGTTCCTATGTATACGGTACGGAGTTCCAATTGCACTATGGTAATTCTGGGTTTCTGAATGAAAATTCGGGCGGGAAATCTCAACACGATCACGAGGTTCAGTGTGCAGTTTGTCATACACCGGGACGACTGAGTCACGTGATGATACCAGCACGTTTGGAGTGTCCGACTGGATGGACATTAGAATATATTGGTTTTCTGATGGCCCAGCACCACACACATTCCAAATCCGAATACATTTGTGTTGATCAAAATCCGGATGCTCACCCAGGTACCTCTGCAGACTTGGATGGAAACCTACTCTACATTACAGAGGCATCGTGTGGATCTCTTCCCTGCCCCCCATTCGTGGACGGATATGAACTGACCTGTGTTGTATGTACTAAATGATTCAAACGTGTATCAGAACTGACAGTCAAATTCATTAACAAGTAAAACCTTTTAATACGTATTATATAATTGTTTGACATTTATCTTGATTTATTACGGCTTGTAAAAAATAGTACGTTGATAGTAAACCTATATAGGTAAACCAATTGTCCATTTGTAATATATAAGTAGCCTATACACGAAAGGGGCGTCTATTTTTAAAGCAGAGAAGAAAAAACAACTACATACATTTGTATCAAACGGGTTCCGTAAGACAATACATTTTCTGAAATTCCTAGTCGACACTACTTTCCGTTGATTGATTGATTGCGTGGTATTTTACGCAAATTTATTCTCAAGATTATTTCACTTTTATGACGGAGTCAGCTTTATTGTGGGGGGGGGGGGGGGGGAAGCAGGCTCTATGCCCGGCGGAAACCCAAGGCCATCCGGTGGTAACTGGCAACCATCCCCCATACGTCGTTCGATTGAAAACCAAGTCAGAAAACTTTCCAAATTTATTTGTACAGATTGGGATTCGAACCCGCGACCCATTGCTGGAAGGCTGTTCGGATTGAGCGTCTAACATTCAACAAGTAACATGGAATTTATACATAGCCACACAATATTGTTTTTTACATTTACTTATTTTTCATTGGAGAGTGAGTTTCAATAAAAATATGGCTTAACACAGTTGGAGTTATCATTTTTAACCTGTGAAAACCTGTGAAACCATATTCTTATTGACACTCACTGTCCAATGAAAAATAAGTAAACGTAAAAAAACAATATTGTGTGGCTATGTATAAATTCCATGTTACTTGTTGAATGTTCATTATGCTTGATAACGGTACTAGAATCTGGACCGAAACGTCGCTTTACAAATAAACAGAAGTTGCAATCCATAAACCTCTTGAGTTAATATTGTTACCTCTACTCCTAAATGCCTCTTAAAGGATTCTATATTGTAGTTTAACTCATACCACATTCCAGCCTCAGTGTCTGGAGGTCTTGATATACACACACTTTGGCCTACCATGAGCCTTCAGCCAAATCATTTCAATATAGCGATGCTCAGGCTGGGTAGGCGATTAAACGACAATTTATCGTATTGGCCTTGTTTGTCCATATTTGCCCATTTTGTTCATATTGGCTCAGGTATGGGTATGACCGTTTCTCCCAATAACATCGAAAGTCAATTAATAATATTAGTTATATACTCTCCCAAAAAAGAAACGCAACATCCAATTTTTGTTCTTCAAAATATGAATTTTCAACATCATTTTTAATACAGAAATAAACATCACATTGCACTGAAATTTGGCAGACTGGTTGTTCAGACTTTAAAGTTCATTCACATGTAAAACTTTATCCCATTAAAGTTCATAGCGCTCAGATAACGTCACTGCAACGTCAATATCTGTTGTGCCCACCATTAACCTGTAACCCAGCACGGACCCGTCTCGGCATAGACACAATCAATCGACGAATACGGTCTTGCGGAATTCTCCTCCATTCTTGCTCAAGAGCCAGCTGCAGTTCTTGCAGAGTTTGCGGCGCTGGATGACGACTGCCCACACGTCTATCCAAATCATGTTCTATTGGGTTCAAATCTAATGAATTTAGTACGAGCTGTGTGCGGCCGAGCGTTGTTGTGCTGAAAAATTCCCCTACGGAGGTCCATTACGGACAGCATATGTGGTGTCAAAACCTTATCGGTGTATCGAACGGCGTTAAGGTTGCCGGGAATGTGAACCAGTTGAGTTTTTCGGGCACAGGATATGGCACCCCACACCATCACACTTCCTCTGCCGACATTTTCGACCTCAAGGACGCAGTTCCTTGTGAACCTTTCATTCCGGCGTCTGTAAACTCGTGTACGACCATCTCTTCTCTGCAGCTGGAATCTTGATTCATCGCTGAACCAGACTCGCCTCCAGTTTCGCAGATTCCAGCCCCTTAACCTGTTGCACCATCGGACCCTTGCAAGTCGATGCTGGCGTCTCAGTACTGCGCCAAAGTAAGGACGTCTGCCGCGTAAACCGTTTTGACGGAGACGGCTTCTGACTGTCTGTGCCGATATTCGACGGAGACCTGAGTTATTTGATGCTGTTTCTGTTGCTGTTTTGGTCCGGTTACGCAGGTGATCCTAGGTTGGCCAGAACGTTGACGATCAGCTGTTGAACCGGATTGCTGGTGCCGTTGCGACTGCATTCTGTAATTCGCCGGCCAGGAGACGACCAATGACGACGTTCTGGGTAGCTGCGTCTAGTCTTGGCATATTGTAGCAACTTCGTGAAACAATTTAACGACTGAATTCAATTGAACGGTTGTGTGTCTTTCATGATTCGCATGTGCAACTGCCCTACGTTTTTCCCTACGCCTTCCTCGTGTAGCGTTACACAAAGGTTGACCCGAAAGTCACGTGTGATCAACAGCCACTATTAGGGGCTTAAATTGAATTATCGAACATTTACATTATAACATGATCCATTTGTCATGTGTCAATCACGCACATTTTTGGAACAATTCATGTTTGAAAAAAAAAATTGGATGTTGTGTTTCCTTTTTGGGAGAGTATATTTGGTGTCTGACAAAGTTGAGGAAAAATATGCAAGACAACAAATATCTACCAGTATACCCACAGAAGGGCGTCATATACCGAATTTATTACCATCCAGAGCAGCTTGTTTACATAAAACTGTATATAAGCAGAGCTGTCTTATGCTCGATGATACTGGTTTTAAAATGCTTTTGAACAACCGTTTCGATGATCTCTCAGACAAGCAAAGTAACACTCTTAACTGACGTCACAATATGATTGCGTATTGACTGAAGAATTATGTGATGCACAAAGGCCTTCACTCTGTGGTACAATCTAAATAGGGATTGATCCTTCTCTCATTCGTTGAGATATCAACCTATAAGGCCAATAACTGCCATATTGCTTGGACATAAAAAGAGGCCACTACTGTCGACGTTCTTAAACAGAGCCACTTGCAGATTGTAAACAACGACGGGTGACACTGACAGGTACACCATGGAACGGGCTCGGCGGTGTCGAGAGATATCCGATATAATTCTGGTAGGTAACGTTTAATCTGCCGATGATCTGTTTGGTTATATCGATTATTATTCTCGGAAGGCATATAAAATACATGGAAACGTATTCCTTCATCTATATCATGCTTTGCCTTGACATCCATGGGCGCTGTCATCTTGTTTTAGAATGTATTTATGAGCTGATGTGCCGATTATATTTTTGATTTTTAACAAGTATTTCTACCCAGCAGTCTTGCGATGTAGATTATTGTTGTAGGGTTGCATGTTTGGGAACAGTATGATACAGAAAAATAAATATCATACATATTTTAAATTCTCAGTAGGTTTATTACAGTTCACTATGCGCGAAAATGAAGGGCGACGGCTCTCAAGCCATGTCTCGTGTTGAAGATCTCGTAGAATGGCACGAGATCTCGATTGTCCGTGGTAATATCAGCTCATGATATCATAAACGGTGACACATTTTATCTTCGGACGGATCCTAGATACATATAAGCTGGTCTTTCTGTAATACATAGGAGAAAGAAGTGTTTTTTTTATGTTATATGTTTATTCATTTACCTGCATTGACAGCAGCTGAATTTCGAATGACACTATTGAAAATGTATTGCAGTGACGTTATACCTGAACCCCACGTGATCAGGGTAGTGTTAGTGAAAAATTGTCGGCAAACAATTAAACGTATAAATAATAAACTCATTTGGCAAATATCGATCAGCAACATTGTTACAGTAGATCACAATAAAGGTTGTATACAGAATATAGCCCTTGTCTTCCTGGTGCACCTAAATACTGCGTTGGGAAAGAGAATTGAGGTGATAGACGAGCGATTTGTACTGGTAGCAGCAGCGTTTTTACAATGAGAAAATCTTGATACTTATATAGCGGGTCAACAGTTGTAGCGGGGAATGAAATCGGTGGAATCGGCGGAATCACCCGACCTAAGACAAGCACCTGGGAACTCTCCCACATACGACGATCGAGTGAAAAATCCACTAACAAATTTCTCATTTTTGTTTGAGTGGGATATTCGAACCCGCGCCGCAGCAATGGAAGGTCTGTGTCAAACTATAAAGATACTATCGCTTGGCCCACTGAGTCACCGAGACTCTCCACCCCACCCTTCTTCGTTGAAGCAAAATATTTAGTTTTCAGCTATTTCTCAAATAGTTCAAATTAAAAAGGTTCGGTGATACCAGTCCCGAAAAGATAGCTTTATGAAATAACTTGGACCTAAAATGAGTACTTAATGCAAACACAGGTAGCAAGGACAATGGAAATTTTCTATTTCGGCACTAACCATTTATCTTTGATATGGATTACAAACTATCTTCTTGTGAATCAGAATGTTAACAACAAACACATTCACCCTTTAAAAAAACTTTGAAAACTGAAAATAAGAAGTCTTCTGCAAAATATCCTTGATAATCATAAAAAGCTCTTCAGAAAAATACTCGTTTTAAAGTCGTTTTAAAGTGCGAGAGTTGAGCTTCACAACATTGAAACTAATGACTAAATACCTTTCGAAGTTTATCAGGAAGTAATTAAGTTCACACTGAAACCAAAATGGTATACCAAGCAATCTGTATTCAAAAGCAGAATTCCCCTTTTGATGAAGGGAGTAAATACAGTTCATTGAAGAATTTGTAAAAAAGAAAGAAGCGAAAACTTAAGATATAACCTTTTCTGTATTATACTCACGTCATTTATCTGAAGATACGGATTTTACCTGACTAACTTGAGTTCCCGTTTGATAGTTAGATGATGTACTTGTGACACCTTCTTTTGATAAGAGGATATCACGGAGCAGAATCCAGGTTCTAGTGTTCAAGCAGTAAGCAATAAATATCATTTTGCTCCTTGACTTCCCGTGGACACCACAAACACGTACGTCAAAATATCTGATTGGATAATTTCACCCAATAGACCAAAAATCCAAGTAAACCCAAAGAGCAGAGATAGTTTGATATAGACAGACATATGATGTTTGTTAGATTGGTAAGAAGCAGTTTTCATGTCCGGGACAGATCTGATTGCGTGAATGGTTCTGCCAAAGAAAGCCGTGTTCAAAATGAGCATCAGACATAGAGGTCCCACAAAGAACACCCCAATGGCTACAGGAGAATTTAGAAAACATGTCTTGCCTCCATAACCTAGATCCGCTCCATCAGAATTTACCGAGAAAACCGTCAAACAAATGGCTATGATTAAGATTGGAGAGACTTGTCCAAATGCAGAATATCTTATAAAACGTTTTAATTTACCGGAGGCTGAACCAATGCGAATACTGGTGAATACAGTAAACATATGATAGGCGGAAAGAGACATCCAAGAAAACGACGTCATCCAGAAGTAGTGCACTAGAATACCAAACAGTTTACAAGCCAGGTCATGTGAAGCTACAAACGAAGCCGTTAAAAACAAAATCTGTGCCAGAAATAAATTGATTAAAAGAGCCATTGTGTTCAGACCAGGCAGGGTTCTTAACTTAGGTACGATACAATAAACAAGAAAAGTCAAGAAAAGACATGTAAGTGAACAACTGATACAAATGAGGGAAACAATAGACAATGCAGTATCCGTTTCAACCGCTTTCTTTGGCTTTATCTCGCTATAGATTTTGTCTAGTTCCTCGGTGCAAATCTTTAAGCTATCTTCACATTTCAGGAAGTTAGAAGAGTTCAATAATATGTCATGCTCTTTATAAGACAGGGTGTTATTTGTGTCACTAAAAGTAAAATTAACTTCACTTAAGATGAATTCCACATAAAGACAATTAAATTGTACGGATTCATAAATTATATGCTTGTTACAATTTAACCGGGCACAGTTATTGTCCAATTCATTTATATCTGTATGATAGAAGAGGGTTTTTCCTAAATCAACTATTAACCCTGAAGGAACAGTAAACCCTTGTTCACAGAGAATAGGAGAGGACATTAATGTTACATTGACGTCATTGTCGGTTTGATAAGTAAAGTTATCCGAAGCTACATTTATAAGAGCTGTTTCCAACTCCAACAGACTCCTTCTAGTCATGGAAATTATATTAGCACTAAATACAATAACAGCAGTTGAGGATGGCGAGTAAAACCAAGAGAAGAATTCAGTGAAAGCAAAAGATATGATGAATGGAGAAAATAGTTCTAATACAATTTGCATCATTTCGTTGTACTGGTTATCAAAGTCTTGGTAAGTTACGTTAGGTAAGTCCACGACAGGTTCAAGTACAACAGTAAGGGATATCCCCAGGCCGCCACCGACTGAAAAAATCTCCTCGCATTTGTTCCCTACAAGATATCTTCTCACAGGACAACTGATATTGCGACAGGAGTCCTACAAGAGAAATAATACACACTTTCATTTAAAGATAATAATAACATTTTCCATACATACTTTATTATTTGTGTCATGTAGTTATCGGGCTTTGGTAACAAAAACACTTAGATTATGGAGCATTGGTATATTTCGCAATTATTCGATTAAATGGTCAGGAAGACTAATCTGAAACGATGTGATTCACTGTTAACACTCGATGAATAAATCATCTTTTCTCAATTCCGAAAATGAGTATTGTAGGCCTACTTACCGAAAAAGGATCAAGAGTTTGCCCAGCGTCACAAATCAATTTGTCGACAATCGGCTGAGATTGCGAATTGAAATCCAACAGCACATTTAATGGGAAAGGTATCCCCGGACCCTTCATCCGTGAACACCCAGTATCAAATCTGATTTCAGCGTTATCACAAACCGCACAAAATATATTTCTATAAGAAGTGTACGTCGGTGTTGGTCCATAATAATGGACCGGATGACTGTACATCTCACATAGTCTCTCAACAACAGAATCAACTGATTGTATTACTTCTCCTGAACCGTTACATCTATCATATTCGACAGGATAACAATCTCTTGGCTGTACAGATTCTGGTGGCTTAGTAACGATGTCACAGTACCTATCATTAACCACTATTCGCCATAAATCTTTCTTGGACTTTGCCTCCTGGACTGAGGAGGGCAGAGCACAGGTGACTTCGTGTTTCCAACTTTCGTAGTTCGACACTGAATGACATTCGGCACAGAATTTGTTTCTGTATGCAACCCCAGTAGATATAACACTTACTGGCGTCGCTTCTGTCTGCACCGCAATGTCGGGATCTTCACATTTTTCGGCTAAACCAGAATCATATTCAGAAGGACATCGTCCAATAACAAATATGTTTGTCGAGTTCCCCCACGTCGTCCAATATTCCTCTGTACACACGATATATGGAGAACTTTGTGAAGATATGTCAGGGGACTCCCTGAAGGCCATGTCAGCACAACAGTCACCGTAAAAATGACACATGTCGTCACACTGACAAGGCATACATTCATAACTACACAAACTTTGAGACAGTATTGAAGTGTTGCAAGAAAAGCTATTTCCGCAAACAGCCATAGAAATGTCGTGGGCTAAAAACCGACTTGTCTTTGTCACATCTATTATATATGATGGAGGTGTATATGTTATATATGTTCCCAGAGGCGTTGCTGATATTATCTCTGTTGTAATCAAATTGTCACTATCAGTTGATCCAAATTGTGTTGTTGAGTAAATAGTCGGAGCTTCTGATACACTTGATTCATTCTGTCCTTGTGGTGTTTTCTCTGACGCAGACGGTTCGCTTGTCAACAACTCAGGATACCCGATCGGGATGCCCGGGGTTGTGCCCATTACACTAGCAAAGTGTTTGCTTTGATTTGCAGTCCAACCGTGAGAAAGGCACAACAAAAGTATTAACTGGTGACCAAATATAGAATACATTTTGATTCGCATCATATACATCAGAGGGTTAGCAGGGAATGAGAAGATCACTTTATAAATCGGAGTCCTCAATCCAAATTGGTCAAATTTCAGGAAACACAGTTTCCTTGTTTCTGTGTTTTATACAGATATCATGCATACAAACTGCTATTCGTCAATGATAGGCGAGTGGCACGGTTCAATAATCGCTTTGTATGCGCCAATCTGTATGCCAAACCTCGGACATTACTGCGTTTTTACAAAGATCCTTAAGTGTCGCTTTACACGAATACAAACTATTTACCACGATTTTGGTGGCACTTATATATTATTGATAACGTTCCACTTTATGTACACTCCAATGGGCTTTGTGCCTCTTCACTTGTTAATCGATAGGAATGTTAAAAAGCTGCTATCACTAAACTTTAGTTGATATTTATGAGCTATCGTTGACCTTCTCTCTCTCCCTCGAGACCCATTAGCTCTCCCAAACACCAGTCGACAAGTTAACGTTAAATTTTACACGACACCTAAATGCATGTCTGTTTTTCCTAGATGTTCTGTAGTTAACCTTGTTGAAATGGAGTTTTGTTAATATTATATAAAATGGCAGGATCTGTCACAATTACATGTTATTAGGAATTCAAGTATCGTATATAATTCATCATGCATATACCACAATGGAGCAAACGTTATGGGTATATCGGTTTAGTTTCCTCCCAACTTATTAACATACATCTAAATTATTTAATAAGTAAAAACAATTTGACATGTTTGAACAGTAGTTTTAGTTCGCAGCGTCGTAGTTCAATTTACCGAACTTATAGTGATATCACATATACCAACTATGTAATATCACCATAAGTTCGGTAAATTGAACTAGCAGCGTCGATATTTTGTAATTCTACATTTGGTATTTAAGGCCTTTGAAGGAAAGCACGGACTTCTGTAGTGGGTACGAAATTGCTCTCCCCCACTATTCAAGCCCTAACTGTACGGTAATAACATTCACTGTCTCAAGATTGTGATGTCATTTTAATAGTAGGCCTAGATGGCGTTCAAGTAGGTAATTTAAGTCAAAGTCAGTTTGGCCAGGCTATATACACTGCAACGTAAAGGTACATGTAGTCAAAAATTTAAGTCACAATATTTGTTCATAACATGTAGCAGTCAAGGTCAAGTAAAAAATTCACTCAAGGTTAACAATACCATGGGGGTCCATGTCACATGTAAAGTTGAAACCAAATCTAAAAACAGGGGAGTTACTTATGGAATTGGGGAGGGGTTATGGAAAAGACAGATTAAACGGTACAGGTGGTGGTTTGGGTTGTCCTTTTCTGAAAATTACACTACCATAATTTAAAGTGGCATGAGCTGCCAAAATGTTTATATTTTGACGTTAAAAATGAACGTTCAAATTATCGGCTATTTTTCTCAAGACGTATAATTCAGAAGATTTTTATTGCTTCTAGTCTCGAAAATGTACGATAACGAATTGTTTTGAACTAACTTCGGCTTAGAATGAATGAATGGTCGTCCCGGTTATTTAAATTTTGTGTACTTTTTGAACACGTTTTCGGTTCGTACAGGCCACATACTGTATAGATTTTCCTCATTCCAACGCCATCTATTTAGTTTTTCGATGGCCTTTAAAACCTCTGACTGTCGTGACGATTAGAAATTATGAAAAAAGTGTGAAGTTTGGCAGCTCATGCCTCTTTAAATAAAGCGCTTGGTTGCTGATATGTATTTACAAACAAACTCCATCAGCATTTCATTTTGCTTATTTGTTAAATCGACAGATCCGTACAATAAATGTATTGTGCTTAAATTAGAAATAAAGCCATTATTACTTAAATCTTCGAACAACATCTGTCTTTGTGTCGTAAATAGAGTACAATGTAAAATATAATGGTCAGCTATTTCAGTAGGATCATGGCAAAAACACTTAGGAGAATCTGCTATGAAATTAGTGAACAAGTTGTCATTAAGGGAACTGCATCCATTCGTCATGCGACAGAGAATGATGCTAGATAGGCGGTCACATACGTAGTACCAAGGTGGAGGCCGGCTTATGCGAAATACTAGATATAATTTTTATTTAAATTCTAAATGATTTTTAATACGTTTTATATTTTCTGGAAGGCTGTTCCAGTCACGCACGGTCGACGGAAAGAGAGATTTGCTAAAAGCTGCGGTCCTGCAGAAAAGTAAAAAAACTAGTAAAATTGTCATTGGTTATTTGTGGATATGGATTTCTGGTCGAAACTCGCTCAGGTAATTTTTGATGAAGATTTACAATAGTTGGATGTACCAGGTGAAACGCATTCAATCGGTGAATCTTGCGACGCATACTGAGTGTGGGAAATTCAGTTTCTTCATAAAGTAGAGAACTAGCAACACTTTATTATCCGGAGGCAATCTTTTTGTAGAGCTTCGAGTAAATTAACCTGAAAATCTGTAAGATTGTCCCAGACTACATCTGCATATTCAAGACAAGGCCGAATGAAAGTTTTATACATAATTTCGAGAGTTTTTCTACTCAATCGATATTTTACACCTCTGAATAGAGATATTTTTGAATTGGCTGTTGTTATATGTCGTTATAAAGTTTTAATATGGTTTGACCAATTCCCTAAGTGATTCAAAATTAAACCCAAATGTTTGTGCGAAGTGCAAGGAACTAATCGGCTGCCCATAAAAGAAATATTAATAGCCGATGGCTGCCGACGTCTGGAACATAACAACGCTTTAGTCTTGGTTGCGTTGAAAGAGATTTTCCAGCGTTTCCCTCAAGGTAAAATAGACTGTAGGTCTTGGTCAATAGATAGGGTTATATCTGGATGTAAGAGATCATCCGAAATATTATATAAGCAAGCATCATCAAAAAGGCGAATAGAATTAAGAACAGAACTGGGAAGATCATTGATATAAATCAGAAACATTCAGTACAACTCTTTGATTTCGATTCTGAAGGTAATTTGCGAACCATTTCAATAAATCGTGTTCAATGCCCATACCCCGAAGTTTATCCCACAGCGATCAAACGCCTTGGAGATATTAATTTTGTAGTCAATGTTTGTAGCTTATCCAACCATGTATATATTTGCCAGTTTTGTTCGGAGGTCTTCATGGAAGCCGCGTCTGCAAGCTGGTGTTGTAAAAAGGAAACTATCGTCAAGATCTTTATTTAAGGAGCTGCAGCGATACCGTATAGATAAAAGAGCATGATATTAGCATTACGTTTACAGACATAATACCATGGGGTGGGGGTGTGGTATGGTCTAATGATTGATTTTTTACAAAGATAAGAAGAGCATTCTAATCACACGAATGGTTGAAGGGAAATAGGACTGACGAAATAACTCCGTTCTGCACTAATAAGGCGTGTAAAGTTCGGCATTGCGGACATTGTATGGGTTACGTTAGAAATCGGTGTGTAGAGAATTTAGAAAAGCCCGATTCAAAATATATTTTTTCCAAAGAGACACTATACAAGTGAGATCTGCAATGACTCTGAGGGCATCTCTCGGTATTTTTTCTAGTCTATTAAGTCTCAAGGTTGTCCCTTACAATGTCCGCATATTTCAAGCTTGGTCTGATAAAGTTTTCATACATTATTTCCAGATGTTTTCCATTTAGTATGAATTTAAGATGTTTAAATATTTGAGTTTTGGATGAGATGGTTGATGGAAATCCTCATGTTACTAGTCGTAGATACGCAAAATTCGTTTATGATTACCAGGTACTTGTCTATAAAATCAGCGTTAATCTTTTCCGAGTGTGACCACATTTAAATACTGGGATATCAACGTAGGTTAAGTTAAAGGTACAAATACTCATTAAGATAGAACCAAATCCAGCGGCAAAATTTCTTCATGTAAGTGGTAATGGTATTTGGATAGTTGCATTATGATTTGGGATGCTTGGGTAGATTTGTCTGAATGGGGTAACATTGTTTCTTAATACTATCAATCCTGCCTTGCTCATCTTGGCACCAATAAGGGCCAGATGTTTTTTCCACAATCAGAATATGGTCACGGCTATGTGAATGTATCGCTCCTTCCCCGTCACTTTGTTTGGCGGTGTACACTGTAGATGGCAATCATTGCCCCTATCGGAGTACAGATAACATAATGAGCGACTCTGCTCCTCCCACAGGCAAGATAAAGTAAATTTAATCCTTAATACATGACATAAGAAGCGTCTCTGCTCCTCCCAGAGACAAGATAAAGTAAATTTAATCCTTAATTACATTTGATCAGTAATTGGATGATTATATGATTTAATTTTATCATTTCAATCGTTGATTATTTTTGGATTAATTGGTTAATGTGGGCTTGCCATTTTTTGTCGGCGGCCCATACTTCAAAATTTAAAACTTAAACTTAAATATAAAACATTCAAATTTAAAAGAAAACATAATTTCAAACATAAATAAGCAGCCTTCAAAATAAAAATGAAATGCATATTTGTACATGCATATTTGTCACTGCATCTTTGTACATGCAGATTTGTTGATGCATATTTGTAAATGCATATATGTCACTGCATATTTGTAAATTCAGAAATTGTTGATACAGAAATTGTTGATGCACATTTGTAAATGCATATTTGTAAATGCAGAAATTGTTGATGCATATTTGTAAATGCAGAAATTGTTGATGCATATTTGTAAATGCAGAAATTGTTGATGCATATTTGTAAATGCATATTTGTGATTGCATATTTGTACATGCAAAACTTTACCACTGCATATTTGTGCATTCCGGCGTCTGTAAACTCGTGTACGACCATCTCTTCTCTGCAGCTGGAATCTGGATTCATCGCTGAACCAGACTCGCCTCCAGTTTCGCAGATTCCAGTCCCTTAACCTGTTGCACCATCGGACCCTTGCAAGTCGATGCTGGGGTCTCATACTACGCCAAAGTAAGAACGTCAGGTGCGTAAGCCGTTTTGACGGAGATGGTTTTGGACTGTCTGTGCCGATATTCGACGGAGACCTGGGATATTTGATGCTGTTTCTGTTGCTGTTTTGGTCCGGCTTCGCAGGTGAAGTAACTGGATGTAGCGATCTTGGGCTGCCGATGTGATCCTAGGTCGGCCAGCACGTTGACGATCAGCTGTTGAACTGGATTGCTGGTGCCGTTGCAACAGTCTGGAAATCGTGCTCCGGTGAACATTATAAAGTCTAGCGACTGCATTCTGTGATTCACCGGCCAGGTGACGACCAATGACGACGTTCCGGGTAGCTGCGTCTAGTCTCGGCATATTGTAGCAACTTCGTGAAACAATTTAAAGGAGGGGAAATCTCTAGAAATACATAGGGATTATCGTCGATAACAACCTTCAAAGTACTTAAAACATTTCACGTCAATTACCTCCAGTGACCCTCAAGCTAGTAAAAGCAGACAGAAGTATGTCCTTTCAGTGGTTTATCTGTGTAGCCATTTTTCCGTTTTAGGATGACGTGATGTTGGTATAGCTATTTTTAGATCAATAATGACGTATTTTTACCGCTCTCTAATGTATAAGGGTAGATTTAGGTCCAAAAAAACATGGCGACAAATTTGAAGTGGGAAGATTGTCTCCGAATATATAGGTCAGTATGCAACCGCGCGCCATTACTTAGCTAGCCATTGGCTAAATTGCATCACATGACTACTCTATAACGCACCTAAATTTTTATTCAACAATAATTGGATAAAACTAACGAAAAAATGGTGGCGGCCTTGTGAATGGCCTATGGAGCTTATTCTCTATTGAAACGCCAGCTTCAAATTTCGATTATTCACTTACGAGGGGATAAAACATACATTGGACAGTTGTTTTGGACTAAATGAACTCTACTCTTTCCATCTAAACTAGTCTAAAGCTAAGATTTTCTTTCCCTTTAACGACTGAATTCAATTGAACGGTTGTGTGTCTTTTATACCCATTAAACCCACATAAAGATAAGACGTGATTCGCACGTGCAACTGCCCTACGTTTTTCCCTACGCCTTCCTCGTGTAGTGTTACACAAAGGCTGACCCGAAAGTCACGTGTGATCAACCGCCACTATCAGGGTTTAAATTCAATTATCGGACATTTACATTATAACATGATCCTGTTGCCATGTGTCAATCATGCACATTTTTGGAAAAATTCATGTTTGAAAAAAAATTGGATGTTGCGTTTCTTTTTTGGGAGAGTATATTTTCGTATTTTCTATGTATGTTTTTGTTATTTTTCAGAATTTCGTTTTCATTAAGGAACGACAGGACTTTAATAAATTGTATAGGGCCTGGGAGTCTACCGATAGATTTCGCGATATCCGGTGACAGGTGACGTTTTTTTATGACGTTTTCAGTTCGATTGGCGTTTTTTGTTCCAAAACGTCAGAAATGAGCGTCATATTCGAACGAGAAAAGGCTTCCCACATGCGTAATGACAACGCCGGTGACAGGAAATTTGTGGAATTGTCACGTGACTCCCGCTCCCTATTGCTAAATACTCGTCTCGGCATAAGGAGTGACTCTGCTCCTCCCAGAGGCAAGATAAAGTAAATTTAATCCTTAGTACATGGATAAGAAGCGTCTCTGCTCCTCCAAGAGACAAGATAAAGTAAATTTAATCCTTAATATATACACTTGATCAGTAATTGGATGATTATATGATTTAATTTGATCATTTCTTTTGTTGATTATTTTTGGATTAATTGGTTAATTGGGGTCTGCCATTTTTGGCGGCGGCCCATACTTCAAAATTTAAAACTTAAACTTAAATATAAAACATTTAAATCTAAAAGAAAACTTAATTTCAAACATAAATAAGCAGCCTTCAAAATAAAAAGAAATGCATATTTGTACATGCATATTTTTCACTGCATCTTTGTACATGCAGATTTGTTGATGCATATTTGTAAATGCATATTTGTCACTGCCTATTTGTAAATGCAGGAATTGTTGATGCATATTTGTAAATGCATATTTGTCACTGCATATTTGTAAATGCAGAAATTGTTGAGGCATATTTGTAAATGCATATTTGTCACTGCATATTTGTAAATGCAGAAATTGTTAATGCATATTTGTAAATGCATATTTGTCACTGCATATCTGTAAATGCAGAAATTGTTGATGCATATTTGGGATTGCATATTTGTACATGCAAAAATTTATCACTGCATATTTGTACATGCATATTTGTACAGGCAGATTTGTCCATGCATATTTGTACATGCATATTTGTACACGCATATATACCACTGCATATTTGTACAGACATATATACATGTACCACTGCATATTTGTACATGCACATTTGTACATGCAGATTTGTTCATGTATATTTGTAAATGCATACTTGCCATTGCATTATTGTACATGCATATCTTTGGTTCTGCAGATTTGTACATGCAGATTTGCAAATGCCTTTTTGGTAGATGCATATTTGCACATGCATCTTAATAAACATAGCCGTGACCATTATCCGCCAAAAATCAAATAAACCCTTTAAATCTGATTTTGAATTGTTTGTTTTAGTTTCGCTACGGAGATAACAAGGCTTTTGTCTTGGTTGCGTTGAAAGAGATTTCAATAAATCGTGTTCAATGCCCATACCCCGAAGTTTAAGAGGCAGTCCTTTATCCCACAGCGATCAAACGCCTTGGAGATATTAATTGTGTAGTCAATGTTTGTAGCTTATCCAACCATGTATATATTTGCCAGTTTTGTTTTTAAAATTGTTCATTGCTTGATATAACATAGCCAATTAAATAAAAAAGGGTTCGGCGGTCTTCATGGAAGCCGCGTCTGCAAGCTGGTGTTGTAAAAAGGAAACTATCGTAAAGATCTTTATTTAAGGAGCTGCAGCGATACCGTATAGATGAAAGAGCGTGATATTAGCATTACGTATACAAACATAATGTGTAATACAAATATATTAAGCCATGGCAAAGTCTGGGGACATCTGTCCCCTGGACTTTTTATCTAATGTTGTCAAACATATCTCCTTACCCCAAACGCAGTTTGTGCTTATTATGTATGCACTCATCTGTTTGGCAAAGTCAGTAATAGCGGAAATTTAAATTAATTTTATTACAGTGGTAATATTAATTAAAGGTGTCCTAACTTTGTCCCTATTTCCACATACGGCAATATTGTTTGCCTAATATATCGCCTTAGTAAACAGATATCGATTACAGAGCTATATGTGTACAGACACGCACACAAGTAATTTTTACACACCCTAGCCACTTGCAGGAAGAAACATTTAGATAACATCTTTTACGGGTTTCTTCTTAATATTACCATTGCTGACAATGATTTCATCCGGATTCCACGCTTCCATGATGCTGGTAGTGTTTATTGCGCTTTCTGTGACTGTGGAAGCAGACGTGTCCCCCATGTGTTATGGTCCCGCTGGACGAGACGGTCGAGATGGCAAACCAGGTAGGGATGGTATTCAGGGACTTTATGGACCTCCCGGTCCTCCTGGTTATGCACAGTCAGATATGAAGTATATGATGGATAGTCTTCTTCAACCTATAACTAAAAAACTCAGGGATAGCTTGGATAGACTGGAAAAACTAGAAAAGTTTTGCCAAGCGGAAGTGTCCCAGGGAATATCTATTGGAGGAGCTGTGTATACGCGATGGGGAAGAAATATCTGTCCATCGTTTTCCAAAAAACTCTACTCTGGCGTCGTGGCCGGTTCTCATTTCCAACAAAAAGGTTCGGGTGTAAATCAGCTGTGTTTACCACTTAACCCTCAATGGAATCATACTGTCGCTGGACATCAATCTGGTTCATATGTATACGATACGGAGTTCCAATTGCACTATGGTAATTCTGGGTTTCTGAAGGAAAATTCCGGCGGGAAATCTCAAGACGATCACGAGGTTCAGTGTGCAGTTTGTCACACACCGGGACGACTGGGTCACGCGATGATACCAGCACGTTTGGAGTGTCCGACTGGATGGACATTAGAATATATTGGTTTTCTGATGGCCCAGCACCACACACATCCCAAATCCGAATACATTTGTGTTGATCAAAATCCGGATGCTCATCCGGGCACCTCAGCAGACTTGGATGGAAACCTACTTTATATTACAGAGGTATCGTGTGGATCTCTTCCCTGTCCCCCATTCGTGGACGGATATGAACTGACCTGTGTTGTATGTACTAAATGATTCAAACGTGTATCAGAACTGACAGTCAAATTCATTAACAAGTAAAACCTTTTAATACGTATTATCAGAAGTCTATGATAGACTTCTGGTATTATATAATTGTTTGACATTTATCTTGATTGCTTGTAAAAAATAGTACGTTGATAGTAAACCTATACAGGTAAACCAATTGTCCTTATATATATATATAAGTATACACGATAAGTCTATTTTAAAAGGAGAGAAAAAAAACAACAACATAGGCCTACATTTGTATCGAACGGGTTCCGTAAGACAATACCTTTTCTGAAATTTCTAGTCGACACTACTTTCCGTTGATTGATTGGCTGTGTGGTATTTTACGCAAATTTATTCTGAAGATTATTTCACTCGACAGTATGTGGTCCGATTTACACAGCGAAATAACAATATATCCAGCTTCGATTGTTTGTGTTGTGGGGTAGGGGTGATCAGACGGACCAAACTTTGGGAGCAGATCTTCTGTTGCATGATGAAGTGAAGATGTGTTTGTCTGATTCGACATGTTTGAACAGTAGGGTTAGTTCGCAGCGTCGTTATTTTGTAATTCTACATTTGGTATTTAAGGCCTTTGAAAGAAAGCACGGACTTCTGTAGTGGGTACGAAATTGCTCTCCCCCACTATTCAAGCCCTAACTGTACGGTAATAACATTCACTGTCCATCTGCTCTTATGTTTTAAGTCTAGTAGTAGTGGCGAAGTATAGAATTCAATCATGGATGATGATGAAGAAGATTGTATGGGACTATCCCAGATAGAGGGTTAGGACTTGATCTGAAAGTAGAGATAGAGAACAGGGCAAAAAACGGTCATATAGCAACTCCCAAGACAGACAAACAAAAAGTCTCAAGATTGTGATGTCATTAGTAGATGGCGTTCAAGTAGGTAATTTAAGTCAAAGTCAGTTTGGCCAGGCTATATACACTGCAACGTAAAGGTACTTGTAGTCAAAAACTTAAGTCCCAAGGTTTGTTCATAACAAATGTAAGAGCCAAGGTCAAGTAAAAAATCACTCAAGGTTAACAATACCATGGGGGTCCATGTCACATGTAAAGTTGAAACCAAATCTAAAAGCAGGGGAGTTATTTATGAAATTGGGGAGGGGTTATGGAAAAGACAGATTAAACGGTACAGGTGGTGGTTTGGGTTGTCTTTTTCTGAAAATTACACTACCATAATTTAAAGTGGCATGAGCTGCCAAAATGTTTATATTTTGACGTTAAAACAGAACGTCAAAAATTATCGGCTATTTTTCTCAAGACGTATAATTCAGAAGGTTTTTATTGCTTGACTTCCTGTCAATTTCTACTTGTAACTGGCAGCAGGTCACAGTTTCATTTTCCTTCATTTCCCATTTGCGGTAATGTTAATGCCTGCTCTCACAGCACAAAATTGAACTTAAAAATGGTCATTTCCAATTTTCATTTTACGATATCAAAAATTGAAAATTGAATAAACGAACGATACACGGACCGTCTAGCTACAACCACTTGTAGTTCAGCATTTTGATAATGATTCATTAGTCCCTGGACCACTATTCATGAATGATATTGCTCAGCGCCTAGATATGACCCAGTTTATCCAATGAGCCCGGATATAAGCTTACTAAAGAAATCATCATCTGTAAGGGTAATATATCTGTATAATTAATAATGATAATAATAAAAGTATGATAATAGTAATTTAAGGGAATACTATTTTCTATCCGGTTTTATACCATGATGATCATCTACAGGGATTTAGATTGAAACATGAAGGTGAAAGGTGTTCAAATGTTAATTTGTCACATTTGTAAATTTGACAATTTGAGAGGAACAGTTTTCCAGCTATAGCAAAAACTAAAACTATATAGAGACTTACAGAGAGAAAAATGTTCTCACATTTAGTCAATTTTCCTGGGCAATTTCTTATCATCATCTGTCAATGCCTAGTTTAAAAACTTTTTAATCACCTTTTTCAAAAGTAACTCCTCACAAAAAAGCGATGAATAAAATGCCATAAACATTTTGTGGAAAGGATAGGTGGCTGATTGTAGCTTACTGTAAGCATCTTGGGAATGCCACAAGCCAGGGGGGATAACTCATCCCATTCGTTAGGTCTCATTTTGTGTCATCTGAGCAGTTTTGTTGGCTAAATAATATCTACTAGCTCATCTAAAACTATCAAACTCAGTGCTACAATCATGTCATTTTTGGTACGTTTATCTTTTAAGAGAAAATAATATGCTTGTCGTAACGTATATGTCATTTCAGATCCAAAATAGAGAGAGTTAATAGAGGAAGATTGAGGGGGTGGATATTATACATCTTTAGTCTCATCTAAAACATCTTAAAGGAGAGGGGCAAGGGAGGAAATTAATAAATGCAGTACATGCGAGATCATTTTCCTTTCCTACGGAACCAAAACCGATAGTCGGGTGGCTGATAGTGCAGGTTGTAGTCATACGAGATAGGATAAGCTCTTTTATTTAAAATACAAGCCACGTAAACTCGTTGTATAACATCTCTTTGACTATACGATAAGCAATTACTTTAGAAGCTGGTTTGGTGTCTCTTACCTGTTGACTCTATCCTAGCCACGTCTATAGACCTCTGGAACACACCCAAAGTGTCAACACGAAGTCTTCAACTAACATTGAAGTAGTGATGTTTTTAAGTGTTATGCCGAGCTCGGATTCAAATCATAACTCCATTGCTTGAATTTGTGGGAACATCTTCTAGAATATTCTGCCAGGAGGTCCCAAGCCCGATACACCGTCGTCTAAAATTGGCGAAAGGTAATTTAACGGCTGTACAATCGAACTGGCTCGAGATGCACTCTCATGTATTTGTAACAACTATCGCCGATACCATTGGGAAAAACCACGAGATTAGCAAAACCCGTGGAGGGCCAGGGGTTTCGTCTGTCACTGAG
The DNA here is from genome assembly GCA_963971465.1 of Lepidochitona cinerea. NCBI lineage: Eukaryota > Metazoa > Mollusca > Polyplacophora > Chitonida > Tonicellidae > Lepidochitona > Lepidochitona cinerea. The sequence goes on from OZ020553.1 coordinate 27,865,520, forward strand.
GCCTTCCCCCCTCGAAACCTGTAGAAGTATTAAAGGGTGAAACATCAGTAACCAAAATGGCGGCTTGTTGTTGTCCACACGACAACGATTCAACGATTGATTCTTTAAAAGTGGCTCGCCTATGTTTTAGTTTGTGTTTCAAAAATATTTATTTGCAGAGTTCAAGCCAATTTAGGGTTTGAGATTTGTGTACAGTTTGTGGATCAATTGTTTTAGTAAGTATATGATTACTTACATTGTTGTTTATTATATAATTATGCCAGTGATGTTTCTTGTGTATCGAGGAACATTTTGGTATATAAAGCACCTATGGGCATGGAATAATAATTAAATAAGAGCCAATTCAAAACAAAACAAGTGATTTGGGTTTCAAGGGTTATTAGCAGTGCAGAAAAAGTAGTAAACGTGAATAGCAGAAGAGTTCAGACAATTATGTCGTATATCATAAGCCAATCTTACAAACATGTAGGTCCATATTGCAGCCGAAATCCCTTTGGGGCGTCATATTGCAGATCTACCCGGGCAATGACGACGTTATCGATTGACTGTGCAAGTTATTACCAGCATACGACCTTCGAGGCCAGGTTATATCAGCAGACGGCTCAAGTTCGTAGAAGCCCTAAGGCCAATGCAATATTACACATTATCATATACCTCCCTACGTCACAATGGTAATACGGACAGTGATTTTCCAAATCCGTATCACCACACTAGCATAGGACCGTTTAACCTGGCAGTCTCGGTTGCTACTCCACTCCACCTCCAATCACTCGAGCTGATACAAGCGCCCAGAACAACACGCTGCAGTGATAACATGTATTTATTAATTGACTTTCAATGTTATTTGCAAAATACGGAGAAACGCTCAGACTCAAACAGGGCTTACCAGGGCCAATACGAACAAACTGTGCTAATACGAACAAACGAGGCCGATACGGACTGGACCAATACGACATCAAACATGACCACCGTTTCATTGCTATCACTTCAAAATCCCAACGCCATTTTTTCTTGAAATCATCAACAGAAAAAAAGAAAAAAGTCAATGTACAGTTAAAGAAAAACCAATATTCTGTCTATTTCATTAGATAAATTAAAAATTGCAGTAATAATAATTTGTAAAAATAAAGAAATATGGCCCTATGTTTTATGTACAAAAGGGGGACAATTCTTGGTACGCTACACCTAGCTCACTTTAAGTCGTTATCATTACTAAAAGAGAACAATCATCATCTACATGAGAAAATAAATTAACAATAAAAAATAATGGCAAACTTTCCTTTTTTTTTTAAAAATAATAAAAATATTTTATGAAAAATAACATTGATAGCCAATTAATAACATTTTCATTAATCAGGATATTTCCGGCTATCATCGGATCTGTAACAATGCCAATAGGGAATATCCCGTTTAATAACATTATATTCGCTGATGCATTACGATCGAGTCTTTCGTCATCGAGACCAAGTCCTCGGGTAAATGTTCCCTAGGGCCACGTACTCCATCGCAGGACGTAAACGATATGACTGTGGAACATATCCCACTGATGCAGAATTATTTAATAGAGGCTTGATTGTTTAGGTATAATTAAAAGGTCATTATATGAAGTTGCCTTCATATATTAATTGTACTCCCAATGGTGGAAGTGAAAGGCAATCCGCCTGCGGCCTCGAACCAATACGACAGTCCTTGTGCCTGTAACAATGCTAGTGTGGAATATCCCGATTCGTCAAAATTGTATTAATTGACTATCGGTAATTTATTGTGTGACATTGACGGAACCACATTTTTCTGCGGCTATTTCCTTTTTCCTGTTGATGATTTCAAGAAAAATCGCGTTGAGAAATTGAAATGGAGCAATGAAGCTGTCGCCATCTTGGATCTCGTATTGGACCAGTCCGTATTGGCCTTTTTTAAAACATGATATTTATTCGTACACAGTATGCTAAGAGCTTATTGCGTGCAAGAAATCAAACGGAAATTGACAACATATATAAATTATTTAATGATTTTTAAAGAAAGGAAAATGTAAACTGAAGTATGCATTTGACAAATAATAAAAAGCAGGATAAATTGAATCTTATCCTTTACCTACAGATAGATTAAAAATGACATAAAGTCGGCCGTTCAAACCGCGACACACGAGTGGTCCAACAAACAGTCAATTAAACCGTTTCGTTTGGTCAATGTAGTTGCAGACTGCAATAGAGATAACTTTATTCATTTCTTCACTCGATTCCGGTGATCCATAAGGATACAGGTCACCAAAGAAGTTCCAGATATTTTTAGTTGTTCTATACTAGTCCAATACCCGCTCCCTGCATTTTTTTCCTGGGCATTTTTGTAGTTTTTATGAAAGAACAGGGGTTGAGTTACTGTCTGGAAATGATTTTAGAAGTGGAATGGACCAGTTCAGGCGGATACCTAGTAGTTAGGCGTGCTTTGGTCTGTTTACATCCGGCGGACTATGAGTCTATGTGCAAAGTGACCCCTATCACCTGTTTGAAAAATTTCGACGTTCAACCTATGAATAAATTGAGCATAAAATACTCTCAAAGGACTGTGCAAGGTCCCTACCGAAGGATTTGGTTCAATGAAAGTTAAGGAAGGTGTTGCGAGTGCAGTCATTAACATTGCCGAAACTGGGAAATTAGATTATGACCTGCTGTCATAAAGAAGGAAAGTCATGGAGATAACCCCCGGATATCCCTTTGATACTATCTTTTGGGTCCGGACTCGCAATGGGCCAAGCCAGAGTTGTTACAGCTTCGTTTTGGAAGTAGGCTATTACTGCCCGGGAACGATGCGGTCTGGCGTTGTCATCCATATACACATGTCTTAAGCCTAATGGGTGGTTCTCAAAATGAGGCACGACAACTGGTTGCTGGGCATCCCGAATGTACCGGTCACCTGTGAAGTTTCATCGTATAGTGACCAAGTCCAGTTTGCAGTCGTGAGAGATGCACCCCCAAACCATTACAGAGCCCCCTCTAAAAGGAATATATGGACGGATGTTCTTGGGTGCATACGCTGTGTTTTTTGCCTCCAAACCCTCATTCGCCCATCCGTGACGTTGAGCAAGAAACGACATTCGTCCGAGGAATGGATTCTTCCCCAGGTCCTCAAATTCCAATCTCGTTGTGCTAAACACAAAGCCAAACGTATCCGTTGATGGCGATCTGACAATAGGGGGCGTTTGATGCAATGAACTATATGCGTGGAATGGAGGTCACGAGGTATTTGATATGCATCGAATGGCGCCATTACTAGGAGATGATGCAATAGTGATCCAGATCTGTTATGCACGCGCTTAACACAGTTGGGGTTATCATTTTTAACCTGTGAAAACCTGTGAAACCATATTCTTATTGAAACTCACTGTCCAATGAAAAATAAGTAAACGTAAAAAAACAATATTGTGTGGCCATGTATGAATTCCATGTTACTTGTTGAATGTTCATTATGCTTGATAACGGTACTAGAATCTGGACCGAAACGTCGCTTTACAAATAAACAGAAGTTGCAATCCATAAACCTCTTGAGTTAATATTGTTACCTCAACTTCTAAATGCCTCTTAAAGGATTCTATATTGTAGTTTAACTCATACCACATTCCAGCCTCAGTGTCTGGAGGTCTTGATATACACACACTTTGGCCTACCATGAGCCTTAAGCCAAATCATTTCAATATAGCGATGCTTAGGCTGGGTAGGCGATTAAACGTCAATTTATCGTATTGGCCTTGTTTGTCCATATTAGCCCATTTTGTTCATATTGGCCCAGGTATGGGTATGACCGTTTCTCCCAATAACATCGAAAGTCAATTAATAATATTAGTTATATACTCTCCCAAAAAAGAAACGCAACATTCAATTTTTGTTCTTCAAAATATGAATTTTCAACATCATTTTTAATACAGAAATAAGCATCACATTGCACTGAAATTTGGCAGACTGGTTGTTCAGACTTTAAAGTTCATTCACATGTAAAACTTTATCCCATTAAAGTTCATAGCGCTCAGATAACGTCACTGCAACGTCAATATCTGTTGTGCCCACCATTAACCTGTAACCCAGCACGGACCCGTCTCGGCATAGACACAATCAATCGACGAATACGGTCTTGCGGAATTCTCCTCCCTTCTTGCTCAAGAGCCTGCTGCAGTTCTTGCAGAGTTTGCGGCGCTGGATGACAACTGCCCACACGTCTATCCAAATCATGTTCTATTGGGTTCAAATCTAATGAATTTAGTACGAGCTGTGTGCGGCCGAGCGTTGTCGTGCTGAAAAATTTCTCTACGGAGGTCCATTACGGACAGCATATGTGGTGTCAAAACCTTATCGGTGTATCGAACGGCGTTAAGGTTGCCGGGAATGTGCACCAGTTGAGTTTTTCGGGCACAGGATATGGCACCCCACACCATCACACTTCCTCTGCCGACATTTTCGACCTCAAGGACGCAGTTCCTTGTGAACCTTTCATTCCGGCGTCTGTAAACTCGTGTACGACCATCTCTTCTCTGCAGCTGGAATCTTGATTCATCGCTGAACCAGACTCGCCTCCAGTTTCGCAGATTCCAGCCCCTTAACCTGTTGCACCATCGGACCCTTGCAAGTCGATGCTGGCGTCTCAGTACTGCGCCAAAGTAAGGACGTCTGCCGCGTAAGCCGTTTTGACGGAGACGGCTTCTGACTGTCTGTGCCGATATTCGACGGAGACCTGAGTTATTTGATGCTGTTTCTGTTGCTGTTTTGGTCCGGTTACGCAGGTGATCCTAGGTTGGCCAGAACGTTGACGATCAGTTGTTGAACCGGATTGCTGGTGCCGTTGCGACTGCATTCTGTAATTCGCCGGCCAGGAGACGACCAATGACGACGTTCTGGGTAGCTGCGTCTAGTCTTGGCATATTGTAGCAACTTCGTGAAACAATTTAACGACCGAATTCAATTGAACGGTTGTGTGTCTTTCATGATTCGCACGTGCAACTGCCCTACGTTTTTCCCTACGCCTTCCTCGTGTAGCGTTACACAAGGCTGACCCGAAAGTCACGTGTGATCAACAGCCACTATCAGGGGCTCAAATTGAATTATCGAACATTTACATTATAACATGATCCTGTTGTCATGTGTCAATCACGCACATTTTTGGAACAATTCATGTTTGAAAAAAAAAATTGAATGTTGTGTTTCCTTTTTGGGAGAGTATATTTGGTGCCTGACATCAATATTTTTCCGTGACAAAGTTGAGGAAAAATATGCCAGACAACAAATATCTACCAGTATACCCACAGAAGGGCGTCATATACCGAATTTATTACCATCCAGAGCAGCTTGTTTACATAAAACTGTATATAAGCAGAGCTGTTCTATGCTCGATGATACTGGTTTTAAAATGCTTTTGAACAACCGTTTCGATGATCTCTCAGACAAGCAAAGCAACACTCTTAACTGACGTCACAATAGGATTGCGTATTGACTGAAGAATTATGTGATGCACAAAGGCCTTCACTCTGTGGTACAATTTAAAATAGGGATTGATCCTTCTCCCATTCGTTGAGATATCAACCTCTAAGGCCAATAACTGCCATATTGCTTGAACATAAAAAGAGGCCACTACTGTCGACGTTCTTAAACAGAGCCACTAGCAGATTGTAAACAACGACGGGTGACACTGACAGTTACACCATGGAACGGGCTCGGCTGGAAACGTATTCCTTCATCTATATCATGCTTTGCCTTGACATCCATGGGCGCTGTCATCTTGTTTTAGAATGTATTTATGAGCTGATGTGCCGATTATATTTTTGATTTTTAACAAGTATTTCTACCCAGCAGTCTTGCGATATAGATTATTGTTGTAGGGTTACATATTTGGGAACAGTATGATACAGAAAAATAAATATCATACATATTTTAAATTCTCAGTAGGTTTATTACAGTTCACTATGCGCGAAAATGAAGGGCGACGGCTCTCAAGCCATGTCTCGTGTTGAAGATCTCGTAGAATGGCACGAGATCTCGATTGTCCGTGGTAATATCAGCTCGTGACGTCATAAACGGTTACACATTTTATCTTCGGACGGATCCTAGATACATATAAGCTGGTCTTTCTGTAATACATAGAAGAAAGAAGTGTTTTTTTTATGTTATATGTTTATTCATTTACCTGCACAGACAGCAGCTGAATTTCGAATGACAGGATTGAAAATGTATTGCACACATGCCACATAAATAACCAATAAATATTATACCTGAACCCCACGTGATCAGGGTAGTGTTAGTGAAAAATTGTCGGCAAACAATTGAACGTATAAGTAATAATCTCATTTGGCAAATATCGATCAGCAACATTGTTACAGTAGATCACAATAAAGGTTGTATACAGAATATAGCCCTTGTCTTCCTGATGCACCTAAATACTGCTTTGCGAAAGAGAATTGAGGGGATAGACGAGCGATTTGTACTGGTAGCAGCAGCGCTTTTACACTGAGAAAATCTTGATACTAATATAGCGGGTCAACCGTTGTAGTGGGAAATGAATCTGGTGGAATCGGCGGAATCACCCGACCTAAGACAAGCACCTGGGAACTCTCCCACATACGACGATCGAGTGAAAAATCCCGCGCCGCATCAATGGAAGGCCTGTTTCAAACTATAAAGATACTATCGCTTGGCCCACTGAGTCACTGAGACTCTCCACCCCACCCTTCTTCGTTGAAGCAAAATATTTAGTTTTCAGCTATTTCTCAAATAGTTCAAATTAAAAAGGTTCGGTGATACCAGTCCCGAAAAGATAGCTTTATGAAATAACTTGGACCTAAAATGAGTACTTAATGCAAACACAGGTAGCAAGGACAATGGAAATTTTCTATTTCGGCACTAACCATTTATCTTTGATATGGATTACAAACTATCTTCTTGTGGATCAGAATGTTAACAACAAACACATTCACCCTTTGAAAAAAACTTTGAAAACTGAAAATAAGAAGTCTTCTGCAATATGTCCATGATTATCATAAAAGGCTCTTCAGAAAAATACTTTTTCTCAAAGTCGTTTTAAAGTGCGAGAGTTGAGCTTCACAACATTGAAACTAATGAAAAAATACCTTTCGAAGTTTATCAGGAAGTAATTAAGTTCACACTGAAACCAAAATGGTATACCTTGCAATCTGTATTCAAAAGCAGAATTCCCCTTTTGATGAAGGGAGTAAATACAGTTCATTGAAGAATTTGTAAAAAAGAAAGAAGCGAAAACTTAAGATATAACCTTTTCTGTATTATACTCACGTCATTTATCTGAAGATACGGATTTTACCTGACTAACTTGAGTTCCCGTTTGATAGTTAGATGATGTACTTGTGACACCTTCTTTTGATAAGAGGATATCACGGAGCAGAATCCAGGTTCTAGTGTTCAAGCAGTAAGCAATAAATATCATTGCTCCTTGACTTCCCGTGGACACCACAAACACGTACGTCAAAATATCTGATTGGACAATTTCACCCAATAGACCAAAAATCCAAGTAAACCCAAAGAGCAGAGATAGTTTGATATAGACAGACATATGATGTTTGTTAGATTGGTTAGAAGCAGTTTTCATGTCCGGAACAGATCTGATTGCGTGAATGGTTCTGCCAAAGAAAGCCGTGTTCAAAATGAGCATCAGACATAGAGGTCCCACAAAGAACACCCCAATGGCTACAGGAGAATTTAGAAAACATGTCTTGCCTCCATAACCTAGATCCGCTCCATCAGAATTTACCGAGAAAACCGTCAAACAAATGGCTATGATTAAGATTGGAGAGACTTGTCCAAATGCAGAATATCTTATAAAACGTTTTAATTTACCGGAGGCTGAACCAATGCGAATACTGGTGAATACAGTAAACATATGATAGGCGGAAAGAGACATCCAAGAAAACGACGACATCCAGAAGTAGTGCACTAGAATACCAAACAGTTTACAAGCCAGGTCATGTGAAGCTACAAACGAGGCCGTTAAAAACAAGATCTGTGCCAGAAATAAATTGATTAAAAGAGCCATTGTGTTCAGACCAGGCAGGGTTCTTAACTTAGGTACGATACAATAAACAAGAAAAGTCAAGAAAAGACCTGTAAGTGAACAACTGATACAAATGAGGGAAACAATAGACATTACAGTATCCGTTTCAACCGCTTTCTTTGGCTTTATCTTGCTATAGATTTTGTCTAGTTCCTCGGTGCAAATCTTTAGGCTATCTTCACATTTCAGGAAGGTAGACGAGTTCAATAATATGTCATGCTCTTTATAAGACAGGGTGTTATTTGTGTCACTAAAAGTAAAATTAACTTCACTTAAGATGAATTCCACATAAGGACAATTAAATTGTACGGATTCATAAATTATATGCTTGTTACAATTTAACCGGGCACAGTTATTGTCCAATTCATTGATATCTGTATGATAGAAGAGAGTTTTTTCTAAATCAACTATTAACCCTGAAGGAACAGTAAACCCTTGTTCACAGAGAATAGGAGAGGACATTAATGTTACATTGACGTCATCGTCGGTTTGATAAGTAAAGTTATCCGAAGCTACATTTATAAGAGCTGTTTCCAACTCCAACAGACTCCTTCTAGTCATGGAAATTATATTAGCACTAAATACAATAACAGCAGTTGAGGATGGCGAGTAAAACCAAGAGAAGAATTCAGTGAAAGCAAAAGATATGATGAATGGAGAAAATGGTTCTAATACAATTTGCATCATTTCGTTGTACTGGTTATCAAAGTCTTGGTAAGTTACGTTAGGTAAGTCCACGACAGGTTCAAGTACAACAGTAAGGGATATCCCCAGGCCGCCACCGACTGAAAAAATCTCCTCGCATTTGTTCCCTACAAGATATCTTCTCACAGGACAACTGATATTGCGACATGTGTTCTACAAGAGAAATAATACACACTTTCATTCAAAACAAAATTAGCTATACATACTTTATTATTTACATCCTGTAGCTATTTGATAATAAAAACACTAAACTTATGGAGCAATGGTATGTTTGCCAATTATTCGACTAATTGATCGAGTAGACTAATCTGGAAAGATGTGATAAGCTCTTCACATTCGACAAGAAAAAAACCCTGTCTCAATTCCGAACGTTTTGAATTCCGAAAATGGTAATTTTACTTACCGAAAAAGGATCAAGAGTTTGCCCAGCGTCACAAATCAATTCGTCTACTATCGGCTGCGATTCGGAATTAAAATCCAACAACACGTTTAATGGGAAAGGTATGCTCGGTCCCTTAATACGTGAACACCCAGTATCGGATGTGATTTCAGCGTTATCACAAACCGCACAAAATATATTTCTATAAGAAGTGTAAAAGGGCGTTGGTCCATAATAATGGACCGGTTGACTGTACATCTCACAGAGTCTCTCAACAACAGGATCAACTGATTGTATTACTTCTCCTGAACCGTTACATCTATCATATTCGACAGGATAACAATCTCTTGGCTGTACAGATTCTGGTGGTTTAGTAACGATGTCACAGTACTCATCATTAACCACTATTCGCCATAAATCTTTCTTGGACTTTGCCTCCTGGACTGAAGAGGGCAGAGCACAGGTGACTTCATGTTTCCAACTTTCGTAGTTCAACACTGAATGGCATTCGGCACAGAATTTGTTTCTGTATGTAACCCCAGTAACCATAACACTTACTGGTGTCGCTTCTGTCTGCACGGTAATGTCGGGATATTCACATTTTTCGGCTAAACCAGAATCATATCCAGAAGGACATTGTCCAATAACAAATATATTTGTCGAGTTCCCCCACGTCGTCCAATATTCCTCTGTACACACGATATATGGAGAACTTTGTGACGAGATGTCAGGGGACTCTCTAAACGCCATGTCAGCACAACAGTCACCGTAAAAATGACACATGTCGTCACACTGACAAGGCATGCACTCATAACTACACAAACCTTTGGACAGCCTCGATGTGTTACAAGAAAATGCATTTCCACAAGCAAACATAGAAATGTCGTGTGCTAAAAACCGACTTGTCTTTGTCACATCTATTATATAATGATATGATGGGGTTATATATGTTGTTCTCGTAGGCTCTGTTCCTGATCTCACATCTGTTGTAGTCAAATTATCACTGTCAGTTGATCCAAATTGTGTTGTTGAGTAAATAGTCGGAGTTTCTGTTACATTGGAATCATTCTGTCCTGGTGGTGTTTTGTCTGACGCAGAGGCTTCCTTTCCGACTGGGATGTCCGGGGTTGTGCCCATTACACTAGCAGAATAAGTTTCTTCATTTTTGCTTTGATTTGCAGTCCAAGCAAGTGAAAGGCACACCAAAAGTATTAACTGATGAGTAAATATTGAATACATATTGAGTCGCATAATATATCTGAAAGGTAACGAGGAATCCTCTTTATAAATCGCAGTCCTCAATCCCAATTCGTCAAATTTCAGATAACTCGGGGTTTTTTTCGTTTCACTATTTTATGCAGATATCATGCATACTAACCGCTATTCGTTAATGATAGGCGGATGGAACGGACCAATAATCGCTTTGTATGTGGCAATATTTGTTCCAAACATTGAACATTACTGCGTGTTTACAAAAATCCTTAAGTGTCGCTTTACAGGAATACAAAATTATTTACCACGATTTTGGTGGCGCTTATATATTATTGATAACGTTCCACTTTACGCAAACGCAAGTCGGCTTTGTATCACCTCACTTGTTAATCGATAATAATACTAAAAAGCTAATATCTCTGAACTTTAGTTGATATTTATGAGCGATCGCTTTTGAATCAGCATTACCGATTGACCTTCTCTCTTTCTCCCTTGAGACCTATTAACTCGGCCAAACACCAGTCGCAAAGATTTACTTTACATTTTTCATGACACCTAAGTGTATGTCTGGTGACATTGAAAACTTTGAAGAAAAAAGCCTACACGCCATTTTTAGCTGTACCTCAACGTTTGTATGCAAAAAAAAATCTCAACGGTTGTTTTTCTTCAGTAGAACAATAGTTATATGGAAATATTTGTTTCTTTCAAATATGTAGTTTATGTAGTCTACAGATATCCCCTTAATGAGTAACTGTGTGTTTATAAGTGCATCACTTGTGATTTCACTCTTGGATGTTTCATGACCTCGTGTCGCTATGGTAACAAGTGTCATGTGCATCAAAGGTCGAGTTCTTATGGACTTTTCCCCCACACTTGAATTTAAACCACCAGAGGTGTCAACCATTTTGTTAAGTTCCTATATAGCTATTAGATTTTTATGCACATTGATTAATATAGGTCAGTGACCCATAAATGCTCAGTGATCAAGAAAAACGCGATACGACCAATTTAGGTTGCTTCCGCCGTATATCAGTTTTCCTTTTATGGAGTTAGCCGTCATTTGACGGTGGGAAACTCAGACTATTTTACATGAAAGAACTCATCGCAGTATGATTGGTTGCTAACTCGTTAAATCAATGACTTTTCGTGAAACATATATTAGCTTGGATTACCCACAATTTGTAAAGATCGTTTTTTCTTTAACCAAATCAGTGGTAAAACTTAACCATAATTCCACGTGTAGTGTGAGAAAACGTGATAATAACTTTCTCTTTGCCTTTCATATAACATTCTTATGTCGGTAAACGGGCTGATTTACATCGCGAGCAAATGTTTTTGGCAGAAACCATATATATCAACCCGTACGGAAAGGCGTTAAATGACAAATTTATCAATTCCAAAATGTACGAGGTAGATTATTACCATGAAATCCTAAATCTTTAACAATGTTACCACTCTCAGCATGTATAGTCGTTATTAGAGATTTATAGAGGCCTATATCCATACATACAGACATACAAAAGAAAGTTTTTATTTCCGAGAGTTTAGCATTGAGATTTTGATGAAATTTTAACTATGCTACAGTGTAGTCAAGCACAATGAGTCTAACTTAGAACGTGCCTATGACTGGGTATGTACCCCCCCCCCCCCCTCCTTTTAACACACCTAGAAACTTGTCTCCATGGTAATTTTTGTCAAGAAGATTTTTCCTGTGCCCGTGTGTATAAATATATTATGTGCTTTAGCAACTCGGTTATTGACGAACATTGATACTGTCAATATCCATATTGAACCAAAAGGCACATGTCATATGGGATTCCTAATAACTTAAATAGTAAATAGCAAATAATAAAACAAAAGGAACATCCCCAGAGGTAAACAAAACCCTTATTAAGGAGGATAATATCACTAACATATAGATTTCTTGGCATTTTTCCATAACTCAGAACCACAAATTTCTTGACAAAAAAGAGACTTACATTGACTTGCGTTATTTGTCGTCCCGACTACCATGAAACCTTTAACTTTTGAAGCTAAAAGTCCTGTCGTATAAACGTCTTCTAAACATACATATGGAGTTGATTTAGCCGTTTCAAACAACTCTCGGGTCAGAAGAAATTAGCAAAACCAAAGCGCAGTGGCATTGGATAGTGCTTTAAACCTTTTAGTTGGTGTAAGGGCATATGCCATTTTGCTACTAAGATTGGCAATTAATAAGATAGAACAATTCTTCCATGCATCAACCTTGAGTCAATCATTTGTTTGGGATTTTCGTCCAAGATTGAGAAAAAGTTCTGCTTGACGTAGAAAATGTTTAAGAACACATCATCGTCGACCATTATGACATATTTAGCGTTCATGCAATTTTCCTAGACCCATCGAAGACGAAGTACCGTTTTCAGTGTTAGATTTTCATAATGGTCTGCAAAGTCCCCTTGAACAAAGTCCCGATGTTCATTATTTTCTGCGTAAACTTTGTCTTGGATTGTTTTATCCGAAACTCGGCCGAGAAAAAAACATTGTTCTACTATTTTCTCCGGGAAAAAAGTTTCATTGGCCCAGGTCTCTCGTAACGCTTGTCTTTGTTTGAAATGATTTGAAATGTTTGAAAAGGAGAGGTTTGTACAATAATCACATAGAGAAGCTGTAGAAATCGACTGCATATGAACGGATTTTGGATTATATAAGGTGCAGTTAATGTCAAAGGAAGATCGGATTTCGCTGGAAATAACACCCCTGTAATGTTTACGGCCAACTTTGTGATAACTCTTTTGTCTCTAATTTTCTGCTTTTTAGCCACAGGAAGCACTTTTGTTGTTGGATCTATGTTGGATGTCTTCGCGAGATTTACTGTTGTTGATGTGCTGTCTTTTTGAAGAAAATATACATTGAAGTTGACAGTTCTAGGGAAGATGTAGGTGAAAATAACCATAGTGGAAATGGCCACAACTAAAAGTGACGTCAAAAACAGCTTGTAGGTTCGAGGTGTAGGAAGTATCATACTGGCTGCTGTTTACTGGTGACGATCCCTTCCACGTCTTATACCTAAACTCATAAAACCTTTGTTAGGTAGATATGTGAGGTATCTAATAGGAACGTTGTACGTCCGGAAAACGACAGTTTCATGTCGACTCAATATGACCCCCATGAAGAGCCGCCATGATGGTAGTGTTCTAAATGCCGAAACTTTAAGTCAACATGTCTCTTTTTTTTTCTTTTTTTTTTGTTTGGGGGGGGGGGGGGGTGGGGGGGGGGGTTGACTGCTTGGGTAATTGCACGTACTGCATGAGGTGATCCTTACAAGGAGACACCGGCTAAGTTTTTTGTGATTCTGTATAAAACACACATTTTGGCAATGTTCGTTTCCGTACCCGGACATGTCCATTGAAACCCTCAATATAAAATACAGTACTATGTTTTCGAGGCTATTTTTAGTTGGCTTTAAAACAAAAGTGCAAAATTTCGAAAACCTTTCTAATGGTCATTTCCCTGTATATGATGCTGTCTTGTTTGTCTATATCAAGCACGTATACCTTCGAAATTACATGCATATTTTTTAGGTTTTTGAAGTGTAAAACATATATAAATAATATAACTTTTGATCATATCCCATTTTAAAAATATACGAAATACAACAGCGATCAATAGTAACAGCGATCAATAGTAACAGCGATCAATAGTAACAGCGATCAATATAACAGCGATCAATAGTAACAGCGATCAATATGACAGCGATCAATATAACAGCGATCAATATAACAGCGATCAATAGTAACAGCGATCAATAGTAACAGCGATCAATAGTAACAGCGATCAATAGTAACAGCGACCAATAGTAACAGCGATCAATAGTAACAGCGATCAATAGTAACAGCGATCAATAGTAACAGCGATCAATATAACAGCGATCAATAGTAACAGCGATCAATAGTAACAGCGATCAATAGTTACAGCGATCAATATAACAGCGATCAATATAACAGCGATCAATATAACAGCGATCAATATAACAGCGATCAATAGTAACAGCGACCAATATAACAGCGATCAATAGTAACAGCGATCAATATAACAGCGATCAATATAACAGCGATCAATATAACAGCGATCAATAGTAACAGCGACCAATATAACAGCGACCAATATAACAGCGATCAATATAACAGCGATCAATATAACAGCGATCAATATAACAGCGATCAATATAACAGCGATCAATAGTAACAGCGATCAATATAACAGCGATCAATATAACAGCGATCAATATAACAGCGATCAATATAACAGCGATCAATATAACAGCGATCAATATAACAGCGATCAATAGTAACAGCGATCAATATAACAGCGATCAATATAACAGCGATCAATACTAACAGCAATCAATAGTAACAGCGATCAATAGTAACAGCGATCAATAGTAACAGCGATCAATAGTAACAGCGAGCAATATAACAGCGATCAATATAACAGCGATCAATATAACAGCGATCAATAGTAACAGCAATCAATAGTAACAGCGATCAATAGTAACAGCGATCAATAGTAACAGCGATCAATAGTAGCAGCGATCAGTCCACTGAAAATGAGAATTAGCAATTGGCATAAAAGAAGTAAGAACATTTCCAACTCACTGTATTGTAACAGATGTAACGAAGATAACGAAATTCCTAAAATGGCTTTGACTTTTCGGATAGAACAGGATGGGGCGAATGATGTAGATTCGTCGCCCACTTGTACACATAGCTGCAGCGGTCATAATCCAGTGTTATGGCAAAACTGTTAGAACGGTACGGCCACATGGATCACAGCAATTTAAGGATCAGCGTTGACTGTGTCTCGTCATTTTGTACAATGAGTTCTGAATTAATGAGAAATCATTAAAGCATGACCATGAAATAAGTTTTTTTTTGTGAATAACACGACCTACCAAACCGTCGTGTCGACCGGTGTCGAAGGCTTGTGTTATTCACAAAAAAATTACCTCTTGGTGATGCTTTAAATATTTCTAATTAGTATGGAACCAACGTTTAAAGAAGGTTTCAAATGTCAACATTTTACCCATGGCACTAATAGGGCTCCGTAGTTTCATGGCGTTTAAATTTGTGTCATCAGCAAAGTTGATAATAAGAAGAAGGTTGGATGCTTTGGAGATATCAATAATGTAGAGGGGAAATATAAATGCTTCAAGAATGGATCCATGATTAGCAACGCCATGGCTGACAGAGGTATAGAAACATGGTTATACGCATGTACTGCACACCCAATGAGCTCTACGAACAAGAGTTTGTAAATATGCAACACTAATTTAACACGTTTTTTTATTGTATTGTATTGTATTGTATTTTATTCACCAAAAAATGTTTCACAGGATTTGTCGGAGTTGTAGGAAGGAAATATGGCGGGAGTAAAGCCATATAGGCTTGTTCTATCCCAAAAAAGGCAAAATGTAATAATCAGATAATTGTGATGGCTGGTGATGCAATAACTAATATAACAAACACATGTATGTATTTTTTACAACTGTTGAAAAGAAATAATATTATGGAATAAATGAAGTGCATAGGTGCCCACAAATTCACTATTATTCTATTTGCCTAGGAAAGTAGATATTCTCTCAGTCTGGATTTGAATAAAGAACTTGACTGGATGAGTTTAAGAGAACTGGGGAGGTTATTCCACTCACGGGGTCCTTTCGTCTTAAAAGAATAGTAGGTCATATTTGTCCTTGCAAAGGGTCGATGCAGATTGACAGAGTGGCCTCTAGTTGGGTAATTGTGAGTCTCAGAAGATAAACAGAAAAGTCTTCTGATAGCAGTTGGTAATTTAGAACCGTTATAGATGAATTTATGTACAGCTGTTAAAAGTAGGTGGTCGTGCATTTGTGGAAAGGGAAGGATCTTCAGTTGTTTAAAGAGAGGTTCAGTGTGGGCGAGTCTATTGCTAAAGGAGATAACACGTATGGCGCGTTTCTGAAGAGTCAAGAGGGGCGTCAGGTGAGATGGAAATGTATTAGCCCAAAGAATGTTGCCATACGATAAATATGGGTGGATAATTGAATAGTATAAGATAAGTAAAGACTGCTTATCGATACAGGAAGAGACATGTTTTATAAGTCCTATATTGCGGGAGACTTTCTGACAAACATAGTTAATGTGAGCTGTCCACGTCAGTTTATCATTGAAAACGATACCCAGAAATTTTATACTGTTGACTCTTTCTATGTAAGTGTTGGATAATTTAAGAGAGAAAGGTTGTTTAGCTGATAATTGTCGAAATGTGCATGTAGTTCGTTTTTTGTATGTTCAAGGATAAGCGATTTGCATGTAGCCAGTCTTGGACTAATTCAAGTTCACGTTGCATGACAACGTATGCATCCTCGATGCGCTCACAGGAGTAGGTAAGACAGGTATTATCTGCAAACAAAGTGAATTGGAGAAATTTAGAAGAATTTATGATGTCATTAATATAAAGTAGAAATAGTATGGGACCAAGTATAGATCCTTGGGGTACTCCACAGTGTAGTGGTAAAAACGATGAGGAGGTATTGTTAATATTAACTCATTGAGTTCTATTAGACAGGTAGCTTTGAAACCATGTTAAAGATGAGTTGCGGAAACCAAAATGAGAAAGTTTGCTAAGTAGAATTTGATGGTTCACGGTGTGAAAAGCCTTTCAGAGATCAATAGATGTTAGGAGGGTATGATATTTTTGTTCTTTAGCAGTAGTCAGTTGATCATAAAGAGAAAGGGCTGCATGAATAGTGGAATGGTTTGATCTGAAACCGAACTGATTTGGTGAGAGAATGTCGTTAGTTTCGAGATGTTCTGTAATCATTTGTGCACATATTTTTTCAATGATTTTACTTAAGGCGGGAAGGACGGAAATAGGGCGATAATTTTCGACAAGGGTTTTGTCTCCGGATTTGAAAATAGGGGTAATTTTAGCTATTTTTAGTGTTGATGGCATTTTTGCATTGGTAAAGGACAGGTTAGTTATATGGGCCAAGGAGGGTAAGAGCAAATATGAGGATGCTTTAAGAATAGAGGTGGGTATGCCATCAATGCCATGGGAAGAGGATTTGAGATCACTAAGGACTTTTGAGACGTCGTTATTAGTCACGTGTCGGAAGGCAAAATTGATTGGACATGGGTTTCCTAGGAATTCCGAAAAATGTGTTTTGCTTTTTGGAATTTCCGCATCAAGATTAGTAGCGATCGTGTTAAAATATTTGTTAAACGAATATGCGATTTTCTCAGAATCTTGTGTTTTGTTGCCATTTACGTTTAGTGTGAGGGAGGAAGATGAGTATTTATTTCGATTCAAGAGTGTGTTCAGAGTTTTCCAAGTTTTACGTATATCGTGATTATGTTCGTTCAGTTTTCGTTCGAAATAAGCTGTGCGAGAATCTTTGAGTAGATGATTTAGTTTATTTCTGTAGCGCCTGTATTTGTTGTTATTATTGACAGAAGGAAATTTTAATTTAAGTCTATACAGTTTGTTTTTTTATTCTAATAGAAAAGGAATAATTTAGTTAAGAAATCGATACGTATGATAAAGCACCCAAATTCAAGACAAAGGTCATAAGTTAAACAGCGGACACAATTTGGTTCAAGAGGTGTACAATGGTTTTAGTTTAGGATATACCTATTTGAAAACCATACGCGACCATTATAGGCTTAATTTGTAACAAACAGTACAAAACAAACATAAGTTGATTCTATTGCGGCTCCATTCTGTTGAGTGTTGTGAGAGAAAGCCTATTTGAAAAGCGGAGAACTTTTCATACAGAAACATGTATGCACACGTTTATGATAGAAATCCAAGCATTATACTTGACGGCAGTTACTTTTAGTTATAATAATAATAATAATATAATTTTATTTCAGACACATAATAGGTCCATATGAGTGGAGAAAAAAAAACAATAATAAATACATTTGTAAATAGATTCCTGGATTTGTTGATTTACACTAATTTAGAAGTTATAATATATATAGGAATGCATTCCACTTTGCTGTCAAAGTAGAATAGAAGGAACAATCACTATTTAGTATAACTGTAACAACAGCGTTGCTGCAATTCGATAGACGACTCTTAAAATTAAACACAGCCTTTCTGATCAGCTCACCAAAAGAAAGTACATTATTAATTGCAAACATAAAACTGGCCGAACAATCTCTTCTGTAGCTCATGAGCCATCTAAAAGCATTATTATAGAGCACTTTAAGGTTATACAGACCGGTTTTAGGTCTTTAGATTGAAGAAAATGTATAATTTGATGCCCAAACTATATAGCCAATATTGAACATTTCAGAGAGAATTCTATACTTTTTCGAATAATATTTAATTCAATGACTAAAATGAATATATTTTCACACCATGTAATTTATTCCCCTTGAACACATTCAGATGACACGGGATGAATTTTTACTCCGAAACAGCCCAGAATACATGTACATCTCACACACAAAGATCGAGTATGTAGCGTAACCAAATCAAAGAAATGGCAAAATTAAACTCAATAACCAATTGTCAATTTTTATGACGTCATTTATATTTTGATGACACCATATTACTTCTTGATATCAACTATTTACCCATTATAGATTGTGAGACATAAAACCTAACAATTGAAGTATTCTATGAAAGGGTCCTTTTTAATTTCGGATGACCGATTCTGGTCTAAATTATATTGAAATTTCAAGACAACTGGACAATATCAGCAATTATATAACAATGTGTTTTGTGCAATAGTGCATTGCTCCTTGACTAAAAAGCTGATCAAGTCATCCATGCGGACAATTTTCCTCCAAAAATATTTTTTTAAATCAATAGGCATGGAAATTGTCAATGAGTGGACTTGACTAACACAACTGTCGGGCTTCAAAAAGGCCTGCAAGAAACAATAGTTTTCCTCATTTGAAGGCAATCCTACCAAAAAGGACACGGGTTAGCTTATTATATAAATATTATATGTCGAATGTTTGTTCTTCGTTGTCTTTTAAAAACTCGTATTTATCTATTTATACTCTATCTGATGATCAGAGGCCTATCTGTTTGGGTCACTGAGATTAAACATTTCTATCGGTGCCTTGTAACTTTTATTGCTTTTTATCGTCCACAAATCCGAAAATCTCCAATCAAAATTTAGGAATATTTTTATTAACCAGTCTCGCACGAATCAGTATTCAACCAGAACTCAAACTAGACTTACATAAACCCTCTTAGTTTTCTAACTTTTCTGGGGTTTTTTCTGTTAGATGATCGGAACCCGAGAATGAAACAGACTGCCTGAGAAAATAGAAACAATTGACTCTTCGTCTTTATTCAGTCTCGAATGGCACACAGTCTGCATCAAACTATAGAATAATCATTGTAAAGCCAGTATTTTACCATGCTCACTTTTAACTTTTCAAACTTTTTTGTCAAACTTTTCAAAATTCTATTTTAAGGATTTAATATGTAATTTACCTGGCAATATATAGGCCTATTCATTCCTACCCCTATTTCTATTCTCGGATAGATCTTAATATACTTTTTTCAGTCATTATTTTTCTATTGAGAAACAGAAGAAAAAAAATTACATAATAGCTTTTTTTAAAAATAAAAAATCAATCAAACTTATGTTTACTTAAAGGCACACTTGCCGCGAAAATCAGGAATATTGTTTACATTAAAAAAGAAAGGCCGTTTTCTGTATTTTTCCCAGACAATATAAGTTAGGAACTTTCTATTTTTACCAAAATTTAAAAGTTTGGACGTCACTTTGTATTTTTTAATTTGAATTTGAAAATTTGAATTGTTAGGTGCCCGGAACGTAAACAAACCAATCTGCTCGCATGTGCGATGTTATGTTTCAGTCGAGTGAGTGAACTAACGGCACAGTGTAATTTTACGTAGGCCTATTTATCTGAGAAATACAGACTGACGATCGGTTAACAGCGACTGGAAAAGCCTGCTGATAATTGTTTGAGTGTAAACCAAAGATAAAAAGGCCTGAAATGAGGGTAATCCAACACGAAAGTGGACCGACACTGATCGTTGTTGTTGTAATCAGGCTTCGATTCTTCGTTAGTTTTTCATCCCATTTCTACTTTCTAAAGCTAACTAGACATGTTTTATGTGTCCTATGTTTTAAGTTTAGTGGTATTAGTCGTAGTAAGCTCATGTAAATTGGTTTTCTTATCAAATTTAAACAGGCTACGGCGGCAAGTGGGCCTTTAAGACTTGCTTTTAGAAAACTATTCGCTTATAACTCTTCGCTTTCGTGTATTACAGCTCGGGAAATGTAGCTATCTCAAACCAAAACACATTTGTGTAGTGGATTATAAATTTCTTAACCATTTTATTTCGTTGTCTGGGTGTGTTCACTCATTGTGACGACGTTCAAGTTAACTGAGATATTAAAGGAAGAGTTGTAAGTAAGCTAGCCAGACGAAAGAGAACGGTTCACTATGGTTCATTACACTATGGCGACGTTACAATGCAAGGACATAGACGTTTAGGCTGTAAGTAAAATTTTGGAACAGAATCGATGTTAATTGTTCGCATGTTATTAAGTAGATTGGGTCAGTAAGATATAACAAAATTGAATACATTTTTACATATTTATAGTATTTCATTGTGATTTTAAAGATTTAAAATATTCAATTACATTTAGATGCATTCCATGAATCGAGAAGGATCATAAATGACTGAATTGACTTTTATCGGATTTTAACTTATTTAGATAATCCTCAATACAGTGAAGCCTTATTCGTTTTCAGTTTTTTGGTGGTTGGTTGTGGCTTTCTTATTTGGAGGAGTAATGTGTGTCGTTTATGTCTACAATACACCCGTTTCCTTCAAAACAGATACCTTACAAAGTCCTAAATCAGAAACGGCAGAGAATGTGTTGGAGGATATATTTCAACGGAATGAAAAGAACGTGGCCGCAAAACTTCAACGGCACGGTCAGATTAAAAACCCAGCTAAAGTCAACAATACATCTGTTAGGATCAAAAACACCCAATACAGAATCATTACAAAGAAAGCCGTTAAGTATTCCGGTAGAATATTCCCCAGGAACGCTACCTTACCACTGACATTAACAGCACCATATATCATCCACAATAATCTCTTATGTAGTCGCTTTCTTCAGCTTCTTTATGTTGTTGTAGTACAAACTGCCCCGGCCAATTTTGAGCGAAGAAAATCACTTCGGCAGACCTGGGCCAGCGAAACCTTATTTGAAAAGACTAATAGTAAAACTGTGTTCTTCCTTGGCCGGGCGGAGAACCAAACTATTCAAGACAGAATTTACAAAGAAAATGAAGAACACGATGACATTGTTCAAGGCGATTTTGTTGATCATTATGAAAATTTAACTTTGAAAACAGTGCTTCGTATACGTTGGATCTCTGAAAACTGTATGAATGCTAGGTATGTCATAAAAGTAGACGATGATGTGTTTTTAAATATTTTTAACGTCAAAGAGAACATTTTTCCGATCTTAGAAAAAAATCGTGACCAAATTGTCTGCTCAGTTTTAAAGGGCGGGATGATTATTCGAGCCAAGAACATCGAAGTAGCTAAATGGCGTTTAGATGACGAACACTTCAAGGACTTGAACCAGTTTCCAATGCCTATGTGTTTTGGATTTGCAGCCATTTTCACAACATCACTGGCAGAAAAAATGTTTGAAATGGCCAGATCTACTCCATTTCTGCGACTAGAAGACGTCTATATGACTGGGGTAGTAACAGCCAAGATCGATGGACTTACCTGGAGAAACGAGGGAGATAAATTTCTCAAATCGTACTCTGATACATTTTTCAAACTGAGAGACGAAGGTTCCGACTCAGTGATAACGGGTACAACCGATAATCTAGAGCAAGCGTATAAACTTTGGGATTTATTACAGAAAGTGTTTAAAAAATGAGGTCAAAAATACATTTCTCCTTCTGGAGACAAAATGTAAAGCTTGGCGTTGAGTTTGATTGGTAAAATACCTAAATAAAACCCTCGTGTTCAATTTGTGTGGGGAGCCAAAAGAGGGATACTTTCCCGCCAGATGACGTGTGTATGAAATTGGAAATAGTAGGTCGATCCATTATCTTGGTCACAGCGAAACACATATATCCATGGGCAAAAGAGTGACACTCCTTCTTATCAGGAATAATTCAAAAGCAAAGCATATTAGTCTAGGTCTGACACACGTCATCCGCGACCAGTTTCCGTTAACTGTCTGTAGATTTTCAGCAAGGTGCAATGTATCTGAAAAAATAGAAACAGCGGGAAAAGGGAAACTTTGACATAGGCTCTAATTAAAAAATATAATTCTCGCCTAAACAAAACATATGGTGTTGAAGACTTCACCTTTATCTCATTGCCATAACCATTTCTGCACAAATGCTAGTATTTTAAGCCTTTATCTTAACGGAAAAATATAATACGATTCATATTTTTCGAGTATTCGGGTCGGTTTGGACATATGTGGTCGAAGTAATGGCCGAAGAGGCCATTTCTCTTAACGAACTGAATTTAAGCAGAAATCCAAAGTCTTGCATCGCATAGGGGCCTACCATTTTAAACCATCGGGGAAGGCTGTATAGTATTGGTGTTGGTGGTTAAAGAATCACCAGCATGACATGTGTATTCAGCCACATTTCTGTACAGTATTTGTCTTGGTGGTTATATAATCTCCAACATGACATGTGTATTCAGTTACATTTCTGTACAGTATTTGTCTTGGTGGTTATAGAATATCCAACATAATCTGTGTATTCAGTCACATTTCTGTACAGTATTTGTCTTGGTGGTTATAGAATCTCCAACATGACCTGTGTACTCAGTGACATTTCTGTACAGTATTTGTCTTGGTGGTTATAGAATCTCAAACATGACCTGTGTATTCAGTTACATTTCTGTACGGTAGTTGTCTTGGTGGTTATTGAATCTCCAACATGACATGTGTATTCAGTCACATTTCTGTACAGTATTTGTCTTGGTGGTTAAAGAATCTCCAACATGACCTGTGTATTCAGGTACATTTCTGTACAGTATTTGTCTTGGTGGTTATATAATCTCCAACATGACATGTGTATTCAGTCACATTTCTGTACAGTATTTGTCTTGGTGGTTATAGAATCTCCAACCTGACCTGTGTATTCAGTTACATTTCTGTACAGTATTTGTTTTGGTGGTTATAGAATCTCCAACATGACATGTGTATTCAGTCACATTTCTGTACGGTATTTGTCTTGGTGGTTATATAATCTCCAACATGACCTGTCTATTCAGTCACATTTCTGTACAGTATTTGTCTTGGTGGTTATATAATCTCCAACATGACATGTGTATTCAGTCACATTTCTGTACAGTATTTGTCTTGGTGGTTATATAATCTCCAACATGACCTGTGTATTCAGTTACATTTCTGTACATTATTTGTCTTGGTGTTTATAGAATCTCCAACATGACATGTGCATTAGGTTACATTTCTGTACAGTATTTGTCTTGGTGGTTATATAATCTCCAACATGACATGTGTATTCAGTTACATTTCTGTACAGTATTTGTCTTGGTGGTTATAGAATCTCCAACCTGACCTGTGTATTCAGTCACATTTCTGTACATTATTTGTCTTGGTGGTTATAGAATCTCCAACCTGACCTGTGTATTCAGTCACATTTCTGTACATTATTTGTCTTGGTGGTTATAGAATCTCCAACATGACATGTGTATTCAGTCACATTTCTGTACAGTATTTGTCTTGGTGGTTATATAATCTCCAACATGACATGTGTATTCAGTTACATTTCTGTACAGTATTTGTCTTGGTGGTTATAAAATCTCCAACATGACCTGTCTATTCAGTCACATTTCTGTACAGTATTTGTCTTGGTGGTTATAAAATCTCCAACATGACATGTGTATTCAGTCACATTTCTGTACAGTATTTGTCTTGATGGTTATAGAATCTCCAACATGATCTGTGTATTCAGTCACAACCACCGAGGTCCCGGCAGCACTGCCGAAGACCGTGTAGCAATTCGACTGTTTTTTTCTCGATCTTAACTTTTTCGGTGTTGGGGCTTTATTAGGAGCTTCAGACTTTCTTTTTTTTGGCAGCCTACATTCGTTAATTGTTTGTGAAATGCTTATAACAGGATCGATGATACCCAATATTTGTTCAATATGTCATTGAATTCTTCTCTGTCCAGAAGTACTCATTCTGATTTGAATTGATTCACCAGATAAAATATTACAATTAGTATATTCATAATATATTTGCGGTCTGGCTCCATCTAGTTCTAGTGAAAGGCAATTCAATTTCATTTTCCCTGCCTTGCGTGTGTACTATACAGGAATAAGTACTTGATTTTACATCCGACCGCTCTGCCATCTTGCTGTCATTCCACAAACGATTGTTTATATCGGAAGCAATCGAGATCTCGTGCCATTCTACGAGATCTTCAACTCGAAACATGGCTCGAGAGCCGTTGCACTCCATTTTGCGCATAGTTAACTGCAAGAAATCTACTGAGAATTTTTAATCTATATACTATTTATTTATCTGTTCTATTCTGTTCGCAAACATGTAACCCTATTATAATATGTTGCATTGCAGGTTCTTAGGGCAGAAATACTTGTAAAAAATCAAAAATATATTCGGCACTACATTAGCTCTTAAATACATTCTAAAACAAGATGGCAGCGCCCATGGATGTCAAGGCAAAATATGATATGGACTTCAAGTTATTTCAAGGTATATTATATGTATTAGGAGAGTAGCAATCAATATAACAAAACAGGTTGTCGGCGGCATAAACGTTACCTACCAGAAATATATCGAATATCTCTCTACACAACCGAGTCAACTATCAGTGTCACGTGTCGTTGTTTACAATTTTAAGGACGTGGACAGCAGTGGTCTCCCTTTGTGTTAAAACATGTCACTCAATCGTTTTAGAGTTGATATCTCAACGAATGGCAGTAGGATCAACCTCTATTTTAGATTGTATCGGAAGTAGAGAATTCAGCGATCTGATTGGCTTGTTCAAAAATTATACCGCGAGAAACGCGTAAGTAGGCCACAAAGGTTAAAGGCACACTTGCCGCGAAAATCAGGAATATTGTTTACATTAAAGGGGCATGAGCTGCCAAAATGTTGATATTTTGACGTAAACACAGAATGTTGAAATTATCGGCTATTTTTCTCAAGACGTATAATTCAGAAGCTTTTTAGTCCTTCTAGTCTCAAAAATGTACGATAAAGTATTGTTTTGAACTAACTTTGACTTAGAATGAATGAATGGTCGTCCCGGTTATTTAAATTTTGCTACTTTTCGAACACGTTTTCGGTTCGTACAGGGCACATACTGTATGGATTTTCCTCATTCCAACGCCAATCATTTAGTTTTTCGATGGCCTTCAAAGCCTCTTACTGTCGTGACGATTAGAAATTATGAAAAAAGTGTGAATTTCGGCAGCTCATGCCACTTTAAAAAAGAAAGACCGTATTCTGTATTTTTCCCAGACAATATTAGTTAGGAACTTTCTATTTTTACCAAAATTTAAAAGTTTGGACGTCACTTTGTATTTTTAATTTGAATTTGAAAATTTGAATTGTTACGTACCCGGAACGTAAACAAACCGATCTGCCCCCTATTGGCGATTTTATGTTTCAGTCGAGTGAGTGAACTAACGGCACAGTGTAATTTTACGTAGGCCTATTTATCTGAGAAATACAGACTGACGATCGGTTAACAGCGACTGGAAAAGCCTGCTGATAATTGATTGAGTGTAAACCACAGATACAAGGCCTGAAAGGAGGGTAATCCAACACGAAAGTTGACCGACACTGATCGTTGTTGTTGTAATCAGGCTTCGATTCTTCGTTTGTTTTTCACCCCATTTCTACATTCTAAAGCTAACTAGACATGTTTTATGTGTCCTATGTTTAAGTTTAGTGGTATTAGTCGTAGTAAGCTCATGTAAATTGGTTTTCTTAGCAAATTTAAACAGGCTACGGCGGCAAGTGTGCCTTTAAAGATAGGTCAGAAACATTAGTCGATATTCAGTTGAAGATATCTTATAAACGCCGGGGTTCTGCATGAACGAACTTTTTTATATATTCTTTAGTTAATCATTACTATTTAACAAGAGTTTTAGTAAACTCAACATACGCTCGCCGTGGCAAAGTCGAACCGCTACGATTAACAACTTTACATTTAATATAACATTTGTTTTAATTTCATCAATTCGAATTTCTTGTTCACATTACAAGTTTTTCTTTTCTGAATTTGATGAAGCTACAAGTTTTCATCATATAACAAAAAATGCTGTCTCCCATGACGAATATGGGAGATTTACTCAGAAAAGGTAATTTCTGCATCTAACTCTAATCAAAGTGTTGCTAGTTTTTATCTCAAACCAGCCCCTGTGACTTTTTGCCAATTAACGTCAATACAGCAAATATGGAAGAAAACCCCCAACAATCAAAGAAAAATAAAATCAGAGGCAACACTTTAGATGATAAATATATAATAACATATAAAGTACTGTACAAAAGGGTTGAGAAATACTCACACATATTTACAAAGGCTTCATGGATAAAGGATTTTATATAAAAAAACACATGGTTGCTGGATGTATCAAAAGTAGGTCATATTTCAATTAATATTCAGAGACAGCTTTTTCTAGGATTGAAAGCAAAAAAGACTGGCTAACAAGTCTTGTCCCTAAAAACTCATTGCCATAGTGTGGATTTGGATGTAAATAAAAGTAATTGTTCCAATACAAGATCCAGTGATTGGTTGTTTTACATCAAACTCATGGTTATTTAACTTACAGTGCTCAGAGATTTCTCCATTTTTCGTTGGACAGTGTTTGAGTTTATATATATATGGTTGCTTTGAGGATTCCGGGTTTGTTTGTTGAGTTAAATGGCCATTACATTTATCGGTAAGAAAACTATAAATCACAAAACTATACTGAATTAATGAAGCTATATAATCTAATCTAAATGGATTGATTGATTGATGTTTAACGCAGCACTCAAGATTATTTCACTTATAGATATGGCCGCATTGAAAGGTTTAGTGGGGAAGGGGTGGAAGGTGGAAAACAGGCTCATTGCCCAAAGGAAACCCCTGACCTTCGCCAAGTACATGGCAACTTTTCCACATACAGTGATCTAGTGAGAAAAACATTATATTTGGACTGAGTAGGATTGGAACCCACAATACATGGAAGATCTGTGTCAGACTGAGGGACTATCACTCTAGCCACTGCAGGTTAATGGAACAAACACACAAAATTTAAACAGTTAGGAGATAAATGACTTATAGATATGAATTATACAGTTAAACATAAAATAAAGTCAGTTATATTTGAATATAAGTATAAGTGAATAAAACAGTTATACAGATATAATAGCAGCAACTTTACGTCATCTCGTAATACATGTATATCTTATAGAAAATGTTAGGGCTGATGTCAGGTCCGCTATACCATCTACATATATATGGCAGTTAAACAGGTTTACGTCCTCCATTACAAGAGAATACAATTCAAATACAGAACTCTATACAGTGTTTTGACGGAAAAAAAAATCAGTAAACATTTTTCACAAAGGAGATATTTTTTGTATGGACTGCATGAATACTTGCTTAAATGATCAGAGAAATCCAGATAATTCAAAATTCAAACTTGTTCAATACTATCTTCACTTTTATTTCCTACGGTTACATCATACAGAAGTAAATACCTATGTGCATAGCTTTCTTTGATGCTGTTTGACCAATTTCTTGACCTGTTTTTTATAGTCCCCTAAGAGAGGAGCAGCACTGCTATTGAAGGCACAATACTTATATACATTGTATGGTGAATTTTGTAAGAGAATCAATCTGAATTACAGGTTAACTATTAGTCATCACTTGATTGCTGTTTTCATGAAATAGATTCTTTTAAGCACTTCTGAAACATGTGCCTCAAAAATAGAAAGAAATTACAGATGTTTGTGTAATAAAATAAACCATGCTAACAAGGTGTGTCAAATTAGACAGAGGAGTGAGTTTCTAAAGTTCCACCATGCTGATGAAAAACATGATACATGAGTTCTATTCTATACATCAGTAGCTTCTATATCACAATAACTAATATATACATTTTTAACAGTTTTAAAAAACACACTTCATAACATTTATACAATTAGGAAATAGCACCAAGAGATTTCTAACTAAAGTTGTTGGAAGAAAAATCAGTCAATTTTAAAATCTACGCATAGAAGTTTAAAAAAATACATTTTTTTCTTATTTTTCTTTTTCTTTCAGTAAAAAATTTGTCTCTTTGATCTTTATCTAACATTATTAGAAAATCAAAGGACAGGGCTCGAAATGGTGAACGCATAGGTGCACAAAATGCACCCAGTTTTCTGTGCGGGCACTCAAAAAAAAAAAAAAATAACATGCAAACCTGTTTTGAAAATCTAGCTCAGCCAGAACAGCGAGCTCAAAAATTTGAATTTGAGCTCTTCATAAAATTCATTCAGCAAATACTTAGGTAAAAAGATGATAGATTGATTTCTGTTTTAGCTGCACATGAGATTTCAATCACATGGTAAGCTGATCAGCGAAGAAATGTGCTAACCTTTTGATTACTCCGAAAAAGAAAACACGTCTTTTGACAAACAAATAAAAAAGAACAATTAAGATGTTAAGGGTTGGCATTTTCAAATAGTTAAAATGCTTATTCAGCAGAAATATTTGTATGTACATTTTAGAAACATCTTAGATCATACTAATACCAGGAATCTATCGTTGTCAATCAATCTAAGTAAAACCCTATTGCTATCACGCTCAATTTAAGATACATATACATACAACCCATATTTTGGCACTTGTTTTCATTGTCACAACCAGCTTACAGTTTTTGTAATGCAACAAATAGAAAATGTAGGATTTTCAAAAGTAAGTCTTGAATATGTTTACAATATGAGAGATAAAAATATATCCACAGAGAGTTTTCTGGTGGGAGACTATAGTAACAAGATAAACTGGTAAAATATCAGATCTCAAAAAGTTTGGTAGAAGCCATAAAACTTTTTTTTTACACATTTTGAATAAATGGATTTTGTTGAAGGTGAGCAGAAAAATATGAGTTATTCCCCTTACGATGATCTTCTACAGGTTGGGCAGTAAAAATGTCCCTCTCTCTTTGTCCTGATTCCATTTGAATTATGAAGTTCCTGAATTCTAGAAGATAACAACTTTTCTTCTGTTTTTAAGGCTGGTTACAGGTTGCCTCCCCTTGAAATGATGATGTTTAGTAGAACGACATTGGAGACTGGAACATTTTCAGACATTGGAGACCGGAACATTTTCAGACGTAGGAAACCGGAACATTTTCAGACATTGGAGACCGGAACATTTTCAAATGTGTCTGATGTCAACATTGTCTGAAAAAATAAGTAAATTATTCTTAGGTCATATTTTCCCCCAACAAGAAAAGAAATTTCATGCCTGGTGCTTTTCAAAGAGAAAAGCGATTTTGACTTTTTGATTTTGATTTATTCACCAGAAACGGGAACATAAAAATTGAACATATAACACAATTTAACAAAGCAAGTATAGTAATTAATGGAAAAGTATAATTCTGGCGGGAATAAAACCCCATAGGGCTTGACTTTGAACCTATAAACTGCTACCTTTCTCATAAATTCCAATTTAGAGTGAACAATTTTCCTATACCCTTTTAGGAAAGTGATAAGAGCAGGCAGAATGTTGATATTTTTAGGTTACAACAGAATGTGGAAATTATCGGTTATTTTTTCACACAAATTGCAATTTAAAAGCTTTTAGGGGGACTAGTCTTGAGAATGTACGTTAGTGTTTTGAACTAACTTACATAAGCCTTAGAGTGAATGAACATTAGTCGCAGTTATTTAATTTTTTTTCCTTTTTGGACACTATTGCAGCTCATAGAGCAGACAGACTGTACAGATTGTCCTCATTGCAACATCGATGACTTTCAAAACCTCTTACTTAAAATTCATACTTTGGCAAATCATGCCACTTTAAGTGGCATTAGCTGCCAAAATTCACACTTTTTTCATAATTTCTGATTGCCACCACAGTAAGTGAGTGAGTGAGTGATTGGGGTTTTACGTCCTGCTCGCCACCACAGTAAGAGGCTTTGAAGGCCATCGAAAAACTAAATGATTATCGTCGAAATGAGGAAAATCTATACAGTATGTGGCCTATACGAGCCAAAATTTAAATAACCGGGACGACCATTCATTCATTCTAAGGCAAAGTTAGTTCAAAACAATACTTTATTGTACTTCTAAAGACTAGAAGCTCTTAAACTTTTATATTATACGTCTTGAGAAAAATAGCCGATAATTTCAACATTCTGTTTTACGTGAAAATATCAACATTTTGCCACTTAAAGAATTCATACTGCATTAAAGAGGATAAACAGATCATCTATAATTGTATTTAGGAAGGTTTGTTTGGATCTTATCCTGTATTAGCCATAATTGAATTTCCGAAAAATTTTATTTAGGAAACTTGGTTAGGTCTTCGTGGATTAGCCACAATTGAGATCAGAAAAGTTTGTTGTGACCAATCCTGATCTACTGAACTACACCCTGTGTTACAACATAATCAGAATGAGGATATATATCATGCCATTAACAAAGAACAAAATTGCAATGGTTTATTAATTACTTACTGTTAATGAACTGATTTCTTTTGATACAGCACCAATTTCCTTGGCAGCCTTCTCAGCTTGCTACAAACATAGAGATATATTAGAAAGAGATTCGTGTCATTTGGAAAAGACTCAAAGAAAAAGTATAACACTAAAATATTTCCTTGGGACAAACATCAAAGAAAAAAGTAGAACACTGAAATATTTTCCTTGGGACATACATTGAAAAGTATATTAGTATTGGTATCTGGAAGTGATCAGAATAGAAGTTTCTATTTCAGTTCTGTATTTGGACTGGATTTTCCCAGTGCCCGTGTATTTTAGTGTTTAAACATATATATCCTGTATCATAGGAACTCATTCCACTAACATCATTCCACTAAGCTGGTATATAGGTACTCTTAGGCTTACATTGGAGTTGAGCCTCCTAACCTGTGCCACTGCACAACTTACGCTAGTTTAAGTGGCATGAGCTGCCAAAATGTTGATATTTTGACGTAAAAACAGAATGTTGAAATTATCGGCTATTTTTCTCTAGACGTATAATTCAGAAGCTTTTTATTGCTTTTAGTCTCGAGAAAGTACGATAAAGTATTGTTTTGAACCAACTTTGGCTTAGAATGAATGAATGGTCGTCCTGGTTATTTAAATTTTGTTTACTTTTCGAACACTATTCCGGTTCGTATAGGCCACATACTGTATGGATTTTCCTCATTACAACGCTAATCATTTAGTTTTTCGATGGCCTTCAAAGCCTCTTACTGTCATGACGATTCGAAATTATGGAAAAAGTGTTAATTTTGGCAGCTCATGCCACTTTAGGAAGAGCAAGCCCCAGAGGTTAAATATTTATTTGGTATCTTTAATGGAATCCAAAGAATATTCATGCAAATTACCTCCTTCTCGGCTTTGGTCAATGGCTTTCCGTTCCGTGTTGAACCGTTCTGTTTACCACCTCCACTGATATCCATTGGGCAAATGAAACCCTCACACTCTGAATCAGACTTGCTTCGTTTGTGACTGAACAAGCCAAACTTTTTGTGCTTAAAATGAAAGAAAAATAACCCATTTAAATGTCAAGAATAATGGCAACTTTCAAAATGCTGAGTTTACCGATTGATTGATTCTTTGGTGTTTTACGCCGCGCTCAAGATTATTTCACTTATATGGCGGCTTTGCCAGTTTTATTGTGGGAGGAAACCGGGCTCTGTTCCCGGAGGAAACCCACGACCTTCCGTTGGTAACTGGCAACCATCCCACATAGGTCGTTCGAGTGAAAACCCAGTCAGAAAATTTTCCAATTTTTTGGACTGAGTGGGAATTGAGCCCGCGACCCATTGGTGGAAGGCTGTTTGGATTGAGCGTCCAACGCTCGACCTACTGAGCCACGGAGGCCCCACTGAGTTTACCGATAGACAGATGCTATCTTCAAGAGAGGTAGATTGATTGATTGATGTTTTACGCGGGCTCAAGAATATATCACTTATATGGCAGACTTGCCAGGTTTAGTAGGGGAGGAAACCTCTGACCTTTGGCCAATACCTGGCCACTCTTCTATATATGGTGGAGTGGGATTCAAACTCGCGCTGCATCGAGGGAAGGCCTGTGTCTGACTGAGGGATCGTCACCAATGTCTCCTCAAGAGAGAGTGGTGGAGTGGGATTCAAACTCGCGCCACATCGAGGGAAGGCCTGTGTCTGACTGAGGGATCGTCACCAATGTCTCCTCAAGAGAGGGTGGTGGAGTGGGATTCAAACTCGCGCCACATAGAGCGAAGGCCTGTGTCTGACTGAGGGATTGTCCCCAATGTCTCCTCAAGAGAGAGTGGTGGAGTGGGATTCAAACTCGCGCCACATCGAGGGAAGGCCTGTGTATGACTGAGGGATCGTCACCAATGTCTCCTCAAGAGAGGGTGGTGGAGTGGGATTCAAACTCGCGCCACATCGAGGGAAGGCCTGTGTCTGACTGAGGGATCGTCACCAATGTCTCCTCAAGAGAGAGTGGTGGAGTGGGATTCAAACTCGTGCTGCAGAGGGAAGGCCTGTGTCTGACTGAGGGATCGTCACCAATGACTCCTCAAGAGAGGGTGGTGGAGTGGGATTCAAACTCGCGCCACATCGAGGGAAGGCCTGTGTCTGACTGAGGGATCGTCACTAATGTCTCCTCAAGAGAGGGTGGTGGAGTGGGATTCAAACTCGTGCTCCATCGAGGGAAGGCCTGTGTCTGACTGAGGGATTGTCACCAATGTCTCCTCAAGAGAGGGTGGTGGAGTGGGATTCAAACTCGTGCTGCATCGAGGGAAGGCCTGTGTCTGACTGAGGGATCGTCACCAAGGTCTCCCCAAGAGAGGGTGGTGGAGTGGGATTCAAACTCGTGCCACATCGAGGGAAGGCCTGTGTCTGACTGGGGGATCGTCACCGATGTCTCCTCAGGAGAGGGTGGTGGAGTGGGATTCAAACTCGTGCCACATCGAGGGAAGGCCTGTGTCTGACTGGGGGGTTGTCACCAAGGTCTCCCCAAGAGAGGGTGGTGGAGTGGGATTCAAACTCGTGCCACATCGAGGGAAGGCCTGTGTCTGACTGGGGGATTGTCACCAATGTCTCCTCAGGAGAGGGTGGTGGAGTGGGGTTCAAACTCGTGCTGCATCGAGGGAAGGCCTGTGTCTGACTGAGGGATCGTCACCAATGTCTCCTCAAGAGAGGGAGAACACAATTGTTTGATTGACAGCTATTGATATTGCACTCTTCCATCATTATTACACTGACCATAATTATGGTGAGTTATGTAGTTAGTTGGTGTTTTACAAATGATCATGTACATACCCTTTGATCACTTTGAAAATCTACTTCTTATATTTGTAAAATATATTTTGTCCCTAACCTTCACTTTGGCATTAATGGCCAGTGGCACAAAGCCTGGTGATGATTCATATTCCCTTTTCCTCATCTGTGTTTCTTGTCCAATGAGAGCCACAAAGTGGGTGGTCAGATGTCGTCGGAGTAAGGTCTTGTTGGTCGGGATGGATAATAACTGGGCAAATAATTCTGCATTGAACCGTGGCTCTAAAATCTACAACATTTATTTTCATATCAAAATCAGAGAACTGTCTGAAGCTCTCTTTAAATGTGGGTTCCATTATAATGAGAAAATGATTAAGGTATCGTCACAAACTATGTTTTTGTAAATACCAGCTTAAGAGACCTACACCATGAGTAGGTGTAATTCATTATAAGCCACAAATTAACTACACTTAGATGTGCTCCCAATTATTGATATATATTTAATTATGAGAATAGAAATGTTGGGTTTTACTTAAAAAATACTTATGAGAATTTGTAAGAAATCTGTAAACAACTAGAAAAATATAAACATAGTTGTTTGGCTTATGTATCAGTCTTAAATATATGTATACTTTATTTATACTCAGTGATTGCTCTAACAAATGGGGATGAAAAGACTGAAAGCCGAACTGAACATCCTCCTGTTCATTCAGATTATAACGTACCATAAGGGCTCCGTGGACCCCACTTCCCCTCATGTTGGGAGCGTATTCTGACAGATCAATTGTTCTTAACCATTCCATAACACGATGATTGGTCCACAAGGCCACATACTGAGGTTTACCATGTACTTCAACCTGACAACAGTAGATCAAAAATAACAGCTGTTATTATGCCTAAAAAACAAGGTCTGCAAGCTTTGTAAAAGGGGACACGAAAGCAGGATTATGATGTTACACTTAAGTTGAAAACCAGTCTGAACGAAGAGTTAAGATATTATCTGATGTTTTAAATACAGATTCAATATCTGGTGGCTTATTCCTACCAACTAAGTCATATCATGGCAGTTCATGTTTTATGATGTTGTCTTTAGTGATAAAGAAAATATGACAAGCCACATGACACCATCAAATTGAAACAAATTCATATGTTATACCAACCTCTTCAGGTAAAGGCCGTCTTCGGAGACAGGTAGGGTTGAAATTATTGAGACGTAAAATTTGAATTCCTCTTTTGATGCTTGTATGATGAAGTTCATTGGTCACTTTGAGATGAAGAAGGTCCTCCTGTTTAATGGAAATTTCAGCATATTATCCAGTGTAAAATGAGAAGGACTAAGATTTGAATAGAATAACTTGATGACTTTCCCAAGAGAACTACATGTAGCTACAATTCTCTTATGAAATGCATAAATATTGTTAAACCAGTGTCCTAAATTGATTGATTAATGTTTTATGGCACACTGACAATTATTTCAGTTATATGGTGGTGTTGTCTTTGCTCAGAGAGTATCCCTGGGCTTTGACCAGTACCTGGCTTGTCTTCCACATTGTGGAGTGTAAAATGAGTTTACTAAGTGTTAAATACAGTATAAAATGAAGGTTGTCAAGTTTGATTAGTTTTAACTTTGGCAGGAATTAATCTTCTCTCTGTGTTATTTTAGCATTTGTTTAAACAATACATATTCTACTGCTAAATTATGACTGGATCCACAGAATGCTTGAAGAAAAGACTGCAGTGATTAGAGGAAACAACTGATAGATGTGGAACACACCACTGGCCACTTACCACAGTACAATAGTGTAACATCCGTCCATCCACTCTCCCATCATAAAACTGATCTTTATATTGAGGTAGACCAATATCATCCAACCATTCTGTTAACATAATCATAATCAACTCTATAAATGAAGATCAGAGCATAATTCATAAACATCGCCTGATAAAGCATTTTGGCCAGAGGAAACTCCCAACGTTCACCAAGTATCTGGCTGCCCTTCCACATAGGGCCATCCAGTAAACAATTCATTCAGAGTGGAATTTGAAGGCTTTTCTCAGCCTGATAGCCGGTTTATTGGAAAATTTATCTGTAAACAACTTGCTACATTTTTTGTTTACGGTCATTTTCGAAATGATTTCACTTAAATGGGAGCTCACACTTATAGTTTTCTTAATGAATTTTCAGCCTTCTTTTGGCAATAAAATTTGGCAATCATCGGGTCTTCACTCCAGCCTTATAAATTAACTACAATATCTGTACTGCCTCTTTGATTTTATGGTGAATAAAAATGAAATCAACTGACAACCACAGATACATTTATGTTTACACAGAAGGCAGTGCACTGCACAATTTCCCGATTGAACACTGCTCTCTTTGGGTTGCGTGTAGCTTTCATTCATTACAGCTATTACAACTTACTTGTTACCCAGTCATGGTCAATGTCACCAAATTTATCACTGGCCCCAGAACCCACTGCCTGTAGAGAAAGCTGTAGTTTTTTACGATGAAGAGGATTTTTCAAACCAAGTTCCTGTAACAAAAAGACGTTTGTTTTCACTGAAAATTATAGCAAACATTGGTACCACTTTGTGAGGCATGAATGCTTGTCCTTAAACTGAACAAAATATGTTCATTCAATGTTTGGGCATTTTGTAGTCACATAATACATACAATTTATTATGATTTAACCAGCACTATTGAGGTGTATAGATTAACTGTTGAGTAACACCATAACAAAAACTCTCAGGATGCAACAGGGGTGAAAGAAAGGTCCATTCTCACTATGTGATTGATTAGTCAAACAGACTTGTACAATGTAGGATGCAATTAAGATGCATTCTTTTAATTGGTAAATATGATTTGTCAACCAATCAAATGCATCCATTTGAATTACATGCTACAAGTCGATATGACAAATTGCACAGTGAAAACGGGCCTTACGACAAACCTTTGGTTTCTAACAAGGAGTTGTTACACATCACATTCATCAGGATATACCCTCTATGTATACCGGTTCATGAAATAGGTTTCCATTGTTTATATGTTTGTAGTAGTACTAAGAACATGTAATAGCGCTGCTGGTCAAAAATATCATTTCAAATGTTCCTGTGACAGTGTGACCTTATTTCATAAAATATAAATTCAAGTTACCTTTTCCAGGTCATGTGGTGAAGCCTTGAGTAATTGTTCACCGTTTTTCACCCAGCGTCTACAATCTGCTACATACATGTTCAGTCCAATATCATGCATCCAAGACATTACACGATCCGTGTCCCATCGAGAAAACGGGATGTTTAACTCTCTGAGGAACAAGTCAAAGACATTTCTTTTAATCCAACAGTTGAGCTTGTTTGGTGGACAAGTCAAAATTTGATGGCGTTGAGAAAACTAGATAATTACAAATTGTTACAGTATTTTTTGAAAAACTTGCACTATGACATTGAGAAGGTTAGAATGATTAAGTGTAGTAAAACATGAAAATACTTACTCTGGTCCTTTAAGATCACGTGACCAGCCTAATCTTGGACCCGCTGTTGCTCTAACTCCGCCCCGTTTAAATTCATCAGGGCGGTCACCAAGGTTTTGTGAACTGCTTCGCTTTAATCTGAAACAAGATGAGGTAGTGTTACATGCATAAGAGCATGCTTACAGAAAGCTAACACACAGATGTGAAAATATCATAGCATTAGTTAGTTACATTGGTTGACAGTTGAGGAGATCTTGCCAGGATTATTTCCAGAATTTTCATGTTGGGAAACCAAAAGGCTGATTGATCATGAGCGTGTTGTGTATCAACAAAGGAGTAATTGCCAAATCCTAAAAGGGAACGTGTCATCAGCTTAGGTTAAAGTTGAAGAAGACCAGTAAGCCAAAGCCTCAAGATTATTTCACTTATATGGCAGCATTGTCAGGGGATTGGAATCTGCGGCACACCGATGGGAGAAATCGCTTCTACTTCAATCAGACTCTTTACAGCAAGAGAAAATCATCCAAACAAAGCAATGAACAAGAGCTTTTGTTCTGAAGAATAAATTTTCTGGTTACATAGATATTAAAACCCACATAAAACATGATACATACTTCCCAAAGAATTTTCGTAATCCTTTTTTCTTTTTACTTTCTGAAGGCACTGTTCCTCCATTAACTGTCCCGACATATCTGTGATGAACATCATCACTTTCTTCAGAGCTTACTGTCAACAAAATAACAAGGGAAGTTAATTTAGTATTCAAGGGACAGAACTCAGTATATCGCTTATGATATTAAACTAAAAACCCAATAAAACCTGTTAAATGTTTTTTTAAGGTATTTCCAATCAAGGACAATTTATATCACTCATAACAAAGGCACTCTTAACAAAAAAGACTATACAGAAATGCATTAAAATCTAATGAAAACTTAAATTTGAAAAATACTGATAATTTTTAGGATCTCATCTACGGTAATGTCTGAGTTAATTCAAGTGCTGGAAAAAAGTAGAAGAGTGCAAATTCTCATCTTGATTCAAGAGAGAGCTTGTAAAAGATTCAATGATTAAGTGCTGGTCAATCATCTCCCTGGAGATGTGTTGAAAGTTTAAATCTCATTCAGAACCTTTTGTTATTGAGGATTTAGCAACATCCATAGTCCTCTAATTAACTCAGGTATTACCGTATATAGAATAAAATATAACAGACCGCACATGCAAATTAGACAATGTGGTTATATGAGATCTGCAGTTATTCAATTCAGGTTAGAAAGATGAAGGAGCAAATATTAGATAATTAGAAATACAGGGAAAGTGTATTTATATAATGATTATTTCACAGGAAATGCAGCAAACAAATCTCCATAAAGTTGAATAGCATTCAAGTTAATGATTTCAAACTGGCGGATGTCTTAGTTATTCATTTTGGTTGTGGTGTTTTATGAAAGATGTCATCTAACATTATTTGGCATCCTTTTCTATATTAGGGCGGGGAAACAGGGGACACGTATACTCTGCAATTGATTGGATAGCACCATAACAGAAAATATTAGAAACAAACATTAGATTTCGCCATTTGGTTAAATTATTAAGAAGGGTACGGTAACGATATGGGAAATATTTGATAGAAACTTTCTCAGCTAAAAGGAATTAATCTTGATGTAATGGTAGATACAGAGGATTATTTTCTGAATCAAGACATGCCTCAGATTATCATCTATCTATCAAATAGTTTTGATGGGGCAAGGAACGGAGATTAATTCATCGGCCATGCTAATCGCCAGGTGGTTGGGTTGCCATGCCAACAATGTAAACTGATATCACCTTCACCAAGGTTAGGGGCTGAACAGCTACGTTTTCCTGACTTAATTCGCAGGAATGTTTTTCCAAAAGCGGGTAAATGACGATGTTTTTTCTCTTGTTCTTCAGGTAACGTACCGTATCCAGGTTGAACATTGTGTCTCTTGGAATTGGGAGGTGTCTGGAAAAAGAAAGAAAAAGGTTACAAACCAAAATTCATGTTTTTTTTTTCTCTTTGTCCTCCCCTTTGTAAAAATTTGATTTCAAATGGAGTGCAGGTGGAGAGCCTTCTAACATATTTATGATCTGTGCAAGAAAAAAAACTAATACTTTATTTCAATCATTTCAAGAAGAGCTTTAATAGAATACTGCTGAGCAAAAAGTTAAAGTTATACTCCGACAAGTTACTAAATTAGTGACGGACTCTCATAAGACTTTTTTCATCTAGATAGTTTTTAATCCCACATTTTATATTATTTCATTTGTATGAAGGTATTTCTAGACAATGGCTCTTCAGCATGTGGAAATATCTGACCCGTAACTTGACAATAATTCACATTAAAAGGTTTGGTTAGTTACGTTACAATATAGAAGGAAACACACCCTTTTACAACCTGTGAACCTATTTCAACATACATTTAGTTTAGGAGATACAGTGTAGATGTAGTACAATATAAAATGTTAAACATTTAGTTACAATATTGTTACTAATTGAAATACATGTAGGGAATTCCCAATCAACCATATTCACTAAATAACTACATCTTAGATATTTTGGTGACAGTCTATTCTAGAGAACAGTTTTTTATTTAATAGCAGTATCAATGTAATTTGGGGCTTAAAATCTGTATTGAGAGAATCAAACCAGCATCTAAAACAAATGTCGCACAAAATAACAACGTAAGTTTCATAACGTGAATACACATGTAGCATTTGCGTTATCAAGAAGACCTCATAGTGAAACGTCATAGAGCTTGTTTCCATCTTTCTAGATGGTGAACCAGCCAATCGGTGGCCATACATCACCCAGCTTCTTCCTGGAAAGATGACGACAAGAATTTTGTAACTACCTTTCCTGATAATATCGTCTCAACTGCAACGGTTATAACAAACAACATGTTCCTAACAGATGACTGGGTCTGGTTGAATTAATTTACATCCCTTTATTTAATGTGCAACAACTTGGATCAGACGTTTAACCGGGTAGATGCTAACGACTGTTTTAGGTGTATTAAGAGTTCTGTAATACAGTTTAACATGTACTGTAGAGGGAGATTTTTATCCAGGAAGTCGATAAGTCTTCCGTAAGATTTGAATCATTAAGCATTAGTAAAAGGCTTGTCTGGTTGAGCACTAATAATCTAAGCCTACAGCTTGAAAGTCAGGCAGATTTAAGAGGTCAATTTTGGCCAGAAAATAGACAGCAGGTCAATAGACTGAAGTTTGTATTTTGCTCAAAAACATAATGCAGGATGTAAGATTGAAAGCTGAAGATTCCATTATGCGTGCGTATAGCAGCTCTTAACTCACGAGACTGTTCATGCACCTAAACCTAAAGTAAGCGCAGGACTGACAGACTGATTGCAAATGTCCAGGAAATTGACTACTTATTGGTGGATCAAAACGAATCTCTTTGACCAACTAAGCCATGGTGGTTCATCAAGATTCCAAAGGGTAGTGATAAAGACAGCAGATCAAAGCAAAAGGCGCAATACGTCTAGAGAATGTTCAAAAAGATATAGAATATGCAGCTTGATACTGGTCCGTCTAAAATTAAACAGAGTAAAATACAGACCAGTTACGATTTATTAGTATCAAATTTCCGTATATCATGTGAGTGGATTCACCAATCAACAATACAAGCTGCTAATCAACCCAAATTGTATTAGTTTAGAAAAAGACATTCCAATGGCTATAGCTACGACGACAGCAAGTTTGTCAGGTTTTGTGTAAATACTCACGAGAAATGGTAGAATAGGTTGCTATTATATGAAATAAAACCACAAAATAAAATAACAAACAGTTAGTATGAACTGGAACATTTTTGTATTGCAATGCTTTTAGTTATCATGCTTATATGATTTTCAAAACTGATAAAAAAATGTGTATATGCCGATGTAAAAGTGGACCAAAATGTCAGCAAAACACATCTACTTTTGTCACTAAAATTACCTCTTCAAGAGTCTGTAATACAGAAAGTAAAAACTACATTCTATTTTTTTATATTAAGTTTTCAATCTTTTGAAACTAGACTGATTGATTGGCTTTTTACGCCGCGATCAATATTTTCACTTTATATATGGCGGTATTGCCAGGTTTAGTCAGGGCGGAAAGCACTCTCTTGCCCCTTTTTTGTGAAATAAATCACTTTTCGTAGGGAAAAACGTAAGATAGCATAAGTATATGAGAACATTTGAATATGCCAATATTTAAAACTGGCTCATAAGATCTTTTTTTATTTATTTAAGCATAAACTACGCTTGTAGTTTTAGTTAATATTATACTTCAACCTACTAAGGACTTAAACTTAAAACTTAAATCTTCCTTTCCACAAAACCATAAATAAGTTGAAAAGAAACAGAGAAATGTTAAATCATGAAATAAAAAGGTAAGTAAAAAAGCTAAGCCATGTACCTTTGTAGGCGGAGGTTTGAGATCTTCCAGGCTATTGGATCTACCTATTCCACGTTTTGGTGTAGAGCCCGCTATCGTAGATGGTGGACTCCCTCCATTGTGAGCTAAATGTTTATTGAACTGACCAAGATCCCCATGATTAACTGAAAAAAAAAAATAAAGGAAAAGTGATGAATGCTCTAGAACAAAATGTGAAATAAACCAAGAAGTGACAATTTAAAAGGAAATGCAATTTTTAAAGAAACAAGGGGTGTACCAAAAGCAATGAAACATTGTAATATCATGTGAGTAATATTGGAAAAAAGAGTGAGCTTCTCCCAACTCACTAGATTTAAATCAAACTGCATGGAAATTCAAAGGGAGATAATTGTTTCCAATATATGGAACTTTAATCCTCCCATCATCAGTGATTTTAGAGGATGTTTACATAGAGTACCAACACACCTGATGTGGAGTTTAAGCTACTAGTTTATCGTTCAGCATGTGTGAATACTATCAAGTTTAAGCTACTAGTATATAGTTCAGCATGTGTGAATATTATCAAGTTTAAGCTACTAGTATATCGTGCAACATGTGTGAATATTATCAAGTTTAAGCTACTAGTATATCGTTCAGCATGTGTGAATATTATCAAGTTTAAGCTACTAGTATATCGTTCAGCATGTGTGAATACTATCAAGTTTAAGCTACTAGTATATCGTTCAGCATGTGTGAATATTGTCAAGTTTAAGCTACTAATATCGTTCAGCATGTGTGAATATTATCAAGTTTAAGCTACTAGTATATCGTTCAACATGTGTGAATATTATCAAGTTTAAGCTACTAGTATATCGTTCAACATGTGTGAATATTATCAAGTTTAAGCTACTAGTATATCGTTCAACATGTGTGAATATTATCAAGTTTAAGCTACTAGTATATCGTTCAGCATGTATAAATATTATCAAGTTTAAGCTACTAGTATATTGTTCAGCATTGTAAATATTATCAAGTTTAAGCTACTAATATATCGTTCAGCATGTGTGTATATTATCAACATTATTAAAGAGAATTTCTGCCACTACCCAAACCTACCAGGGGTACTTGTGGCAGTTGGATTGGGCATACCGTGTTTGTAGGAGAATTTCTGGTCATCAGACATTCCAGCATGGCCATTCTGAAAGAACAGAATCAAAATAAATCATAAGAAATACAATTAGAGTAAAAATTATTTTGTCAGCGAAAAACATGTATTACCATATTTTGGATTTTTCAAATATGTAATATTTTTAATTAAAACACTGGCACAGGGAAAATAATGATTACTGGCCTGGTAGAAACAGAAAATTCCAAAATTTGCTAGAATGAATCAAATGCAGCTAAAATCTGTAAACGTTGATCTTATTCTGAACTGAGCATGACAAGTTCTAAGCAATTATCTTCCATACCTTTAATCAAACATTGAACTTAGTCCTTAAACAAGAAAGATGACGGAGGGGGCCTCGACGGAGAAAAATGCTTACCTGAGCATGATCTTTGACAGTTTCATTATTGACAGATGGTGTATTAGAGCTAGTAGAGCTTGTGTCATCATCTAAAATCAGCAGTTCATCCAAGGCTACAACAAAACAATGAATACATTGAAGATAACAAGTGATTGTGCACAGTTATGTGAAGTGTAGAGGTCGGCCACTTCTTCATAGGATGGCCGTAGACAAAATAGTTTTGTTGGCTCAAACAGTCAAATTGTTTCATGGTAGTTTATCAACCAGACTAAATCAAACAACTGAAAAATTGGCAACACCAAAGATCACTAAAAAGTTATTTATACATTGGATCTAAATTCGGCATTTAGGACATCGTTAAAAACTAAACCAGCAAGAAAGAAAATAAAAACTGACCTTTTCTGCCTTGTGCTTTGACAACCATCTCCTCCACTTTTTTGTAGCGTTTCAGGTTTTTCCTCAAATCATCTATCCTTTTATCCTGATAAACACACAAGTTTGTTACAGAAATTTTCGAAATTAAAACAAATCGTCCGAGTTAAGTGATTTGATGTTCTATTATATTGCATGTAAATAGAATTATATATATTTCAACTGTGTGGCAGTCTTGCCAGGATTAGTTGGGAGGGAGTCGGCCTTCTCGCCCGAATTTGGCAAGCACCCGGCAAATCTCACACAAACAAATGAATAATTATTTGATTTCAGTGGAATTCAAATTGTTAACAAAATAGAATTGCAAGAAAATGGCTACGTACTTTATCTTCATTAGAAACCATTAAGGAATCTACAGCCTTCTTCAATTTTTCAACTTCACTCTCTGAAAAACAAGATAAAATACATAAAATAAGTCCTGATATGAAAGTGAAGAGACAAATGTTTAAAGAAGGTTTTTTTCTCTATGTGGAATGTAGTTAATGCCAATGAACTTAATTCTGATAGAGCCAATTAGATTAACATTAATGGGAGAGGAAAAACTTCAGTAAGGTCAGTGTTTTAAATATTACATAAGTACTCTAGAAAAAGTATTAATAATTTATCCTACATGCTTGAGAAGGGAGATAACCTAGTCTAATTAGTCCGTATTACGTGAAATTTGGAATGTGGCAAGGGGATTGTGATTAAATAAAGGCAGTTAATCAAATCCTAAGATTGAGAAACCATATTAGTATTGATTATTTAGAACAAAGTTATGTTAATATCAGATCTGAAAACCAAAAGTGGAAAAAGAATATAAGAGCATTTCTGGGAATAAAAAAACCCACTAAATATTATAAATTACCAATATGCTATGTATGTTGAAAAACTTGATAAAATCTACATTCAACATTATTTTCTACTTCATTCCAACGTTCTGTATGGTCATTTGGGCAGACATTGTGAGTAGTATTTTAATGGGAGAAGAAATTTCACAAGGCAATGGCACATGTAGAAAGAAATATACAAAACCATGAAATAAAACCCTTTAAAAGCAATGGCACAGTCTTAGATGTTTTTAAAATTAATGTAATATTTAATAGATTATTGAACTGAAAATAACAACTAGGAGC
Source organism: Lepidochitona cinerea (assembly GCA_963971465.1). Classification (NCBI taxonomy): domain Eukaryota; kingdom Metazoa; phylum Mollusca; class Polyplacophora; order Chitonida; family Tonicellidae; genus Lepidochitona; species Lepidochitona cinerea. Next base: position 27,910,289 of record OZ020553.1, read on the forward strand.
CTGTTTCACAAAGCGGCGTAGATGTATTTTTTGCGTAACTTTCATACTAATGTATCTCTACAGTATGGGTTGCTAAGGCATTTATGTAAAAACTTATGCTACGCCGCTTTGTGAAACAGGCTCAAGGTACAAAAATAATCCTACTAGATCTGTTGATGGTTGATTGTATGGAATCCAGAAACCAATTATACAGCAAATAAAAGCATAAAGAAACAGAATGGGGTATTGGAAATATTTCAAAGCAAGTAGGTTTGCAAAGAGGCTTCTTATATGTGGCAGAAAAATGGTTCCCATCACATAACAAATGAATTCCCAGAGCTCATGAAGGTAATGGAACTCAATATTAAAGAGTAGATTCCAATTACTGATTTGATTTTAATATTGTACATCAAACAAACAAAAAATTAAATTTGGTAAATTACCAGATCTGCAACATTTACACCTGGGGTTCATTTCACAAAGCAGGGGCTTTGAAAAAAGAAGTTGCCATAGATTATCATACTCGAGATATCTGACGTCATGGCAACTGTGATTAATCATACTTTGTGAAACGAACCCCCGGTGGAATTTTTTCTGTAAATAAGTAAAACTTGCACTGGATTAGTGGGAAGGAAAAACCCTGAACAAAACTTGATAAGGAGAAGAAAAAGGCTGCACAAATCACTCCTTAATTAAAATCAAAGCCAAGGTAAGAGGAAAATCAATCTGGAGTACGGTAGGAATTCCCAGAAATACATTCTCACAATTATTTCCAAATTAATAAAAATATAAAGCTTTGTATCTTTTTTGTAGGAATAGATTTTTCATTTTTCTTTAAATTAATTTCAACAAACAGAATATATTTATAAGAATTCCATTCATACTTAGTTAACAGGAAAACAAGGTGTTAACTTAATCCAGACCCAATGGTGAATTCCTCATGAATGAAATTTGAAATATATCCCACAGAATTAAGCCAAATTTCAAACATGAATATGCTCCACAGAATAAATTTACAATTCTGTTGTAAGACCAGCTCTATAATGTACGTTATCGTTTCAAGAAAAGACCCTGCATCTTTTTATCTAAGTTCTTCAGAAAGATTACTTAACTTACTGCAGGGCTAAGTACGTAGGGGAGGAAGTGAGGCTCAATTCAGTGTGGAAACCTTAATCACAATTGTTCTTGGTGACCATCCTCTCAATGACTTAGGAATCAGCCCATGGCCTGAGCACGAAATTGATTGGAAACTTGTGTTCATCAATGGCCATAAATCCAGGATTTAACAACTTGGCCATTTTGTTTAGTAGTTTTGAATCTAAGGGTCTACATGTAAGACATGCTTTTATTAGGACAAATTGACTTAAGATCTACAGATATGCATTTACTATAGCTGGGGCATCAGAACTGGTCAGTAATAATTATATATGTTACACATGAAGCCAATATGATCACCCATGTGATATAGACCAAAGTGTTAGTGGGTGATAAACCATGCCACGTTAGCTACACGTCCCCATTTCACACACCCCTCTTACGTTTACGCTTTAATCTCTCCAAAGTTCTCTCCTTTTCAAGAGTACGGTCTTTAGATATCTCTCCTGAAAACAAATATTCATAACCGACAAATTGAGTTTATAATCTAATATATATATAGAGATTTGCAGCCCTTCAATTAGATAACAACAATCTTAGCTGATATCTGTCAGCTTAAACCGCACAATATAGCCATTTTTACTTGGTTTATATAAAAGTTCATCTTATAATTCTGCTGGTGTGAGTGGAACATTCAAATATTTGCCTATTGAATACATGTACACGTTTGAGTGCTTAAACTTCAAATATTTCTCAATTGTTAGTAATTTAACTACAATTTCTTTTTACATACTTCTTTTTAATATAAGCATTTGACCAGTGAAACTAAGAATGGAAATGAGTTTATGGAGAATTTGGACAAGAAACCATAGATACATCATGTATTAGCTACCCATTTAATACAGCTTATACGTCCACATTTAATTGTACATAATAGAAAATACAAACTGAAGCAAATACATTAAGCATGGGTCATATCAATACATACATGTACAGTGTATGTAGAGCTATTAAACACAGTTACCAGTCAATAAATGCAATATAATTATAATTTATTTAATTTGGTGTGCAGTAATTTTCTGTTACATGGAGTTAGCCATTTTATGGAATTCTGATATCTTTTTTGGATCAGACCACCCAATGTACACAAGATGATTTGTATAGGACACAAACAAAATTAAACTTGCTAATAGCTTTTTCTTGTAATATTATTTTTCTGATTTAAAATAAACTAGAACAGGGAATGTCTTCTGGATTAAAAAAATGATGGAGACGTTTTTTTCTAGTACATGTATTATTGACTACATTCTACAAGGTGACAAACGGTCAGACATCAAAAGTAACAAAATATGGAATTTATCTTTTAGTGTCAGCAGTCCCATTTTATTTAAGGTTAAAAAGTGCTTGCACAAAGTGTTTTTAAAAGACATCATAAAAAGAACAGCCGTTTAAAGCGTTACTTTTTGCAATCATGCAGTTTGTTGAAGCAAATTTTTTAAGCCAAATCAGCCAACAAAACATGAATAAAATATCTTTCTCGACTGGCAAGTCATTTATAAAACAAGAGATTAAAGATAGTTCTGTAATAGGGGGTACATGTATATCAGGATTATTTCACTTATACAGGTAATACAGCGACGATGTCAGGTTTAGAGGGGCAGTTAACCAGCCAGACTAATACTTGGAACTCTCCCACATACATGTAAGGTGATCAAGTGAACTCCCCACGCAGAAATTGTTCATGTTTTCTTTGATTGGGTGAGATTCGCAACTCAGACATGTCGAGGATTGTGTCCATCTCTCGGCCGACTTGAGCCAAAGAGGTCCAGTTTTCTCTATGAATGCATGTGCCCACCGGTCTCTTGTGATAAAGTCTATGAAATGGACCACTCAAAATTTGAAAGATTAAATAAGAATATTTTCAACCTTTTTCAAATTTTTATTGAATGCCAGTTGAGAAAGAACATATCAATGAGCATTTGGTATATACAAAGATGTGAAATGACAGACATCTTACCTGGCAAATCATTACAGGTAACAATTCCATTACGAGCTAGTCTGTGTTTTAATTCGGCTATTTCAGCATCTTTAAGGTTTAATTTCATTTCAAGGTCAGATATGTGATACTGAAATAAATAAATTAAAAAAAAATTCATTACATATCTACTAAACATTGAACCCAAGCATCTTTATTAAAAAAAGAAGATGGTGAGTAAAACTTCTAAGGGGGTGGTAAGATTGTCCAGGTGAGTGGAACATCTAAGGGGGGTGGTGAGATTGTCCAGGTGAGTGAAACATCTAAGGGGGATGGTGAGATTGTCCAGGTGAGTGAAACATCTAAGGGGGGTGGTGAGATTGTCCAGGTGAGTGAAACATCTAAGGGGGATGGTGAGATTGTCCAGGTGAGTGAAACATCTAAGAGGAATGGTGAGATTGTCCAGGTGAGTGAAACATCTAAGAGGGATGGTGAGATTGTCCAGGTGAGTGAAACATCTAAGGGGGATGGTGAGATTGTCCAGGTGAGTGAAACATCTAAGGGGGATGGTGAGATTGTCCAGGTGAGTGAAACATCTAAGGGGGATGGTGAGATTGTCCAGGTGAGTGAAACATCTAAGAGGAATGGTGAGATTGTCCAGGTGAGTGAAACATCTAAGAGGGATGGTGAGATTGTCCAGGTGAGTGAAACATCTAAGGGGGATGGTGAGATTGTCCAGGTCAGTTAAACATCTAAGGGGGATTGCGGAATTGTCCAGGTGAGTGAAACATCTAAGGGAGATTATGAGATTGTCCAGGTCAGTTAAACATCTGAGGGAGATTATGAGGTTGTTCAGGTCAGTGAAATATCTAAGGGGGTGGTGAAATTGTCCGGGTCCGTGAAAGACCTAAGAGGGTGTGTGAGATTGTCCAGGTCAGTAAAACATCTAACTTCTAAGAGGGATGGTGAGATTGTCCAGGTCAGTAAAACATCTAACTTCTAAGAGGGACGGTGAGATTGTCCAGGTCAGTAAAACATCTAACTTCTAAGACGGATGGTGAGATTGTCCAGGTGAGTGAAACATCTAAGAGGGATGGTGAGATTGTCCAGGTGAGTGAAACATCTAAGGAGGATGGTGAGATTGTCCAGGTGAGTGAAACATCTAAGGGGGATGGCGAGATTGTCCAGGTGAGTAAAACATCTAAGGAGGATGGTGAGATTGTCCAGGTGAGTGAAACATCTAAGCGGGATGGTGAGATTGTCCAGGTCAGTGAAACGTCTAAGGGGGATTGCGAAATTGTCCAGGTGAGTGAAACATCTAACTTCTAAGAGGGACGGTGAGATTGTCCAGGTCAGTAAAACATCTAACTTCTAAGACGGATGGTGAGATTGTCCAGGTGAGTGAAACATCTAAGAGGGATGGTGAGATTGTCCAGGTGAGTGAAACATCTAAGGAGGATGGTGAGATTGTCCAGGTGAGTGAAACATCTAAGGGGGATGGCGAGATTGTCCAGGTGAGTAAAACATCTAAGGGGGATGGTGAGGTTGTCCAGGTCAGTAAAACATCTAAGGGGGATGGCGAGATTGTCCAGGTGAGTAAAACATCTAAGGAGGATGGTGAGATTGTCCAGTTCAGTGAAACATCTAAGGGGGATGGGGAGATTGTCCAGGTGAGTGAAACATCTAAGCGGGATGGTGAGATTGTCCAGGTCAGTGAAACGTCTAAGGGGGATTGCGAAATTGTCCAGGTGAGTGAAACATCTAAGGGGGATGGTGAGATTGACCAGGTGAGTGAAACATCTAAGGGGGATGGTGAGATTGACCAGGTGAGTGAAACATCTAAGGGGATGGTGAGATTGTCCAGGTCAGTGAAACATCTAAGGGGGATTGCGGAATTGTCCAGGTGAGTGAAACATCTAAGGGGGATTGCGGAATTGTCCAGGTGAGTGAAACATCTAAGGGGGATGGTGAGATTGACCAGGTGAGTGAAACATCTAAGGGGGATGGTGAGATTGACCAGGTGAGTGAAACATCTAAGGGGATGGTGAGATTGTCCAGGTGAGTGAAACATCTAAGGGGGATTGCGGAATTGTCCAGGTGAGTGAAACATCTAAGGGGGATTGCGGAATTGTCCAGGTCAGTGAAACATCTAAGGGGGATTGCGGAATTGTCCAGGTCAGTGAAACATCCAAAACGGTTAAGATTGAACAGGTGAGAAAAAATCAGAGCCCTTTTGGTCAATAACTATACCTGTGCAGCCTGTAGTTTATCCTCTAAAACTCTCTTGTCTTTTTCAGACGTCGCCAGTTTAATTTTCAGTGTGGAGATTTCAGCCATTAGGTCCAGTTTGTGTGTCTCCAATGAGGTCCGAGATAGCAGCTCCTACAATGTATAACAGATCAAAAATAACTTCAGTTTCTCACTGTATCAAATTTTTGATCTATTAAGTATGTCTTGCAACACTAGCATCATTTCTATGCAGCTGGCCATTCCACAGCTATTATACAATATATACTACATATGAAAATCAATATTCCTAAACTTACAAGATAAAAAAAATAGCCTTGAAAAAAAGTGCAATAAAACATAAACCCAATAAGGAATTTAAATTTAGCCAAACATTTATCACACAAATGTAATTAATTATAAATCAGGGACAACATTAGAATCAACTAAATAGAAAAAAATATATTGATAGATTGATGTTTCCTGCTGCACTGAAGATCATTTCCATTAAATATACAACCATATTTCTAGATTTAGTTGGGCAAAGGGAATTGTGTGCAGAGAAAATCTCTGACCTTACGGAGGTACCTTGCAAATATTCCACAAATTGAGTGAGTGAGTGAGAAAGAGAAGACTTTTTTCTCTATTTTTGGGAACGTACAATTTATGATCCATCCAAAGAAAGTTTATGGCAGAGTAAGAGAGACTATTGCTCCTTGGAGGCCCAAAAAAAATCGAAGAGCAAAGTGTGCTTTAATAAATATTACATCAAATAAAATAAGTTAAAAACGCCTTGATTATAACTGCCTGCTGTGGGGCCATAAAATGTGACAGTCAGGGTCATAAAATGGTTGGGAGGAGAAGAGTAACAGTTTAATTGATGAATCCCATGCTCATTAATCAGTGACTTTTGACAGGATAGATAAGACATGCCAGCAAAGGATCAAAGAAAATTCACTTTCTCAAAATAGAAACCTTTTACAGAATTAGTCACTGCTGTATGTCTGGATTCATTGGAGATTATGCCACATATCTGTATTTAGCTGGAGGAAGATTTTGGCATATATACAAGTGGTTGCGAATCACCCAGATTAAATATTTGGATTGCAAAGTCTATATACATGTAAAACAAGTTCTACAAACTTCATGAACAAAATAAATCCATTAAAACTACAGCTTTTAAACAAGACAGACTACAGGTAATTGATGTTGGTCATTCCACATATTGTGTATGTAAAGGAGATATATAAATTACACAAATATGTCACCTAGAAGTGAAGTTAAGTTGGGGGGGGGGGGGGTCGCATTTAACATGACTGTTTGCTAGATCAAGTCTTCTGAAATTATCTGACATAGTTGGGTTTAGTGACTTATGAAGTTACCACGCCGATCGACAGATTTTTAAAATCTTTAACTTGGAATATCCAATTGGGAGGCCTACGATTAAGAATTGCTCTGTTATCGCTCACTAACATTCAAATCAAAATATGCTGGGACAATTCAAATCTGATTATAAAAAGCAGAACTCCACTGCAAATCGAAAATGATTGAGGCTCCACTGTGTATTGGTCGCGAGGTTCTGCAGAAAAAAAAGTAAGCTAGACTGTTGTACTGTCCGAGTACACACATTAAGTTAGTGGGGGGAATGTTGCGGGGGAAAATGTCGCTGGGGGATAATGACGACACACCGTACATGTATATTACATAATAAGCCTTAAGCCTAATGAGGTAACTAGAACAATCATGGTATATTTGAGGAGGTCTGGTTGCTTTATTATTAGCCCTTGTAGAGACTGAACCACTATACTTATCAGTGCAGAATGAATTTCATCAGCCTTGTTTATCCCCTCGTAATATCCTGATGAAATCATTAAGCAATCAGCCTTTTATAAATATTTCCCACACAAGTAGGTGGATGAGCTTTTTTATAGGAGTGACGGACAGAGCCATTTTAACCCACCAGTGTTAGTATGAGCCAAGGAGGCCTTACTTTCAAGTACACTGTACATGTGTAGGTACAATTTCCAGATTGGCAAAGCAGGAACCCATATGATAATCATATTGCATTAGCAATTCACTAAATTAAAAAGATATATGAAACAAAGACTCCTAAAATGGCCTGAACAGGAATCCAAGCTATGACACATTAGTCAATTTTGAAGCATATTTCTTTAAGAAATTTATTAAATTGTGTTTTATGACATCTTTTTTGTAGAAAAATCATGAAATATATAGGAAACTCACCATAACATTTAAAGTATGATAAAGTGGATTCAAAATTTTTCTTTAAAGTATAGCAGCAGGTCTCATACCAGGTATGTTTGAAACAGGCTTATCATATGGGAATTCAATTTCTCATAATAACAGCACATTCCTGGATGGCAAACACACCACTATGTAAAACTCAGGCTTACAGTATGTACACAAAATTCTTGGCCGACATACATGTATTAATCCCATCATAAACACCAATATGTGACAGCAGTTTTAGATAATAAACACTACAGATATGCTGTAAATGTTTTCCAAAACACAGTTACATGTATGTCATGTCAGCCATTCAGATCTTTCTATAGGGTAATCTGCCAAAAGTTAAGAGTCAAATTATGCTGATGATACAATGTCTATTTTGTGATATGTCATTTAATCCTTGGATTAAAAAGACCTGTTGAACTCTTGGCATTATGTCACAGCTTTTACATGTCAGTCCCTTCAGCTAAATAAAAACCACAGGAAAGCTGTGATAACTAATTAGCCATTATTGACAGTTTGTGTAGGATTAGTGGGCAGGTGAAATGAGGGGGGGGGGGGTCAGGTGTTTCTCCAAAGACAGGTGGCTGATGGACAGATGAGTGGAAGTCCAAAAAAGATTTCCTGAGAACTGTGTGTGAACTATCTTAAACCAGTGCTAAGTCAAAGAGAAAAACTTGAAATCACTCAAATGATCATACATGTGTACGACATTTTACAAGATCAAAGGGAAAGTAGAGCTATAGTTCACTTAGCACCTATCCTCTTAATTCAGGTGTCATAAAAAAGTGTTCTCAAAAAGGTAACACTTCCATGTGGTAAAACACAAGTTGTCCTCATGCAAGTTGTGAATCTCATTAACTGGATGAGAAACCAGACAGGTGATAAATTAAGCCCCCCCTTTGCAAAAGGAATTAACAGCAACTACCCTTCAACTTGCTTACTTTTATTCTACAGAGAAAAAAACCCGGATAAATTCACACAAAAGTTGTTTCAAACATTCAATTGTTAGTTTTTCCAAAGAACAAGTCTGTTTTGTCACAGAATATACATTGAATGTATTGGATGATATCCATGATTGTGAAATAAAGCCTATAGTTTTGCAGGGTAAATTTGGCAATATTAGAAACGTGCAGGGGAAAGTCAGTTTTCATGTTAGGGTTAAATTACAGCCAACTCAACAGGCCCCAGCAAACTCCTTGACACAGAGGAGAGGTCACTACAACTCAGTTTATACTCTGATTTAACAACCAACATATGCTGATGCACGAAAAATGATGGAGTAACATTTAGATAAAATACCCCCCACTATAAGATCTAGATAGTGAATGAATTATCTACCCCTAGAAAATTATCATGAAATTTTCAACTGATTAAAGTTTTGGGTGCCTTATAATACAGGTTGTAATGATGTTTTATAAAAACAATTCAAGGTCTATTTCAACGACAAATACCTGCTGATGATATGAAGACTATCCTCCTAACCTGCTGCTACTTCAAATTCAACTTACATTTGAGTTAAAGCACTGCACAAATCCTACATGACAACATTATACATTGTACAAGCTATCTATCTGTGTAAAACAGCAAGACACCCATCCCTGCAGACATCTTTACAAAAATGTATCTCATTGACATAAGGTCAATTGAATGTACAGGTATGTCACCTTCTGAAGTCCTACTGATAATACATTGTACCTCCTCTATGCACTGTCATATAATAATAATACAGTAGTCTCTTTACTTAAGTTCAAAAAAATAAAAATATCTATCCATGTGTAAAGTAAAAATTGAAATTTGGAGTAAAATTGGAAGAACAATATGTAGGTTTCTTTGTAAGCCATTAGCAGGGTGTTTTAACTGTACACCCTGACAGTGAGCTCAACATACAGATACATGTAGCATTGTTCTTTCTTATATTCCAGTGGTCTTTAACACAAGAGACGACATGTTAACAAAGTTAACCAGTATTTTATTTTTTAAATGACAATGAACAGTGTAGTTAAATGTAAATAAATTTTCCAATTGAATTATTATGGAAGTGTCAGTTTTATAAAGGAAATACAATATCAATATACATGTACATTATCAAGCATTAGAGCTTTAATTTTCGCTCAAATGGAATTCGGTGTTCAGTGAATGAGATTTGGATATACAATGTAAAGTAAGTTCTGTGCATTAGATCAGATTTGGACAGGGGTCAGGCTACAGTCTCTAATCAGCTAAACTAACGCCCACTAAACATAAATAGCTGAGATAACAGTTCTATTCTTACTTTTTTGGAAGATGGCTGCTACACACATGTGAAGAAAGATAAGGATAATAAGAAACAACACTCAGGCCTACAAAATGCATCAATTTAGAGGAAGGAAATGGATTTTTTGACGGCTAAATATGGAATAAGTACAACTTCCTTTTTGGCAATATTTCATGTATACATGTATGTCTATGTAAGTAGTTGTACAAACATCACCATAATCTAATCACAAAATCATGAACAGTTTGCATCACAGTTACAAGTGTAAATTTTAGAGTCGCATTTTCAAACTGCTGATAAAACCGCTATACTGAAGTGAAATATAGTAAATATTGACATGGGCTGACAAAGTGATAACACATTATAATTCTACAGTAATTATCAAATGAGAGAAAATATCAGTGTTTTTGATTTGCTCATATGAAAAGTGTACATATTATTCTAATATAGCTAAGACAAAGGTTATGTAATAGGCCAACTAAAGGATCTAGTCCCTCTACCATCCCCAATCCATATATATTTTGATTGATTTATGATGTTTATGTCACACCCAAGGTTATTTCACTTTTTTTCGCAGTGTTGCCAGGTTTTGGGGGGTAGGAAATCATGTTCTTTACCCAGAGGAAACCCACGGCCTTCGGCAAGTATTTTGCTGTTCCACAGTATTTGGCTCTTACAGCAACCAAGTGAAAAATCTTAAAGGGGCATGAGCTGCCAAAATGTTGATATTTTGACGTAAACACAGAATGTTGAAATTATCGGCTATTTTTCTCGAGACGTATAATTCAGAAGCTTTTTAGTGCTTCTAGTCTCGAAAATGTACGATAAAGTATTGTTTTGAACTAACTTTGGCTTAGAATGAATGAATGGTCGTCCCGGTTATTTAAATTTGCTACTTTTCGAACACGTTTTCGGTTCGTACAGGGCACATACTGTATGGATTTTTCTCATTCCAACGCCAAACATTTAGTTTTTCGATGGTCTTCAAAGCCTCTTACTGCCGCGACGATCAGAAATTATGAAAAAAGTGGGAATTTCGGCAGCTCATGCCACTTTAAGCAATTTTTATTTGGCCCGGTTGGGCTTTGATCTTGAGTCTGTGTTGGACCGATTCTAACCGACTGAACCACTGAGGCCTGTGTTGTACTGAGGGACCGACTGAGCCACTGAGGCCCCATCAATATTTGTGATGCACCAGATTTCTCATACTGTTCATTCCATAAGGCTGGGCGCTAAGGTCTACCTAGTTTAGGATGAGATGCTGACAGGAAGGGGTGGCCAATGTTAGACTAAATGTATATATATGTATGCAACTCTGACAGGCTCAGACTCTCAGTATTATTATTAGAATGGTACCTGTATGGTTGCCTATGTACCAAGAGTCATAATTGAGCCGGCCTGTCTAGAGAGGCAACCTCTGGACTAAATGAATGGTCCCGGTTCAGCCATTGGGCATAAACAATGAACTGTGGTGGTGCAGTTATTTGGGCAATCCTCTGTGACCTAGTTTTAACAGTGCTGTATAATTGAATAGAGGTAACTGAAGTCTGAACTACATGCCTGGCTGAGACTAATGCTAACAAACCCTCTACAAGAAAGTTACAAAACACAATTATTCTCCCATTTAACTCAAACACATATAAACATAATATAAAATTTCTTAAAATTACCTACTTTTCTAGCAGATAAAAGGTTAATCCAGGCAATAAATCTCCACCAATCACAAACTAAATTCTGACAGTTATAGACCTAAGTCTGCAAGCCATTATCACTGATACCCTCAATACACTGCACAGGACCTTTCCTACCTCCACACAGTAGAGAGTTCTGATGTTTACAAACTACAGCAGGGCCTACTGAAAACAATGCATACAACTCATGGGTTCATTTGGCCATTACTTTCAGATAGATACTAAGATAGATAGATGGATTGATGTTTTGCCCAGACCTTCGCTGAGTAGGCCTACCTAGTAACTCTTCTACATAAGTTTTTTTAAGATAGAAGAATCTTTTGAATTATTACCATTGAATTACTGTTGTGTTACGGTACATGTTTATCTTAGGAAGATGATAAGGGCATATTGCAGTTTAATTGCAGGCTTCAACGGAGTACATGTAAGCTGCGAGAAAGACCTGCATTAGATTGGGCATGCTTTGGGTTTCAACCCGATCAAAACATAAAATTCTTTTGCATAATAGGCCTACATGTAATTTCAGATAACATTTAAGTTTCTTCAGCATTGCTTTGTTGTTATTTAAGTTTCTTTAGCCTTGCTTTGTTGTTATTTTGTGGTAAATCCCAGTTTGTGGAAATGACTTTTGATTTTCAAGTCTATCACTCCTACATGTATTTCTTTAGTTCAGTCGAAAAATACGGAGTTGGTAAATAATGACAACCAAAATGGTAAGACTGGAATTAATTTTTTTGTCTCAAGAGCGGTGACGCGTTCGAAGTGTTGCCATGCTGGACCAATATATGAAGTTTGGTCAGGATCCATTCAGAAATGAAGTTGCAAGAGTGATGACAAAGATTTTCTATAAATAGTAACGGTGACCTTGACCTTGGCACCCTGAAACACGAACTTAATCAAGGTATTCCCATGCTGGACCCATATAGAAAGTTTGGTCAGAATCTGTTCAAAAATGATGTCGCTAAAGCGCTGACAAAACGTGAACATACATACGTATGTACGATTTTCTAAAAATAGAAACGGTGACCTTGACATGCTAAAACACGAACTTGTTCGAGGTATTCCTATGCTGGACCCATATAGTTTGGTCCGAATCCTTTCAAAAATAATGTCGCTAGAGCGCTGACAAAGATTTTCTAACAGTGACCTTGGCCTTGACCTTGACACCTGAAACATGAAGTTGTTCGAGGTATTCCTATGCTGGACTAATATATGAAGTTTGGTCAGAATCCGTTCAAAAAGGAAGTTGTTAAGAGCACTGACAAAGATTTTCTATAAATAGCAACAGTGACCTTGGCCTTGACACCCTGAAACATGAACTTGTTCAAGGTATTCAAGTTTGGTCAGAATCCGTTCAAAATTGAAGTCACTAGAGCGTTGACAAAAGGTGAACATACGTACATACTTACGTACAAACGCAACACTATATCCCCTCCCCCACTTTCGTCGCGAGGGGATAATAAAGAGTTTGTCCTTAATTTTGCTTTTAAGTCTATAGTAGTCAAAGAAGTAGTTACAATGCAGTTTATCGACAACTATATAGCCAGTACAATGTAGTCATAAATGAAATGTATGTGTTTGGTCAGAGTCAGAAAAAAAATCTAAATATCTAAATACATGTACATGTCAATTTGGTGAAATTCAAATTTGGATACATTTTTATTACATAATAGGCATTAAGAAGAAGAAAAAGTAAATCAGGAGCCTAATTATGATCATAGAAAATACCAATTAAATCAAATCAATTTTGTGAACATGTATATATTGAAATAGGCAAACATACTCTACAGTTAATTCCTTTGAAAAGATCTTTCAAGGGAGTAACAATTCTTGAACTTTTTGAATGTTAGATGGATTTGAAATTTAGATTTTAACAAAATGTGAACAAATCTAAGAAAATTGAAGTAACATGGCTAACATACGCCTCGAAGAAGAATTATGTAGTTTTGTACTGTATTTTGAAACGACTTTTAAAAATGTTCAAGCCCGATCTAAAAAGACATTGGTTTCAAGGGAAATAACTCACATCAGACTGATGGTTCACCAGCTTGAAAACAAGATTTATGTCTGCTTGTGTTAATGGAAGGCTAAAACACATACAGGGATGGCTAGGCTTCGTCTCCTGTCTTATGGAGAAAATTAGCCCAGGATGTAAGTGTTTCTCTGAGACTTTGCAGGCCACTAAAGAATGTCCATTATTTTCTTAAAGAGAAAACATTAGAGCCAAGTTGACAAGGTGGAGTGGAGATAGTAAAAAAAATAAGAGCCTGGATGGGAGTATCATGTGTGGTCAGGGTAGAAGAAAGGGCCAAAGAGTGATTTAGTAACGTAAAACTATCAATTCAGAATGTGGATGTACAAACAGATTTTATCAGGTTAAAACACAGTTCACACAGGAACATTTTATGGACCACTATATACAGTATAACATACATGTAACTTATATTGATGTTGAAAGGCTTACAATGTATAAAGCCATGGGCAATATTAAATACATGTACTATGTAGCTGCTGATATATTTATGAACACTTAAAACACACGGGCACAGGGAAAATCTTCTTATCTAAATATAGTAGAACATTCCTTAAATAGGACATTGCATTATGAACAATGTAAGTTAGAACTATATTGCTTATATCTATAGGTATTCAGGGTTTCCTGGAAATAAAGTATCTGCCGCAAAATGACCATAAAAATGTTAATATAGCATGGAAGTATTCAATTTCAATTTAATTCAACTAAAATACTCAAAACTTAGGTTTATGGCCTCAAACATTTGAACTCCTACATGTATGACACCCTGGTCCATATTACAAAAAAAAAAAGATAGAAAGGTTGAAGGAAAATTATGTTTATAAATATAAAAACTGGAATAGACCTGCAGTCTGCAAGACACCTGCCAGGACTGACTTCCTCAGGTGATTAACAGAATACCTGCTTTTTGCACGGTTCCATTAATTTTCACGGGTCGAGTAGATTTCATGGGTGATGGCATAAACTTGAGGGGGTAGTGTAATCTCCAGAACCAGGTGTTTACTTGGGCTACAGAGTGCAGTTTTAGGGAGTTCTCCAACCCACAAGTTTTACTATCACAGCTAAAGGATCAACACAGTACTTCAATAAAATTACCATTTCCAAAATTTGAATTTTCTGCAACCATTTTTTTATAATTTGATGGCAGTTACTCTAATATACCATGATCTTAAATGTCTAACAGAAAAAAGAACATAAAAAAGTGTTAAGAAATCGACATGTTCAGGAAGCAATAATCCTTCATCATTGTAAAAGAACTATGTAGCAAAATGTCTCAAACACAAAGTCACAAAATTAAATAAGGGTGTCCAATATTTGTGCATTATGAAGCAAATTTCTTTGAAAAATGGAAATTTTCCTTTATCTATCATGTTCAACATACTTCCATTTGGGAGGATTTCTCACAGAATATCCCAAAACTGACAGACCCTATATATGTATAACATGCAGCCAATCAAAATAGCCAAAACTTTAGAAACCAACCAAACCCCCCAACAACACTACCAGAGATAAAAACCACAGATGTACAAAGAGACTGGTTGTCTATAATGAATGTCAGACTGGCCAAATTTGGTTCTTATTAAACTACATTGTCTAGTTTTATGTTGGTCTACAAGGTATCCTGTTGGAGACAGTGAAATTATAAGGAGGGAGGAAGGGACGTTAGTTATCATCAAAATCTTGTCTCATTTTCCATACTGCCTATAGCAGCTTCAAAGGAAAGCCACATGTAAAACGTGTGTACTATGTAAAAAGTTGTTTTTTCTATGGCTCTATACACATGTAATAGGTTAAACATAAGGCTTTCAAGAGACCTTCACATTTGACCTTTACTATCCAGACAGTTACAAGGTACATTCACAAGTTTCTTAATAGTTCGAGACTATTTTCAGGAGGGTTAAGACATTTGCCAACCTAAATGTTCTTTGTTTTTTTTTGGTAAGCCTGTAGGCCTACATTGATTCATAATGAATAACCAGCATCGATACAGAGGCGGGGGGGGGGGGGGGGGGGGGGGTATTGAATACAAGCCCTGGTTTTACATGTGAGATACATCCTTAGTGACAAAAACGTACCAAAGATTTGCTATCCTTCGCTGCCAAAAAATCACAGCATCCCACCTACTTGTCAATCAGTAATTTACATATAAATTCAGAAAACACTGCACATGAATAATCAACGGGAGTTAAATCCATAACTATAAATTCCTTTTACCATGTTATGTAATATTGAACCCATAAAGATTAATTATATGAAAATAATTGTGACAGAAATCGTTAGCAATGTAAACAGGCAATGTATTAACCCTTTTCCAGCATAGTCTATCTGAGGTTGATATCACACAGAGTTAGCTGGGAATAAAGGGTTAAATATGGATTTGCTACTTCATTTTGGAGCCAAATGAGGTCTAATTCAAAGACAATTGCCATCTTAAGTAACAAAAAAAAAAGGTTTTCATTTTACTTAAATTAAACAAAAAATTGTCTATTGGCAAATTGTAAATTGAAATTTTCACTGCCAATTGTGAATAGTTCATAAAAATCAATGTGATAAGTTGATTATTTCATTTACTTTGTGAGGTTGATAATGGAAGCCGCAACCAGCTTCAGTATCAAAAGATTGATTGTTTGGTGTTTTACGCTGCGCTCAAGATTATTTCACTTATATGGCGCGTTGCCAGTTTTATTGTGGGAGGAAACCGGGCTCTATGCACGGAGGATACCCACGCCCTTCCGTTGGTAACTGGCAACCATCCCATATAGGTCGTTCAGTATCAAAAGAAATTGGTCTTGTGGCAGAAAGTCCATTGGGTTAAAGGTAAGTGTTGACTAACAAATACCATGAGCATAAAGATGAATGTGAATTTCACCATTAGGAAGATAAGAGATACCCTTGAATGATGGGAGGGGCGATAATGATGAGCTGACACCCACAGACTCCCCTGGGTAAGGTGATAAGATACCGAATCATCCTCAACGCCCGTTTTAGAAAATTTGACTAAGGTTTAATATTGTACTCTACAGTTCAGAAATAAACATTTATGCAAACAGAAACTGCAAATAAGTTACAAGATATTGTAATTAATGATTTTTAACTCATACAATACAGTGTGTATAGATAACCTGTTTAGTATTCCAAATATTATTTGCTCAAACTGAAAACTTGTCCAGACTCCTACTGAAATGTGTAAGAAAGATTTTTGCATTTTTACTAATGCACTCACATGTACTATCTTAAAGGTAAATTATGACCATAGCTTTTCAGATATTTGTGAAGGAAAGTTAAAACCATTGAAATTTAACATGGGGCACATTATACATATTTTTGAACACTAAAACACATGGGCACGGGGAAAATCTTCTTGTCTAAAATAACCATGGAGACAAGTTTCTTATTGTGTTAAAAAGGAGCATATCATTTAGACGACAGATTATACTTGTTAAGTTAGATTTAAAAATGTTTAGATAATGGTGTAAAAGCATACATAGAATTGAAAGCAGAACACTATCTATTGATTAGAAATCAGTGGCCTCAGCATTGAATTACTTCATGTTTTATGTTTTTAGTTTAATGTCTCAAATTTATTGTGATGCCTTTTGTCTACTCGAACCAAAATTCGGTGACGAAATTTCTCACTTTGTAAAGTAATTCTGTACTGTAAGTTTGCTGACACAGTTCAAATCATTATTGAATCGAAAGTCATGATTTATGATGTTTATATGCGCATTCTTGTCTTGCACAAATTGATAGTTTTATTTTATATTTATGATCACTAAAACACATGGGCACAGGGAAAATCTTGCTGTCTAAAATAACCTTTTATGTTAGCCATAATCCTTTTCCATAAACAATTATCAATATATTTGCTTCTGAATTCCATTTATTATTAGGTTCATTCAATGCTTAGCCATGAGAATTGTATTATTATATCAAAGTCTTTTACAGCTCCCAATAACAGGATCATATAAAAATCCACAACCAAATGAGTATCACCAGTATGGGAAGTGTAACAGTCAACAGACTTGTTCCCATTAACAGGGCAATGTAGGCTATGTAAGAGATGATTACATATGAAAGGTACATCCTGTAAGTAATTGAAAACTAAATGTTTAGATTGGTTTTATATAATTAACTTGCTTGATCTTGTTTTCGAAGCATGTGAAGCCAGGCATAACAATAAAAAGAAACAATAACACATTTCTTCTCAGACCAATAATTTGTTCAGATGTCATGTATATCATAATATTTATAATATAAAACTATTGAATGCATCAAATGTAAAAATCTATTTGGAGAGAACTATCAATCTAATAAATCAATCCAAAAATATAGTTCTGATTTGTTCCATTTAAAAGACAAAGACTTACAATGTATCAGGTGATCCATTCACAGGGCTAGAAGTCATATAAACAATTCAAATTATATTAGACTACTACTACATGTAGATAACCTGCTAAAACTGTTTGTTGAACATTCTACCAAAAGAGTCAAGTTTACCACAAATAATTCTAGAAGTATTCTGACTAAAAATTAAAGGTACTGTAACCTTAGTACTGGCTATGCTAAATCTTACCATCATTTCTTCAAGTTTGTTTTCCCAGAGCATGATGTAATCACTGGCTGGACGCCGTCTTCGATAAGTGGATGGATAGCTAGACATTGTTCTTACCGGCTGACAATTCAAACAATTATTGATTTCTTATTTCACCTGGTCCCAGGTTCTAACTCGTTATAATCTATGATGGGTATGGAAACTTGAGTCCTAGGAGACTGAATGAGGTGTGACTTCACAATAAATCATCTGCGCCAATCCTCTTTTCGTCAAGATTCTCCCAGATGATAAACTTACGTCAGAGTTGAATAACCTTTTGATCAATGTTAGTACTGAAGACACAATAAGTCAGCAGGTGGCAAAATTAGAACATTCACTAGTTAGAAACAATTCAAGGACCATTGTAAAATCCAACAGTCTTTTCACAAAATCCCAATTAAAAGGCTTTTGAAGGAAAAAGTATCCTGGAGTGTTTGGAATATTTCACAGTGATAGACAAATCACACAGTTGAATTGGCGTAATACAAATAGCTGGATTATTGCCTACCAAGGAATCCAAGAAAAAAACAACTTGACAATTTCACTTGAAGTCATTCCAAAGCTGCTTTCCTTATATATCGAATTATCTCACACACAATTTAAACTATCCAGGTTTAACCTTGTTTTCACCAACTGAAATTCTGAAGTATCATCAGATCATCAAGATCAGAAGTAAACATTTTTTTGTACAAGTATTCTCAATGGTGTCCTCTCCTTCAGTTGAGACTCACAAAGAAATCTCTAAGGTATTTGATATTCTGCTAAAGAAACATAAGTAGTGACTGTGTAAAAATACCTGGATCACATATACATATAAGTGACCAGCATATATCGTATCCACAAAATATCAAAGCTCAAAAATTGTCAGAAATACACAAAATAGTTTTGCAATAAAAGAAATCCAATGGGTTCTTCCAAACTTGTATAATGCAGCACCTTTAATTTGGTCACTAACATACAAGTATCCAATATATGACATTTCACATATACATTTAACTGTTTTATATGTACATGAAAAATAAAGACAGCAAATCCATGTCAATGATAAAATCGGCAATCCAAAAATACATCATAAGTCTTAAAATGATACTTTTTGTTTGTTTTTCTGGAGACAAGGATGTCTGCAGTCATCTCCAGCAGAAAGGTGCAGTGAAATGTGAGTACTGGTCTATCCTTTCAAGCAGAATTTTCTGGCCAAATTATTTTTTCCTGTATGCTCCCTAACATGAGGCCCTGTGTCCAACAAGCTCAACCTGTCCTCATCAACCAAAAATACAATCATCTGTGCACGGCTTCCATTAATCTAGTTGCCGTGGTAACTGACAAGTCCCTACAAGAAATATCCGGGAAGACATTTCAGCTTGGAGATGTTAAGCAATTGAAAGAGTTTGTTTCTCCGCAGCTCAATTCAGGCATCAAGGTAGAAAGATTCAAGTCCTAATGGATGAACACAGCATACTGTTTCTATCTACCCTCCATATATCAGTCTATCTTAATATGCTGGATGACTGTTGGAATGGGGGTGAGCTGAAGGCTGGCTCCACTGATAGCTGTGAGGGGGAAAGGGTGAGGGTAGCAGGGGGAGAAATGACAGTCCCTCATCCTTCACTTCACAGTCTATAGAGAGATGAGCCAGGGGATGGGATGTAACCTGTACATGTTGGACTGATATTAAAAGACAGTAACCAGATCTGGGGTGAACCTTTAAAGGAAGACTGGGCTCTAGAAATTTCACATTTCACATCAGGTTTATTTCAAAGTCTAAAATCATTCAGAAAAGCCATACATGTACATAATTAGGATAAACTTTCATATGTCTCTCTTTTTGTTTTAGTAAACTTTTTTTTATTGCTACAGTACTGCTAAGAAATATAGTAGGATATGAGGAGATGTTAAAGTGATCTATGTCTGCTCCATGTAGCATATGTTTGTAACCAATTCATCCTACCCCTTGTCACGCCCCCTTCTTCAGACCTCAACAAGTTTACCATCACCAGGTGTTCTCTCAAATCAGATTTAAACAAAAATGGCACAGAGGTCAAGTTCTACATCATATTGACCTTCTCTTCAAGATTTAAGAGGGAAACCTTCTCTAACATTTGTTATCAAGTCAGTGGTATTTCTTCTTTCATATGAAACAAACTGAATATACTTCATTCTTTTGCAATTTCGAAGTGATTTGAAAAAAATCAATAAATCCATACAAATAAACTTTGGAAGGCGGCTGCACGATGTACAGTTTATGTGACATAATATAGACTAAACATAGAACAAAAGTAAGAATTGATTGATAATTTACAATGCACTCAAAGTAAAACACTTAAATACCGCCCTCGCAACTTTATGTGGGAGGAAACAAGGCTTTTTTACAAGCAGAAGACCCCTAAGTAACCTTGGGTAGGTACCCGACCTGCCAACCATACCATACCATACAGGTACTTATAATCTGCTTTCCATAAACTGACAAACTACTTTTTTAAATAAATATTAATAGGCGTTTTTATTATTTATTTATTTACTTTACATAGTTTCAAGAAGCAAAACAAGTGTTGATTATGAAACCATGCATCACAAAACATGAATGGGAAGATGAAGTGATATAACAGAAGTAATAGGTTCTCCTTTCTAGAAAATAAACAGTATGTCCATCACTGCCTCTTGGCAAAGTAATTATGCAAAGGGCCCACACAGGTCGTTATATGTACAGGTGGGGCTTAGTCATTAGCTCACTTTGATAAGTGGAAGATGAACAGTAAGTGTACACCTAATGAATGAAACCAGACAGTTTTAATGGCTACGATTTGAATTTCCACAAAAAAAAAATAATCAAGAATTGTTTGAAGCAGAAAAGCTATCAATTGATTGACTGACATTTTATCCCCAGAGTCTGCCTGACAACCATTCCACTGAATGCTCAGATGTTTTCATTGCACAGAAACCATTGATGGAAGCTTAGCATGAGAGACATCATTCAACCAAATAGAAGCACAATAGAGCATTAGAAAATTGCTATATGTATATGGTGTCCATTTGAAATGTTCACATCTTAAGAAAGCCTGCACAAATAACAGGTTGATTGTTTAGTGTTTTACACCATGCTCAAGATTATTTCACTTATATGGCGGCGTTGCCAGTTTTATTGTAGCAGTAAAACCCACGACCGTCCGGTGGTAACTGGCAACCATCCCACATAAGTCGTTCGAGTGAAAACCCAGTCAGAAAATTTTCCACTTTTTTTTTACTGAGTGGGATTTGAACCTGCCACCCCAAATTACAGGAAGTTGATTACTAAGATAAATTTATATTAAACATAGAGAACGCTAAATCTGGCATCTTGAGAAAATCAATTTTAGAAAGATTTGCAGTACAAGTTCATCAACTTTTTGGATAGGATAAAAAAACTGACATCTGTTTTGCCAAACACCTATATGTGTGCATTCTTATCGAAAAAACTAACTTGAAGACATATGACTCCATTATCAAGTTACCTTGTAACCTACTAACCCCCTGGGGCTTTGGGCTGTATTTAATAACAGTGCCCAGGAAAAGGGTAATAAACAGAGTCAGCCTGGATGGGAGATAAACAAGGACTATTTTTGGATTACTTTCACTAGACCTAAGTACTCCCCCATGCCAGTACTTCAGTATCAATTGTCATAACAATCTGGTACTGCCTCAGAATTAAACACCATCAGGAAAACGTAAACAGATTCAGAAAGAAAAGGCCAAAATAAGCATTTGGTTAAATTCAATGACTATAGACTTGAATTGGTTTGAATTGGTGGACTGTATTGTCTTATTGATAAGACTGTACAACAGGGAATACTAACTTGAATTGAACTAATGTGGAGACAAATTAAATAAAAACTTCATTTCGTTTCAAATTTTGGTAAGTCTTCAAACGTGTCATTTAAAATTTACCCCGCCATATTTCTGTATTGCCCGGCCCTAATCCTACAGTTATGAACAAGCCGGCCCCTGTGCTAACTTTTCCTAAAGTATTTCATGGATTTATTTGCACGTATAAGGTTTCACAAACTTATTCTACTTTAATGAGAAGTAAAATAAACCTTGATTTTTTTAAATTAACTTACCAGTTGTGAAACACATACAAAAAGCTGGTAGTTAATTAATTAATTACATTTACTGCAATAAAAAGCCTGTTTAATCAAAGAATAAATGAGAGATCTGGAAAGCAAACATACACTGGAGAGGTGGAAACTAGCTTATAGATTAAGAAGAGTTGCTCCCCTTTGATCAGCTATATCCGAGGAGACAGAAACCCTCCTTCAGTAAATGTAACATATATGAACCCTCCTTCAGTAAATGTAACATATATGAACCCTCCTTCAGTAAATGTAACATATATGAACCCTCCTTCAGTAAATGTAACATATATGAACCCTCCTTCAGTAAATGTAACATATATGAACCCTCCTTCAGTAAATGTAACATATATGAACCCTCCTTCAGTAAATGTAACATATATGAACCTATAACAACCTATGTGGGATGGTTGCCAGTTACCACCGGAAGGTCATGGGTTTCCTCCCACAATAAAACTGAGCGCAGCGTAAAACACCAAATAATCAATCAATCAAGAAGAGAAATATATCAACTTGACAAAGAAAAAATGTATCCCGTTTTCTCCCCCTGACAAATCTATTCAAAACCAAGTTTTATTAAGCTTTCTAACAAATGTCTCCTTATATTCTAAGCTTATATGTGTAGGGTTTATAAGTCAACATATGGCAATCTAATATGTGCTAAACAAGAAAGGTAACTGTGAGAAAGCCTTCCTCTTATTCTACATTTGCAATTGTCTGATCAAGTGTTGTTGATAAAGAGGCTTATGTGTATTATATTAATCTACATCATACAATATATAAAGATTACAGCCAGTTGTGGCCAAAAGATTAAGCCATGTGACATGTATACATGTAGTGATGAAAGACATATTGGATAACATCTGTCAGGGCTAAATTAAAACTTACAGCTTGGATGCTCAGAAAAACCAGGGTGATAAAAAGAGAATGTGTACATGGTGTCTCCAGGATTGTTAGAACACAAATTGTCAGTGTAAAATGGGAGAGTAGCCAGGTACTCGTCGAAGGTCGGAGGTTTCCTCAGGGCAGTGCCTGGTTATCTCCCCTAATAAACTTGGTAACACCAGAATGCAACACAAATAATCTAAATAATCTCTATACCCCTCAAACAAGCTACAAATAATTTTGAGTGTGTTGTAGAGCATCAATACATCTAACTTACACTGGTATAAGGAGCCCTCTCTGGTTGACTGATGTTTTACCCTGAACTAACGCAACTATGAAGACAAATTTACTGTCTTAAAATTTCTTTTGTTAGCGTTTAGCTAAAATATGGGATTTCTATTCCTCAGAAAAAAAAGGCGAGCAATCTACTTTGAAGAGCAATCAGTGGGTAGTAACAATATACACATAATCTATGTGGACCCTAAGGTCAGTGAACATTTCCTAATCCTACAGATTATGGATTACTGGTTGGTCAAACCTTTGTACATAAGGTCAAACTTGACAGGTAAGGTGAAATAGCAATGACATAAGACATAATAACTACTGATTCTAAATGGCTGGATTGTTTGGTGTTTGACACCACAATCTTGAAAGATCATATCATAAAATTAAAGAGGGCTTGTGTAGAAATACATGCATTTGGCAGTTCATGCCAATTTAATAAAAATGTTGAAAGAAAAGCCTGTTCTGTACTTTCAGAATATATAGGATATGACGCTGTAAATCAACAGTCTCATGCTGTTATGGAATTATGCAGGTAGATTCCTGTCTTATATGAACACAAGATGCATCAAATCACATTCTATTCAAGCTTCACAAAGCATTCTCACTCCAAGGCACGTGTTAAGGAAATTTGACCAAGGCCTTGCATATCAAATTATATCATATATTTAGTGTATCGCTTTACAGTACATGTAATTGTTGGTTATCATGCTAGTAAGTAACAGATATGGTTTATCAAAAAACAGGACCTTGTGGGGGGGAGGGGGAAGGGGACAATAAGGTTTGAGGTACATGTAAACCACAACAAACTGATCTCTTTGAAAACCAAACAATAGTTGATTTTAAAACCATTCTTTATTCAGTGAAATGCTGGTCATTAACAATGAATAAAACAATCTATTTTACTAATTGATGAAAAAGATTACTGTTTATGATATTTTTACTGTTATGTAAATTTATTTACTAAAATTTACATATTTTTAAAACAAATCTATTACAGTAGAATTTCTTGTTTCACTTCAAGGTCTCCCAATTATTAGGTATAATCTTCAGTGATAAATTGGTTGGCGTTTAACGCATAATTCAAGATTATTTCACCCTTATGGCATCCTTGCCAGGTTTAGTGAGAGAGGAAACCGGGGGCTCTTTGCCCAGAGGAAACTCTTGAACCTTCGGCAAGTGCCTCGGAACTCTGCGATAAGAGGAAAATCCACTCAGAAATGTTTTCAATTAATTTTGATTTGGTCTGAGTGGGATTCAAACCCGTGCCATATCGATAGGAGGCTTGTTTCGAACTCCGAAATGTATCACTGTGTCGATTGAGCCTCAGCAATAAAACCTCTTGATCATGAATGTACAGTATACATGTACATGCATGTGATAAACTGCTTGGTCATCATGCAAAATTGTGCAAGGAAGGGAAACATGCTGCAATTTTAAATAATGCGGTCAGAAACCCGCCAAACCAGACCAACAACCTAATTACCTGAGCTGGCGACATGGCACGCGCACATGATGTTAGGGGGTATAAAGATTCTTCCTCGTCCTCAACTTCCTCCTCGTAAGATTCCCACGGCTACAGAGAGAAGCTAGAGTTAGGACCGAACATATATGACAACAGAACTACCATACCCAAATACAAAAAACTTCCAGACAAAATAAACCACTGACAAAACTTCTACATACTGTGTCTGAATGGGAGGGTAAACGGCTTAACAGCTGAAACATAGGTAGATTACAGTAACTGCAACAAGAGGAATTCCTTCAACATGAACATGTACACATCTTTTATCTTTGATTTCTGATTGTATTAGGTTAGCAATAGAAAGGATGGCTTTTCCAATGAAGAAAATTGGTTAACGGGACATTAATACAGGTGGCCAGTTTATCCTTGTCACCACTTAGGACAGAGAAAAAAAAATGTCTATATTGTCTTTCTGTTAAAACCATATAAACTACATTTTAAAAGATCATGTAGGTCTATATATGATTGTGACTTGAGAATTTCCAGAAGAACCTGTACTCAGATCCATCCGAGATACATGCAATATGACATGGTCAGTATAGACTGAAATACACTGAATAAAGATATCCCACAAAAAGCTATATACATACATGTAGATATACCTATAAAACACAAGCAAATAGAAGAATTACGTTATAGTAGTGTATATCAGATTGAAAAACAATTTTTTTAAAGAAAACAAATGAAGCTGTCCCAAGCAGTTTTCGAATTAATCATGGACATTTCTCATTTGGTGTTACACATATTGTCAGTTTGTAACAGGTAACCTCTTACCTTTGCCATCGTTAACCTTGTACTATACCTGTATAAGGTAACAGAGCACAGGTACCGTAAATCACTTAGAACATCGACACCTAATTCTTAACTTAAAATCCGACACTTCGAGAAGGCTGGCTTACTTCAAAGGAGGGCGCCAGCTGAGAGCTTAATCACTTGCGGAAGTAGGCATGTTGTTTGGCTCAGCGTGCGCCATAGATGTACTAACAAAGGGCTGTCGGCGGACTGAAGACCAGATTTTCTCTAATAACTATTCGAAGATTCCCGAAATTCGCTTTTGGAATAAGGAAATAAATCATTACGGAAGTGAATGTGTTGTTCTTGTCAACGGTAAACTTATGCTATGGTTTTCTTCTATGCGGTCTTATTCTTTTACATTTCGCTGGTTCATGTCGTAATTGTTTTATGTCATCCCAAAACTAACTGTTCACTTCTCACCAAATGTTAAGTTAAATTATTTTGATTTATATCATTAAAGCAAGGTGCACATATAAAAAATGTGTTTATCTCCGCCGGTCTATATTTTGTACAGCAGTTTCGTCAGCGCCATTCCCCGTTCAATTCTTTACGTTTACTGTAGGCACGTCCATCTATCAGTTCAGTTTCCCGTGAAGTGTTTAAACCATCGTTATTTTTGTATTTATTTAGTTACAACTGGTCCTTATTTAGTTATAACTGGTCCATGAATTACGATGCATGAATAATGGGAATTAATGGCAGATTTTTTATTTTTTTTAGAAAGCGCTTGCCGACACTACGGGTATCCGATCAGTTATCGTACACTTTTGCCGGTTTTTCAATGCTAAAATTTACATCAGTGTTTGCATTGACAAGAAATTCCACGGAAGTGAAGCTGGGCTCAGTCGACTTTTGTTGAGATAGTTTAATTTCTCCCAGGATTCTGAAATAAAGTTTTAGGGACCGAACATTCACCCACTCGTCTGCATGTTTTTGTAGAGTGACGGGAACCAGTTATCGTACATCCAACGTTGAAGCTGTTGTGACGTCATTTCTTGTGTTCGAAAAGTCCCCGACACGGCCGAAGTCGACTATTCTTGGTTCGGCGGACAAATGTAACTCCACAAAAAGTTGTAATTATATTTGAAGGTTTAAATTTTGCAAGAAGATGCCTCGATACGTAATCATGTTGTCATCGGCGGGAAAGCTTAATCGCTTAATTGGTTCTGTACGATAACTGATCGGATACCCGTAGCGTATCATTGGAACAGTTTAATACAACAAAGGGTTATTGCCAGTATGGGCGGGGTGGCAATCTAAACAGAGAAGTTAATCTTCGCATGCGAGACTTAACCTCTCAGCCATACGGAAGCCATATTCGAGAGTCCATGTACGCGGATTGATCTCAGCCACACCACACCGCCGCGAGAACTTCTTTGACCTATAAACAAACACGTGGCCCACAGCCGATTACGTTGATAGTGTAGCTTGGTTGTATAATAAAGATTTTCGCTGGACGCATGGCCATTAGAAAAAAAAAATTCTAAGAATGTTTGTAACTGACTTTAGATTTATGATTTTGCTTTTTCAAGAGTGAAATCAACTGTACAAAGACACATACTACGACAGATCTCTTGAAGTTGAACACGTGTAAAGTGTCTGTGAGACAGACAGTGAGGTGTGTAGACAGTAGACTATAGGGCCTATACCCTAACACATTTCACTGCAGTAAATGCCTTGTCTTATTATTTAATAATCTGTTATTCAGCTGTTGGTTGAACAGCCAGAAAAAATCAGAATGGAAAGATCGAGGTAGATATTTAAATTTATAAATTCATAATTCCTGTAAGCCTGACAAATAAAGTTGGTAATTTGAGCACTTAAAGTGCAACTGGCACCATAGATAACAACTGACTAAAATGTACTTCATTGACTGTGTTTAACTTTGTATTAAGGAAAAATGAAATATAAAAGTAACATGGAGAGAAATTCTGAGTGGATTGACCATTGAATTTTTTTATCCTACCCAATAATCCAAGATTTATTTCAATTATTAGGGGGCTAGAAATCATCAATCAACAAGTGGAAGGTCAGGATTTCACATTAAATGTGAAATCCTGACCTTCCACTTGTTGATTGATGTTTAACCTCTATGACGGTCTGAATTATTTAATTTCATTATTGCGAGGTGCAGTGTTTGATGAGGAAGCCAGGCTTTTTTGCCTCATGGAAACATCTGACGTTTCAAGTGCTTGCATGATCATATATATTGAAAACCCTCTCATTTTGTTTCTCCATTTTTATTATTTTAACTGAGTTGCATTCGAACCGGAGGCCCATGGATGGAAGGCTTGGGAGGCGTTGGAGTGAGACACTTTATCTCTCTTCACAACTACCCCAAGGAACCCACTGCCCTCTCTCCCACCATCAACAGAAAACAAAAATGAACAGATATGCATTGATTGTAATATATTATAACATTTTATCTCGTACATTATATATATATTTATACAGGACAATGTGACATAACTAATTTGGTAACAGCATATCAATTACAAAGGGTTCTCAAATCTGAAAATTACACATTAGATTCTGTTAAAGAAGAAATGTCTCTTGAAACTTTAAAGGTTATTCAAATAGCTATCTTATTTTTTAATTGGCTTATATTCAATTCAATTTCACTGTACAAAACACCAAGTGAAAGGCAGTGTATATCAATTTAAAAAGAGCAATAGCATTAAGTTAACTAAGAGAAAACAGAAACATACAGATTATTGAATTAACAGGAGGGCCTGTGCACAATAGCATGTTTATCATCTGGGATGTCGTTTGTTAGTGGCCAGTTGAATTGACTGACATATTGGCTTGCATAATTCAGATATATTGTTAAGTAAAGTGAAAATGAACTTTTCATGATCATTTAATTTTAAAGTACTAAATATAGGACAAATATCAATGATTTGGGAAAATAAAGGGGTACGTAAATCTTTATAATTTGGACATGCAATTATGAAATGATGTTCATCTAAATGGGCAAACACGCTCTGATAAATGAAAACGTAAATGACGCCCTTTTTCTATTTTTGATTAATCCAAGTTTCCGTACCAGTATATATTTTGTCCAATTTTTACAAAAGAAATGAAGAAATCCACGGCATCAATCAATGTGCAAATTAACTTGCATCAAGTTGCATGTCAAAATCTTGGTAATGTTCCCCAGCTTGATATGTTGAGCACATGGTAACATAGTTCAATGTAATAAACCTTTAACTTTTATATTCAATGTTTTCAGATAGTTCTTGACACCCTCTAGTGTTTCGGCACATCCTCATGACCGATATGATTTTACTGCAGTGAAAAACAGCTTAATCTGAAACAAAAAATATAATATGTTGTTTAATAACAAATTAATGACAATATCATTATTAACTATAATTATTGAACACAAAATCCTATAAAAGTTATAGATATTTTAGACATTTCCTTTCAAAATGCAAGTCTGTATTTTATTTTTTTCCCCATAGCTTTATTTATTTGAAAAAAAATAGTTTCACTATTTTTTTTTTCAATATTGATATAATATATTTAGCTCGCCACTGTATTAACTGTTATTCACTGTCCCTCTTTATTGAATAGTTATAATATGCTATTATTATATTATATTCACCTCCCAACCAATATATGTCTGTGTTATTTTCCAAATTCTTTTTTTGGAAATGGCAAGAGCATCTAAAGTTGCTGTTTTTTTGCTTACAGTTTTGGGAATTTAGAGTACATCGAAAACCCATTATAAAATACATTAAAACAAATAATATGCATTTAGCTGTCGTCTATGAACCGAAGAAGCCCGTGCGGGCGTATCAGAATTTATCCTTCAATCCACTCAACATATTGCGGACTACTAATTTGCATTTCTGAGAGAAACAATAACTGGTAATTTCCTAGTATTGTTTCATCCATGAAATATCAATATTTTGCAGCTCATGCCAAATTAGTTTACCCTTGTTCTAAATACTGTATTACTAGTAAAAATATATCATATTACATATAATCAATTCCCAAAAGAAAGAAAAATGTACCAGCGTAGTTGAACTAGTTATTGAAAGATATTGTGCGACATAGGTGGGGTACATAAAATAAAACCAAACAAACAGCATGACAACGAACATTCAGGCACTAGACGCAGGGGCTGACCGAAGCATGAACCTGCCTGGCTGGAATGGCCCTGTACAGGCAGAGTAGTACTGGCTACAACTACCGACCGTACTGTCTGCGCCTAACCGCAAAATACAACTGAAAGTAAAATGAGTTTACCTGGATGCTTTCGTGCTGGATGCAAACGCTATAAATCTCAGCAGATAAAAATTATACACTTGCCTGTATAGTCCCTCGTTTCTGGTCGTGATTTTAAGGAATGTTTAGCTGGTAAACAGCTGTGAACGACCACTCAGACTAGTCTTTCGGAATCGTCGCCATGTTTTGTGTTGACAAATGACGTCAGGAACTATTTGAACGGCTTTCAACGGCTTCTGTCCCTTTCAGACATAAAAACCATGCTTCATGGGTGTATTCTCTTTTAAGAGTGGGTTTGGGAAAGTATGGGGCAGTTAATTTTACAAGTTGTTCGGTTATAACCATTTCCCATCTCTCGTGGGTTTTCCCATGTCTAAGATGTCCCGCCATTAGCCACATGCTTAGTTCTGAAGCGAAGGGGAGGTAAGCATGTGGGCACGATTGGGCGGGGTGGTAAATGTCACTCACTGTCAGAGAATTTTCACTAAGCGAAACAGCCAATAAGATTCAGCAAATAGTTGACCTTCAACCAATCTATAGTGTTTTGCTGTAAGTGTAATCAAAATCCACATATTAAACTGACTGGCCCCATGTAGCCTACCGTTCGAAGGCGGAGACTCGATACATTTGTTCATACGTTGAGTCACTAAATAGATCACATATTGGATCTTACAAATAATAACGAAAACGGTTTTCGAAGAATTTGATCTGTAAAATTCTCAAATAGTTGATCATGTTTTTGGTTCCTGTTAATGTTTCTTGTTTCACTTCCCCGTCGTCTGTACGGAGATTACAAGCCATATTTCGATCAAGTAGTTGCTCTGAAAAAATACTGTAGTCTGTAGGCTAAAACTAAGTCTGCGTCCGATGAAACCATAGCACTACGGCCGTAATGTGTTATAGCAGAAGTCTATCAAGGTAGACTTCTGGTTATAGACTATAGCTGTATGATGAAACCATGCGACTGACAGTTTCGAAATCAGAGAAGATACAGCTCCATAATTAAATATTCATTTTTTTATGTTTTAAGATTTAAATCGAAAGATACCGTATTATCAAAGTCACTTAAATTTCGCTGCGGCGATAACGAAATTCATACCAAGTGACATTCAAACAAAGCCTGGTGAAGAAAAAATATACCGATCTCCTGAACTTTGGACTTTCTCCCCCCCTTTTGAAGGACAATAGAATATTCCAACTGGCTTTCTTCAACTCGCCAGAAACGCGTGTACATTTCCAGGGCAAACTTATAAAACAGACTTATAATAACATGGATTTACCGATGTTTTACAAGTCAGAACGTATAGATACAAGGTAAAAATGATATCAACAACTGTGTAACCATTTCTGAGGCCAACTGAATAAAAACACTGAGAAAATGACGGGACAGACTATAGAATAGGTCCGTCAGTCTCAAACCGCAATAATCGCCAGGGGGGCAAGCCCCCCTGAAACCCCCCGTTGTATTCATTTCTTCTACAACTTATAACTAATTTAATTTTAATATTACAACGCTTAAAACTAAACTATCCCTACTAAAAGCTAAAAGAAATAACATCTAAAAGAAGAATTTGAAGAGAAGTTAAAACAAATGACGGTTTGACCGATACCAATATGGCAATAATACACACAGTTGAGTTTGACGCGTCAGTTTTTAGCCACTTTCTTTCTTTTTCTTTAAGTTTTATAACGGGATTCAATTTTAGAAAACCAACCAAATGTAGTAAGGTTCAAATTTTGATTTTAATGAATATATTTATCTGTAATTAATAACTCACAATACACAAAAGAGTGCATTCAGCCGGCCGGTAAGCGACTATCAACACAACCCAGCGACAGGCATGAATACCCTGCAGTGAGCTCGTTAGTGTCACTAATCGATTCTTTGTTCACCAATCCCTGGGAAATAACATTAGCCGCCCTTATCGCATGAACTTAGTTGGAAACAAAATCGTCTAAATTCTACGTGATTTACGGTAAATAATGTTAAGTCCTTTAAAATACCATGTGGTACAGTCACCTAAGAAATTGGAAATATACATCCTTCTACCTGACTGTACAACATGAATGGAAAGGTTTCAAGTTTCACTTACTATATACTAGAACCTATAACAATGACAAGGATAGGCATTTAGTAGCAGTAAGCTTAAAGGGCTTCGGTCGAGGATAAAATGCTTTATGGGTGAAAGAAATGAAGCAAAATATGCTAATTACAATTCTCTTACTTTTACTCGTTTTTGGGGTTTTTTTTTTATTATATCTGAATAGCCATTAGAATAATTATTTTTTTGGTTTTGAATATTACAATTAAACTATGAAAATTTGTGAATTCTCTGCAAAAGAGTACAAAATATGTTGTTTTTATGTCGAGTTGGCAATGTTTTTCCACCTTATATAAGAAGGGAAATTAACTGTCCAACTATTTCACTGTGTGGGTTTGAAGTTGACTAAAGGATTAGAAGAAAGTAACATGTAAATATCACACAGTAGGTTAGAAGTAAATTGTCATTGGATAAAAACAAATAGTTTTTGAAGGGTGTTGAGGACATAATACAGGCCTTATTTTTTTTAAGTGGCATGAGCTGCCAAAATGTTGATATTTTAACGATAAAACAGAATGTTGAAATTATTGGCTATTTTTCTCAAGACGTATAATTCAGAAGCTTTATAGTGCTTCTAGTCTTGAAAATGAACGATAAAGTATTGTTTTGAACTAACTTTGGCTTTATATAATGAATGAATGGTCGTCCCGATAATTTAAATTTTGTTTACTTTTCGAACACTATTTCGGTTTGTATAGGAAAAATATTGTATAGATTTTCCTCAATCCAAAGCCAATCGTTTAGTGTTTCGATGGCCTTCAAAGCCTCTTACTGTCGTAACGATCAGAAATTATGAAAAAAAAAAGTGTGAATCTTGGCAGCTCATGTCACTTTAAATTTCTTTGCAAACAGTTGAAGGTTTGGGTGAATTTTACCTCACGTAACCCGTGATTGGTTCTTGTGGGCGACCGTCTGTGTAACCCTCGCTTCGCACAACAGTTATCATCAGTAAAGTCATGCAATGCGCTGTCTTAGTGTCTCACAACTAACCGTTACCAAATTTTAAAAATGGCTCTGTTAGAGAAGTTTATAGTTAGCACTTCATAAACTTATTTCCAAATTTTTGGGAGCTGTATTTGACTTTGGGAAAGGATTAGAGATGTTTCGGTACTAGGGGCCTATACATTGAAGCCAGTTTCAAAATAAATCAATAAAACCTAAATTCTCCTCAAGACTTGTGGTCTTTTATTTAGTTCAACAGAACACTCAAATCCATCAAATCCAGAGATTCTTAAATGTAGAAGTAAAATTGAAAGTTTTTAGTTCTGGAGAAAAAAAATTCCTAAAATCCAAAATGTTTGAGAGTCTGCTTTGCCGCGCCGATATAGCTGTGTGGTACAAAGTAAGCCGTGGTTGAGAAAGTTAAGCTGTGATCATCGCTTATCAATATCCATGATTGTCCTTCATTATGGTAAAAAAAGGAAAGAAGTTAATGAAAGTTTAAATTAAAATTAAATTAAATATGGTCATTTTTCAAAGCATAATTTCTTAGTCAACTTTTGTACAAGCGAAAAGGCTTTCCCTGGTCGGCTGATATAACCAGACTTTTATTTATTTTATTTAAAGTGAAAAGTTCAAAAAGTCTTAACCACTTAAGATATTGCATTCAAATCAATACTTTGGTTTGAAATCCCTCTGATGCACAGGTTTAAATTAGTTCACGTGTGTACGGGCAATAGGTAGCAGAAAAGTTTAACTTGATCAACTGTATGCACTTCAAAAGTGAAATCCCTGTGAAACATTACTATATTGCCAAAGTAACAGGCATTTTTAGTTTTTGTTGTTTATCTTTTGTTTGTGAGTTTTGTTTTTCCTGAGAATTAGCCTACGTGAACAGTGACAGTTCACATGGTTTTAAGTTTGCTTAACCTTTACCACGGTTAACGCAAAAAAATAAGGCCTATAATATATACAAACTTTTGTTTATGCCAAACGATTTGTAACAATGAACATTTAATTGGTATTTTTTATTTACTTCACATGGTTATAAACATTAACATGGGAATGTTTACAGTAGCTAACCTATTTAATAAAAGAGGTACATTCCTGTGGTTGACCATAAGCAAAAGGGGATGTTTCGATTTTTTCAGGTTCAACTATTCATTTCCTATCGGGTTTAACACTAGTTGACAGGGAGAATACAATTAGATTGATTGATTGATTGATTGATTGGTTGATGTTTTACTATATTTCACTTATATGGTGACGTTGACAGGTTTGATGGGATAAAAACCTGGCTCAATTGTCAGAGAAAACCCCAGAAAACAATTAGAACACATACATTTAGTACTAAATTTTTGCTGGGTGCAAATTAAAGTCAGATGGAGAGTTTTGTCAGCCTAGTACTGTCCAGAGTGTATAATACATTCTTCTGATTGATTGACCACCAATGGGTCGCGGGTTCGAATCCCACTCAGTCCAAAAATTGGAAAATTCTCTGACTGGGGTTTCACTCGAACGACCAATGTGGGATAGTTGCCAGTTACCAACGGAAGGTCGTGGGTTTCCTCCGTGCATAGAGCCTGGTTTCCTCCCACAATAAAACTGGCAACGCCGCCATATAAGTGAAATAATCTTGAGCGCGGGGTAAAACACCAAACAATCAATCAATAAAATTTGATTGATTGAATACATGTTACTTCCCATCAAACTATAAATATTATTTCCCCTTGTATGGTTATATTCTGAGGTTTATTGGAAAGGGAACAGCGCCCTAGCACCCAGTGTGATAAAGAAGTATTGATAATACTTAAAACTTTTCAGTCTGTATAGATATTCTACATCAGATCATACTTAACCTTAAACAAAAAGGAATGAAATGTTTCTAAATTATTTATGGGATATTATTATGGAAATAAATGCATATGTAGTCGATGTACAATAAGCTAGGGATAAACTGGCTTGTAGGGTGAATATTACATATGCTTATTGAACAAAAGTACCATTTCGTTATGGATAATAGAGCCCCTTTGAAAGTCTGTGCAATAAATATTGATAGGAAAGCCCAGTCACATGACATAACAAAAGGGGCCATTATGTCAGGAAAATAACTTAAGAATTAATACAGCACCTTGAAAAGATAAGACTTGAGCTCAGTTGAATGAATGGCTATGTTATAAGACAGAGTATATATGTTACTAACATAAATAATTTATTGAACAAGTTCCAACAAAATTGTTTACAGAAAGAATATGTGACAGGCGTCACTTTAGAGAAAAAAAAAGAATTGACTTTTAGCTTAGTGTCTGCATAAATGCATAATTACAGACTCGATTATAAAGTCTGCAGTTATTCCTTATCAGGGTTTCCTTTGCTATCAAACATAACTGACAACACCAACTACTGTTTATATAGTATTTCATATAATTCAATTAAAAGGGAATGAACAGGAAGTTATCCCACGACTGTATTTGTTCATATAACATTCCATTATATATATACGGTAAGATCTCCGCTAATTCAAGTACTCTAAAAAATTCAAGGGCCAGAAAAACATAAACAAAAGTACACTTAAAATTCAACTTTTTTCGTTGAGAGTCTTACCTCCTGGAGTGAGCGATCAGATAATCCTATTGAACGATCGCTGTTGTTGTTTTTATAGACCAAATGTGGCAAATAGCAATGTAATAATTCGTTATTTTCACATCACTGGTCCTTGAATTAGCGGAGATCTTACCGTATATATATATCTACATGTAGTTAAATAATGATAGTGATCATTATATCTATTTGATCTTCATTGAGAATACTGAGGTTACAGAGGTTACTTTATGACGGCATTCATTCATGGTTGTTGTTTTGGTGTTCCTTCCACAATAATCCTCTAAATAATGCCAAATCAGTGAAATGAATGATATACCAAAACTGAACCATTCTCAACAAACATTGGCAAACATGATCAATTTAGCAATGTATGATAAATACATGTGTTTATCAATACAACAACTCAAAGCCAAACAAGAAATTTCGGGAAGTGTAAAGAATAGCAGGTAACTGAAACAAGTCAGTTGCCAAATGTCGCAATGTATTAGTGATATGGCGTCCATGAGAGACCCACCAGATACCTGCTATTCTTCCCGAAATCTTGAACGTCTAAGATGACATGTTTTTTTCTTTAAATCATCAAAGAGGAAAAGTGAAAATGGCCAAACATACTGGAACCAATATCCAAAGAGAATATGTCCAGAAGAATAATGTCAGAGACAAAGCCACTTACTTTATCAAGGCCAGCCTGGGTAGATTTGGCCACAGGTTTCTTAGTAAGATCATCTAAACTTCCCATCGTCATTAGGCTCAGGTAAAAATGCACAGGTAAATCCAAGTAATGATAGATATGTGTTATTATGGAAACCAGTACTAGGTGTGTAATACTATAGCTTACAACCACAAGGAGTTCAGGACACTAGAGTATTGAGACAGCTGTGGCAAGATCAAACCAGGGCTATCCAAGCCAAAATGAGCTCACTATGTGGAGGCTAAAGGAAGGGCTACCCTCAGGGGGTGACACAGGACCCATTAAAACCACTTCTTAATAGCAGTCCCAAACAATAACTCCCTATGAATGGGCCCTGTTCTTTTTAAATTGAGGCTCCATACCACTACACTGTATGCCATTAATGAATTTAGAAGTCAAAGTAGATCTTCAATCACCAACTCTTACAGTTTATACAATTTTTAGAAAAAAATACCAAATCTGGTGAGTGTGTCCAGCAGGCAATAAGATTGTTTTATTTTTTAGGAAGGGAGAATACAAGAGACAAGAGCAATCCCACCCTTGTAAGCCTCAATATCCATCAATGACTAATGCCAGCTTATTTGATCTCCACACCCCCCAAAATAGGTCATCGCTAATGAATATTCATATCAATTTTGAGCTATTATCAGTATTTATTCAAACCATTACACATAGCTCCAGGGTATAGGGAAATAATTATGTTGATGTTATTTCTTACATATGAGAGATATATCCTCAACACAAAGAAAATGCCCCATGTCTCAAAGGAGTCTTATCCATAAGACAATTATCTGACGGATCACAAACCCTGTGTACCTTAAGCCTAAAGTCTCAATTGAGAAAATGTTCCTTATTTTTTTCATAAAAGCCCAAAAGAAAAGGTGTTTTCAACAACATTTTGTCATCGAGTTCCAAAGGACAATAAGCTGACTGGCAAAATAAGTAAAACAGGATGAGACACATGTGTGTGGCTACAATAGCCATTGCCCCACGGCCACCACCACCCCTTGGCTTTGTCCCTGGGGCTTTTATTTAAAATGGGTTAAAGTAAAATATTCAATTAAGCCAATTTACATTAGATGATTAAAATAAATTAACAATTCATCAATAATAAGTGCTTTCAATTTCAGACTGATTATTAGATAACGTCAATACTTGTCACCCTCTTCAAATATATACAGATATCTGATCACTCATCAGTTACCATTCACTTCATTGTCTTTCACTAAAAAATGTGTATATATATTTATGGACATTAAAACACACAGCCACAGAGAAAATGTTCTTGTCCAAAATAACCATGGAGATATGTGAATTTATACATGTATGTTCATACCCTTTGGTATACATGTAAGTTGTTCAAAACAGTTCAAGCGTAAAGGCCGGGCGTGTGTTACATGTAAGTAATAGGTCAAAGGTCCCAGTTTCTGTTTTTCAGCCAATGAAAATTGATCTTGATAATGCCAAAGCTAAAAAGCGACTCACTTGGTGATAGTTTTGTATCTGGGTTATTTGAATACTGAATTGAAACGAATGCAGGTTTTACTGTACATACTTGAAGCTTTCAATAAATGCCTGATTGAAGATTTTTAAGAGTTTTTCAGAACTTGAAGGCCTGATTTACGATTATAGACTGAATAAACTTTGGTGCACTGGCTATTACTTTTGTGTGGTTATCTAAAAGGAATGACAAAACGAAAAAAATCCTAAAAGAAATCATCAGCTAAGTTAAACTTTGGATAGCCGGCTTTGAACAGCAAATGCAAACTCTAGGTCAATGTTGCAAGTATCCATTTATTCTTCATTAATTGATAAATAAATCTTAATTAAAACACAGTATTGAGTAACAGTTTATAAAATATACATTTTTAACAGTCTAATTTTGACGGTAGAACATGTTTTTTTCCATGTAACCGATGCTTTGTTCTGTCCATTTTGGATTGGGTAACCCACTTATGAACCATCATTATTTTTTCAATAGTAAGTGTAAATTATCCACTGTTTTCGTGAAATTTAATTGATGTAATCGCCATTCGGTGACCTCAGCAAAACTTTGAGGAACAGAGTAATATACCCCCAAAATTTAATTTTTTGTAAACAGACCAGAAAATCTTTTTTTGTTTTGTTTATATACGCTTTTAAAATAGTCCTTAAATTGCTTTTAGCGGAGCTTAGTTGTCCCAGGGAAAGATTTCAATATTTCATAGAAATCGCAGTAAATTTACTGTTGAAAGACTGCAGCAAAGCTGAGGGAATTCAAGACTAGAGTGGTTTCTCATTCACAGGCCTTGATCATCATGTAAGGGATTTTCGACTGATCAGTAAATTGCTCTCTCCATTTTAAAGTTGGTGATCGATTGCCTGAATCTCAAATGTTATCTTCAAATAAACATTAGCTTTTTATCTATCTATCCATGTCGAAAGTTGCTGTTCAAAATCAGTAACTTGTCTGACACTGGCTTGAAGGGTTGCCAGCGCAGTGTAGGCCTAAGGTCGTAGTCGACTATCCCGTGGACGACAAAACAGGTACATGTAGGGCAGTAATATAACTAAATAAATTTTTGCTGCTAAAACTAATAAGAATTTAAAGCACTTATTAAATCTGTTAGCATTTAGGTCTTCATATTTTGATGTTGTCTATGGCCGTATGGGATTGTCTAGTCAAAGTCACATTATGGAGAGTGAATTGATATAAATTTATAATGTTTTTAAACTGGTCGAATGTTCTTGATTCTCCTAATTAGCATAAATTTGGACTTCCCTCATTGCATCATGGATAATATGAAAAAAGGAGTTCAAAGGCCATTTAATGATTTCGTAGTTTGTTTTATAACTCTGAAACAAGTAACTCAAAACCCCTTGCTGTTCTCCTGCACCGTCCTTTTGCCAGGACCAGGACAGATATTAAATTCACAACAACAACTATGTCTGTGTCTACATACAGTCAAAATTTGATCCACACTTACTGCTGTCAAAGTACACTACATGTTGAAAAACAACTTTACACTGCAGTTAGTTACAGTTAATGATTGATGGATATGTTGTTCTCCTGATTTGGTTTTATGTGATCGATTGATTGATAAGTCATTCTCCTGATTTGGTTTTAAGTGATCGGCAAACGATTGCCTGTTTTGATCAGCCTGTTATATGGAAGCCCCCATTCATCAATGTACACTTGCATGAATGGCCAAATGTTACAAATGTACGTGAATGGATGTTGTACGATAACAAAAGAGAACCAGTAAATAGTAATTCTCGTTCAGTCTTCTCTAACTGCCTTTCCTACTTTTCACACTTCTATATTGTTTAAATTGCCGACCTACCCTGCCTAAACAGTGATCATTAGCATGATTTTTTTGAACTTGTACTTAAGGAATCTCATATTTGTGTTAAACATTTCAAACAAATTGACCTTTCCCCTAAACGTTCTTTTATGGCAACGGATGTCCGACAAACTGGAAACATTGTTGCAACCTAAGAAAGTGATTGTGACATTGAATTGTGATGTTGTGTTTAAGCCTTCATTTACCACATGTTGTCGAACATAATAGAACTTTGTCCAGCAACGTGGGCGTGTCTGGGAAACGTCAATTCCAGGAGTCAGAAGCAAATAAATTTAGTAGGCTACTTACGTTTTCCAGAATATCCTCAGTGGTTTGTAACTTGACATGTTTATCATCCAGATTAGATTCCAGTTCCAGTATTTTATCTCCTTGAGCTTCCACTTGGTCAGTTAGAACCCCCACCTGTAGGATTAAGCTCTCCTTGTCATTCTCCAGACGATCAATCTTATCCTCAACAGTGTCCGCTCCAAACAGGTTATGCTTCAAAAACAAAGGTCATGAATATCTCAAATCAAATATTCCAGACTGAGAGACAAAGATGTGATATATCTGTAAAAGGAAAACCCCTCTAAAACATTTTATGTTACATATATCTTGGTTTTATTTGATACAGAATAGACTGATT
The DNA here is from genome assembly GCA_963971465.1 of Lepidochitona cinerea. Lineage (NCBI taxonomy): Eukaryota > Metazoa > Mollusca > Polyplacophora > Chitonida > Tonicellidae > Lepidochitona > Lepidochitona cinerea. The sequence goes on from OZ020553.1 coordinate 27,950,519, forward strand.
GTTTGATGATGCCATACATACAGAAGGGATAAAATTGCTCATGCATGTTGCTATAAAGGGCTGAACAAAGAAAGACCCTTCAAATACCAATCATTTTGAGAGTGAGATCATTAGGCTCTCGTTCATTCTATCCAAAGTGTGTAGTGTTTATATGACATTTTCTCCCTTATCAATTAGAATTTGTAGGGGAGACAACTTAAGAAAACAGTGTTTGAAATCAGGTTAATCCAAATTTCAAACTGATAGTGAAGGAAACTACAATTAACCATCAATAAGAGATTAAGAAAAATCTATAAATATATTTCAAAATATTATTTTCTTTTGTCTGATTTGATGACAATAAGACTTTTAATATACATATACAGTCTGGATCTGTTTTTTATAATGGATTTCAGTCTCACAGATAAAGGTTTATAAAGTAACACAAATCAAACTAAGTTTCAAAGTGTCAGAGTGGATATAAATAGGATTCAGGTCTACGATTCTCGTTTTATTTGTACAATGTTTCAATTTTATATAATTGCCTAAATGGTTGCAAAGACGGGAGACCATTGGGAAATAAAGCTTGTCTGGTCTGGTCTGTTTTGTATCGCTCTTTGTGGTTCAATTTAGGGAAACACAGTGTATACTCTAGTGATAAGCTACAGATGTAATAAAATATGACAATAAGTATATTTTTACACTCTGCACATCAAGGGAGGTAGAAGTAATAATGAGAACCTATTCTTAACCCTGTCAACACTGATATGAACTCTGGCACATATTACACCAAATTAACTTAAGGTTAAAGAGGTCATTGAGAGCAAACTAACAGCTAAGGTATTCTTCAAAACAGAGGTACTGGTAATGTATTGGGTTGAAAACACATTCATTAGTTTCCATCAATTTTCAAGTTTAAAAATTATCACATGATGTTAACCCCTTCTGCGTCGTGTGTGCACCCCCTTCTTTTTTGCTCGTGTACCCCCTTCTATGCCACCCATTCATTTCTGTGCCACCTGTGCACCCCCTTCTTTTTTTTGGCCATGTACCAGCTTCTGTTTCGCCTGTCCATCCCCTTCTGTACCACCCCATCACCCCTTCTGTGCCACCCATTCAACCCCATTCTGTGCCACCTGTTGACCCCCTTCTGTGCCTCCTGTTCACCCCTATTGTGGCACCTGTTCACCTCTTTCGTACCAACCGTTCACCCCTTCTGTGCCACCCGCTCACCCCTTCTTGGCCACCCACTCAACCCGTCTATGCCACCCACTCAACCCGTCTATGCCACCCACTCAACCCGTCTATGCCACCCACTCAACCCGTCTATGCCACCGGCTCACCCCTTCTTGGCCACCCACTCAACCCGTCTGTGCCACCCGCTCACCCCTTCTTGGCCACCCACTCAACCCGTCTATGCCACCCACTCAACCCGTCTATGCCACCCACTCAACCCGTCTATGCCACCCACTCAACCCGTCTATGCCACCGGCTCACCCCTTCTTGGCCACCCACTCAACCCGTCTGTGCCACCCGCTCACCCCTTCTGTGCCACCCGCTCACCCCGTCTATGCCACCTGCTCATCCCTGTCTCATCCTCTGGCTGTGAGTGATAACTCCTTGTATAGACCATGTTTATGAATGATTCAGCAATTACTTATCTCCCATGTATAAAAAAGTTATCTTGGGTAGAAAAAATATGTTAGAGAGGGGGGTTGGGTGGCAGACCTGAGTGCTTGCCTGACATCCCTGTGTTTCAACATCTGAGAAGCCATTGCTTCCATGATCAGCAGAAAGTGTTCCTAAATTGTTATATGATACAGTGTCAGACAATACACCAGCATCCTCAGAATCACAAGTTATCAAAAATGTCACCTCCATTATCCAAGAAAAATTGTGACTTGTTTGAATGAGAATCAAAATTGTTTTTCACATAGCACAGATATATTCAATGAACATGTTGGAAAACATACACCAAGCCTGGCTTAATCCATTTATGTAGCTGTAAACAGTATTCAAAATCCACACACTTGTAGGAATAATTTCTTTTGGCTAGCTTTAATTGTTTTAAAGCATGTGACAATCCACACCAAAGTTCTTTGTTATTTAAGAAGTTGCACACTGAGTCGATACTCAAATTCCACAAGGAAGGAAGAAGTTTTCTAGTAGCAAATGGTCTACCACAGTCTTAGTAAATACATCATACATGCTCACATACTTTACATGTACATGTGTTTGACACAGTTTTTTTCTTTGAAGGGAAATCCAGCTGGTAAAGCGAATACTTTAGGTATAGAGTTTGGAAACGAAGGCAGACATATAGTATAGAAGTCATGAAACTGAAACTTAAAGTTGATTAACTAATAAAGTGAAGAAACCAATTTTGGTATCAACTTTAACAGGTACATCAATATCCAGCGAGTTTGAAGCTTTTGAAAGTCATTTATCATATTTCAAAGTTATAAACTTTACAACCATATATATGTATTTCCTATTCTTTAGAATTCAACTGACACCTATTATCATAATTTTCAAAAAGTAAATGTCAAATTTCAACAGCTGAAATGAGGTCTTCAATATCGTCAATCATTGTTATTTTGACAGGTCAGAAAAGGTGTTTTGAATTTCTGACCTCAATAAAAACTTATTATATATCAGAAGAAGATTTTCCCTGTGCCCGTGTGTTTTAGTGTTCATAAATATAAATCACAATATTCCTGACTGATTGTTGAATGATTGGTGTTACAGTAAACAAAATCAAAAGAGTCTGGCCAAAACGAGAGGAATTGAAAAGTAAAGAACATATAAATAACCTGGACCAATATTGAATCACCATAAATTACTTCTGAATGCCTTTGTAAAATATATGTACCGTCTTGAGCAGAAAATATTATTGTAATTTTTGCCAAAATTATGACTTTTAAAAAATTCTGACTGTCAAGATAAGTCGAGTATTTGAAATATCTTGAAAAAATGTTGAAAGGAAATGTTGGCTAAAACCAGCAATCTCAACAAATTAAAGGTGTGTGCTAAATATCAAACAAAATTCAAATAGCTGTGATGTACCAGTACATTTTAGGGATTTTATGTTGCTTATAAATAAAGCCGTCTAAACATGCAATCAGACGAAAGCTATTCTGTAATTCTTAAAATGACATAAAAATGACAAACAATAAGCTAATTCTGTTTCAACAAGATGTTCAATATTTGGTAGCTCATACCACTTTGAAATCCTGTAAGGAGTGTCTGAATCAACAAAATGTTCTCAATATTTGGTAGCTCATACCACTTTGAAATCCTGTAAAGAGTGTCTGAATCAACAACAATTGAAAACGCTGATGATTGTACATGTATCTTTTTAACCAGCCCTGTCTCAGTATTCTATTCTGTCTATTTTAAATGGAAGTTTGTCAAGGCGTAAAATCCAATCCAGGATATCAAAGTCAAACAGCATGTGCAGATTAACTTAATCAATCACATCTTGTTTAACACCTTCCAAATCCGAGAAGACAAATAAATGTTTTGGTTTATTGTAACTGTTTCAGCAACAAATGCTCTAACTGCATACAACCCTGTCAAATAATGTAGGTAAATGCTATAAGTAATCTCTGTTAACATAAAACAATCCAGCAAACAACATTTCACGAAGGGGAAAATGCTGATGGTCTTAGCAGAATGCTGATCCAGAAGCACCTTCACATCAATCCAACAATTCTTAATAAAGTTCTTTGATTATAGAAGTAATCCACCATGTGCACTGGATTTCTGTGAATACCAAAGCCACAGGGTTAATGACAATATCATAATGTGAATTAATGTGATCATGAGTGGTTCTGTTTAATCGAGAATGCAAACACACACATTCTGTTCATTATGTTTAAACCCCAACTACTCAATATTCCCTCCAACACAGAATCCACTTCCAAGGTACATCCTAACCAAAACTTGATGCTAAGAAAACCTGGTTTGGTTAAGAAAAACTTCCTATATCGTGCAGGTACATCTAGCAGCCCTGAACAGCACACTACATATACTAATAGTGCTATGTATTATGAACAGTATAGAATGGTTACATGAAACCGCCTGGATAAAGGTGATTTTCCCATGCAGCTCCTGAAGGCCAAATGTTTAGCCAGACAAAGGTAATGTAAACACTATTTGGGAGAATCATCCCCAGATATAGGGCACCGTCAACTGGTGCAATAAGGAAACATTTATCAGGTACACCTAACCAGTTCACATGGAACTCTTATTGCTTACAGATGGACAGGAGGAATTAAATGGATTAGCTGAAAGTGGCATGAGCTGCCAAAATAAAGATTTTTCATACATTCTGATTGTCAGGAGAGGTGCAGCGTTTGATTGATTGGTGGCAAGAGCTGCCAAAATTCACACTTTTTTCATAATTTCTGATCGTCACGACAGTAAGAGGCTTTAAAGGCCATCTAAAAACTAAATGATTGGCGCTGGAATGAGGAAAATCCATACAGTATGTGGCCAGTACGAACAGAAAACATGTTTGAAAAGTAAACTTAATTTAAATGAAGGGGACGGTCATTCATTCATTTTAAGCCAAAGTTAGTTCAAAACAAAACCGTATCGTACGTTTTCGAGAATAGAAGCACTAAAAAACTTCTGAATTATATGTCTTGAAAAAAATAGCCAATAATTTCCACATTCTGTTTTAACGTCAAAATATCACCATTTTGGCAGCTCATGCCACTCTAAAGATTATTTCAGTTATATGGCAGCTTTGCCAGGTTAAGTGGAGGAGGAAACTGGGCTCTTTGGCTGGAAGAGAAAGCCCAGACCTTGCATGAGCAACTCTTCCACATAAAGATCAAGTGAAAAATCCACTCAGGAATTTTTATTTGGTGGGATTCGATCCTGTGCCACATGTTTCGAAGGCCTGTGTTGAAGTTAGGGACCATCACTCTAAGCAACTGAGCCGCCGAGACCTAGAAACAACCTAGAAAAACTATAGAATTGACATCAAAATAAAGATATTGGTAAAGTCAATAACCTGTACAAGCCGAAGATGTGGCTTCATGTTTACTTTAAGATCTAATACAGAAATTGATTTCTGGAAAAAATATTGATTCAGTGAAATTTTCTTGGTAAAGCAAAAAATGCTGTCTTGTTTTGTCTTGCATACACACACATGTATTCATTTATTAACACTAAAACACATGGACGAGAGAGATGGTCTAAACTATTAAAAGAAAATATCCAGTCTAGTTTTTAACTGTGTTAAAAATGGGGTATGTCATTAAGACCTTTATACCCAATCATAGCTTGTTGTAATAAACAGAAACTCGTGATATTTCTCCAGGTTGCAGACGTTAATTAGGGGAGGGAACTGTTGTAGTCTAATCACCTGCCTGGCCGTACCTATACTTAAGGGTTTAATACCGCCGTAGCGGTGTTTGTTGCGTAACCCGATACCGCTGAAGGTTGGTTCGTACCGAGTCAAACCACGAGAATGCGCAGCATTCGAGGGGTTTGACGAGGTGCGAACCAACGTTCAGCGGTATCGGGTTACGCAATAAACACCAAGACGAAGGTATTAAAGTCGATTCTACCCCGATAATTGAGAAAAATGAGGAAAAAGTGACCTGTTGTTGATTGCCGTTCCTTTTCTCTCCCTCGGGCAGAGTGGGAACTTTTAACCAATCAACGATAAGCTTTGGTCACGTGCAACGCTTGACCCAGATATTTTGAAGCAGAATGACATAATGTCACTATGGCTACCGCTTTGACAGGCTGGGTTGCTGACGACGCTAGCGGGGGAAATGTGAAATCAACCCTTTGGTGACTGTATACGTTCATGACAGCCCAGTGTTCAATATAAAAGGACAGAATATAACCACACTCACAACATTATCAGGTTAAATCTTTCATTTTGTATGATAACAAGCAAAAGATCACTTCCTCCGGGGGAGGTAAACCTACCAGCCGATGATGCACTACAGACTCGATGTTGTTTGAAAAGTCATCCCTACTTAACATGTATATTTGCACACGGCACGCACATGCAGGATGGGTAGAATATTGGCCTAATGCCTTAAACTCGCTGATAATCAATTTGTTAAATATTAACATTGGACTGTCACTGATTTGTCCTGTCGGATTTGTGCCCAACCTATAGTCTGATCAAGGCTTTTCAAACACACCTATTGAATTAGTCATGTTGTTTCACCTCTCACTCATGAATACTAGTAAGGTGAACTGTTAGACCAACAGAAATATTACCAGTTTTACGGTAACTATCAGAGTAAGTACTAAGAGAAAGCAGGCAGTGTTCTGTCATAAACACAGAAATAGGAAATCTAAAAAGATATGACAGTGTAACAGATAATTATGTTTACATCTTCAACCTTATCAGTCTTAAACCAGACTCCAGAAAACTGACCTAGCTCAGAATTCAGACTTTATACAAGAGAATAAAACTACCCCCAACAAGAGCTACATGTACAGTATAGAACTAGATACATGCATCCTTTGGTATGTACACAACACACTTGTATTAGATGAAACTATGAAAATCTCAATAATAATAAAATGCACCATCTGTCAGTTATTTTATTCACAATTGAAAAGGCATCAAATGAAAAATGTCTGAACATTTCTTCAGGAGTGGCTTACACCTTCAAGAACATACAACATGTATAACTGCATGTATAAGTAATGATTGTTTCCGGGTTTTTTTTTTGTCAAATGAAAACCAAAGATCTTCAAATTTGAAGTCTACATGTAGGTCACTCGCCTTGAGGGAGTTCGATTTATTGGAGGAAGAAACCACCAGTCAATAAATATTTTTCTTTTACGGACTGAGAGGATTGATTGACTTATTGATGTTTTACACAGCTGAGAGGAATAGGAACCTGAAATGTATTGCTGGAAGGTTTGCTTCAATGTTATTAGCCAAACGTAGATTTTACTAAAAAGTTCACATGAAAACAGCCACAAAGAAGATTATTCATACTGGAAAACATTGTGCAAGTAAAGGGGAATAACTCCAGATGTTTAATTCTGTATTACAAACAGGTGAAAATAACATTGTAGCTTATGAATATCCCAATACTGCAGGTACACCCCAGAACCCGTGAAAACGTGGAATCACATGGCGGATGTAAAATCATGTATAATCACTGAATGCTCAAATATACTTTGTATATACATCAAAATAAAAACAGGTGAACAACCAAAGATCTGCCCATTAAAATCAGACACCGTCAAAGTCATATATTTCTCTGTGACTTTTAAATTAGTAGAAAAAATAACAAAGATTTAATATCTTCTTCTGCTTAATGTTGTCTATAAAAAAGCGTTCTCTGGCAGCCTTATCCATTGTAGTAGCAAATGCTTGGTAGATGAATTACCAGTAAATTGGCAGATTATTGACGAGCACAAAAACAGACTTTCCTTCAAGGAGATCGCAATTCACTTTTCAAACAATGAATGACTTCAGTTACCACACACCTTCAGACAGACCATGCAAGACCAAGGAGAGAAATGATAGAAATTTGTAAGGCTGGTTAAGAACCATGGGTTCCCTTTCCCTTCCACTGTGAAACAAAACATTCCATGGCCAGCAATGACTCCAGATCGGGCCCTTTCAACACGCGTGAGAAATATTGCTGTGTAAGATTCAATGTCACCATCTTCCTCCTCAAAATTTGCAAGACGCATTGCATGGGGAATCGCGTCGGCTTTCGATGGAGCAATTCTAGCGACAAGTGCAAGATGTGTTGCATTTAAGTTCCAGATGTTGATTGATTGTGTTTCTGTCGTCTTGTCATTTTTACCCCTTCTTTACAGTTCTGTCAATATTAAATTTGGAAATTCCACCATACTTATCTAGTTCTTGTTTTTCTTGAATTTTAAAGCAAAAGTTTCTCACATGCCACAAGGTTTTGGTATTCCTTATGCACCTGGTTCAAACACCTGTTCAAATTTTCTACGAACAATACAGCACCATGCATATACATGTAAGTATGATAGGTGTAACACTTTGGCTACCCCCTTTTATAACACAAACTTATTTCAATGATAACTTTAGTCAAGAAGATTTTCCCTGTGCCCAAGTGTTTTCAGTGTTTATAAATATACATGTACAGTATTTAACATACCATGATTCAAAGATAACAAATTCTTCTTTGTCCACATATGGAGTTTAACCAAAATACATGTTCAGACAGAAAGCCTTGATCACTGCTTCAATTAAGACATCTTTACATTTTAACATGCTGCTTGATAGGACAGAATGATCTTATTATGTCATACATTACAATAGGTTTATTTCTCATCTGCTTTTTTTCTGGAACACATTCTGGACCATAAAGTAGGTTATGATAATAGGAGGAAATTCCCCTAGCAATCTAGAAGTCATTGTATGAGTCAGAAGACAGCCTTTAGGAGGGAGGTCTTGGAGGGAATACAAACACCACTGATCTCTCACACTATTTCACATACAAACATTCAGAATACTCAAATCTACACCTCAAAACAGTCGGCCAATGTACAACACATGGGGGCAATAAGTATATAGGTCTGCTTCTAACATCCCAGTACAACTCCTAAAAAACAAAAACAGTCAAAGATTCCAGACAACAAAGCACTGAAAAGCCAGAGGTTAAAAATGCAGCCAAGTTCCCAAACTTCAATCAGACCCAAAACATCAAAATAAAAAAGAATCATTAATATACGCCGGAGATTCCAAAGATAAAAAGAGCACGATTTTGAGCCTCAGTTTGACAATATGTTAAAGATCACATGACAAGCTTTTAAAATGGGTTTATTTGTTGAAAAAACTGACACATAGAGGATCTCACACGAGTGGTCATTTGATATGAAATTTATGAAAGGAGATCAGTAAGTTGAATATGTTGCGAGCTTCAGCGAGTTTCATAAATTTTCATATCTAATGACCACGAGTTTGAGATTCTGTTTATCGTATAACTTAACTTGAAAAACAAAGAAAACTAATTGAAAATTGCACCGATCGTAATGTCATTAGAAGTTATAAATAGACAACAGCCGCAGCACTGCTAAGTTTGGTGAAGTTCTCCGCCGAAACAGTAAATTAGATCCATGTCAATTTAACTTGAATTTCTAGGATAAAAATGCAGACTAGTCTAAAAAAATACAAATTAGAGACATCTAGAACATTATTAAATTTTATCAAACAAAGATTTCGTTAAAATTCGTTCTGAAGTTATCTAGGTCACAACTAGCCTGCGTTCCAGTTATAGCGAAGAGTTGACCTATATATGCCTAGAGGACTCGTCATTCGTTTGACTGGCAATTCGTCTTTTTTTAAATAGGGGCTTTAAGCTGGTGGGACTTACAATTTAAATAACTAATAATCTTTCTCGACTTTATAAGTTTGCGAAGTGACTGGGAAATCTCTATGTGCCATAGTACATATCATTTTAACAGGTCAATCGAGAGACAGACTAACACATGAAAACAACAAAAACAAAAAGTCCCAATGGCGGCGTATGAATAATTTTCCCACGCTCTCAGCTTATCATTTTCATTGAAAGTGTTATATAACTAGTTACATACCATATTTACGACATGGGTTTATGTACCCGAATAACAAGACAGTTATGTGATAAAAAGGTTTTATAATAATCGTCTGTAAACATAAATAGTCTATTTCACCTAAAATCAACCCTTTTCGAAAACATATTTTTTGGTTTCGTTCAAACAAATTTTAAGTTACCATGACTTTTCTCCTTATAATTTGTTTTTAAATTGGTGCTCTTCCAAATCTATTAACAAGTAACGGCAAGAGTAAAGGTTTTATTTGTATACAAGTACGTTGTTTTGCAGTGATTTAGAAGATTTAGTTTTATTGGAGATGCAAAATTATATGTTAAGCTATGGGAGTTTTGTGTTATAGTCCCATGTGATGTGTAGTGAATTTCATGGGATTGAACCCAGCCAACACCGCATTTTTGTTTATTCTCTGGCTATAGGCCTCGGTGGCTCAGTCGGTTAAAGTGAGTGCCCCTTAGTCCGACACAGGCCTCCCATGGATACGGTGCTGGTTGGAACCCCACTCTGACCAAATAAAAATTGAAATATTTCTGAATGGATTTTTTCACTCGATCAATGTATATGGGTGACTTGCCATGTACTTGCCAAAGGTTGGGGTTTTTCTACGCGCAATGATCCAGGTTTCCTCCCCCACCAAGCCTGGCTTAAGTGCCATAATCTTGAGTGTGACATAAAACATCAATCAATCTGGCTATAAACTACGAATATCATCATCTACATGTATGAATGACGAGTGAAATTACCTCAGTTAACTCAACGTAGACTTCTAATTCAGTATTCCAGAGCAGCAGTGCAAACGTTACCAGGTTTAGCGGGGGAGGAAAATGGGTTCTTTAGGTACATTATATCATGACATCATCAAGGTATTTCAGTCTCCTGATAACATGAGTATTTTCAAGAAATTTTCTTTGATGAGATGGTTTACACAGAATGCAATCATAAAAGAAAGCAGTGTATGTTGACACCAAAGAATGTAAAAATGCCAACTGCTAAGTAGATCCAACTTATTATATACAGGGCCCTACGTTTTTTTTTTATCTAATAGGGATTCATAAACCTCATAATTATTGGAGCAAGAGAAAAACCTGGTGCTGTTCCTTGATGTGCAGGAAAGTACAACTGTAAGGCCTTACATTACATTGCCAGGTTTAAGTGGATCTTTGCTCGAAATAAAACATTATTGCGCCGCCAATTAGAATCCCACTCAGTCCAAAGAAAATTTTTAAAATATTAAGACACCTAAATGTAGACCTATCAACTAAATACTGAAACACCACATGGGCTAATGTGACGTCTAAATGTAGACCTATCAACTAAATATTGAGACACCACATGGGCTAATGTGACGTCTAAATGTAGACCTATCAACTAAATATTGAGACACCACATGGGCTAATGTGACTTCTAAATGTAGGCCTATCAACCAAATATTGAGACACTACATGGGCCAATGTGACCTCTAAATGTAGGCCTATCAACTAAATATTGAGACACCACATGGGCTAATGTGACGTCTAAATGTAGACCTATCGACCAAATATTAAGACACTACATGGGCTAATGTGACATCTAAATGTAGACCTATCAACGAATACACAAGTCAAAAACCTAGTAAAGTATGTATGGATGAACATCCAACATCACAATGGGGACCTGTGCATGGAGCAGAGAAAAGTAACAAGGAAACCAGTTGATCCAGGTTTCCACCAATAACTACATCAGTGGCACATTTACTAGATAATAAAGAAAAATAACCATAAACAGGGCAACAACCTTCTGCCTCTGTCTTTTTTAATTTTTATTATATCTTATTATACCAAACTAAGCTTTGACTGAAAAAGCTCTGCAGGAAATCCCTTTGAAGTTTTCATCCATTATTTTCTCATCAAGTGCAGGAAATACCTCTGGTTAATTTTGACACAGGAGAATCACCTGTGAGACAAGAACATTTGGCAATGGATCAAAACTTTGGCTGTAACTAACTGGTTAGCCATCACTAACAATTTACTGTGAATTAGATCTATTGTATACCACTTGTAACTCCATGATACAGATGGAATAATTCCCTGGTGTGTTAACCAGCAAGATTTTTATACTGGCGGCTTAGCCAGGTTAAGTACTGGTAAGTGAAGGGAACTGGTCTCATGTCAGGAGAAAACCAGCGGCAGAGCCAATGGACGTAACTGGATCAAACTTAACACAACTAGCCTTTGTTGGACCTCAGATTAAGATTAAGATATTAAAATAATTGAGATTTTAAGTCACGTTTAAGGTTACATGTACGTGTATTTCCTTTTATGGCTGCGTTGCCAGGTTGAGGGAGGAAAGCGAAATCTGCCAAGAAGACACCCGACCTTCAATAAGTAATTGCTTGATTGATTGTTTTACCCAGCATTCCAGATTATTTCACGTATATAGCAGCGCTGCAAGGTTTAGAGAGGGAGGAAACTGGGGTCTTTGTCAGGAGGAATCCTCTAACTTTCGGCAAGTAACTGGCAACTCATTTATTTGAAAATGTCTGAGTGAGACTATCGCTGTACCAACTTAGCCATAGAGCCCAACCCAACGAATCAATGGACGGCTGTTCAGATTGGCCTTAAAGGTTTTATGAATGAATATATCGTATTTTACAGTAAATTTGCTTGTAAATGTGTACTTTTCAAGTCAGACAGGAAAGAAAATCTAATTTTAAAAGGAAACATGCAAAATTAAATGCTTTCTTTGACGCTTTACAGCCGTTACGGAAATTAATAAGCTCGAAAATACTCGTCAAAAGTGACTTATACACGATCTGTGCCTGTGCTTATACTCAGTGGAGGTCTTGTATGTCGTCACATCTGGCGGGTTTACCGAGTGTTACGGAAAATATGCATACTGCACCAAAGTCTACATAAACGATGGGTTGATTGATTGTTTTACGCAGCATTCCAGATTATTTCACCTATATGGCAGCGTTGCCAGGTTTAAGAGGGGAAGGAAACAGGGTGTTTGGTGCTTAACGCCGCGCTCAAGATTATTTTATGTGGCGTTGCAAATTTTATTGAGGGAGGAAACTGGGCTCTATGCCCGGAGGAAACCCACGACCTTCCGGTGGTAACTGGCAACCATCTCACATAGGCATAAACGATAGATTTTTTGGTTGTTTGGTGTTTTACGCTGCGCTCAAGTTTATTTCCCTTATATGATGGCGTTGGCAGTTTTATTGTGGGAGGAAACCAGGCTCTATGCCCGGAGGAAACCCACGACCTTCCGGCGGTAACTGGCAACCATACCACATAGGCATAAACTATAGGAGAGTATACACTAAACTGATTTTATTTTATCTTTCCTTAATATAAGGTATATATTTCGCCAATAAAGGCTTAGAAACAAGATTTAAGACCTGTTCATAAATGCTTTCAATGCAATTTAAGGTTGATTGTTTTAGAAATAAATTTCAATGTTCTAAGTGAAAACATATCATCCATCATTATGGCACGAGCTGCAAAAATTCAGACTTTTTTCAATAAATTTTGATGGTTAGCAGTTCAACACTTCAAGCAACTTGAAAAACTAAAGGATTGAGCTTGATATAAAAAAATATCCAGCCAGTAAACAATATGGGCCAAAGATATAACAGACAGAAAACCATGATGGATGAGTTAATTTTGGGGGTTTTGTTGCTTACTTCAACTGCCTTAACATACATTTCCAAGATTGGTATCAGCGAAAAACTGTACGTAGTTATTGATAAAAATGACAATGAATTATTTCTATTTCAGAGAAATGTTTACAAAATTAGGCAGCTCATGCCACTTTGAAGTACATGTACTATTAACATCATTTTAAGGAAAGTTACAAGCAAATCTTAGCAAATATACCATCAAATTTAGGGAAACTATGTAAAACCTATAGAAACCAAAGTGAACTCCCTGTAACCACAGTTATTTGCTATTACTTTTGAGAAAAGCTTCAGTGTCTGCAGCTTTTTTTGTTGTATGTTTTCCTTGGAGAGGGTCCACAAAAACAAGCAGTATTATATCTACAATGCCAGGTTTTTGTTTGGTATGCTTGTTTTGATCACAACTGAACAGGTACCAAGTAACTAGTAGGCCTACAATGTATATCTTACTGATGTTAAAAGTGACATACGCTGTCATAATCTTCATATTTTTCAGTTAAAACACTATCAAAAATAAATCTTTTTTCCCCAAGATAAATTTTAAGATATAACATATGTCTAGAATAAATACATGAATGTTACTGTTGCCATTATAATTTGTTTACCCCTTTCAAATAGAATAAAATGTTGGTTCATACAGGTTCTTCAGTCCAAAATTAATCCTAGAACATTTATAACTTAATGTGGATATATATCAATAAAGGCCTATATATATCAAAGCGATCTTAGATAAGTGTGATCTTAACTACCATGGCAACCCATGCTAAAGGTATACATTGCCATTGGTAATTAAGATCACCTTAAGCTAAGATCGCTTTGTGAAACTGGGCCCTGAAGCATAAGGGGTACTATTTTACGTAACTATCATAACAAGTTGCAATTTAAATACAGTTGTAGGTTGCCATGGTAGTTACATTACTTGGCCCCTGAATAAATAGAGGATATAACAGTTGTGTTTGAATAGCACTTATATTTTTTCGAGTGAAAGCCGGAGAATAACCCACGAGACGCGAAGCGTCGAGTTGGTTATCCCTCCGCCTTTCAAGAGAAAAAATATAAATGCTGTTCAAACACAACTGTACAATATTCTGTTTATTATTTATACTATCATGTTTTGAGCTGGAGATTGTTTATTAAGTATAAATTTATCAATTATAAAAAAGAAAGTATCAACAAATTTATGACGGATTAGGTTTTCAGCAAACGTAGGAATATATATCGCTGACCAATGAAACAACAGCATGTCTGTTGCTCTCACGTGACTATCAACTGTCAGATTTGTTGTCATTTGAATGGCCATTTTCTTCCTGAAGTTTTTCGCGATATTTCATTTAAAAAGAAATTAAATCGAACTCCATGGATTTTAACTCTGCAGAGCACCAGTCACCAGGATAAAAAATGATATTTGAAATTACTTTACATTGTTTAAACGCGTCAATGAATGGCAAGTACACTTTCAGTTACTCGTTACACGCAGTGGTCAGATTCTCCGAAGCCATGCTGCAGGTCACACAACGCTGCCAATAGACGATCGATTATGAAGTTTTGTTTTATTGCTTTGACTTAGAGTGGTAAGCCGATCCTCTATTGAATCAATTATGTGTTTTCAGCTGTAATTTATTTATCTTAATGCTAATTATGACTGAAAAGGCTTCATTTAGCCTATCGAAATCCTATGTACTGTTGTTGTTGTTCAACAGACGTCAGTACACAAGAGAGAAGTAGGTCCGACGATGTCATCGGCTTCGTCGCATGCATTAAATAACAAAAAGTGTTACACTGCAGTGAATTATAACATTTCTGAGTGAAGGAAATCCCTAGTTTTCACTTATGTATAAATAATAAAATCTTCTTCTTTTTTTTTTGTTCTTAATGTCTTATTGCTATTGAATGTTACATAATGAGAAGTGACATTTCTGCCAAACTCTGCTAAAAGAAAGTCTGAAATCGTTATCAGAGTCGGATTAAATGACTCTTCCACACACGGCGACCAAATGAAAAACTCACTCGGAAATTTTTCAATTTTTCTTTGGTCTGAGTCTGATTTGAACCAATGTCGCATTGATAAAAGGTCTGTGTCGGATTGAGGAACTATCAATCTAAACGACTGAGCCATTGAGTTAAAGTCATGGCAGACAGCTGATGCTGCAAGTGTTTGAAAGAAAAAAATCTGGTTGATTGTGTAGGGGGGAACAAAAACAAGCCCTAGATGTTTAGGTTACATATCATCCTTATGTAGAATATGTACATCATGTTGTGCACTCCACCCAGTAAAATTATAAAACCCTGCCAGCTGGCCGACTTCACACTGTATGTTACATCTATCAGTCTTAGTTAAAATACCCTACCAAAATAGCCCTGACATTGTATATATATAGTACAACATCACACCATCCACCGACCTGCCAAGATAAATGGACGAGAAATTGAAAATGTTGCAAGCTTTGATCTCTAACCCACATCTACATGCATGTACATGTAATTAAAGAAGAAACTGATACAGTAATTGGGATCAATGGCGCTTTCGTGTCTCCATGTTTGTTTGTTTTTTATCGTATTCTGCCTGGCTTTAACAATATTTTAGGTATACATAATTGTTTAATTTTTTATATTTAGCATTTAGGAGTATTCAAGGAGTTAAGTGAATTATCTATCATTGATAACCAGGCGAATAAAACAAGTACCTGCCAACCCTTCCACAAGATACAATGTAAACTACCCATTCTGAAATTGTTTAACCTAAATTGAAGTTGGATTTGAAACGGTGACCCATTGCTGGACGTTTTCTGTCAAAGAAAGAAACCATCACTCTGCTGACTGATTAAACGAGACCCCCCACCCCCTTCCACCAGAGTTGATAAAACAACCAGAATTCAAAAGTAAATGTGACATTGAGGTACAGGTTCTTTTTTTATATTAATCATAAATTAGCATTCTTTATTATTCTTTGAAGCAATTTTTTTTCATAATATAGATAGTGCTTAAAATTAAAACAATATATGTGACAAGATGGAAGTACAGACTGCTTAAAAACACCAGGATATAACAAAAAACACTCTCAAAGGAATAAAAGTTCCTCAATATTGTAATATTTTGTAAGTCTTTTAATAAGGAAAAAATAATAGTTAACAGGGAAAAGTAAAAACCATATATAAAAGTTTTCACATAATAATTACTAAACTACTCACCTGTCTCTTTTTCCGCCTTGGTAACGTTTGATAATAGAGTTGTCGGTAATCCATCCTTCAGATTTTCACCTGGATTCTTCTTTAATACAGATGTTCTTAATACTGAAGTTCTTTCTCCAGGTGTAGTAAGCTTACAATCCCATGGTATAATGCGGCTTGTAGAGGTAATTTAAAGTTGTTTCCCTTTAGAATATGATCCTTCAGCAATATTTTGTTTCTGTTTTGCTCCTCAGTTGTTGGGAAGATGTAGAAGTGTAATAGAACAGTCTCTATGCCAACAAACATAACACGGTTACCAAAACGACATACTTACTTCCTTGGCAAAAGAAATCTTTACAACTCAAGACACGAAAATCGAAATGAAAATGAGGAATCCCTGTATTGGATGCACTCAGAGATACTGGCACCTGAGAGGTTATTAAGGAAGGGATCAAGAAGGGAACCTAGTCTACCGCATGTAGAGAAGGGAAGAAGAGTTGAGGTGGGGGAGGGCTGGAAGGCTGGAGACTTCCTGAAAACTCATCACTGTGTGGAGTTTACCAGCATTCTAATGCACCCTAAGAACAAGAAACTTTGGTAGTAAGAGCTCTCCCTATCAACACCATATGTACAATTGCACAGCTGATATCAGAACTACCCCTGTTTCTGGTCTGACTATATAATCACCATAACACTTGACTCATACTGCCATACTAAAATCTGCTACAAAGACTGCAAATGAAATTGATATAGTGTCCATAGGCTGCATTTTGAAGGGAAATATTTAACTTAGAAAGGAAATGACAGCCCTAAGACTAAGTTATATACAATGGGCATATAAACCCTATGAAAAAAATATGTACCGGTAGATCAAAACTTTTGATGCTTCGGGTCAAATAAAAGCAAAATTTCCCAAATCTGAAGTAAGGAGCTTTAAAGCATATATCAACTACAAGCATATATACAGAGTACATGTAGATATAATGTGTGAGTCAACACATGCATGCATTCATTATAATGTGCATGAATAAATTGTTCTTAGTCAGGGGAAATCTGTTTCAGGAATATTAATGTGCAAAAAAAAATAATTATTTGACAAGCTTAGGAATGCTATGCTCAATGTCTGAGACAACTAAATATGAATCCTAGATAATACATCTAAGCGTAATTTATTCAATTTTAGTCATTGAGAGGTTAAACATGTAAATATGAGGTTTGCCTCCCAAGACGAGGGTTTACTCAAGGAGAAACTCTTTGTATTTAAATAGATCAAATAACTACAACAAAGCTTTACCTACTTTTAACAGAATGTATGTTCAATCGCATGGATTAAGAATATGTATATGAGCACACAAAGTGACAAGAGCATAACAATTACACATCTTTAAAAAAAAACATTTCATCTTATTTCCACCCATGAAGTTCCTGTCACGCAGTATTTAATAGACTGCAACCAAACTGCCAAAAAATCTGAGTTTAGGATGAAATCCAAATTCTAAATTGTTGAAATACGTGTAAGTTTTCACAACACAATAAAGTAAGATTTTCACATCCCAATCACATTGATTTATGTAAATAAAACACTATACTAAATAAGTAGCAATTAAACACTCTGCATCAAATGGTTGAAATTAACTGATTACATGCAGTACATGTATATATCTTCTAATTTTTCCTAAACAATACCAATACTCCATGCCAAACAAAAGCCAACTGTACTCACTGAGTGCTCTGTATTCAAACAGTGTGAAATGTAAATAAATATGTCACTTCTTACCCTCCATAGAGAACACGATAGATAGTCTTTATAATGAATGTTTAATGACCTAAGCCAGAGACATTCCACCTGTCATATTTTAATTGCTATATGATTACTCTTGCTGAAAATAACACCTTTAAGAAAGTCATCGTCATGAAACGTTTATTTGTAACTACTTACAACTTCCTGACCAATTTACCAGGTTACATAGTTATGACAGTTCACTAGTTCAAAATAGAAAATATAATTTCTAGTAATAATCAATTGCCAAAAATAAAATATGGAAACCATTGCTTATGTCAATCATACATTTTTAAACAATATTTGAAGGGGAAAAAATCAAACACATGTACAGAGTAAATTCCATTACATTGTGCAGATTCAATGATTTTTTTGATTTTTTTTTTGCGCTAAAAATAATTTTTGATTTAGAAAGTGAGTATACCAGTATTTTTTTGATTTTGGGGATTTAGTCCTGGTGACAGATAGGTGCCATACTCTGGGAACCGGGTTCGATTCCGGTTTCTGGCATCACCCAAAATCAGTACAAGAATTCCTCCAATTTTTCAAGAAAGTGCTATCTCAAAAATAATGAGAATATTCAAGATTATTTTGTTTATATTACTGTGTTGCAAGATTGAGAGGAGAAGGGGTGGGGGGAGGGGGGGGCTGTTCTCTGCTCGGAGGAAACACCCAACCTGCAGCAAGTATCTGGCAACTCTTCGATCGAGTGAAAAACACATTCAAATTTTTTTCAATTTTCATTGGACTAAATAAGAGCCAAACACATGATGAGAGGTTTGTGTGGAAACAACAGACTATCCCTGTGAACTGATGGTTTTACAGGTACATGTTATTTTGTATCATTTAAAGGGACTTTTTACATGTATGTGGAATTGTTTACATTTTTGCTAAAACTTCTGCCAAATAGATAAATAAGATTTGATTGAGTTAGAATGAGTTGTGTTATTTTTATTCGTCTATCTGATAGACAGTAAAGAGCCGACATTCTTTAGTTTATTTCTACATTATGTAATCAGGACAATAAAACACATAAAAGTCATTGATTGGCCAGGCTGGGTGTTACAAGTAAGCAACGGCTCGCTTTGGAACCTCTGCTAGAAACTCCAGCCTAGTTGAAATTAAAAGTTAACATATCAGCTGCAGAAGAAGTCAATAAATTACAATAATTGTATTAAACTTGTCATTTAATGGTCTGTCAGGGGAAATAAGTTTACCAGTGATCATCCGATCACCTTCCCAATATGTGTACGAGTAACGACCCTAAAATGTCGGAATTTGGGGGATCTTGAATTTGCCTTCTAGCCAAGGTGCCCTTTTGTGTTTAATTAGCTACATGCAATGTAACGTATTGAGAGAGTCTATTTGATTGATACATGTACTAATAGCTGTCAAAGATCTAGTTTTACATGTGTGCCAATTACTGCATATCTATTTATAGTGTGGGTGGAGTCCCCAGGTTAATGAGGCACACTGTGATGGATTGGTATTTCAACACTAATCCTCTAATGATACATTGAATCTCCTTGGCTATCTCACTTACAGAGCTGACCAATGAGGATTCAGGTAACATTATTTTGAACCTAGCAACTAAAGAAGAAGAATAAAAAAGAATGTGTCTTTTAAGAATTTTTTAATTAGAATTACTGTAAATATATTACGAATGCAATAAACAGGTTTTGATTCTTGTGTTATCACCTGCCAAAATTCCATTACATGTATTTAATGTTAAGAGTTTTAAGGACTTTTTTTTTTGCAAGCACAAATTGTGATGAGGAGAATTTGGATACACAAAGTGTTAACTTTACATTTAACTTTACAGCTTTTGGTTTACACATATTACAGGCTGAGCAAATAACTGTGTATGACTGGGTTGTCTCAAGTACGCAAGGAGGAACAGGGCAGAAGTTCAAACATGTACAACAATTCAGACGAAAGACAAACACCCAGCAATTAAATTGTTATAAAGAATAACCAAAAATGGTCATACTGGACTAATGGAGGATCAAATAGCAGTCAAAGTCAGATTTCTACAGTTTCTGAGACATTCTCCATATAACAAGTATGGACAACAGCAACATGGTGAATTGACTGACCATGATGTGTTGTTTTTCTAAACATTGGGCATTCCTTTCTCTCAGTTAACCAGCTGTTTGGCCTCAGACAGGTACCTTCTTCAACCAATCTGCCAAAGCTGGTCTGATTGATTACTGCCAGCTATCCCTTCCATAGCAAAGAATTAACATTCGGTTAAATTAGAATACTTCTATAAGGGACATTGTCAGCTTTAATGAAATTCTTCAAAATTGAATTGAGAGTTGCCAGGTACTCGCCGAAGGTCAGTGGTTTCCTCCTCCACTGAACCTGGCAACACTGCTGTATTAGTGAAATAATCTTGAGTGCGGCTTAAAGCATCAATCAATCAAAATTTATTCCATGAGTCTAGTTTTTGTATACCTTTTTTTCAAAATCAATTCGGTGCTTGATACGTTATGTATATGTAGGCTAAGCATACAAAACTGGTGTAAATGTTTCCACAAGCTTTCCCTTAGTTTATGGAAGAGAGACCTGACCTTCTCTTGGTACATCTACCTGGTCTTAAGTTACCCATATAAGCTTACAACAAGAAGTGTTAGTCCTAGCCTGTGATCGTTTTACGTCGATTATTTCGCTTATATGGCAGCGTTGTCAGGTTTAGTGGTGAAGAAACCGAGCTTATTGCCCAGAAGAAACCCTCGACCTTCGGTGAGTACCTGGCAACTCTTCTACATACAGTGACCAAGTAAAAAATCCACTCAGAAATTCTCCAGTTTTTATTTTTCTGAGTGATTCGAATTCGTGCCGCATCGATGGAAGGTGGGACTGAGGGACGATCACTGTAACCCACTAGACCACTGAGGCTCCCAAGCCTGTGACCATGCGAAAATTGGGGAGCAGCCCCCCCTGGCCCTCCGTGAGTTACTGGCTACTCTTTCATGTACAGCAATCTGGTGGGTGCCATTTTGAAAATTTCCCTGAATATTCATGTACATTTGTACGACATACATGAGTATGTGTTTGTAGTCCAGCTTTAACTGGAGAGCTGGATGTCTAATAAAGAATTCTACCTTGTAATCCAAACCCTTTCTGATATTTATTATTTTTGTAGTCCTTGGAGGAAGCTGTTTGGTTTTTATAGGTCCAGTTTGAAATGGATACAGAGGCTCTATCTTCATCCCATCAAGGGTCAGTATATTGCTGGTAGATGGGGAGGAGATTCCCCATGCTGATTATCTTCCATACAAGATAAACATAACCCTCCTCTAGGGTTCTTTACATCTCCCAAACCACAATATGAAAGTCTATTTTCTAATGTAAAAACATTCTCCAGACCAGTCTTGAGCTACAACTGTAGATATATGAAGCTTACAAAATATTGACAATGAATGGCTACAACGAGTACAATCTATACCTGTCCATTGATGAATCATCAACAGGAAACCCAGTATGCACTTTTCATTTGAAATATTTTTACATGATGATTATTTAAACCTCAATAAAATTGTCAAAATTCTCTCATAATCAAACATCAGTGCAATTCATTTCATTAGTTGTTAGTACAGTGTCTCCGTCTAACATACATACATACATAGAAAAACTACATAGATACAGCTCTATACATGGGCAAAAAAATATCATGACAGGACAGGAGTCCTACAAAAAGTAGTTATAAGTTCATATTTTACAAATATCTTGTACTCAAATAAGAAGTTTCTATCCTTATCAGACTGAGATGAGAAATTGGTTACAGAAGCAGAGCCAAAAAGCTCCAAACAATGGATCTGATAAATACATCAGAAATATTTGACAAAAATGATTTGAATATTGTTTATTTGTTGTTGATATATGGTTGATTGATGTTTTACACTGCACTGGAGGCAATTTCCCTTATAAATATCTTATTGAGACGGTGCCAGATTATGCGGAGTAAGAAACCTTGATATGATGGAATGATCCAAGGCGACCAATCGCAGACAAGAAAGGCTTTGTGCTAATTCAATAGTTCTCAAAGAAACAACGCTTCCAAAAATGACAGTATTTAAAGACAGAACTTTTAATCTTTACCAAAATTACTAAAAGGACAATCAGGCCTGTGCTGTTTGGACGAACGAACCAAACGCGTTCGTCTCGCGCTTGTCTGAACACAATTTAAGACGACCGGTTTATTGGTTAGCCAAAATCCTGAGCCCGCTCTTCTAAACATTTTACCTTCTGAATTTATTAATGATCAGCTAAAAAAAAGTAAAAGAAAATAAATAAGGTAATCAAAAATGCATAAAAAAGTAAACTTAAATCTCGCTGTACCTCTAGCATTCAGGCTTCACCTTGGCTCAACTGCCGCGAATGTGACGTTGATATTTGGCTTGACTGTAGCCCAATGGATGGCTTTGTTTCGTTATCATGGCATTCAACTTGCGGCCAGTTGAGTTTTTAAAAACAAACGATGATGGAAAAGCCGAGAACGTAATTTGCATGGCGTGTAGTCAAAACTGGAAATTTGTGGAACAGGAGGCTAAAAGACGTAAACTTCGTGGCATCAGTTAAGGGTGTTAACTACGGACACCGGTCAAATCGCGAACGGCATTCGTCCGGAGAGTGTAGAGTTAAAAGTGTTGATATTTTCACCGTAGCTAAAAATTTTGTATTTAGGCATAACCAAAAAATTCTTTGTTTCAGGTAACACTGTTTCGAAAAATTAGGTAGCTTGTTAATGATTTTTTAACATACTTTCCTCTATTTTTTGGAAAGTGTGGAACTAAACTAGTCATAGTATTTTTTCTTGTACCACACTACTCACATTTAAGAAAAATAGAAGTATTTGCTTTGACATTTTAGGTTCTTAGTCTTACTTGGGTTTTATCAAAGTATTTCTGGTTTTATGCATTTCTCATTCATAGTAACCATTTTAAGCAACTTACAAAAGTGGCAAGAAGTTTACAGGTTATCCTAGGAGGAACACAAGTTATCTAAATTTCGCGACAGCATAACCCATTTTCAGATTTTCTAAAGTAAATTAGGAGGACCTCTTTTCAGGTTATCCCGGAAAATCTTACAGCACAGGCCTGACAATTATGAATATTGATAAGCGATGGTCTCGAGGAGAATGTAGGTTTTAAAGTTTTATTTATATTTTAAACCAACTACAAAGCAGGCCTCTGACTAAAATCTTTCCGATCCAAGCGATTTTTAAAAAGTATAAGGAATGCTAATTATAAACTACTAACTCGGAGCCATTTTTATTTGGTAACTGGTAGCTGAAACAGCACATTCCATTGGTTTACTGACAAGAACCAATGCATGAGCCGAGGGTTACGCAGACAGCGGCCCACAAGAACAAACCAAGGGTGGCATAAGGTAAAATCCACACAAACCACCAATGATTGGCTAAAAAATTTGAAGAAATAAGGCCTGCTACTGCTCCTAGATATAAATGATAACAGATTGCACCTACCTGGTGGGCATTGGTTTTCCCAAACCAGTCTTTGAAATATGAAATGACATCATTTGGTAAAGCTTTAGCAAAACTTTCCTCATTTCCATACTTCTGTAATAATCTTTTCAAATCCTCCATCATTCTTAAGGTTCTATGATAAGTGGATTTGTTGTTGGATTTATTATTGGTGACGGGTAATGGAGATGGGATGCTATCGTATGTACGGTCAAGTCGGCAATCTTTATGTGTGTCTGAAATAGAGGAGATGCAATACGCTACTTTAACAATTCCAAAGTAAACACTTTGTTTTAAAAGAAATCTAGGAGAATTTCAAGAGTTTAGTTTCAAGCTACATTTAATTATTTGGATTGATATTCAAACATGTTTGCATACAACCAGAAAAAAGGGGCAAAGTTTGTCTTTAGTCAGTCACTGACTGACATTGCAAGCTTTAAATCCATTCCCCCAGTACATGTTATATTTCAATCCATGTACATAGTGTTGCAATTTGGCATGGATTGCTAGAAATGGACAGACCTGCAATAATCCCATCCATTTGTTCTAAGGCCGCTGCCAGGACATCACTGGCCTCTCGGCCTACATACCCAGACATAGTTCTCTCCCCTGAGTCAATACAATTTCTGATTTCTGTTCAGTCTGAAAATAAAGAAAAACTAAGTTTAATTTTGATAAAGAAAATCCTGAGGACAACAGCTCATATAATATATTTAACAAAATAAAACTTTTTAATTATGAGGACAAATTTGAAAATTAAATGATTTTTTTCTTAATTTACATAAGTATCGATACCAAATAGTAATTCATAAAATCCACAATGTAAACAATTTTCCTAGTCACACTTTAAAGTGACATGAGCTGCCGAAATTCACACTTTTTTCATAATTTCTGATCGTCACGACAGTAAGAGGCTTTGAAGGCCATCGAAAAACTAAATGATTGGCGTTGGAATGAAGAAAATCCATACTGTATGTGCCCTGTACCAACCGAAAACGTGTTCGAAAAGTAGCAAAATTTAAATAACCGGGATGACCATTCATTCATTCTAAGCCAAAGTTAGTTCAAAACAATACTTTATCGTACATTTTCGGGACTAGAAGCATTAAAAAGCTTCTGAATTATACGTCTTGAGAAAAATAGCCGATAATTTCAACATTCTGTGTTTACGTCAAAATATCAACATTTTGGCAGCTCATGCCCTTTTAATGGATAATAATCCTGATCTATCATAAAAGAAAAAAAAATTTAATAAAATCTTTAATGTTCAGTTAAATTGATAAATGCAACACAAAAAACGATTTCACTAGTAAAATGAAAAAAGCTCTTATGATTGGGTAACCGTATAGAGGTCTAAATGATATATTGGTCTCCATGGTTATTTTAGACAGGAAGATTTTCCACGTGTCCCTGTGTTTTAGTGTTCATAAATATATAAGAATATACATGTTATTTAATTAATAATGTAGGATTCCAATCATCATATATAAAAGTATTCTTTATTTTCTTAAGCAGTTCATTCAGACAAGATATGAAATTGCTGACAGTAACATAAAACAACCTCGTTAGCATTTTTAACATGATTAATTTAGAAAAACAAAATGCTTCAACAGGTATGAAATTGCAACTTTAAAAATATAAACATAACAAAATTGTCACCTAGCTCCATAAGTTATTAAGTCTTCAACCCCAAGTCTGGTTATCCCAATGATATACTAAAAATACAGCCTACATACATGTACACTTGGATGCCTTCTCAATACAATACACTAGACTAGATTACCCTTCTAACATAAGTAATGTCTTAAATCTCTTCTAATTATTTGCCCAGCTCATCTCCAATAGTTTCAATCTGTGGCCTCAGTTAATTAAAGCCAGTCCATTGATATCACTGAGCCCTGGTGTTGGTTCATATGCTATGTAAATAAAGGATGATATCAACCTGCTGACTCACACCTACATGTATAGTACTAAAATTGTATCTCATATGACCATATAATAGCATTTCATTAATACTTACGAAGTGAATAGGCCTCAAAATGTGGGAGTCAAAATAGGACTCCTGGCCCCTTAAATAATAAAATCATCCTACAAAGTAGGCTATACATGTAGTGTATACACACAAATAAATAAACACTAAATGGGAATATAATGAAATTGGCCAGCTAAAATATATATCTTTATTGCTTTTAATCTACAGATAAGCATGGTTTGGTTTCAAATTGAAAACATTATTATTTATTTAACATGGATAAATTTACTTCAACTTTTTAAATATTAACTCTTACTTATTGTTGAGGAAAAAATATGGAGCACACTAAAAATATCACAAAATATTTGCTCTTTTTTTCTAGGACTATAAACATATTTCTAACTTAAATATTGGACAGGTTTTCTACTAGCAGAACAAAGCAAACCAGTCTGACTACATTTTTTATGTATATCCTATCAACCATAGGCTCCATAGCTATACATGTCGCCCCTCACCATGGAGTATGATAAAACACAACAGAGTTACTTCCCTTTGCAACATGGAGAGGGAGTAAATGAACAAAAAGAACATTTTCAGCAATTAGATAAAATGGGAATCAACAGACTATAATTTGTAAATCACTGAATGAAAAGAGAAAACTGTTGACTCGCATATATATGTATTTTGTTACTTACTGATGATGAATGCTACTTTCTTGGAAGCAATTCAATATTATTGAGAAGTTAAAAACTTCTTTCCTTTGTTTAGTTAAGTCCGATTTTGTCAACATTTAGAGTATGTCTTTCCTCTTGACAACCATGACAAATGTAAATGATCAGATAAAAATGGTCCTAATAAGACTTTCCTAAAAAAAAGGCTGAATGCGATGGTTTGACAATTACCCGCTTCCAGGAAGATGGTTATGAAGTAAACATCTAGTCACAGTTAGAAATAGCAAACTTTATAGTCCTTTATAGAGTCTCCTCCTTTATCTATTACTGTTGTAAAGACAATGGACTTAATGAATTGCATTGTATAGCGGCATGGTTTATGCGAAAAAATGTCATTATCAGCTAGGACTCCACTTTTCTCATGAACTCTTATGATGGCAATCTTACGATTGGTGTGCCGACAGATTTTGAACTGCTGAGAATTGATAGAATGATTCTCAATCTCTGAGCGACATTTTAGTTACCACTTTCAGGTGTCAATACTAGAGTATTCTATAAGCCTTATCTAGAAATCTGTAAGCACACTAAATAAAGTAGCATGAGCAGCCAAATATAAATAAAATATCGCTAAAACAGAATAAGCTTATTAATTGTGGGTTATTTTTATTCGAAAGTACAAAATAAGAGCTACATAAATGTAGTTTTATAAGCAGTAAAAAAGAAATCAACCAGTTTCCAGGCTATTTTCTATCGACTTAACAAATATTTTTTCTACTAATTTTCTATAGGGAGCGCAAGTCTCATAAGAATCATTACGAGATTTTGTGATATCCGGTGACAGGTCACGCCATTTAGAACGTTTTTGATGACGTTTCAATTCCATTTGACGTATTTTGTTCCATAACGTCAGATTTAAACGTCATATTGGAACGAACAACGCTCAGTCACATGCGCAATGCAGTGCCGGTGACAGGAAATATGTGGAATTCACACTTGACTTGCGCTCCCTATTAATTCTATTAATATAAATATTTTAAATGTCAATATCTTATTCTTAGATTTTCAGGATAATTCAAACGCTGAACTGGTCTATACAACCAGAATTTATGAAGAAAAAAACACAAATTTTGGTAGCCGCATTCGTGTGTCTCTATCCTGGTTTACTTACTTTGCCGGTCAGGTAGAATTCGGCAGCTCATGCCACTTAAAATTGATCAGTAAATACATGTATATTATTTTGAGCCTCAGGCCAGAGAAAATAATTTCCATCATCTAGTGAACATCAAACGTAGGCTAATTATTTAACTAAAGTCGAGTAACGTAAAGTGTAATGTTGAATTTGGATTTAAAGGCGAACACACAGCGTGTAACTGTAACAGTTGTAACTTGTAAGATATGAACTGATGAAATATGATCACATTGATCAGTGATGAAAAACTAAAAAAAAAAAAAAGATTACATGAATTTATTAACTCAAGATAGCCATTCTGGAAAACATTTTTTCGTCCTGGGTGTCATCGTCATAGTTATTACAGAAGATTAACACTGATACCTACCGTAACTTGCTTATTTTTTGTTTGAATATAGTCTGTCAATCAACACTTTTTCTCTCGGCTGGTGCTGTCAAAGTTGCTGTTCCCGCGAAAAGGAGTAACTGCCATCTGGCGAACGTTCTTCATATTCAGGGAGGTAACTCTCAACGGACTTTTAGAAAAATGACACCTGTATTACTACTTGTATCATCGGTAGGTTGAACAAAAATCAATGCCATCGCCTAAACTGCAATAGTTACTTTATTAGTAAATAGCTGGAAACCTCAAAATATTTCTAATTGATCCAAACACAGTTAATACAGTTCCATCTGAAATACAGTTCCAGCCTTTAGGCCTACACAGTTACAGCATATATATATATGCTTTACTATGCTTTGTGCAAAGTTTCAGAACCTGTACTTAAATATTTGCGAGTACATAAATTCTCAATGTTGAGGTTTTACAAATTTTTACACAGCAGCCGATTTTTCTAGGCTGAGAGGTCACGTGACTGAAACCCCTATATATAGGCCCTATATATTCCAATTTAGTCTTTCTTCTTTTGTTCATTTTTTATTCAATAATAGCTTTCAATTTTATCTATTTGCATTTCTTTTAATTGTTCAAGTAATCTCAACATATAAAATCGTTGTCCAACAATTTAACAAAATAAAACCAACACAGAGATAGGCTAGGTTTTGTATTATAAAACTGTTGAAGTACGGTAGCCATGCATGGCTTTTTGTATATATAAATGTATGATGACTAAAACACACGGGCACAGGGGAAATCTTCTTGTCTAAAATAACCATGGAGAAAAGGTCCTAATTGTGTTAAAAAGATGTATATCATTTAGACCTTTATACCCCATAAATTGTTGTAACAAACCAAACACATGATATTTCATTAGGTTGGAACCCTTTTGTAACACATTGACAATGGTTACGCATCTTAACTATGGCAAGAACATCGGTGGACTGAGATTGAACGGTCTTTCTGACGTTTGAATTAACATAAGCATCAAAATATTGGTGTAAACGCATACACCAGCCGATCGATCGATATACTAAAATGTTTTTAGAGGAACCAAGGCTTAACTTTAAGCTTTTTCCATGCCAATTTCCATTTCCACGAATTTCAAAATATTTTTCGATAAATAATCTATAGGCCTATAGAGTCATAAGTTTAAAAACACGTTTTACTGCATTTGGTGGAATCGAGTAGGGTGAGTTACCGATTGCTTCAACTTGGTGATGTCCCGGTGGCTCAGTCCCTCAGATTCCATCGAATCGCCGCCAAATAAGGGAAATGATAATGAGTGCGACGTAAAACATCAATCAATCAACTGGGCTATTGTCTCAGATTAATTAATGGCTCTCACTGTGGTTTTAATGAACACAAGAACTTTTCAGAAGAAGAATTTCTGTAAAACTTGAACGGTTTAAACTTAGGCTTAATCATCCTTTTAACAGTAGGTCTCTGATGACAAAAATCATCACAAAGAGGTTGTTGAGTATATCTGTTGCCTAGAAAATAGTAAGGTAACACTATATACAGATACTGAAACATTATATCTCAGATTTGACGATCTTGCATTGTCTCTGTTTGAGATGTTCCAGGATAAAGAGCATGTTAAAATACCCCGGAATTATACTAGCCTTTAACAATTTGTTGGCTGGGTGACTCGATCAGTAGGTTAGAGTGATCGTCCCTCAGACCTTCGATCGATGCGGCGCGGGTTGGAATGCCTCTCAAGGACCAAATCAAAAAATTGAATTTTCACTCGAACTCCTGGTAACGCAGCCATATAGGTGAACTAATCTTGAGTGGGGCGTAAAACATCAATCAACCAATTTATTAATAGTATTATACAAAGCGATATCAAAGTTAATGTCTGTCATATATTTTCTTTCTAACTAGTTATGGTCATGTTTTTTGCTGGATAACTCTGTCTTTGTGTTAAAAATTGTAATAAACGGCCTTTTTATTTCAGCCAATATCGTTGTGAGATGTCATCCCACAACAATGATTGGATAGTTGCATGATGCTCCAGTTACATACAAGAACATATCACGTAGGCATATGGGGTGTATCTAATAGAGTTGTTGAATGGATTCTCGAGAATATGAAACATATCCCGGAGGGAGTAACCGAGTACGTTAGCACCAGAACACACCTACCGAAATGTCTTTCAAATTGGATGGAGTCAATCAACAACGTGCTTGTATCATACTATAAATTATCATGTTTATCCTATATCTTTATGTAGCAGCTAACAGCTTTAGTAGTCACAAAAAGCACGTGTCTGAAATTTATATCGTCAAAATCAATGAACACACGAGCTTTCCGATTAAATCGAAGAGAGAAAGACATGATAAATTTGTAAGGGGAAAATACCAAGACAGAGATAAGCGTATCCGAGATCGATTGTCGAACTTATATTTTCTTTGTTATACATTTTAGTACATTTTGGTTAGAGATGGTCAATCATGAAAAAAAAAGGGAAAACCCATGTCACATTCTTTGGACAGAGTGGTATTCCAACCCTCGTTTTCACTGATTCACATTTAAATGTGAAATCTCAAGAGGCCTTATATCGGATCTTCTAAAGTTGTTGTAATCAGGAAGGAGTTCCTTTTTGAATGGTCTCCGGTAATCAGGCAGCAGTTTTGTTCTGAATTGTCACTCATAATCAGGAAACAGTTCCCGACTGAATTATCTCCAGTAATCAGGAAGCAGTTCCTTTCTGAATTGTCGCCAGTAATCAGGAAACAGTTCCCGTCTGAATTATCTCCAGTAATCAGGAAGCAGTTCCTTTCTGAATTGTCTCCAGTAATCAGGTAGCAGTTCCTTTCTGAATTGTCTCTGGTAATCAGTAAGCAGTTCCGGTCTGAATTGTCTCCGGTAATCAGGAAGCAGTTCCTTTCTGAATTGTCTCTGGTAATCAGGAAGCAGTTCCGGTCTGAATTGTCTCCGGTAATCAGGAACCAGTTCCGGTCTGAATTGTCTTCGGTAATCAGGAAGCAGTTCCCTTCTGAATTGTCTCCAGTAATCAGGAAGCAGTTCCGGTCTGAATTGTCTCCGGTAATTAGGAAGCAGTTCCCTTCTGAATTGTCTCTGGTAATCAGGAAGCAGTTCCGGTCTGAATTGTCTCTAGTAATCAAGAAGCAGTTGACTTCTGAATTGTCTCCGGTAATCAGGAAGCAGGTCCCGTCTGAATTGTCTTTGGTAATCAGGAAGCAGTTCCCGTCTGAATTGTCTCCGGTAATCAGGAAGCAGTTCCCTTCTGAATTGTCTCTTGTAATCAGGAAGCAGTTCCGGTCTGAATTGTCTCTGGTAATTAGGAAGCAGTTCCCTTCTGAATTGTCTCCAGTAATCAGGAAGTAGTTCCTTTCTGAATTGTCTCTGGTAATCAGGAAGCAGTTCCCTTCTGCATT
This sequence comes from Lepidochitona cinerea, assembly GCA_963971465.1. NCBI lineage: Eukaryota > Metazoa > Mollusca > Polyplacophora > Chitonida > Tonicellidae > Lepidochitona > Lepidochitona cinerea. Next base: position 27,981,773 of record OZ020553.1, read on the forward strand.
GTCTCTGGTAATCAGGAAGCAGTTCCCTTCTGAATTGTCTCTGGTAATCAGGAAGCAGTTCCGGTCTGAATTGTCTCCGGTAATCAGGAAGCAGTTCCGGCCTGAATTGTCTTCGGTAATTAGGAAGCAGTTCCCTTCTGAATAGTCTCCAGTAATCAGGAAGCAGTTCCTTTCTGAATTGTCTCCGGTAATCAGGAAGTAGTTCCGGTCTGAATTGTCTCCGGTAATCAGGAACCAGTTCCGGTCTGAACTGTCTTCGGTAATCAGGAAGCAGTTCCCTTCTGAATTGTCTCCAGTAATCAGGAAGCAGTTCCGGTCTGAATTGTCTCCGGTAATTAGGAAGCAGTTCCCTTCTGAATTGTCTCTTGTAATCAGGAAGCAGTTCCGGTCTGAATTGTCTCCGGTAATTAGGAAGCAGTTCCCTCCTGAATTGTCTCCAGTAATCAGGAAGTAGTTCCTTTCTGAATTGTCTCTGGTAATCAGGAAGCAGTTCCGGTCTGAATTGTCTCCGGTAATCAGGAACCAGTTCCGGCCTGAATTGTCTTCGGTAATTAGGAAGCAGTTCCCTTCTGAATAGTCTCCAGTAATCAGGAAGCAGTTCCTTTCTGAATTGTCTCCGGTAATCAGGAACCAGTTCCGGTCTGCATTGTCTCCGGTAATCAGGAAGCAGTTCCCTTCTGAATTGTCTCTTGTAATCAGGAAACAGTTCCGGTCTGAATTGTCGCCGGTAATTAGGAAGCAGTTCCGGTCTGAATTGTCTCCGGTAATCAGGAACCAGTTCCGGTCTGAATTGTCTCCGGTAATTAGGAAGCAGTTCCCTTCTGAATTGTCTCTTGTAATCAGGAAGCAGTTCCGGTCTGAATTGTCTCTGGTAATCAAGAAGCAGTTGACTTCTGAATTGTCTCTGGTAATCAGGAAGCAGGTCCCGTCTGAATTGTCTCCAGTAATCAGGAAGCAGTTCTGGTCTGAATTGTCTCTGGTAATCAGGAAGCAGTTCCCGTCTGAATTGTTTCTGGTAATCAGGAAGCAGTTCTGTTCTGAATTGTTTCTGGTAATCAGGAAGCAGTTCCCTTCTGAATTGTCTCCGGTAATCAGGAAGCAGTTCCCATCTGAATTGTCTCCGGTAATCAGGAAGCAGTTGACTTCTGAATTGTCTCCGGTAATCAAGAAGCAGTTGACTTCTGAATTGTCTCCGGTAATCAGGAAGCAGTTCTGTTCTGAATGGTCTCTGTTAATCAGGAAGCAGTTCTGTTCTGAATTGTTTCTGGTAATCAGGAAGCACTTCCCGTCTGAATTGTCTCTGGTAATAAGGAAGCACTTCCTTTCTGAATTGTCTCTGGTAATCAGGAAGGAGTTTCCGTCTAAATTGTCTCTGGTAATCAGGAAGCAGTTCTGTTCTGAATTGTCTCTGGTAATCAGGCAGCAGTTCTGTTCTGAATTGTCTCCGGTAATCAGGAAGCACTTCCTTTCTGAATTGTCTACGGTAATCAGGAAGCAGTTCCGTTCTGAATGGTCTCTGTTAATCAGGAAGCAGTTCTGTTCTGAATTGTTTCTGGTAATCAGGAAGCAGTTCTGTTCTGAATTGTTTCTGGTAATCAGGAAGCAGTTCCCTTGTGAATTGTCTCTTGTAATCAGGAAGCAGTTCTGTTCTGAATTGTTTCTGGTAATCAGAATGCAGTTCTGTTCTGAATTGTTTCTGGTAATCAGGAAGCAGTTCTGTTCTGAATTGTTTCTGGTAATCAGGAAGCAGTTCTGTTCTGAATTGTCTCTAGTAATCAGGAAGTAGTTCTATTCTGAATTATCTCTAGTAATCAGGAAGCAGTTCCATTCTGAATTGCCTCATGATATGTTCTACAGTGTTATGTTGTGCATGTTTCCTGTGACGAGTTTGCAGATTAATTTCTTAAATGCCTCCACAAAAAAACTATGCGTACACAAGGTCTACAGGGTCAAAATCCATCAATTGCTTATTGGTAGGCACTCAACTACTACATGTAAGGTCATATGGCGACTACAGTACCAACGAGTGAGTAAAACTTCAAGCTTCAAAACCTCGTATGGCGACACAATTACGCAGTTGGAGTGAGACATGGTATAGCAATAAGCTGGCTCGAACACAAAAAAAGTGAATTTTATATTGATGCAGAGGGAACTGTTCTCATGAAACCCATTCAGCCTATTAAAATCTAATAATCGGCTGGAATCGATTAAGTACAATAATCATTTAGCAGCTAAGGCCTAAGCCTATTTATGAAATAAAAGTACTGCCTTTTGATTGCACCGGTTTAACGCATTCACTTTTGACATGTCAAAGGTATAATTTTGAATGACATTCTGGAAATACAGACAAGGTCTTTGGAATCTCTAGCTAAGGACACCAAATATGGTTTTAAAAAATGTAAAAAAGTGAAAGAAAGGCATCAAATAGAATTGTCACATTTATTATTAAAGCAAGGGTGTATATTACAATAAAATGTCATGGACGGAGGCATGAAAAGACAGACTCAAGCGGTAGTTTTCTATAAAGATTTTAACACACAGTAGATATGTTGAAAAAGTCATAAAGAAATATGGAGAAAAATCACTATAAATAAATAAATATGTACATTTTACTAATCTACAATACGAATGACTATAAGTTATAAACAGAAATACATCTGGATTTGAGGATTAAACAACCCCAACAGTGTGGATTTCAACAAGAAACAATTTGTTGGATTTATGCCTTATATGGGGAGTGAAAAACAGAAATCAAGCATGCAGGGGAATGGTCCCAATCAACTAATCTTATACATAAGACTCATCAACATCTATACAAAGAAACCAGTTCCACTCTCGTATATCCGGTTTTTGCCAGAAAAAAAACCTAGTAAGTAGGTTAAGGCAACAATTTCATGTAAAATTTACTTTAAAAAATAAAAGTCAAACCTACAAGGTTTAACAATAATTGTCTATCTTTTGGACCTTTCATTCTGTTTCAAAGATGACATATTATAGGCAGCAGTGCCAGGAGTAAGTGAGTGAGTAAGAGAAGATTTATAATTGCTTTCAAGATTATTTCAGTCCTGTTGGGCCGATCAATGTCAATGATAGTATGAAGTATGGCAAAATGACAGTCCCCCCTCAAAAAGTTAAAATTTAGGTCTGATTATGAAAATATCTTCCATAAAAAACATGAATATCAAACAATCATCCAATAACAAAGGAAATCAATCATTCGTTAAGATAACTTATGGATAGGCAAAGTATTGAGCGACCTTTAAATGTGTAATGGTATTGGACGGATCACGGTTCTCTCCAACTATAAGGTTCAGGATATATGTCAGTCTAATTGTTTGTTTATGATGCCATTTGTAGGGTTTGTTGTATTTCCAAGAATACAGTACCGCCGGCGAAAGCAGGCAAATGCCAATGCAGTAATTTCGCATGAATTATCCTGAATTCACGTAAATTCTCACAGCTGGATGAGACTTAGTAAGCGGAGGGTAATATCAAATTTTGCAAGTAGTTCGGGCCGCCCGGTGAGGAGAGTATTTATAAGCGTGTCAGCTCCCGCCGTGACAATAAACAGATTATCGCCGGAGCCAGTCCATTCACTCCAACTGTCAACTAAATCGGTTTGTTGTACAAGATGACAAGATGTATTTAATCTCTTCAAGAAAAACATTATTTTTGTACAGATTTGTGTCAATTTACAATGTTTTTCAAAGCTTCTGTTCACCCGCTGTAATTTGTTGTTGTTGTTCTGTGTCAACGATGTGTAAATGAGGTCCGCATGGAAAACAAGACAGTGAACTCCGAATCTTTACGATGCATTAGAAAAAGAATTTAATAAAGAAAAACGTGTCTGATTCAACAGTTTACCAATTATTCTCATAAAATGTAAAGAAAGGAATGTCATCAAAATAATTAACAGATAAACCGTGCAAGCCGTTTTTCTTTTGCCTGACATCCCACATACTTTACGGAGCAGGCAGGACCAGGGACGCTTTGTTTTATCGAGCAACGTAGGCAATGTTTAAACTCATCTTAAATATCTACTACCTTTACGTTGATGTTCTGATATGTATTGGTCGATAAACATACCCAAATAATGTCAGATTATAAATTACTTAGGTAAAATATTTACCTTTTAATAGTGAATTGGCTATTTTGCCAAGTGAGTACCGTATGGCTGGTATTTCTCTAGGCATATAGACCTACGGTAATGGAAGGTGACCTTTATTTGTTGTTGCGAAATCCCAATATTTTATTTAACGGTCGATATTTTACAAACCCTTAGCATTGCGATTAATATATTTCCTTCTCACTGCACATTTTGATGGATGGACAATTAATTTCAGTACCGACATGAATATAGTATTTTTTATATCACCGATAGGTCTAAGACTTTCTATATTTATTATGAGATTCAACAGTATTACATGTAGTTGTCTGGTTTATTCACCTCTGTCACTCATGCGAGCAGAGTTCAGTTCGTATATTTACAGTTTCTTAAGTGCAGGGTTTCAATCGTTTTCTAAAATAGGCCCTACAGACAGTGAATCGAAAGTTCATCCGAAAATGAAACCATTCAGACACTAAGAAAGAAAGCCTGGTAAATAACAAATAATTCACTGAATCTGGATAAACTAAAAATCAGTCTAAATAATTTGCTGTGCAGGAATTATTTGTTTGATTGTGTACAATGTTAGGTTTGGGTGGGTTGACTGTACCACATGTCTACTGTCAGTCGGTCACTGAGTAATGCTCTAAAAAGTCAACTAGCAAGAAGGTTGAGTTATTTGTGACATTGTATAATTTATTCATTTCTTTTTATTTGTTTTGTTTTTCTTAGGTCAATGTCTGAGGTGGCATATCGTGCACATCAGAATGATGGACATGGAAGTGTACCAAAATATCGTGGGCAGACTACTGCAGGAGTACTGACATATTGACCTTTCGTTTGTTTGTTCCATATTTTCCATTTAATCTTCTGCAATTTAACAATATTTGGTTGTATTTCCAGTCCGTGTCCTCATGGAAGACAAACAGGAGCAACTAATTCTTGAAATACGTACCTCTGGAGGAGTCTAAACCTGCAGATTGTAGAAGCTGTAACGATGGCTGTAGCCAGCTATGGAAAAGAGTCTGGATTTAAACAAAATATAACACCATGATTTTTGTATCTGTTGTTTATTGAATGTTATTTATTAAATCAAATAACCATTTGAAGACTGTACATACTAATGTTTTATCAAATAAATATATATATACATTACGAGGCATGGTGTATATTAAATGCCGACCTTGTAATAATGAAGAAACCAGGAACAGTAAGTATTTTGATTTGATGTGAAAAGCATAGAAGAAAATCAACAACTTCAGTGAAAAGAATGCTAATATATGAAGAGGAATGAATTATGGTAGGTATAAGCTGTTGAGACTCCAGGATTAACACGAGGTATAAGCCCATAAATACCCCCGCCCCCTCCCCCTCCCCTCCAGCGGCTTCTTGATAACACAACCTGTTGAGAAAAACACAAAAGATTATCATTTGATTTTCTGACGTTTAACCTCACATGGGTTATTTGAAAGATTCAGAACTGTTACATCAACTTTCTCCCGGATTCCTTCCACATTAGTTTATCGTAATTTACTTTTTAAATAAATGCTGTGTTATAAACTTGCTCAATCGTCAAAATAAGAATTTAAATTCAGGCGAAGGCCTAGGATGAAAAGATGTATGTATACGCTAAAACAGTTGTTATAGAAACACCAGCAGAGATATTTCCTTTATTTCTGTAAGTCACAACAGCAAAAGGGCGAACGCCTACCTTTTTAGCGAGTTTCTTCCTCTTATTAGGCCGATAATGTCCGAGTCACCATTCCAGTTCAGTTTGTTTCTACAACTTGTATTTAGGTCAGAATAAAAAAAACACTCGTATAAAACAGATAAATGATAATGGTCATTCAAAGACTAAACGGAAAGAAAAAATATATTTTATTTTCATATTGTCCTAAAGACATTGCTAAAATTCATTGATTGACTTGTTGAGTTGTCTAAACCTTATGCATTTATTTTATATTCACGCATTTAAAAAACAAACCAAAAGAAAAACAAGTCTTTGAGTGTCAACAAATGTTCACAGTCTGAGTTCAAACTACAGGAGGTTGATTGGTGAACAGTAAAGCAAAACCTAAAGATCGTCAACACTCTGCTGATATTAGTTATGGTAATTATACATAACCAGCAGCCTTTCTATAACCACCGTTGCTTGATTGACCTTCAGGAATTATTTTTGAGAAATGTGAGTACTGATTTAACAACATAAATGTAAGAGGGTATTCATACAGTCGCATGCTATGATTATTCAAGGGGTGAAGGTAACTAGCGCCAACCGCAGGGGTGACTTGTGTTCAGTAATCAAGTGACACGCTCTGCAGGAATCCATTGAAGCACCGCCGTCTGCCTGTCCCAGGGTACAGTAACTGCGCATTTTACGATGGTTTGCTAAGTAACAAAAATAACATCAAGGTTAACATTTCAAATCAAATGTTGTTCAAAGTATAACAAGAAGTAGATAATCACTATCGGGTAACTTTTACAGCGACAAAAACTTAAAATAAAGCTTACAGAACACATTTCATACGGGACTACGTTCATTAGCGGACTCTGTTAAGACCGTGAATAGGCCCTTTTCAATTCTCGCGAAACGGATCGAGGGCCGTCCGTCGAGTCTTTTCGCATGAAATTTGCCTGCTTTCGCCGACGGTACTGTACCAGTTCTGGGTGTTCACTGAATGAAGTTTAGATACATGGTTCAGGAGGAATGCTTTGTTGTCTTGCAGATCGATCTGTTCTGGTTGATTGATTGGTGTTTTACGCCGCGCTCAAGATTATTTCATTTATATTTTCTGGGCCGACTTAGCATTGAGAATGAGACATATATTAGATCTGTACGATGATTTATGGATGGTTTATTGTCTAGCAAGAAACACCAGTTCTGGACAGACAAAATAGCATTGAATGACACCTGTTTTAGATATGAGATGGGGTTTACCAGAAATATCAGTTCTGTACGATGAGATATGGATGGTTTATTGTCTGGCAAGAAACACCAGTTCAGGACAGACAAAATAGCATTGAATGACACCTGTTTTAGATATGAGATGGAGTTTGCCAGAAATACCAGTTCTGTACGATGAGATATGGATGGTTTATTGTCTGGCAAGAAACACCAGTTCTGGACAGACAAAATAGCATTGAATGACACCTGTTTTAGATATGAGATGGAGTTTGCCAGAAATACCAGTTCTGTACGATGAGATATGGATGGTTTATTGTCTGGCAAGAAACACCAGTTCTGGACAGACAAAATAGCATTGAATGACACCTGTTTTAGATATGAGATGGAGTTTGCCAGAAATACCAGTTCTGTACGATGAGATATGGATGGTTTATTGTCTGGCAAGAAACACCAGTTCTGGACTGTCATAGCCCGTCAAACAGATGGCACGTCCAGCAGAGTCTATAAATTGACCACCGGCTAGCTGCATATCTGTTATGCCCTGTGAAAACTTGTGCTGTATCTGAAACATACATTCAAAATGATAAAATATTATAGACAAAAAGATATATATACATGTAACGCGCGCCTTTTTTGTCTGCTTTGATGGACTATTATTTATACATGTAGCTTATCTGTAGATCATACTGATAATCTGTTAAACAAACACAGGTTGCACATCAGAAATGAGGAACCAATCAAACTGACATTAACAGGTCACGTCAATGGATAAACCAAAGTGATGGTGATGACTGGGGGCAAAGTTCACACAATGAAATTAGATCTAATGGAAACTGCAGATCTTATAGAGGCAATTCCAAAGATGATGGTTACATGTAAATCTAGTTATTTTTGCATAGCAGCTTCATATTTATTAATTATCAGAAATCCGAGGCAGTGTCTCATGATTTACTACAAATCTTAGTGAAATAAACTTGAGAAAAACATGACCTACCTCAGGTATTGCTCCAGGTGTTAACTGCCAGACTCGAACAAAAGCATCTTCACTGGCAGACAAAACCTACAGAGGGAAAAAAAAGGTGAGGTTTGATTCAGCTTACAAGTCCTCCCAATATATGATATTCTATTCATCAAATATCGTGTAGTTAAATACATGTACTTTCAAAAGTTATAGATACAAGAAAAAAAATCAAAATTAGATTTTAACAGTCTAGTTGAAGTCAAGCTTCCATAAACTTGGATGATGTTTATATGATGTTTACTAATGGCTTACCAATCCCGTATCCATAGCAACATCAAGAGCATTAACCCATCGAGCATGTGCGGTGATCTCAGCTGCTATAGTACCAGAGGTCATATTAAATATCCTTATATGACCAGAGCCATAGCCAGCTACGATTATATCTCTCCAAACACCCAGACATGAGCAAGGGGAACTGATATAGAAAAAATATGCAAATATGAATGACCCTTCACAGCTTTGCAATGAACAATTAGTGGAAAGAAGCTTAATGTTAAAGACACATGAGCTAAAATACGGGTACATTTGTGTTGAAACAGAATTAGCTTATTGTTAGTTATATTAAGGAAAGAGTGTAACATAGAAGGTTTCCATTGATAGAGTTCTGGGAAATGTACATGTAAGGTATGGTAGATTCTATAAGCAAAAATAAAACTCAGAATTCCAATTTCCATTGCAGCTCTATCCTAGCTTATGGAATTTTCTGGCAAGGTATTGGAAGGCTGACTTGATTGGGATTGTTGGGAACCTAGGCCATGTCTTAAAAAGCTGGTTTAAAGATACACATTGGATGTACTAGTTACAACTGGGGTGTAAGGTCTTTAACACAGATGTTTAAGGTACAGCAGTTTTGTAAGACACAGGGGTTCCCATCGATAACCAAAACTGAAGTGGTAATGTTGCTGTATTAATGCAATAATAACCATTGTTGTGATGAACAATATGGCAATGTTGCTAAATCCGTACAAAATTGGTGCTGTGAAAACCTGTTAACAGTAATCTCCTTTAATAAATTCTGTATTGAAACTGCTAAAAATGTTGGGTTTCCCAAATTCAGTACTTACCCTGAACCTTTTATCCTGCAAGATTGTTTAAAATTTTCATTTGAAGATTTCCACACAATGATAGTGCCATCTTCATCACTGCTAACTAAACTGGTTTTAGTTGAGGTTATATCACATATTGGGAATTTGTGACCTGCGAATGGATTGTTCAACAATTATGATAACAAAAAGGTAAGATGATCACAAGAAATTGACAAGATGTGCACAGTTCCATTCAGATACAACAGAGCCTGGGTTCATCTCAGACAACACTAAAGACCTAAGTTGTCTCAACCAATGAAGCAAGACGTAGAGGATAAGGAATCAAAAACAGTTTACAGTATGTGTCACAAGTTTGATCTCAATGGGCAAGTCATTTTTGGTTAAAGAGGGGTGGGGGTATTTAGCCTATAAAAGCAATTGAATAAATAATCACTCAATTGATCAAGCCAAGTGAATTCAATCATACGATCATTCAAGCCAAACATAAATAGCAAATCAATAAAATCATATGATCACAAGCTATACAGCCAGGCCAATCATATATCACAAAGCAATCAAACCAAATGTTTACTCAAGCTATAAAGCCTGGTCAAACATAAATCACCTATCGATAAAATCAAATGCTTACTCAAGCAAACATCCAAGCCAAACCTAAATCTGTGATCAATCTAATCATATGACCACTCAAGCTATACAGCCAGGTCCAAACATAAATTATAAAACAATCAAAGAATCAACTTCTACTAATATTAAAAATTTTACGAGAATGAGTTTGTCACTTGATTGGCCTTACATGTGTGTGGAAGAGTTGTTAGATATTGTTTGCCTATTGTAGGGGGTTCCCTCTCCAGCAAACCTTTCAACGACAATATGAGAAATAATCTTGGGTATGGTACAAAAACATCAATCAATCAACCAATTGACGTTCAAATAAGTTACTAAGTTACCTTTTAAGGAGTTCTCCATTGTGACATTTACGCCTCGTGAGGGAATTTCAAACATTAAAATATCTCCAGTGTAAGTACCTACAATCACAAACAGGTCAAGTTTTCTTTCATCAATCACAACAACGTCTGTGCATGTAAATGTTCGTGTCATCGATAGAATCAGTTTTTTTATTATAGAATGTTGCCTTTTGTAAAAATTGCTTAGACCGCATTTTATTTATTGTCATTAAGTAAATTCTTTAAGTTAAACAAACCCTAGAAATGTTTGCCAACCTTTGTTCTGACTCAAACGCACCAAAAGAATGCCAATAACATGAAAAAAAAGTATTGAAAAAATAAAATAAAACCTTTTTTCCTAGCCACACACTTTTTAAAGTGTGTTACAGTAAACACAAATATTCATTTGAATGGCCTGCCCATGGGAACAGAATCTTTTTTACACTTACATATAACTCAGCATCTGAACTCTTCTCAAAAACTTGATCAGTAAAAAGGGCACTATGCGCAAAATTCAGAGCTACAGTTATCAAAGATACAAAAGTATGCTTCTATACTTACCAACACATACATTGTTTTCACCAAAGCCACTAATACCTCTGGCAAATGTTGATTCTCCTGAAATATGTTCAATAGTTTTCTGTATTCAATCTTGAATATAGCAAAAATTCTAATAATATAAGAGAGAGCAACATCCCAGCGTAAAGCAAATTTCAACAGTATCTCCTAACTGTGAAACAAACGAAATTTCTCTCCATCGTCAAACATATTTTTAACAAATTGTGTAGAATATTATCTTAGCTTTAGACAAATATATATTTCTCTTTATATTAAATTTTTGAAGAGAAGAATGAAAGCCTACCCTCTTCCTTGGTGTCTGTCACACTTACAGCATGCCAGTGCAACATAAATGCTCCATCGCCCTCATACATCTGAATATAAGTTATGAAAAAACAAAATGAACATTAACTTTGGAAAATCACAATATACATGTATGCAAATGGGAAAGCATACTTTATGAAATTGTCTATATTCCCTTTAATAAACCTACATGTACATGCATCAATAGAATTTTGCAAAGTGTCTGGTCTTGCTTTAAGGGTTTCTGAGCAGGGCTTAAAGCTGGTTTGTGCTTAGTTATGAACTCGTTATATTTGAAAAAACATGAGTTAAAACGAATCAACCTTCGCGTTATTTCCCTGGTACATGTAGACAAAAAAAAAAGTGAGGAGGAAATATAGATATTTTCCGGAATAACTACTCCGAAAAACTTGTCAAGAGTGACGTCAAACACAATCTTTGATGTGTGCAAACTGCCACAAAAGACGCACAAACGTAGCAGAAATTGTGTATTACATGTACGTCACTCACCACTGTGAGGGTACCTACATAACGGTGGTCGTGTTTGACGTCATATGTGACTGAGATAATTAACTTTCCCTTCAAGCATTGTAGGGTGGCATATGTAGCATTTGATTTTTTGTGGCTCTTGTTGGTCAGACTTGTAAAGTACATATTCTACAAAAACCTTTGGAAGTTCATTCCACTTTATTTTATTTTAGCCTTTATACATGTACAAGCAGATTATTGGTTATATTTTGGGTACACTAACCCTAAACTTGTGTAAAGTAGGCCGGGTTGGTAAAAAACACTTTATAATTCAGAGTATATCTTTAATTTGAATCGATTTATGTAGAACCTATATGCCAACTTATCCAGGCCATCGGAGAAACATGGTATAAAGTAGGCTAATACTTCAATGAAAATACATGTAGGACCTTTAAATTAAATGGTAACAAGGCATCGCAAACGATACAAATCCCCTCGCGTGCTAACACAAGAACTCTGACGCAAAATGGGGGGTGGGGATGAAGTTTGGTCAGAACCCATTTAAAAATGAAGTCCCAAAAGCGGTGACGCGTTAGAGGTATTGCCATGCTGGACCAATAGATGATGTTTGGTCAGGATCCGTTCAGAAATGAAGTTGCAAGAGCGCTGACAAAGATTTTCTATAAAAAGTAACGCTGACCTTGACCGTGGCACCCTGAAACACGATCTGGTTCGAGGTATTCCCATGCTGGACCCATATAGGGAGTTTGGTCAGGATCCATTCAGAAATGAAGTTGCAAGAGTGATGACAAAAATTTTCTATAAATAGTAATGGTGACCTTGACCTTGACCGTGGCACCCTGAAACACGAACTCGTTCGAGGTATTCCTATGCTTGACTCATATATGAAGTTTGGTCAGAATCCGTTCAAAAATGAAGTCGCTAGAGCGCTGACAAAGATTTTCTATAAATAGTAACTGTGACCTTGACCTTGGCACCCTGAAAAACGAACTTGTTCGAGGTATTCCTATGCTGGACTCATATATGAAGTTTGGTCAGAATCCGTTCAAAAATGAAGTCGCTAGAGCGCTGACAAAGATTTTCTATAAATAGTAACTGTGACCTTGACCTTGGCACCCTGAAAAACGAACTTGTTCGAGGTATTCCTATGCTGGACTCATATATGAAGTTTGGTCAGAATCCGTTCAAAAATGAAGTCACTAGAGTGATGACAAAAGGTGAACATACGTACGTACGTACTTACGTAAGTACGTACGTACAAACGCAACGCTATATCCCTCCCCGACTTTCGTCGCAAGGGGATAATAATGGGTTAATCATTCATTAGATTAAATTTGCATCCTACATGTATAACTTGTATAAAGGTCTAAATGATATACTTCTTTTTAACACAATTAGAAACTTGTCTCCATGGTTATTTTAGACAAGAAGATTTTCTCTGTGCCCGTGTGTTTTAGTGATCATAAATATAACCCGTCTTACATGCATCGTAAATGTATAATATATGTTATTAATTGACTGTGCCCGAATACGACCTTCGCGGTCGGGTAATATCAGCAGACGAATGAAGTTTGTATTAGCCGTAGAGCTGTATTGGCCGAGTTCAAGTCATATTGGCCAAGTTCAAGTCATATCGGCCGAGTTCAAGTCTTATCGGCCGAGTTCACGGAGCGTGACTGAAAGACATCCCAGAGTTTGACAGAAGCAGACGACAGATGTTGATATCAAAATGTCTACACCAGAGCCCGTTGTACAAGCTCTTATTGACGGGATATTAGTCAGAGTTGGAAGAAAAAACTACTGTAAGTGAATCCGATTGCCGTTTTAGAACAGTGAACGAGGAAGAAACTTATCCAGGAACAAAAAAACATAGAGTGCAAAAAAAGGTTGGACGTCAATTTGTTTAAGTCATGGATTTAATGTTCAGTGGGCGACCTCCTGTTCAACTTGACAGCTTGCATAGAAATAACTTCTACAGTCTATTAAATAAAATATTATGAATCAAGTGTTTTTGTATTGCCTTGGTATTGACCTGAGGGTGGCCATATTGGCTCGAGGCCGCATTGATAGACTGTGGAAGTTATTTCCATTCGTTTGTTGGGTGCCTAAACAATTTGACATCCGACCTTGTTTTGCTCTCTGACAGTCTGTGTTTTTGTTTTTTTGTTCCTGGATAAGTAGAGAAGTTTCTTCCTCTTTCACTGTTCTAAAACGGCAATCGGATTTACTTACAGTAGTTTTTTCTTCCAACTCTGACTAATATCCCGTCAATAAGAGCTTGTACAACGGGCTCTGGTGTAGACATTTTGATATCAACATCTGTCCTCTGCTTCTGTCAAACTCTGGGACTTCAAATGTTAACAGCGTCTTTCAGCAGCACTCCGTGATCTTGGTCAATATGACTTGAACTCGGCCAATGACTAATACGAAATTGATTCGTCAGATGATATTACCAGACCGAAAAAGGTTGTATTTGTGTAATAACTTGCACAGTCAATTAATAAGAAGAGATACAAATGCTTGCTGGTATCACCCAGCAGGAATTAGACAAGTTCATATAACTTGCATAAGAACCAGTTTGAAAACATACCTGAATGCCTCTCTGAGATGTTAAAACCAATATCGTTTTGATAGGTAACTCCACCCATTTTGCCTGTAAAAATATTGATAATGGGGACACATCCATATTACCGGTAATATTACTGTATTAATAACAGTTTGGGTACATATGAATTACAGATTGCACCAACATTCAAATTAATTGACATTTAGATATACCAACAACATTGTAATCTGCACTTATATACTGTATCTTCCTGATCAACAAGTAAGTAACACAGGAAAGAGACACATGAGTGCGGCTATTGTGGGTAGTGTAGGTGTAACCTTGTTAAGTTTAGCTGTTCAATGTTTAATTAAACAAATTTTGGTTTAAATTCATTATATTCATATTTTCCGGGACCTCATTTTGGACAGCACTTCTTTGGTTTTTAGGATTTTAAATCTAAGGAAATTTAGGCCTTCAGCACTTGGGTGTAAATACTAATCAAAATAATATTAGTGGGCCTAGTCAATAAGCCGCACCCATGTGTCTCTTTCCTGTGTTACTAAGTTGCCGATCCATATGTCAAGCTAGATAATAAATTAATTCAACAAGTTAAATCCGACCCGTTATCTCCATTCGGATATTTCATTATTTGCTAGTCGTCGGGCCTGACGACATAATCAAATTCAATATCAGATTATTAAAGTTAAACAAGGAGGTTGGTAAGGAATTCACTTTTGGTGAATTAGACATGTTGTTACTGTTAGATAATAAATTTGGCAACAGAGTTCGAAATTCCTTTTTTCATTTGTCCAATTTGGTGTCGACAATGACTGACAAAAACAATCAGAAGTAGACTCTTTATGAAGACATTGTGGTTACCAAGGTTACCTGCATAATCATCACAGTACTGTATGTTGCTGATGGTTCCTTACAAGACACCTGTCGATGTGTGGCCGTCGAACCGTCAGAAGAGGCAGAAATTATGTTCACATCAGATTTATGTACCACGGCATAATTCAAAATTTGTTTCTCACTGTTCATCAGAACAGATAAATTATTACACAGTGCTGAAGTACTGGCCTTGGCAGTGAGAGATTTTTCGCGACGATACATTTTGCGTAAAATATATTTTTTTGTGGCTGACACTGACAGTTCTCAAGCGTCACTCTCCGTTGCATAGGAAAGTCTGCGCATGGGCTACATTTCGATGTTAAAGTTGCCTCCCCTTTTATCCAGAAGTTCAGGTTTGTTTTTGAGAGAGAGAGAAAAAAAAGATTTTATTTACAATTTGGAAGCAAAGAGTAACAAGTATTGCACTGAGGCTTTGGAATCATATTTCTTTGATTCCACCTCGATTGGTGAGGTATTTTCGAAAAAAATCAGGGGAGATAAGTGCCCCTTCACAACCAGATAGTTTACATTTGAGAAAATGGAGGTTCTCGACTCGGATAAATCCCCAGAACGGGATACAGTATCTAAAATATCTGAATACCTCGATAGATCATGTACACCAACACATGTCATCGTCCAGCGGCAGTTGGATGATCTAATCCTCTCTCAGAAAGCTGCAGCGGACCGATCTAGAGAAGAGGTAGATTCAGCGACATAGGATTGATTTACAACAACAACATCTGATTATCAGAGAGGGAACTGCTCACTAGTCCGAAGGTTCAGTGGTCCGAAGGTTCACTAGTCCGAAGGTTCACTGGTCCGAAGGTTCACTGGTCCGAAGGTTCACCGGTCCGAAGGTTCACTAGTCCGAAGGTCCACTATTCCGAAGGTCCACTAGTCCGAAGGTCCAGTAGTCCGAAGGTTCACAAGTCCGAACATACCATATAACTATATTCGGAGCTACTGATTTACAGGTAGATAAGCATTGAGGCGCATTATAGCAAAATCGAAGGGAGTAATAAACTGACATTTACCATTTTCGAGAAATGAACGGTTGAAGTTTGACAATTTCCCAAAAAGTGAAGCTGAGAAATCGGCAAAAACGTCTGAGACAAGGAAAGACTAGTAAGAGATACTGTCTCGTGGGAAAACGATGCCGAAGAACTATCATAGGGTCTGGGTAGACCTATATTGTCGTTTGGAGGATTATATCGTTCTTCGGACTAGTGAACCTTCGGACTAGTGGACCTTCGGACTAGTGAACCTTCGAACTAGTGAACCCTCTCATTCGGACTACTGAACCTTCGGACTAGTGAACCTTCGGACTTGTGAACCTTCTTACTAGTGAACTCGTTTTTCGGACTACCGAACCTTCGGACTAGTGAACCTTCGGACTAGTGAACCCCTCTCATCAGAGAACCACCTACATGTAGTCCACAATATGTTGAGTGGATTTAAGTTATTCTGATACGGCCGCACGGCCTACAATACCACGTCAACATTGGGTGCATTTGAAAAATCTAAGAGTTACTCTCAGAATTTAAAAAACTGATAACTGGAAATTTTTAAACACTACGGCCCACGGGTATCCGATCAGGGTGCGAATATAGAATACGTCCGTCACCTGGAACTTACAGTAAAACACATAGTTTCCTTTCAAATATTCTGTACAATACCTTCAGGAACTCCCTAATCGGAAAATCCGTCTTTACTTGCACAAAATTCGCCTACATTTACTAAATTCGCCGATTTCACTCTACACACTAGCAATTTCAAACATTCGCCTCGCCATCTCTGCTTCGTTTAATGCATGAGACAGGACAATGTACGAGCTTGTCTCTCCGTCAGTGTTCAACTTCACTTTTTACTGTGACTTCAGTCTTATTTCTTTTTTAATTTATGTTCGTTATCAAAAATTCATAAAGAAAAAGAAAACTCGGGGGGTTATAGGGGGGCTTGCCTCCCTGACGACTAAATAACATATTTACGGTGACCGACCATTTCTCGCCCGTAGGCCTACACTACAGTAGGCCTACCGGTACACATATTTCCTTTTTCATTTCTTCTTTATTAAAAATTAATTAAAAAAAGAAAAAGAAATCTTGGGGGGTTCTAGGGGGGCTTGCCCCCCTGACAATCATAAAATATTTACGATGACCGACATTTTTTATTGACTGAAGAAGTTTTCAAAGTGACGGACGTATTCTATATCCTGTCCCCGATCAGTTATCGTACAGAACCAATTATCGTACACCCAACACTTATGCATCTTTAACCCAAGCGATTGGGTTTTCCCGTCGATGACAGCCAGCTTACTCATTGAGGCATCTTCTTGCAAAATTTCAACCTCCAAATATTAATAGAACTTTTTATGAAGTTACATTTGTGATGCAAGAATAGTCGCCTTTGGCCTTACAAAAAGTAAGATGACCACAGGGGATAAATCCATCACCAAGTGAGGATAAAATCATTGAAGAACTGTAAGCACCAATTCAAAACCCTAAAATTGAACCTCCTGTCACACTCTTGATTGACTCAGTTGACCTTTGCTCTTTCATATTTGGTAGATGTCGCTTCCATTTTCTCCAACAATTTTAACCTCATTTGGACAAACATTTTTCTCCGATTTTCTCCTAATTGAAACAACACAGCTGGTTGAAATTTTCTGTGTCTCCCAATCAATCTTTTAATTTGCCACTGACACCTAAAAAGTATAATGCATATATTTTTGCCATGGACTATAGGATTCTCTCCTAATCAAGATTACTTACTGGTACCGGCCAAATATTAGCATATGGATGATGTTTTTTAGGTGTGAGAGGTAAAATTAAAAGATCGATTGGAATGAAAATTTCAACCGACTGTGCTGCTTCAATTTAGAGAAAAAGAAAAACTTGGTGATTTTCAACTGGCCAGCACAACATCCATATATACTTTGGCCCTAGAATTTACATATTTCCAACATTAATTCACTTTATTTTGAATCCATTTGCTCCCTCAGCAATGGGATGATTTAACATACTCTATAAAACTATACATATACATGCACATGTAGCCTACAAGATTTCTTCCTTGTGTACAGTACATGCAGTTTCATTCCTTTTCATTTTGTATTGATACTAATTACATGATGTATCATACGGTAGCTAATGCTCAAGTAATTATAGTATGCCCCAAGAGTTTTCTCTTTATGTTTGACAGGAAAACTGAAGAATTTATTTGATTTTTCCAAGAGCATATTTTAATCAGCTTCCACATTTGAATTTAAGAACATTCTCCAGAAGCGTTACTTTTCATTATTATTTCTTTCAGACAAGTTTATCATTACGAGACAACTTTGTATCCAGGGATCTGTATGATCAGACGCTTGCAGATTTAAAGGTCAGTCACAATAGTTCTGTTAAAATCAAATTCCATAATGGTCTGAACATTGTTTCGGTTTTGAAACTCAAAATTTAGATTAAGATAGACAATTCTTACAGGCTATCTGACATATGCCGATGAATGTGGCTGATACCAATTGCAAAAAAGTCATTCATGGTAAATATCGGTAATTGTGATTGTCTTGCTAAACATACAAAATTTATATATTACTTACTTTCGGTGACTACCATTTAAATAAATTTATAGCTTGTAGAATCAGAGATTTAAATACAAGGGAACATTTTTCTCAAGATACATTTTTTTCTTTTGTTTCATTTTATAATGATTTTTTCTTGAACACTTTTTTTCTTATATACATTTTAGATAATATACATGTAACTCCAATATACAAAAAGAGTATCATTATATGTTTCTAAAGTAAATATTTTATTTGAACTGTTTTGTTTTTTGTAGCTGGAGAGGGAACAAAAATATGTCAGTCGGGTGGAATATGACAATATTAAGAGAGAATTGGAGGTACATATAAAACATTGCTAACTTTTATTTTCTTTTTTTGTCAGTTTCTATTATGCTGCTTAAATGATCCATTTAATTCATTATTGTTTGTGGGATGATTAAAATCAGTTTAATTTCCAAATCATCTTTGTGTTTTCTATGGGCCTCAAAAGAAAATAGACCAAAAATAAAAACAATGATGTGTTTAGTGTTGCATGACAAAACCTTTTCTCCAATGCTTTCTAATTTTATTTTTAAAAGCTAAATGGTAAAACTCAACCTAGTATGAAACCAAAGTCATAGATATTAATAAATACAAAGTTAACTAAACTTGTTTATCGTTTCTTGTAAAAGTTGTATGTCTATTTCAATGTTGAAACAGGAAGAAAAACTCCAAAGTTTTAAATTGAAAACTGAGCTGGAAGATGCTACAGAAAAGTTAGATTGTGCCCTGGGTCAAGTGGAACTACTAGAAAAACAGCTGGAAAGAGAAAAGTCTGCTTACCAAAAATCGTAAGTTGGTGTGATTAAATTTTAATGAATTAAGCAGACTCATCTCATTTAAATGCTTTACAGCTGGTCTCTCAAACGTTCTAAAGACTTGAGAAAATATAAATTTTTAACAAAAATTATGTTTTTCTAAAAAAAGGATTTTCGTCCCAGTGCGGGTCAATCGTACGTATATCTCAAGACATAATATACATAATGAACTACAGTTGACTGTTTTTTGTAAGGCTTCACTTAAGATGATATCACAATTGGTAGTTAAGAACACCATGTTGTTAAAAAGTAAGATGTGAAAAATGAACATTGTACGTATCAAATGCCGTATCAGATTCATTGAATTAACAGTAATGAAAATCTTTATTATGTATATCTGTTGAATTCAGCTTATCTATAATTTTATTTCCCCTTTTCATGTCTTTTCTGTTTTTCTTGTCAGATTCAACCTGCTTAAATTGAAAACAATCAAAGAATCAACAAAAAATGTTGCCTTGGAAACCCAAAACTCAGGTAATATTTCGAATCATTGTGTTTCAGTTGTACATCCAGTTCCTTATTAACTAAAATTTTAATCTGTTTTGTGAATTTTTCCAGTAACTATAATTATACCAATTAAAACCTTACAGATCAACCTAAAATATAACAACTTTGTATGTTGATATTAATGGGTAATTTTAAATATTATATCTCCATTTTAAAGTATCTGACACGTTTTTGGGTATATATCCAGTATAACCATTAGATTTCTTTGTTTGGCTGACAGCAGACTATCCTTACTTTTATCAGTCTATGATTTTGGTGTCTGCTCCATAAACTTTAGAACACTTTGACAAATCACTTTAAGACTTGAATATTATGTTGTTCTTTTGGCAAAAACAAATAAGATTGCTTTTCCATTATATAAGCCACTAGTTTTAATTGGGGGGCCAAGGGGATATGCCATCTTCTGATGACTGGAGAGAAAGGTTTGTTTGTTTTAGTGGTTTTAGTTTACATTGCTCACATAAATGTTTATTTTTCTCTCTTAAAAGAATCTGAATCATTTATTTTGTAATAATTTCAGAAATAGCGAAAGAGAAAGAAAAGCAGGTAGATATTTTGGAAAACAAGGAAAAAGAAATTCAAAGTTTAACAGAGAAACTTAAGGCTCAAGATGAGGTTTATAAAAGACAGTTAGGAGAAATGAGTGTGAAACTACAGCAAGAACTTTATATTGCCAAGACTTTGGGGGACAAAAATAAATCCAAGAGTGAGAAATCGGGTAAATCAAATTTGCCCAAATCAAAAAGCTGATGAAGTCTATTCTGCCCAAGGTTTTTTTTCTCAATGTATATGCATTTGTGAAGAGCTGTGATAATTCATATAATAATATCTTTCAAAAGCAATGCTGAAAATTTTGATATTTTGCAATATTTTTTTTAATTTCTAAAGGATTGATGAACAGTTCTTTGTGAAGTCCAAAAAGTGATTTGACTAAATATCTAGTAAAAGAAAATTTCTTACCCTGGGTAAAAAGGTATATTTTTCATCACAGTTCATTTATGATTTTAAGCCATACTTTTGAATGATGTCATGTTGTTTTTTCCAACAATACATGAGCATTCATTAAAGAGGCATGAGCTGCCAAAATGTTGATATTTTGACGTTACAACATAATGTTGAAATTATTGGCTATTTTTCTCAAGTCGTGTAATTCAGAAGTTTTTTAGTGCTTCTAGTCTCCAGAATGTACGATAAAGTATTGTTTTGAACTAACTTTGGTTTAGAATGAATGAATGGTCGTCCCGGTTATTTAAATTTTGTTTACTTTTCGAACACGTTTTCGGTTCGTACAGGCCTCATACTGTATGGATTTTCCTCATTCCAACGCCAATCATTTAGTTTTTCGATGGCCTTCAAAGCCTCTTACTGTCGTTACGATCAGAAATTATGAAAAAGTGTGAATTTTGGCAGCTCATGCCACTTTAATAAAAAAGAAACTAACAATTTTAGTGTACTACATGTATATTTCAACGATATCACAGCTTCTTTCAAAATTCTAAAATTAACACTTTATGCCGACGACACTACATGTAGCTTATGATATTCGTCTTCAAAGGGCAGAAATACAATTGAAACAATGTCAAGATTCTCTCAGTTAAAATCATCAAGGCGCTTTGCTTGCCCAGGCTCGGGGATTGTTTAATTACAAATCAAACTATCTTTCCTAGCCATTCACAATAATCCAATCAAAGCCGGTAGGTCCATGTGTGCTGTGAGCAGAATCCGACAAAAGGAAAATATTTTTACAGCTTACATATTACAACTGTCCTATTTTATTCTTGCAAGGTTCCATCCCCAAGAGGGTAGAGCGTTGGACGACCAAGCGACCCCAACCTCCAACACATAGACCGGAGGCTCGAACCCCGCTCCCCAACTAAACGCATCATACGTTTGCGTTATAAATACATTTTGTATGAATAGGCCATGTAGATGTCCACTTATCCACATTCTTTCCCAAAACCGAAAAGAAATTGTAAGGGATATGACCTTGACTTTTGACCGTTACCTTATGACAGATTGCACTATCGATCGCATGTGTGAACGCAAGTCCGTGGAAACACTTCATTCTCTCCGTTAAACAATCGCATCCGTCAACGCACGCGTTAACGCAAGTCCGTGGAAACACACCATAACGGGTCAAATAAGATTTCTGCTGTACGTGTTACTCCGTTTCAAGTTTTTTTTTTCAGTTTCAATCATTTGGATAACATTTCATCGCAGGTAGAAATCTTTTGCCTCGAAAAGAAACCATGTGTTTCCCGGTGATATTATTCACTTGGTAAAAATATATTTTAACCAATATGAAGAAGTTTAGCCAAATAACGAAATGGAAATGAATAAACTATTACCAACACATTTATCAACTTGTGTTTTAAGAAATGTTTGAAACTCTCTTTAAACGTGGGTTCCATACTAATGATAAAAAATTAAAGACATCACCACGTCCTCAGTTGTTTTTAACAACACGAGCTTTCGGCACCTGTGCCGGTGCCTTCGTCAAGTGTAACTGACGAAACATGCACATTGTTACACTTGACGAAGGCACCGGCACAGGTGCCGAAAGCTCGTGTTGTTAAAAACAACTGAGGACGTGGTGATGTCTTTAATTTTTTATCATTAACTTGAGTTTTATTTCGAACTCTGTATAAAACGTCAATAATTGCCATATGGTTTATTTTTATTTTCTGTAAAGCAAATATTAAATAAAATATATTACTATTGCCAACATTTTGCTATTTTATTATTAACATGCACATTGTTGACTTATATAAATATTCAATAAATACAGATTTTTTTTGCTAAATCTTACAATAATAATACACTGTTCATCTCTATACAAATTATACTATTGTTTATGGTTACGAAGTCGATGCCATTGCGTATGTAAAAACACCCGACATTTGTTTGCATCAGGTAGTAGCACTAATACATCATTTGTATGTAAGAACAGACCATGAATTTGGAAAAACGATCGGGGAAAAAATTTAAAGCGGTAAAAAATAATCCTTCATAGGTCATTTCCAATTAATCTTAATTGAAAAAGTACACCTGTAATATTTGCAGTGAGAGTGATCTCCCCTGTACCAGTTATCACAGTCAATAATTTAAAATAGAAATTTAGCCCACTTTGGATTTCGAATACTTTCTCTCTGTAATTATGTCAGACTCATTGGAAGCTTTACGTGGTTTGTTTCGAAAGGTCTGAAATATGGACTATAAGGCGTGAACATGGGAGCGGTGGGGTAGTAATAATGTGGGGGTGTTGGTGGAAAGGCAATGCCTGGATGAGGTAACCACATCGCACTGGGGTATTGGGAATGGGGTAACTGACTAGATTGGGGCACATGGGGGTGTGATAGATCAGAAGACAGCGTCGAGTGACTGAGTTGGCTACCAGGTAACGGTGAATGAGTTAGTTGGCTGCCGGGCAACGGTGAGCGAGGAAACTCGACGGGATTAACTCTGGGGGCGGGTGGCACTGGGCTTCGGGATGGTTTTACTTCCAAAGCCTCCTTCTGCTCTTCTGAAAACAAAGAATGTTTAAAATTAGAATTGTATATGATAAGTTATACCTGATTATAAAATATCTTGACATAAGGACGATTGAGTTTAGTTGAGACCTGTTTACTATTGCTGTTTTATCGAGCTGCCATATGTAGGGAAAATTTGTAGAAACAGAATTAGCCCATTGTTTGTCATTTCTATCAACGGGAACAATGAAAAATAAAACTTTCTGTTGATATCAGTCATGGAGACGCATATCTAAATAGTGGAAATAAGCAGAATAAGACCCTGAAGTGTACCAATACATCTCAATTATTTGATTTTTTCCGTTATAAGCTCTCATCGCCTTTAGTTCTCTTGACAATATGAATTAATAAAAACAAATCCAAATGTGTTCATCAGGTGCCATTTGATCGTGTTTACTAATTGCCATAACTGATCTTACCTGCTTGTTTGGCGTTTAACAGTTTTCTCAGACATCTGGCTCTAGGAGGCGCTTCACTGAAATATATAGGATGATTTGTCTGTTTATGCAAGGTTAACAAATTAAGTGAACGTTGTTCAATTTAGATCGGTAATATTACAGCAATATTGGGCAATTCCAATTAAAATTGTGTAAAAACAAATTGACTTATTTTGATTTGAAACTGCTTCTAAAACAGTTGATACAGCATATAACCTACTGCAGAAAAGTGTTTTATCGTACATGATATATGACGTCAACTATAAGATAACTTACGAAGAAGATTCTCGGTAGGGTTTGGCAAATGGATTGTTCATTATTTTCATATATGTCACTGCCTTGTTTTTGTAAGCTGTCACAGCAATGAATGAAGTTTCTGGCAAATTGAAGATATATTTTGGACATCGGCTAAGATCGGTCATGTTTGAGGTACTTTGAATTATGTGTATTCGAGTCATATACTTGTGCATTGAGCGCAAAAATATCTGTAAAACAAAAACAGAATATTACATTTAGCATTTCCATTGCCGTATACCAGAAGAAACTATATAATAATATTTTCCTTATAAAGTAATCCACACGTAGATATTTATCTAACAAAGTGCTGACAACCTAAAGTTTTCGCAATAATATCAAGGAGTTTTGATTAAAAATCACTTTCAAAGGTACTAAGAGGCGCTAAAACAGCTAAACTTTGACTACAGATCCCAATATTAAAATCTAGACCGAGGATATACTAATACTATGTCTATATGATACTAGTAATGGCGATATAATCATCTTCTTTTCAAGCTTAATTTTCTTAAGATATCCTTATCCCTATAGTCCAGGTCATTTGAAAGTTTTTGTAGTAAAAAACACCGATTCTTTTTTCGAACACAAACGTACCTTGTTGGGGCTTTTATCTTGGGTATTCGTGATTTTCACTGACGCAAAGTTAATTGGATTCTTCATCCAAAAGGATCCTGATTTGGGAGAGTCTCCATGTGCAACAGGTGGGTTACTGGTCGAGGTTTCAGCTGCCCCGACTGGCACCCACTGTTGATTGACGTATTTATAACAGTTTTCATCAACTTGAAAAACTTCCAAATAAAAACTGTAGAGTTCATTGGGATCGAGACCCTCGACTTGTACTGTCACATATGGGAACATTCGCCTGAAATTTAAAGGAACAGTTTTAATGAATAAAAACACAATGATAAAATAAACATGTAGTGAGTAAAAAAATGAAATCACATTAATCGTTTAAATTTTAAAAAAAGGTAACTTAAGACCCGTACCTTCCGGATTTATTTATTATCATCTCAGTGCCAGTGTTGTTAAACGCAGTCCATAAATGTCTTTCTTGGAGATGAACCACCACCCCACAGGTGGGTTCAACTACAGCAGGGAAGGGGATACTCATTCTGGCCATTTGTGGGTAGGTAGGTGGAGATAAATTCCTTGGTGGTTTTGAGGCTTCTTTTGGCGAGTTATTTGAATTGGATGCAACATCAGTTTCATTTGATTCAGCAATATCATTTGTCTCCGGTCTTTTATCAAATTTATTTTCTGTCAACCACTTCATGACAGCTCGATCACTTTCGCCCACCCTTCGCCTTTTTCTGGCTGGCTCTGGGGACATATCCTCTGCCTTTGTCTTCCTTTCGCCACCCTTGGTTTCTTCTGGTTTCTCTCCATGGGCTAACTCTTTGCAAACGCCCTTCGATAGATCAAGGGCCTCAGTCTGTGCAGGAAAAGAAAATAACAATACAGTAAAAAAATACAATAAAGGAGTTTCTTATTACAGATCCAACTCGTTATCGTACAGTTGTGTTAAAGTTCCACAAGGGTTACGGTTAAATACATTATACACACTACAGTCCGTTTAACTTGAGACTTAAAAATGAAAATTCGTTAAAAAGCGCTTTACTTTAACTGAATATTTGTTTAAGTAATATTTTTTGTATCTATTCTATATTACATTTTCACTTAGCGATGATTTCAGATAATGAATATCTTATTTAATTCGTAATCACTAATTATAAATTGTGCGGAGTATATAATTCTACACCTGTCACGTTACAATGAGATGACAGCCGCTCATTGTGCTCATTACAGGTGCGAAATACATCTTGATTGAAAGCGACAAGTTCGAACGCGTGGCGTGAAACTGAGTACGTACGAGGGAAGTCTTGGTATGGAACCCCAGTTGAGCAAAAATGGTAAGAATTATATTATATTTGACAGCTGTCAAACAAGCTGTGCAAAACTTATATGGCAGATGGTAGAAAAATAGATTAATTGCTAAAAAAATGTGATTGTTTTGAAGACAAATATCTGTGAGAATACTGAAATTAATTTTATAGTATTGCAGTATTATATTCTGGGTTAAGTGTCCCAACTTTATAAATTTCATTATTCCTTATAATGCGAATAAGGCATTTTTCAACTTTTTACAAAAATAACGAATTCCATTTGAATTATTTTAGTAAGAGAGGAATAAACAAATATATTTATCATCATTACAAGGCTTCTACTATTTCCAAAAATTAAATCTCAACGTATTCAGATTGTTGTCGTTATTTAAAACCACAACTTCAACCCAGTGGTCAGTTAATGACTTATAATCCTCAATATAAATCCGTGATTGAGCCCAATCGAAAGACAAGAAGTGCATCAAAAAGATAATTTCAAGTTCTTTATGATGAATAACACTTGGCAGTATAAATAATTTGGTTGTTTCATCAATAATCTCTATGGAATACATTCCAAAGTAAAAAAAACACACAGTTTCCTCGATGGGAAATTCTGAAGAACAGTACCAGTCATCTTGGCAACATAAATGAAATGTCTATGATTGTTTACGTTATATTCGCCTTTCATCGATAATTTATGTAAACTAACATCATGCATTTGCCCTCTTTTTCTTGAAAACGTAATGAAAGTAAAAACCATTATTTGTAAGCAAAAAATTGAAAAAGTAACATACCTGATTATCCATTTTTCTTGGTTCAAAGTGGAATAAATATGGAGAATATTTGTTATGTGTTCATAAAACGATGAGTTCTACTGAAGTGTTGTTTCTTCTGATGTCGGTGAAATATATGACGAATTTGGGAATCTTCATTTCTTTATAAAGCAGTCACCTGTTGACGGTCGCGCTCACTGTTACCTGACAGCTGATTAGCATCGAAATTGACACTTTGTAAAAACACTCGGCTTGATCTTTGACACCTACCGGGCCGTAGAACGATGCCACCAGAGGTGTGCATTTTAGACAATAGAGTTGTAAATAGCCCTCCAAGAGCGAACAGCCAGGTGTTAGCGGAGAGAGATGCAACCGTCATTTGGACATACAGAGTGAGAAGATTTTCCAATCCATGTAATTCACACCTAAGTTTGCCCTTAATTAAAAGGCTTGCCAGACCAATATTGGTTTCCAATTGCTTCAGCCCCCAACCGCGGCTGCTGATCACACCATATCTCTTCCCAACAGCGATCATTTTATTAAATCCTTTCTAGAGGATTGTTTTACAATAGATAAGGTAGTATCACTCATCTCAAATATACTTGACATGTCTCACAAGACGTGCCGTTTTCACACCATTTACACCATGAGAGTTATGCAAATCAACCAAACATAGGACCAAAAAGTTATGAAAACAAAAATATCGATTTACATTTTCTCTGAGCCATTTTCCCAAACTCGACTGTTCGTTATTAGTAAATTAAGATTCCTAGTCGAAAACTCTTCGCCCAGAGAATGGAATAAAACAACCATGGGGACAACAGTATTGCCAGAAAGGACACGTGGTCGTTTATATTCTAACATTGAAAACACGATCTTTACCTTTCAAAAAATAAAAAATGATTTCCTTAAAACAATGCACGATACTGTACAAGATTAGAAGTTTTGGTTAGATATGGTTCTGAATGAGTAGAATGGACGAGAAATAGACCTATTGCATTTTACCAAAGCAGAACTTTGAAGGGACTTGGTCTATAGTATACTGATATTGAGATTTTGGTCGGTATAACTTGACAGGATTCGAGGCCTATATAAAGCACTTCAACATGAGTGTTTTCAGCAGAAGGTTTATATCCAGATGGGATGGAATGGTTGATAGTCACCATAGAATACAATTCGTGTTCACTATCCACATACGACAATTTGTTCGCAATTAACAATGTTCTATTCCCCCCATCAATTTGCTTCCCTAGTAACGAAACTCTTTATCTGAGCGGATTTACTTATATTAGCGAGTTATCATATCGACAGAAATACCAGATCACATATATTTTCTTCATGTTTATTTAGTATGATAAAAATGTAAATTAATTGCGTTCAATCATGTACCATCTATACATTTCTCTGAGATGTAAATGTAAACATAACGTTTAGAATGAACTCTGTAAGGATAGAGATACTATATGTATTTTCAAAACAATTTACTGATAAACACGTCTTTGCCATGTTTGTATTCCATAGTGTGAAACACGAAACTTACTATTTACACTTCTTGACAAAACTATATGAGCGAGATCTATTTTTAAATATCACGAAATGCTAAAAAATCCCACCTATTGTAATCAACAGATACACGTTTCTTTTTTACGACACAATCCTTTTCTATGAGGTGGAAATGACTTACACGTGATGTAGCAGTTTCTATACAATTTTCGATTTTTCACCAAACCGTTTAGTGGGGTTTTATAAACACATACTATATCGTTTTCCAACAAAGTTCCTACTGGTATACAGTCCTGAAGAAAAAATACATTTAAACACCTTTTCTTATAATTCTTTATTAACCCAAAAATGAAATTCGAAACAGACAGTGACATGCGCGAATCATGCAATCCATTTACACGTGGTCATTTGAAAGTTAACCATAAAAATAAACTCGATGTATACGTGCCAGATCACAGAACAATCTCGCTACAAATATCAAATGGCAGAGAATCTGAATTGCGACTCCTCTAATATAATATATATTTTGATCGATAAAATCGAACCATAATCCATTATAGACCGACTCTTGTTCCGCTATGTTATCTAATGGAAAATAGATAACGTAACAGCACGTGCAAGAAATGTCACAAAAATACGTTAGAGAAACTCAGAATTCTCCACGACAAAGAGCAGCCAACCATTTATCTAGTGTTACCCGTGGCACAACATTTCAACACTCAAGGTCATTCGGTCAAGGACCATTTGGAAATCATGCCTATTGAGAAATTCCCTTTTCTCATTTCCGCTGCAGATACCAAACAAAAACGTTTGGAAAGGGAAAGTTTTTGGATTCAAACAATACAAACTATTTATCCTTTGGTTTTGAACTTGGACCCGGGAAGATGTCGTGAAAAAACAATAATACCATTTGTGTTTCAGTATAACAAGGCTAGCATCGCTATGGCCAAGATTATAGTAGAAGAATACAAACTACTTCAAAGTAATATTGTTCGACCTCTGACCCAAAGGCCAGTCATTGCTTATAAAAAGAACAAGTGTTTGAAAGATATGCAGGTAAGGGCTAAACTCTCCTGTCTGTCTTCTACCTAGGGTTTTCTGGTGGGGCAACCAAAATTTTCACTCTCTTTTCCCATGATCATATATGGGGTTCAATCTCAGTCTGCCGATATCCTTGCCATAGCTTAATGCATTGTCAATGTATTGTCAAGCATTGTCAATTTATCACAAAGTTTTCCAGAAAATTCTGCAGACTAACGCCGAGCTCCTGTCAGTCGTCAACCTAATGAAATATCATAGGTTTACTTTATTACAACAATTTGTGATGGGATATAAAGGTCTAAATGATATACCACTTTTTAACACGATTAGAAACTTGTCTCCATGGTTATTTTAGACGAGGCGATTTTCTCTGTGCACGTGTGTTTTAGTGTTCCTAAATATATACATATTGGAAAATAAATCGTTCATTTACAAAATGAAAATGACTAGGCCTATATTATTTGGCGCTCCATTCCGTAGAATGATGTGCATCATTTCAATACAGATTTCATACAATTAAGCTATCGTATTTTCCACTCATCTAAAAATTAAAAAGAAATATTAAATATACAGATAAACGTGGGTTCCGAGCTATCACTCAATGTGTAGATTTGTTTGCTTTAGGTTTCGCTGAGAACTGGATACTGAAGGGATATTTCTGCCTAGAAATTACATGAATTTGTTACATTTGGTAATGAAGCTGGCGACAATGTTCTCAACTTTTCCGGTTTTATTAAGTTTTCCTACCAAAGTGTTCAGTGAAGGGCTTGTTATCCCCAGTGCTCTCAAACGAGTAAAATCCCAGATCCGAAGGTTGTGATACAATGTGCAAGTAAATAGGAAATGTTCTATAGTATCTTCGACCAGGCAGTTCTCACACAGACCTGTATCATGTAAGTTGAAACGATCCAGGTAGGAGTTAACAGGTATGTGCCCAGACAATAGACAGTGGGTGATAACTTCGTTTTTTCTCGTCGACGGTGTTAAGCGTGGGACCGGTAACTTTGGAAGTGTTCATAAAACGACATTTACTTGAGTTGTTCAACTCTTCTTGCCATAGTTTAAAAAAGAACGATCTAGGATAATTTATAATTTCAATTATAGACAGAGGAAACTAGGCCTATATTCATCATACACTAGATAAAATGACGTCTTGCAAACCAGCTTCGTATATATTTACAACAGGAACTCAAATAGAGAGTCAAAGTGTGACATTATGCCCACTCATCATGGTATCCCGCCATCTTGGTTATAAACGATGGCCTCTGTCATATTATGTAAATTTGTGAACACTAAAACACACGGACACAGGGAAAATCCTCTAGACTAATGCTAAAGACAGACAGGAGTTTGACTTTGGTCACTACGCCTAGAATTTTCTGGAATACTTTGTAACATATTGACAAAGTAGTAGAAGAAAGCAAAAAGTCGGGTAAACTAAAATGGAGAAAGAAAGTGAAAATATGTAATTTGTTTCCTTAAGAGCCATTCTCACTGTGCGATTTGTCGTACCGATGGATGCTTTTAATTGGTCGATACCATCTGTCAACCAATCAAATGTATACATTTGAATCGCATGCTACAAGTGGGTACGACAAACCGCACACTGATAACGGGCCTCAAAGTGGCACGAGCTGTCAAAATGTTGATATTTTGACGTTATAACAGAATGTTGAAATTATTGGCTATTTATGCACTCAAACAGTTTTGGTCAGAGACGAGCTATGTTAGCGGAATGAGACTAGGACAACTGAAGTTGACTGAAAAGGTCATTACACAAATGACAGTTTTATTGTTTTCAAATTATATCGAAAATCATACAATTGATAAGATAAATTTAGAATTCCGCTAAGGCGGAAAGGGAGAAAAGGCCCTTAATTCCAAAGTGAAACAACAGACTTTGGGTGAGGTGGGTGGGAATTTTTAGATAAAGTTGAATCTTCCCTCTTCAAAAGATGGAGTGGACGACGTGACCTCCTGCCGTAACCAAGGTATCCCTCTGTTGGCTGCAACCAGCCAATTGAAGAGGGGAGATAACTCAGATCCCCCCTGTCGCTGCATAAACTTAATTCATATCTACGATATAATTATCATTTATGCACTCAAACAGTTTTGGTCAGAGACGAGCTATGTTAGCGGAATGAGACTAGGACAACTGAAGTTGACTGAAAAGGTCATTACACAAATGACAGTTTTATTGTTTTCAAATTATATCGAAAATCATACAATTGATAAGATAAATTTAGAATTCCGCTAAGGCGGAAAGGGAGAAAAGGCCACAGAATAACAGAGCAGCTGTTATACCCCCGCCCGAAGTCTCTGACCAAAATGTGTGCCTAAGAAATAAAGCAGAAGCTATCTACCAAGGAGCAGTCAAATACTGGCCTCCTATAATAGAAAATGATTGTAGCTTTCTCTAGATATTCAATCAAGACATCAGATGATAAGTGAAATTTAGCAATTATGAACAATAACACTGTGATTTGTCGTAAACCACTTTGATTGACAAATGAATTCTAATAATGAACTATTGTGTGAACTAACATACACATGTATTGGGAATGGGAGCAGTCAAATCCTGACCTCCAAGCTAACTTAATATATGAAATAGGATCAAACACAAAAAGGCGTCGATAGAAGCAGTCAAATACTGGCCTCCTAGTACACTACCAACGATCTAATCTGCAGACGTAAAATTATTGTTAGCAATTTTACAGATGGGAGCCAAGAGTTAAAGTCGATGTATTAAGGAGCAGTCAAATACTGGCCTCCTACAAGCAAAAACTGAAATATTTAGAGATACAAAGCTTAATGACACTGGCCCCATATAATACTAAGAGCTAAAATCAATGTATGAATAGGAGCAGTCAAATACTGGCCTCCTACCACATTGAATTTGAAGTATTAGAGATACAGAACGTATAAACACTGCATGGCCTCCACATGATACCATGAACTAAAACTAGATGTATTTATTAGAGCAGTCAAATACTGGCCTCCAAGCAAAGAATTAACATATTAAGTGAGGTTATTAGAAAACCAAGCAATAAAAAGAAGAAGTGATTGTAAGAGCAGTCAAATACTGGCCTCTCCGTACACTACAAACGATCTACAAGTAGAATACAAATATTAAAATTTTGTTCCAAGAAAAACAATTGTGACGAAGGGAGCAGTCAAATACTGGCCTCCCGACAAGCAGCCTTTAATTCAGAAATACATTTTCTCTAATACAGAGCATACAACCGTAGTAAAGCACACTTGGCAAAACAAAAATGTTGGTAGGAGCAGTCAAATACTGGCCTCCTATTAGCGAGGTGTTAGGAAACTTTATTTCATTCCAAATATGTTGGATTAACTTAACACTAGACTTACAAGTCGGTAAGTCCAGTATTAAAAAACATTAATGCGAATATATCGATTCAGAGCATCGGATTTCCAGCGGCCAAGTTTCTTAATTACTGCCTCAGGTATACCGTTAGAAGCAGCAGTAGTGGCTGCTCCTATTCTTAAGCTATGCGTTTTGTACTGGTTTGGATTTAAGCCAGTAAACTTTAACACAGTGCGCAAAGTTTCTGAAAAATATTTGTATGACACTGGCCTGTTATCGCAGTGTTGAAATAGAGGACCAGATTTTTGGAGAGAAACCAGTAGGTACTCTTTAAGTGCCGTCACTGGGCATAGAGATTTCTTCTTTGAATTTGGAAGGGATATTGAAATGGGTTTGCTGTCTCCATGTTTGTAATGATATAGATCAAACGTGAGTCCAATGATCTCTCCATTACTTATGTTAAACCTTGTATGTTGCCGTTGAATAATGTTTGCTACAGAGTTGTTCTGAGTGACTGTAAACTCACCTACTCTAAGAAAACCGTGGAAAGCCAACAGTAGCATGGCAGAGAATAACGTTCTCTGGAAGTGTAATGGAAGTATATGATGTACATTTAGGATCAGTTGTTCTAAAATATTTAAGGTTATGGGGAGACGCATGTCATGGCTTGGGCGGAGAGATTTTACTCCTTTTAAAATCTTAGCAATATAGAAACATTTTGTAGGATCGCTGTAACCAGAAATTTTGTGCTTAAAACTTATTGCAGAAACAGTTGAGTAAATTGTAGCCGCGCTCAATTTGCGAGAAAAAAGTAATGATATGTATTCTGCAAGTTTAGCCGTGGTGGACGGAAAAACTGGGCTGTTGGGATATAAGGAGCGTTGGAAAGAGGAGTAGTTGTACCAAACACGCTCGTATGCAGAAAGTGTAGATGGTGCGAGAGATGCCATTAGTAGCTTATCGGTTATAGCCCGTAGCTGCCTTGAGGTATGGGCACTGGGTGTTGGGACAGCCAAGGTGCAATTTTGCGAGCCTCCTGGAAGTTAAATCGGGATAAATGATCAGCAACGACATTATGTTTACCAGGGATGTGCTTAGAACTAAAAAATATATTATTTTTCAAAGAAGCAATAACAAGTCTACGGACTAATTTCATGATACTGGAATCTTTAGAGGACATTTTGTTAATTATACTTACAATTGCTTCATTGTCCGTGAAAAATAGTACCTTATGATTTCTCAATTTTGACCCCCATATTTCTAATGCTAAGACAACAGGGAATAGTTCTTTAATTGTTATATGTAAACTAGCCAAATCGGGGCTCCATTTACCAGCAAACCACAAGTGGCCGAACACAGCAGCGAACCCACCAAATGTACCGGCTGCATCGGTGTACAGTTTTAATGTGTCTGATGTGACCCAGTTGTTGAATAAAAACACAGATTTGCCGTTAAAGTTTTCAATAAATAATTTCCATGCTTGCATATCTGCACGCGCTTCCTTAGTTAGTCGAATATGATGATGGGGTTTCGTTACACCTTTTGTCAAGTCTTGAAGGCGACGTAAAAAAGTTCTCCCTGGTATTACTACAGAGCAGCAGAAATTTAAGTAACCAATTAAAGATTGAATGTCGGCAAGGGTTGTTTTAGACTTTTTTTGGAGATTAGTCAGTAAATCAAGAGCCTTTTGTAACTTATCTGGTGGTAACCTGGCTTGCATTTGATCCGTATCTATTTCAATACCATACACCTCTAAGACGGTTGTAGGCTGAACGGTTTTTGAATCTTTGATTGGAATACCCACGTATTTACACAAAGCAAGGAACTTATTGAGATCTTGAAGGCATTTGGGAGAATTTGGGGGCCCAATTATGCAAAAATCATCAATCAAATGGGATATTCCCCCAACATTAAAGTGTTTCTTCATAATCCACTGCAAGCAATTACTAAGGGACTCGAATATTTTACAAGAGGACGATGCGCCCATGGGTAGACATTTATCAAAATAAAACTTCCCATTCCATGAGAATCCAAGGAATTTATATTCCTCAGGATGTATAGGTATAATGCGAAATGCATCCTGAATATCGCATTTACTTATCAAGGAATGTCTGCCATGTAACTGAACAAGATGAATAATGTCTTCAATGGTCTCATATTTTACAGTGGAAAATTCTTTGGGTATAAAAGAGTTAACGGAGTTACCCTCGGGAAAAGAAAGATCATGGATCATACGAAATTTATTGCGCTCTTTCTTTTCAACGATTCCTAAAGGTGATGACACAAAGTCGGCAAACGGGGGGAGCGAAAATGGCCCAGCTATTCTACCTAATTGCAGCTCGTGGTTAATTCTTTCATTTACTACTGTAGAACACTCTTTTGCCGACTTGTGATTTTTTGAAGTTAAAGAATTTTAGATAAAGTTGAATCTTCCCTCTTCAAAAGATGGAGTGGACGACGTGACCTCCTGCCGTAACCAAGGTATCCCTCTGTTGGCTGCAACCAGCCAATTGAAGAGGGGAGATAACTCAGATCCCCCCTGTCGCTGCATAAACTTAATTCATATCTACGATATAATTATCATTTTTATCAAGACGTATCATTCTAATCTCGAAAATGTACGATAAAGTATTGTTTTAAACTAACTTTGGCTTAGAATGAATGAATGTTATTTGAATTTTGTTTACTTTTCGAACACGTTTTCGGTTCGTACATGCCATATACTGTATGGATTTTCCCCATTCCAACGCCTTCAAAGTCTCTTACTGTCGTGACGATCAGAAATTATGCAAAAGTGTGAATTTTGGCAGCTCATGCCATTTTAACTAGAAGACAGACACGAGAGTTAAAAGCCCTGACTAGTAGATCTTTCAAACTTCTGGCAATGGCTGGCCGTTGGCTCAGTGTTCGAGCCATTTTACTATAAGATATAGTTTGTATTCTTCTATTCATCAAGCCATATTCATGCTGGCCTTATTATACTAAAACATAAATGATATAATACTTTTTTCCCCACACCTTCCCGGATCCAAGTTCAAACTCAAAGGACAAACAGTTTGTAACGTTTGGATCCAAAAACTTTCCCTTGCATAGTATCTGTTAGAAAGGTGAGTTTTTCAATGGGCTTTATTTCGAAATGTACCTTAACCGGATGATCTGGTGTATTGAAATGTGTGGCACAGGCGCAGAAAGCCGAAGTCTAATATCAGATAAAATGTTGGCAGCTCTTTGTCGTAGGGAATTCCTTATACGTATTTACGTACAAAATTTTTTGGAAGTGATAACATCCACGAAGTTGTAGAAGTCGCAATCAAGGGTAAGGGATACATGATAATGGGTTCTATATCTATAATGTTAAACGAGAGGAAGGTGTGTTAGAATTCTTAATTAATTAAACGCTTTTGCTTTGATTTGGCTGTCAAATATGACCAAACACAAGTTATGACGTTAGTACAATCTATCTATACAATATTCAATACAATAATAATCATCATTTGTCTGGTATGTCCGAATCCGAGTATTGTTTTTATATAAGGCGTCCTTTTGCATAATCCTAAATTTCCATGATATATTAATATCCTATCTTCTACTTTAAAATCGTAGGTGGACAAGAAAGCCGATAAACGTCTATGAACGTTTTTTTGGCTCATAGAGAAAAGCACAGCCTGTCTCCGGATCGTCGTTTGTCCAATATGCCACTGTCACAGAGATAAATTCCTCTCGCGAGAGAAAGCCATCGCCGTTTGTGTCAACCTGATTAAAAATGTTCATCACGTGACTTCTGTCTGTCCAGTTATGAGCTTCATAATAACAGAAGAACTCTTCAAACGAAATTCTGCCGTCGGAATTTTGATCGATAAAATCGAACAATAATCCATTATAGACCGACTCTTCTTCCGCTGTGTTATCTAATGGAAAATACTTCTGAAGTAAACACTGCATGAACTGTTCCTTGTTTACCTTTCCTCCGTTTTTTGAAGCCATCTCTTCAAACATAGACCAATATTTAATTTCTTCTTCGTGAAATAAAACCATTCTCTTTTCGTTCATTTTTCCATGCTTTTGAATATTAGGAGCGATCTCGCCAAAATCTTCAAACGTAATCCAGCCATCGTCATCTCGATCCAGAAAATGGAAGTAATTTTCAGCCTTCTTTCTCATGAATTCACTGACCTTCATTTTGGATTCAGGTTTCTTAAACGAAAAAATAAAACATTCATGAACATGAGCCTCGGATTAGCGTAGAGAAATGCAAACAAGATATGGGTCGACTTTAATCTAATTCATGACAACCATACGTATGAATGTATCTTATCGGAATACGTAGCGTTCGATCTGATAATAATTTCCATCAACATAGCAGACTGGCCTGTGGGCTAAGGTCTTTGCTGGTCACAAATGTCCGAAAGACCTAAACAAGCTATTAATTCGTAACTAAATATACGAATTCCAATCCCTCCTTATATTTCTATCTCCATATATTCTCTCTCCCTTTCGGATGCCATTCGAAAACGAGGAGAGGGATTATAAGCATGGGATAAAGGTGAATTTTCCGAATGAAGACCTACGGTTGTACGCGTTGTACATGTACGCCCGTACCCTGGTGCCCGATCTATAATGCCTCTCTAGACTATCTTTGATTTCCCATGCAGTTTCGCAATGAACTAACATAAAGCCAACGGTAGTTGTTTCGTGGCCCAATACTCGAGCTCAACGTTTGGCTTTGACCATTTTTGATTATAAGTTTGATATTTACCAAAGTGATGGTGTAGTGCTAGTAAATAGTATCTCATTAACGAATGGTTATTCATTGGAGAAC
The DNA here is from genome assembly GCA_963971465.1 of Lepidochitona cinerea. Lineage (NCBI taxonomy): Eukaryota > Metazoa > Mollusca > Polyplacophora > Chitonida > Tonicellidae > Lepidochitona > Lepidochitona cinerea. Next base: position 28,019,117 of record OZ020553.1, read on the forward strand.
GAATGTTTAACGGCAATAGAAACCCCCACATAATGAAGATCATTGTAAGAATAATACTGGATACGTTTAGTCAATGTTGGACTCCAACAGCCAATCAAGATAATTTTATAGGCCTACCATAGAATTGTCGACTTGGCGCAATTTTTAAACAGCTTTGGGCTGCTGGCACTTAGCTAACCATGGAGTGATGACCAACCATGTCGATATATAGAACTAACGTTTGGACAATGGTATGTAGAATATAGTTCTTTTGGTATTATTATATTCATACATATTGTGTTGCCAGTAATAAAACAAACTGACTCAAGTGCCAAAATCAGGACAACCCCGCCTGTCTGAAGGCCGGGAGATTCCGGGTACAGAGGACCTTTGGGCCGTCGAATAATTGTACTGGTATAGTGGACAAGCATGCCCCACCATGGCCTATACCCTGACCTCAACTGTTATCCTCATCTGCATGAACTGTCGAATTCTGCTACCATCAGTATTTAGGTAATAAACAAGTGCTCTGTATCTAGTGGTCTACATGGACATTTCCAATGCACCTTTCCAGGTTAACACTCGGAGTTCAACGGTTGGAATAACTTACCTTTCAGTTGCTTTTCACCAAGATAAGCATTGACCAATGACCAAGATAAGCCTTGTTTAGACAAGAAACGATCCTTAAGTAAGTAAAACGACTCTAGTTTTAAAGGCGTAAAAAATCTCGAAAAACACGCAAATCACTCGAGCGTTAAGGTTAATAAACATATACTTTCTATAACAAAGTCGGGTTTCCTGTGGCATTCACCTTTGAACTACAATCTACGGAGCATCAGTGTATAGACACCCTTTCGCTTGGTTGCGTCCATAAAAAGATACTCGAGGATACGTCAACGAGTAAATTAATCTGCTTGTCATGTTTCATTCTTTACACTTATAATTGGATATAGACGTGCTGATTGTTTCAATGATGGTTTTCTAAATGGTGTTTTTGGTAGTAGTGCATTCTCGGTTGTTTGTTTACTGGCCGCCGAAACAGTAAACAATAGCGACAGGGAAGTTCTAAATAACTCTTTAAATGTACCTGTTTGCCGGTAAATTCCCTTTCGGCCCTTCATCCCAGATTGGTTACTTCTTATCTTTATACTAATTTGAGGGTCAACGAAAAATCGTATCAAGCTTAGGTGGTGTATCATTTTAAACGGTTTTCGTACATTTGTCCAGAAAGGCAATTTACACCACTAAAATTACGAGATAGGATAAATATACATGTCCAGATAGGTTTTATATGTGTAAATGGGAGTGAAAATATATACGAATACTCGTAGCCGGATTATGACAACGTACAACGAACAGAAACCGGTTAACTTTTAGTGTTGGATTTCCTTCGTTTTATACATTTTGTCTGTAATTTACACTCTTAAATTTATCGACATACTTTTGCAACCCTCAAATTCGAACCTTCGACTGTATTTCTCAGTTCGTAAAATTTTACCGGTAGATGGCCCACACCGTTCAATTGATTAATTGATTGATTGTTTGGTGTTTTACGCCGCGCTCAAGATTATTTCACTCAGTCAACCGGCCTCCTCGGGAAATATTTGACGGGATATAAATTGATAGAGGAACCGGTTGGCTGGATGGATAAGACAGCCACCATTTAGTGCTAGCGTTAGGTGCAATACTCTGGGACCCGGGTTGGATTCCCGTTTCGGGCGTCACACAAAATCTGTAGAAGATTTTCTGCCATTTTTCAAGAAAGTGTAATTAAAAAAAAAACGAAAAATACTGTAAAAAAAACCCTAACTAATTAAACCCAAATTTATGTCTCACAAGATAATCGAATCTGTTCCAAGCAAGAATATTGAGTCGTCTAATTTTTCTTCGGCTCAAACATAAACGCACAGCCTTTGTCTGGGTCATCGCTTGTCCAATACGCCACTGTTACAGCCGTAAACTCCTCTCGAGAGATGAACCCATCACCGTTTGTGTCAATTTGATTGAAAATGTTCATCACGTGACTTCTATCATTCCAATTGTGAGCTTTGTAATAACAGAAGAACTCCTCGAAGGAAATTTCACCGAAACCATTTCGATCGATGAAATCAAATAATAAATTATTATACTTTGTTTCCTCTTCCAGGAGATTTTCTGAGGAATGATAATGTTGAATTGCACCGTCAAGAAACTGCTGTAGGTTGATTCTCCCTCCGTTTTTATCGGCAACATGTACATACATTGACCAGTATTTTATTTCCATCTCGTGAAACAGAACCATCTTCATTTTGTTCAATTGTCCATCTTCTTGTAGGTTTGCTGCAGTCTCAGAAAAATCTTCAAACGTAATCCAGTCGTCACTGTCTCGGTCCAGAAAATAGAAGTAATTTGCAGTCTTCTGTCTCATGAATTCACTTATCATTTTGCTAAACTAGGTATGTTTTTGTTCTTGTCTGGAAAATATTGGAACATGAAAAGATAAGTTGATGATTTCCGGAAAGTAGCCGAAGGATTTGACACAACAGATTATGTAACTATTAAATGAACAAATAGTTAATCTTCCTGTTGTTTTTATACAACCGAATGTAAACATAGTGTAAAAATTTGGTTTTGTACTTCTTTCACCATCCGCAGTGACTCATGGGGCCTAGTTTCTTATTCTCAAATATTTTGTCCTCTTTCAATCCACCCTATACAACTCAGATCATGCCCTTCAAGAAGAACCAGACCACTCTGGATGATACCTTTTAAGGAACGATCTGGTATACCACCATCCCATGTAGGATCGGATCGTACGCTTCAAGTGGTTTTAACATGGACATTACGACGTGGGGAATGTCTAAAATAAGGACATTTGTGATACCAACAAGATTTCATGGATTTAATATTTTAGCAAACATGATAGTCTAAAATATAGATTAAACTATGATAATCTTACATATAAGTGAAATAATCTTGAGCGCGGCGTAAAACACCAAACAATCAATCAATCAATTGCCTCTTCGTGGCATCCACTCTGTCCATATTAAGTACATGAAACCTTTGAGTACTTGTAATGATTATACATGTATACCTACCTGCTGAGAACCAGCTATACAAGCCTTACACTTCCTTTCAACTTCCAAAAGAATATAGTCTGTGACATACTTCTTTAAAAATGTGCATGTATGTAATAAAATGTCTTTGAATTGCCGATGGATGGATATAAAATATAGATAACAATCGTATCTGTATAGGGTTTCTTTACAAGATAATCGACGCCTGAAAAATAACGCGGCTCTATGCATTGATATCTGTATATAAGATGCCTACAAGTGCTATTAATAACAATATCACTTGTAGACATCTTATATCAGGGGATATCAATGTTACTACATCCGTTTCCCTTGTTTAAGCATAACATTATTAGAAGGGTTTGAGCGATTCTTTCAAAAACCGGTTAATATGAGACAGCATGCACCAAGCAAACGCTTTGCAAGTAACCTATCAACAACTAGTGTTCCACAAGTTTGAACAATGCACACGTCTCCAAAAGAAACGATATCACATGTTTGCAACGGCATAAAATAAAAACTAAATAATGCAGAAGGTTAAGTTTGGTGTTATTCTTGTGATAAATATTTTTACAACCTCCGAACCAAAATTAATTTCAAGCAGATCAGTATAATCAATATGTCATGCCTTTAAAGGTGGGAGGGGGGGGGGGGTCGAAAAATGAACATTTCGTTAGATTGATTGATCGGGGCTGAACCTCGCACTCAACAGCTAAGGTTATATAAAGTACCAACCCACCAAAAGATCACCCCCACCCCCAATCCCACCCAGATCTAAATTTTCACATTAGGCTCCACAGACCACAGAACGGCAGGAAGGTTAATGTATGTGGCATACTTAATGTCCCTTCTTGCTGGGTCAGCATATATGGCTAAAGCAGAGCCACAATGCTGCAGCCCGAGAGCCATTTCGTTAGAACACTGATCACAGAAACAACGGGAACTGTCACACCACACGTCTCAAAGCCACCGTGGGCATCAATAAATGCAAGAACAAGACTACGGACTGATGATGTTAGGGGTGATGCGTTCCCATTCCTCGAGGAGACATCGTTCTAAGTCCAGGACGTTGGCAATTACGCACTCTATCACAAACTTCCATTTGGCAGCAAGCCAGTGAAACAATTTCCATTTAAAGATCACCAACCCCGTTCTTTGAAATGTTATAGAATTGCATGTAACTATTGCAAAAAAATGACCATTCGATGTGTGATTGTTATCAACTAAAACGGCAACAAAATCTTGATACTGATTCTTCTAAACCATGCAACTGGATTGTTTCTTTTGGATACTAAAGATACACAGCAGGCAGTTATTGTGTTCAGTCTCATTCAAACGAACTAAATGACAACAAAATGATGAAGATTCATTTAAACCAACTGGGTTATATTTACTGAATATTGATAGTACTAAACCAGCTATAAGTTATGTTAAACCATATATTAAAGACGGAAAATTTGATTATAATGAAAGTTTTCAAACCATTGATTCTCTCTGGGTCTGTTTCACTTAATAATGAGAATTATAATGTTGCCCAAATTGCAAAATAGTTAGAGATACAGGGGCATCTCAATCTCTAAAGTTGTGTAAAGCGTCGCCATTTTCAGAACGGTTTTACTCAGGCAACGAGGTGTAAATTCTACTGATCCAGTCTCATTACATAATGTGTATTTAAATTCGGACATTGTATCCGGTCCTGTTAGTGTTGGTATTACACCTTCATTACCATTCGATCGTATTCATTTTTTGTTAGGTAATGACCTAGTTGGTGATAACGTAGTTGTTAAATCCACTATATCTAACAAACCTTGTACAATTATTAATTGTGAGCAAACCAAGCAAACAAAAAACCTAACTGGTACTCTTCGTGTACCGTATCAAATGTTATGAGTAAACACTAGTTCAGTCCTATCTAATGAAAACAGCCAGGCTAGCAACTATGTTGACTTAAAGGACACGTTTTTGGCTGATTTGTTTAAAGCCAATTCATTTTGTGATTTTATTTCCAATGCTTATCTAACAATGTTTTAATGATTAAAAATTCTCAAGATAAATGTATTTCAAATCCTTCGGATACTGACGTTGCATTAGACGTAACTGTTTGTCATTGTGAGTCAGATTCTAGCATAAGTTGTTAAGAAACTCAGCGATCTTAATCATTTAATCAAGCCAAATGAATCGGCGCAAAGCATGTCATTTATGTCATGTCAATATGTTAAAACCACATATAGATAGAAATTGACGATGAACGTATTTTATCAATTAACGTAGTTTCTACTGACCGTGGTAATTTTTTTGTTGAGGAGTCTACATTCCAGGATTTTGAAACACCGATGCTAGATTCAATGATACAGACGCGATTGGAGAGCTCTGAGTCTGAAAAACGTTTCCATAAATCTGTGTCATTTGGAACCTTATCAACAAAACCAACTTCAAAGTTTGATCTCTGACTTTTCATATTTGTCAAGGACGGATGTTATTATTCAAGATGTTTGTGTTGAAAACTCTTCGCCCATAAAACCTCACCTTGACAGGATAATCCAACTCTTCGACAGACTCAGTGAAGCCAAGTTGACTATTAATTTTGCCACAAGTGAATCTCGGAGTGAATTTATCTCGGATTTGCCAGGGTCAGGTCACACCAGTTAAAGTTGAGGTTGATGCCATTTCCAATTTTCCGATGCCTGATTGTAAAAGACAACTGAAAAGCTTTTTGTGTATGGCTGGATATTACAGAAAGTTTTGCCAGAATTTCTCTTCAAATGTAAAATGTATTTGGTCTGATTAATGCCAAGAAGCCATACTCAGTAGCGATCCGGTTCTCTAAGCACCTGATTTTTCAAAGCCATTTTAGATTAGCTTGTGATGTCAGTGGCACTGGTGCTGGTGCAGTAGAAGATACTTCTGGCTTAGATCATCCAATTTGTTATTTATTTTTCACGTAAATTTGATAAATGCCAACGACCGTACTCAACTATTGAGAAAGAATGTTTATCATTGATTTTAGCTTTGCAATATTTTGAAGTTTATATTGCTTCAGTAGATCAACCGATTGTTGTTTTAGTGAGCATAATCACTCGTGTTTTTGAGCAAGTTAAAAGGTAAAAAACCAGAGATTGTTAAGATGGAGTTGTTTAAGCTGATATTGTATCTAGAGTGTAAATAAACTAAATACCCCAAGAGTATAACATTGGTATCAGACACATTAAAGATAAAGATAATGTTATTTCTGATTGTTTATCTAGAGTAGAAATAACCAAATGTAAACAATACTATCCGTATATTTGTTTTGTATTATACTCTTTTTTTAAAATTGTATTGCTGAGGTCAAGGAACTTTCTCGAACTTGTGTTAGTCGGAGTGTTCTGGAATTTTGGAGAGTTTATAAAATACACTTTGTTTGTATTATAAGTCAGTCAATTTCCAACTGTTCCGGTTAATTAGTATGCTACATGTATATGATGTTTGGATGCTAGAGGAGTGTTATTATTTGGTCTGCTAACATTTATGATACGATATTTTTGATCTCGGAGTTCTACCGGGACAAATGATTTACCAGTTTTCAATATTTTATTCTCTGTTATTTACCAGTGTGATTCCAGGATTTCAATTTGTGGATTTTTATATTTCGTGGTCATCGGATCTAATCTGATATACCAGTGAACATATTTCGTTTTACTATGTACATGTATATTTTTTGCCACTGTTTGTATAATATTTGCCTTAAAAAGGTTACTCTGTTTTTTTATATGTAAATCAAAATTTGTACATAAAATCTGCTGGTCCTTTTGTTGTTACTTCTTTTCTTATCTAGTCCCGTAACAATAAGCACATGTCTTCAAATTTTGGTTGATTATTTTAACAAACTATAGATGACTCTTGGGTATTCAGGATTTCAGGCTTATCTAATCTTTCTTCGGATCGAACATAAACGCACAGCCTTTGTCTGGGTCATCGCTTGTCCAATACGCCACTGTTACAGTCGTAAACTCCTCTCGGGAGATGAACCCATCATCGTTTGTGTCAATTCGATTGAAAATGTTCATCACGTGACTTCTATCACTCCAATTGTGAGCTTTGTAATAACAGAAGAACTCCTCAAAGGAAATTTCACCGTCACCGTTCCGATCGATGAAATCAAATAATAACTTATTATACTCAGCTTCAACATCTTGTAAATTTTCTGTGGGATAATAATACTTAACTAAACAGTCCACAAACTCTCCTTGATTAATCCTCCCTCCGTGCTCTGATGCCGCTCCCTCAAACATTGTCCAATATTTAACTTCTTCCTCGTGAAAAACATTCATTCTTTTCTCATCTAACTGTCCATGTTTTTGGATGTTTCTTGCAGTCTCAGAAAAATCTTCAAACGTAATCCAGCCATCACCATCTCGATCCAGAAAATGGAAATAATTTTCCGACTTCTTTTTCAAGTGTTCGCCGATCATTGTATCGACGTATGAGGCGCACACTCTGAAACCAAAGTAATTGTTTATGAGAATAGTTAACGAAATTACGAGGTTTGCTTAGCTTTTTTATAGAAATACATTATTGTCAAGAGGAGTTCAGCGTTTTAAGTAACTTGAAAAACTAAATGATTGAGGTTGAAATAAGAAATGGTTATGTTGTTAACCAATTAGTCTATTTCAACGACGTTGATAATTTTCCGTATATTTGGCAGCTCATGCCATTTTAACAAATACAATTTTCGTTATGTCTTAATTTATTGATATGATTTAATGCAAAAGTTATGATTACTTATAATCAGTGGGATTCGGTCGTGCACGTTAGTTGAGTAACCATAATATATGCATAGTTGTAATATCGCAACCCTGGTGGCTTGTTCATATGAAAATGACGGTGCCAGTTGTCAGATCGCCGATCCGAATACTACCAAATACCATAATTTCTACAATTTCAATTAAGATCAACCACAGCACAGGTATACACAACTCAGTCTGACAAAAGCTCGTCTATGCATCCTTCTATGTAATAGGGGCCTCAGTCTCGATCTTGATGCTTCTAATTTCACTTCTTTCGAAAAACCGCCATTAATTTCGAAATTCAGTAGCCCATTTTAGATAAAAAAAATAATATTAGTACATGTAAGTAAAACATCTTACTTACTTACCTGATACTATAGTACCTGTATAAGTGTCTCTTGGTAAGGTGGGTGAAAGGCTAACTTTGTTCACTCCTTGTCTCCAGTATAAGGAATTGACCGAAACGGACGTGACATAGACATTTTCAAGGCAAAATCAGTCGAGAAAAGATGAATTATATAGATAACACTAGCTGGTAAAAAAAATGAATAGAATGCAGGTAAGTCATCCATAAAAAGGAGACAAATTAAAATACCCCAGGCGTGTTATGGAGGTCACCATAGCTCAGACGTGTTTGTTTGCTATTATCGGAAAGCCCTCTGCACACAATATTTTGTTTTAACAATTACTTAATGGCGCCATCTTTGGTTTACCGAGCTTCAAATACGGTTCGTTATTAATTAACCGTGCAAGTTATTACCCGAATCGGGTAATATCTAGTTCATAATAGCCTAGTCCGGGTTTCTGGTTCCAAAATGACTATCTTTTTTATAATGACAGTCGTATTTTGGAGTCAGGCTTCATTGCAATCAAAACGCTGGAGTAGACTGTCCGCTTCTGAGTGGGTACTATGTGGTCAGATTTAAGCAGTGAAATAACAACATATCCTTCTCAAATCCAGCCAAAACGACCATAACCGCGTTCATGAATAATTGTTATTTCACTGCATATGGACGAGCTGGAGCGTTCAGTAAATATTATCCGTCCGCTGAATTCATCATTGCCTTATCGAGTGTCCAACTTCACCACCATTGATGGCGTACATATAACACGCTTTCGCTGTTTTTAAACGATATAAATTCACTCCACAGAAAGCTAAATTATTCATGAAAGTATTTTATATTGTTTATTAACTGTCTAAATCCGACCATAAACTGTCTGCTCAGAAGCAAGCAATCTACTCCGGATTTTGTATTACAATGAACCCCAATGACTCCAAAGCATGTACGACAGTCAGTATTAAAAATAGTCATTTTGCTTGGTTGGTTGATTGATTGATGTTTTGCCACGCACTCAAGATTATTTCACTTATATAGCGGCGTTGCCAGGGTTAGTGGGGGGAGGAAATCGGGCTCTTTGCCCAGAGGAGACCCCGACCTTCGGCGAGTACCTGGCAACTTTTGAACATACGACGACCGAGTAAAAAATCCACTCAGAATTTTTTCAATTTTTATTTGGTCTGAGTGTGATTCGAAACCGTGTCGCATCGATGAAATGTCTGTGTGGGACTGAGGGACGATCGTCTCCTCAAGGGCTGACATTTTCAAACCACGTGGCAGGAAGACCGTTTCTCATTGGTCTTTTATCTTGCCGTAAGGCACTCGACCAATGAGAAACGGTCTTCCTGCCACGTGGTTTGAAAATGTCAGCCCTTGAGGAGACGATACCGTCGGAATTTTGGTCCGAAGTTGACCTGTGGCGGCAATATGTCAACTTATATGATACAAATTTACCGGAATTCAATGACCGTGTCCAGAAGTCTTTGACGATAAAACAGATTGCCGGACAACATTCGGACATAGTTCTTGTAAGACCGAATGCCTTCTTCCTCTAATTTAGCAGACTGTGATAGTCTCCATAAACGTGTCGCCTTAACAACCAAGGGCGCCTCCTCCTACAATTATGAGAAGTATAGCAGGCTTTAGTTTATTGGAAAGCGCCGCGTTTTCTTGGAGCTACGAACCCAAAATTACGTCATAATCGGATATGTTCGGAAAATTCGCGCCAGAACTTTACTGTTTACCCGCACATCGATGCGCAGCCATATTCAGAGCGCAGTGGTTTGTATACGGCGCCGGTGAATACGGCGCCGATCAGAGTGGTAGACCGCAAGTGCAGTGTCCGCCCAGCTTAACCCATAGGATCCCTTCGTCAGTGTTTAGCAGTTCAAGGTTTAATTTCCGGAAATAACTTGCACAGTTAATATGGAACTATTAAAGATCTATAGCAGATATATTGGTCAACTTCAACCTAATTAGTCCATTTGAGAACTAATATTATCATTGTCTGTACATCACAAATAAATTCTATCAGAGAAAACAGCCCAATAATTAGAAACCAGAAATATTTCTAAAATACAAAGGAAATACACTCCGCCGAATTCAACTCTGACAGCTTTAGGTATATGGTAATTGCTTCTATAAAGGTAACGATTCTGCATAAATGACGGTCTTGTCTTCAAAACTCCCAGATTTATTCCAGTCTATGGCGCCAGTTATTAAAGTATGTACACATAGATATAGAATCAGTGAGTAACAGGAGGGCTAACACAGAGGAGAGGATGGCGATGGCTACATAACCACACCCCCGGGCCGTAGGGCGTGGATCATCGACACTAACATATCGACGCATATAATTATTCGTTTTCTTCACATCGATTGTCAAATTGCTCACAATCTCTGAGAGCCAAGCTTTTTTCTCTTCCAATGTAAAACCATCCCCTCTTCCACAAACACACATACATGGTTCCTCGGGTGAACTAGAAAGGCTATACGCACCACTCCTCGTGCTCGCTTCTCCAGTCTGTGGATTCATTACATCCACTATGTCAGGCGTAGTGATATTCAAATAATCAATAAATGACGATAACGTATGATCCGTTCTGTAGGGATAGGACGTAGAATGGACGCCATTTACAGTTGTATCGACGCTGGCATGATGGGAAAACTCAAATGAACTTTGTAGAATTATTTCTTGAGTCCAAGATTCTGGGCTAGTAGAAACATTAACTAATTCTATGTCTGTGCTGATAGGTAAGCTAGGGCTACTTCGGAACGAGTGTTCCGTCGATCCATCCGATGAAACCAAATGGTCATCTAAAAGATCCTCTGTTGGGTCAAACTGTTGTGTCTGTCGTTTGTCTGCGGAGAACAACATCGGATCGCGATGTGGTAATGTGGATTCCAGATCCATTGGTATAGAAGAATGGACGAGTTGAATTGGCTGAACTGTTGTCGTCTCTGGGAGATCATTGCTTTCGAACATGTCTCGTCCATTTGCAGTGCTTGTTACGGGCTGTGCTGCTGTGGAATCCTGGGAAATAAATAAAATATTACCATGCATTGGATGAACTTTTCTAACCTTTCTTGATGCCTTACGATATATACAATCAAGATGCCGCTAATGCGGCACCCGTGGATATGTTGTACATATATCTCGATATAGATCGACATGTTTTCATACGACAATCTCAGCAACGCACGGGTTGCAAGAATAGGATGAACAGGAAAAAGTGGGTATATATAAAAATGTCAAGCGGCCATGGGGTCTGTGCAAAAGAAAGCAGTCACGATGTAGATTTGGAAGAACTGCCAAATGAAAAGCTACAGGGTTAGTTTTGTTTATTCTGAAAGGACTTTTATATCCTAACACAGGATATCATGTAACAAACTGTTACATAATAAACATGAGTTTCCTCAAAACGCTTCTACTCTTGCATGACGTTTGTAACCCAAAGAAGTAAAAAATGGAGACAACTCGAGATTGAGGGACTCCAAATTAGTTCAGTTTTATGATGTGGTTACGACGGTTAGCTTGCTCAACTTTCCGTTGCATGACAACAGATCATCATTCTAGAAAGGTGGCAGACCGTGAAATGAACTCTGCCATTTTTATTAGATGGTAAACTTGGAGACTAATGACGTCACTTGAGAAACAATGGGATATAGGCAGTATTGTTTTGAAGTGACGACCCTGGGAGCGACAAGCATAGCTGCAGACAGATACTTTTCGGTCTGCCATGTTCTTTTCCACCCGATGACGTCCGGCAATCGGTAATTTGGTAAATATGGAAACTGTTATTATGCAAAGTATAAGTGTCATGGAAAGATGTGTGATTATAATGACTGTTTTGCCTTGTCAATAACACAACGTCTCTATATTTATTGCTGCACAAATCAAATGGACGCTTGGTTTGTGTTCAAGCCAAATTTGTTTTATCTGTTTATCATTACCAAAAGTCAACGATGACTCCACCAATACAAATAATTATAGTAACTTGTCTAAATAACCTTTCTAGTATCTAAAAAAGATCATTCCTGTTATGTCCCTGTGTCAATATAACGTTATTTTCACAAATATATAAGATTACCTCATAGGGATTACTTGTAGAAACAGCGCCTTGTACTGAAATAATAAAATACACGAACAGTTACAAATAATGCAGACATAGAAACACGTAATATGTTAGTATGAATTGACCAAAGCAAAGAATCACCGAGAACCCATTTTCAATTAGTTAAACCTATTCCGGATTTAAGGGCATATATATATAATCCTATACAACAACATTGTAGACAAAGTTATATAGCTGTTTAAAACGGGAAATGGCCATTCTCGTGCGATGAAAATATTTTCTTTCAATAAATTTAATTTGTCAGATTAACTACTTTTTACGATGATAAAATCAACATCAAAGTTACGACAACAATGATTTGAAACCAAGTCAACAACTCAGTTTAGATTGTGAGACATATACGAATCAACACCAACCCCTCACAGGCTCGCAACGAATTACTTCTAACTCCCCTAGCTAGATATGACAGAGCTAAATTATTCGTTATATTTCAAGGATAACTTACCGGCTTCCGGGGAGCAGAGATCTCGTACATTTGCAGGGTATACGTGTAGTTCTTCCGGTGGTGAAGCTATAGTCATGTAGATTATGTCTGAAACAAATTATTCATTTTTATTTGCGTGAAAAAAGACAACTATATTCTGATACATGTATCATCGCATCCAGGGTAAATATCTATACAAGCTTTACTTTTGACGAACTAGCGGATCGAAAAGATTCACAATAGTCAACAACTTATGATGACTAGTCTAATGACTATTCAGTCAAATATGAAAGTTATAATGGTCAAAAACTAAAAATCCTTAAAAAAAACCGAACGCAGGGGAATTCTATTAGATATTATTAAGTACAATTGGCTTTTACAATATCCAAATATCATTCGACATCGGTTAATATATGTCTATAGGTCCTTATAACGTCTTATTATACCTCATTAATATTCATCAGGCTTTACTCCAATTATATTGGTCAATACGTACCACGTGCCAGGTCAACATTTTTCGATCTGGGCCCTGTCTTACAAAGCTGGCGTAAAGTTGCGCATAGGCCAACAACATGGACCGGTTGCGTCCAAGGCGCAAGTTACTATAGTTTTAACACTGATTTACGTCAGACGTAACTTACGCCAGCTTCGTAAAACAGGGCCCTGCCCGAAACAGATATTTTATATGACATCATTATACGTCATTATAATTCACATTTCTCGTCCTTGTTTCATTTCAAAGCTTAGCAGACGCCATGTCCACAGTAAGGCAAATGATAGCTGCATCCTGATTGGCAAATCAGTGTGAACGTGAAATGAAAGCTGTCTTACTATTTGCTAATATTCATTCAGTTCCGACAAAATCTTATATTGACCACATAGTCAATATGAGAAGTTATTACCTGTCATTTAACAGGCTATTGGTCAATGCGATAACACTACACAATCCTGTTAAATCATTTATGTAAATATATCACCATCAGTAATATTTTGCCAGTGAGAAAGTCATAAATGTGAATGACTAAATATTTAAGATAATTCCATCAGCAAAACAACTTCGACGGGAAGACTTAAGATTTTACCTAAACAATTAACCAGATTGGCTTCCCAGTCGGAGTCCTCTTTAAGGTGGTTGATTTCCCAATAGGGTTTGATGGTCGAAAACTGTAGAATGCATTCTAAAGAGTATTGGTTGAAATTGAAACCAGCACAGTTCTGTGTAGCGTTGTTATGGTCATTACATTCATTCTCACACCCTTCTTTACTGAGTTCTCCGAGTTGAACTTTACTATACATCGAATTGATCGAATAGCCTGGGCATCTGAGGTACGTGCAATTGCCTGAAACAAAGTTGTAGGAAGTATTTATGTTAGAGTGTCGCTTAAAATGTATACTGAATGATGCAATTTAGATAATTTCTATAACAGGAACTTTTCCTGGTCTTGAATTACAAATGAGGTTTATGTGCATGTCACATGTTTGAAGTGGAAAAAATATTTTTCACATGGTCTATATATATTTATGAACACTAAAACACAAGGGCACAGGGAAAATCTTCTTGTCTAAAATAACCATGGAGACAAGTTTCTTATTGTGATAAAAAGAGGTATGTCATTTAGACCATTATACCGAATCGTAATTTGTTGTTATAGACTAAACCTATGATATTTCATTAGGTTGACGACTGACAGGAGCTTGGGCTTACTCAGTAGAATTTCCTGGAACACTTTGTAATGCATTGACAAAGCTTACGCATCTTAAGCTATGGTAAAATATCGACAGACTGAGATTGAACCCCATATGATCATGGGAAAAGAAAGTGAAAATGTTGGTTCCCCCTAGAAAAACCTAGGTAGAAACTATCTATATAGTATCCTCACAGTATGAATAGATGTGATGTAGCTGATACAGTGAATGGATGAAGAACTAATCACAATCATCATAGCTTTTCGCTTTTCGAGTAAAAAAGAACTCTCTTGTTAATTTTCCTGTGCCAGTTTGGCTTTATTTTCAAAAATATATGTGAGAGAAAAGCCAGCACCACCATTATGAAATTCCAATAAATATACCTAGTGGTCAAGATCTCTTCTTCAAGACTGTGAAAACCATAGACATATATGTATACGGATGAAATCACTTGGCAAATATTTTTCCAACCCGAGAAGTAAGAAACGTGTTTATACAACAAGTTATCATCAGTAGAGGTATTATCCCAATTTACTGTCTGTGGTAGAAATTCTGTGATGTATTAAAATGATAGAGATATGCCGGTAGAAAAGTAGACATCATGGTTTGTTTTATTATATAGTCGCTCACCTAAATCAAATCGACAAACAGCCCGGTGTGGTTCTGAGCAGTTGAAAACACCCACACCCCATTTTTGTTGAGTTATTAGTTTCAAAGCAACGCACAACTTTGATGGCTGGTCCGGCAGCTTTAACTTCTTCACGAGATTTTCCGGGAACACTGATGAGTCATGTGATTTAATCCACTGCTTATTCTCCGGAACGTAATGAATGCCAACCCAAAATTTAAACAAGGGTCCAATCTCAGAATCTCTGTGATAAAATAAAGTCCATTATTTACTTAGAACCAAGGATGAGGAAGTAGAACAACATGATCAAAACGCTTTATGTGCAATACAATAAAACAAACGAAACGTAAAAACAATGCGTCAATAATTATATATATTTATGAACACTAAAACACACGGACACAGTGAAAATCTTTTTGTCTAAAATAACCACGGGGACAAGTTTCTAATTGTGTTAAAAATAGGTATATCATTTGGACCTTTATACCCAATCATTAGTTGTGATAAAGCATTTACAATTCTTACTTTTGATTATAAAGATGATCGATGACTTGAAGTAAATGGTCAGTGTAAACGGAATCCATCGGGGCTAAATACCCGCCAAGATCGTCACAGTCCTTTATTGATTCTTCATGGGTCAGACGGCTCATCGTTATACGATATGTTACCTGTGTCCAAGCTTTGATGATAGGAAATAGAGATCAAGATACGAAACAAAAGTCCTACATTTAGAAAAATTGAAATGATTTTTTTTACGAAACGACATTAGTTCTAAAACTGCTTGAAAGTAATATGGACATATAAAAGGGATGGTTTGCAGGGATGCACACCCTCCTTTATTATCGATTTAATATAAGGGGTAGAGGATAATCCGTCAATCTATATTTTGCAAAATTCATCCAAACTTTCATATATAATAGGAACCTTGATTAAGACATTCATGCAGCAACCAATGATATGTCAGTTTATTATTTTAGAAGTTCTGTGGATCAGCCAAATCACAATAAGACATTTGGGTCTTACCAGAAGTCTATGTATGGGCAGGTGTGAAACGTCCCTTCACACCATACTCAGGCGTTGACGCCTTTTGACCCAGAGGTCACCATAAACAGCGCCCCCTCTCGGTTTCTTCCTCGTATGAACTATTATGGGATGCATAAGAAGAAAGATGGCGAACGGTTTAGATCGAAATTTAGATATCGGAGTCGCGTTCTCGGTAAAGCTGTTATAAGAACCAATGCATTCCCCGAACTGCGGTAACTGGGATTACCGATAGATATGATGGTCCAGTAAGTGGAAAATTAATTTGTTTTCTGATTTGGAATTGCGCAAAACGTCACATAACATAGTATAAGCAGGCTGAAGGCGCCAACCCCCTGAATATGAAGTAATGGGACGTTTCACACTTTCCAATTCATAGACTTCTGGTCTTACATATAGCAAACCAGTGACGTCTCTCTGCCAACCACTTGGCTTGTGATCGTTTGTTCTGAGAGTTTTGTGAATATTTCGACTTTTATTCAGTCATCATCAGGATTCGAAATATTAAGTCAGTATGAAGTTTTCGTTTTTCGGAATAATACTACTTGTGTACTACGTTAAACTAATCAGTGGAACTACTGGATTTTGTGAATAAAGTGGAGGATAAAATCAGAAATCCCATTTTGGGGGATGGGATTCAAGTTGTGGAAATGAGATTACCCATGGTCAGAACATCATTTGAGTATAATATCTAACGACAACCATAAACACTCAGTGGATCAGCATTTACAGATACTTACCATTGTCTAAAACTTCCAAGCATCTTACAGGGGAATCAAACGATATAAAGATGATTACCTGGAAATGACCGTTATATCATAAGAATCTGTTCAAGCAGAACATCTAAAGCTAAATGTGGTGAACGCCGTTTTCTCATAGCTTTGTAGTTTTAAAACAATAATATATGTCAGTAAACCCATGTATTGGGTTTCTTGTGACATGAAAAACGACAAACAGCCGATAGAAAGTATAAGTATGTGGATATCTACCATTAATGCTGATTTCTCCATCCTCACATCGAGATTTCTGTATCCAAAATATCTCAGATTCTCTTCCCTTGGGCCTTCTCGGTGTTTTACTCACTTCTCATTTCAAGAATTACAAAGACACATTTCAGTGGCGTGCTGTAGATCCCATCCCAAGCCGATGTCGTCTTGAAGATCCTCTGTTATAAGCTCTACTTAAGTAAGACGTCGCTTGAAGTGAAATACGAATTATACAAATATTAACGTTAGATATTAAATATCCTATTACACAGTGTTATTGATTATCTCTGATGGTGAAGATTTTAAAATGTCATAGATAAGGAATATCTGTTCCGAACCAGTTAGATGTTTCCGCTTGTATGTGTTATTATTAATACTCTAAAACTTGTATGTCGGCATTTCATTTCCGATATAGCCCTTTTAACAGCAAATCGTGAATTTTGTCGCCAAAGCGCCAACTCAGGAACACGGTTACCGGAACTCTGTTCTAGAGACAAATCGCTAACTACGCTCCAGAAACCCAAATGGTCGACATTGTTTGCATCTTCAGCACGATAAGCAAACACCTCGCTATATGCCACGCTATATGCTTAATGAAACACAATAACAGCGGAACACACAATTATTTATTCTTCAACAGCAATACTACCAATATTTATGATCATAATTAAATCATATTTAGCAAAATAAAATGGCTCGACCTCTGACCCAGAAAATTTTTTCCCCTTGATCCTATGGGGTTAAATCTCATTCTACCGATATTCCTGGCGTAGCTGAAGGAGGGGGTCTCTAGAAGGGGGTGTCTGGGTAGACCTGACACGTCTTCCATCAATTGTTTCGATACGTTTCCCCAAAATAGAATTTTCGTTGTTTCGTTATAGAAGACTTGCTGTTTTGTTAAGCCACCAGTTTTCACAAAATAGAAAGAGCGCTGTTTCGAGATACCCTCAGTTTCCCTAAAATAGAAATAGCGCTGTTTCGATACGCCCTCACTTTCCCCAAAATAGAAATATCCCTGTTTCGATACGCCCTCAGTTTCCCCGAAATAGAAAAGGTGCTGTTTCGATACGCCTTCATTTTCATCCAAATACGAATAGTCGCTGTTTCGTTACGCTCTCAGTTTTCTCATTAGAAGGGTTGCTGTTTCGATATGCCCTCAGTTTCCCCGAAATAGAAAAGGTGCTGTTTCGCTACGCCCTCAGTTTCCTCTAATTGCTGTTACGATACGCCCTCAGTTCCCCAATATAGAAAGAGCGCTGTTTCGATACACCCTCGGTTTGCCCAACATAAAATGGTCACTGTTTCGATACACGTTCAGTTTGCCCAACATAGAAGGGTCACTGTTTCGATACACCCTCAGTTTGCCCAAAATAGAAGGGTCACTGTTTCGATACACCCTCAGTTTGCCCAAAATAGAAGGGTCACTGTTTCGATACACCCTCAGTTTGCCCAAAATAGAAGGGTCACTGTTTCGATACACCCTCAGTTTGTGATGTCAAAAAATGCGATTGCAGTCCATAGCCTGTTAAGTTTTAATAGGCTTCAATCGCTTGCATTTTCTGGCTAATCAGAAATAATGAGAACAGTCCGCAAAAATAGCAAATATCTGTTTGCGCAATAAATAAGTTGGGAGAATATACGTGATTAACATAAATTTATTTACAAATACAAAATCTTTACAAACTTGTTTCCTAAAAGTTAAAATACGATTGAAATATATTTCACTTCAAAGGCCATGTTGGGAGATTTATTGGAGAGGAACTGAGGTCTAGTACCCTGTTACCCTCCCCATTGATTCCTGTCTCAGCACTCTTAAAACCAGACAGAAAGCACGGTCTTATTCAAGGTTGCAATAGACATTGAACATATAATTGAATATAAATGTATTTAAAGAAGATCGCTAAGATTTGTGCTCTGGTGTTAATACAAAGATGAGGTTTTCAGATAACCATTAACTTGCCCACCTCCCACTTTTACTGGGGTTTTATTTGGGAATTCCTTTGTTTGGGTTATGATAATTGACTTGCGATACTTCATCCGAGACGTATTACTTCTCATATTTTCGACTAATTTGAGGGTCAAGAAGGGTATCCTTTTAAAGTATGTCTTTGACGTTAACAACACAATTTACACATATCTCCATTTCAGTACAAATAATTTCCCTGTACCTGTGTGTTCTCGTATCTAACACTACCTTATTCCCCATCTGTCCAGATTTCTTTGTGGTAGATACACCATTCATGGTAGTGTATCATTTGAGATACGGAAATATTATTTGAAGGTTGTTTAGTCCGCCTTTTTTATTAAATTGGTTGATATTTTCTCTGGTGATCAGATGCACCGTTTGACATTCACTTCCTGGGTACAAACTTGACTTTAATTCCATGTTTTGACCTGGTAACTATTTCTGGTATGAGTGTAATAGGATGGGATTCGTCCAATACAATCTTGAAACTACAATGATAAAAGGGAAATTTGATAAATTAAAGATATCACGTGCATATGTTGAGAAGTACAGCTTTTGTATGCAAATCTAAAGCCAGGTATCCTCGAACCAAAGCCGCGATATAAATAGACAACCGTCCGGTTTAACGAAAAGGGGTCGAGAACTTGAGTTACATTGAGAGAAAGATGAAATGTCTTAATAGATAGACTTGTTCAATCACTTGTAGCTGATGGTATTGGTATGTAGAGCTGGTTAATATTAAACTATCAAGGTGTTATCTGGCACTAATTTTTAATCTGCGAGTAAATCGCGGCTTTCTTTTATCACAGAAAATATGGCAGACTATATTAATACGTTTTTATTATCCAACCAAACTGGATAACCAATGGACAGCCAACGATTGCAATAGGTAAATGTCAATCAAACATCAGTCCATAGTAGAGCCGGAATCAGTATATTGGAGTGTCACATTGGATTTCTATCTGGCCAACAATGCCGTGTTCGCTAATTCCGCTGACTAACGTTCGGATATGACGTCATCGAGATGAAGTCCGCGTGAAATGTTCCCTATGACCCCGTGCGTAATACCAACACATAAACCATATGATCGGTAAAACCCGATCTCATCACCGCTGAATCCTTTCATTTAGGCTCGATTGTTTATATATAAGAAAAAGGTTATTATATGAATTTACATTCAATATTGTTAATAATTGTACTCGTCACTGTTGCATTAAAATTCCACCTCGGAATCTACACCTTCGGCGTCTAGGTCGGTGGTCTTTCAATCCAATGGCGACGCTTACAATATATATTAGCTGATGTAATATTTGTGGAGTGCCCCCGTTGGGTTATTAGGGATAGTGAGATGGAAATTACTAACCGTTTAACCAAGCGACATATCACTACTTTTTCTTCGTTTAAAGCAAAGTTTTGCCCGATACAGTTTCTGAAATATAGAACAAAACAAAATGACATTAATGCCACAGAAGCAATGGTTGATTAACATGGTATACTTCTCAATGCAATTACAATTACTTCAGAAATGGACTCGATCTGACGAAACCAAAGCCATTTGTATGGCCCCTTTGAAGGTTCACCGTTTTTACGACCTGCTGGAAGTGCACAGATGTTAGATTGTATAGGAAAAATATCTTAGTTCACAGCACTAAGAAGTTAAGGAGAAACTCTAACCGAAGATATTCTTTAACACAGTAAATAACATGAGAACATTCATATATAAGAAGCGGCTATTTTATTCTTCCTTCAACACATCTGCTGCTCCATAAGCAGTATTTGATGATATTATATCTGGCCAAACCAGAAATTAACCAATCATAGTTAAGTATTCCGCGTTTTTTACAAAAAAATATAATACTTATTTCCATTGGCTAGATCTGGGGTTGCTACAATAGTGTATGGCACGAGCTGCCAAATATCGGGAACAATTCAGAAATAGAATTAGGTAACTGTTAGGGAACTTTCTGCAGATACCAATCTTTGAGATGTTATGGTAGTTTTTACAAGCACAAATCCTAAAATGTACTACTACATCCGGGCTATTTGAATTTGGTTCAGTATCAACACGATATATTTTCCTTTACGGATATTGTTCATATCCACGGCAATATTTTAGTTTTTCTGAGTTACTTCAAATGCTCAATTTATCTTTAGATCATTAGAAAAAAATCCGAATTTTGGCAGCTCATGTGACTCTTACCTAGGACCAGCAGAAAACGGGACATAGGAATATGGATCCCGAGATAGAAATGTGTCTGAATAGAACCGCTCAGGTCGAAACTCCTAAAGAAGAAATGTTATTTAAAAAAACAAGAGATCCATTAAAGGGATCTTAACGCCCGCGTTCATCTATTCATATTAAATTGATTGATTGATTGTTTGGTGTCTTACGCTGCGCTCAAGATTATTTCACTTATATGGCGGCGTTGCCAGCTTTATTGTGGGAGGAAACCGGGCTCTATGCCCGGAGGAAACCCACAACCTTCCGTTGGTAACTGACAACCATCCCACATAGGTCGTCTATTCATATTAAAGATTGTTACAGCAATAACTGGATATAGGAATTGGGGCCTACATAAAAAATCTTATTCCAGGGAGATAACTATTGTTGAGGAAAATTAAATTGTGAACTGCCAAGTAAGCTCCCCTTGAAATTTTGGTTGAAAACAACATTGCCACCTGGTAGCCATCTTCAATATGCTAATGAAATGATAATGTACGGTGCAAAGCTAGAACTTAGAGGGATGATGTGTGTCATGTTTGGTTAAGATCAGGTCAGTAGTTTTCTTGGAATAATGATAATAAGTTTTATTTTCAAATTTGGTTAAAAAACAACATTGCTTCCTGGCAGCCATATTTAATAGGCAAATGAGATGAAAATGTAGGGTGCACAACTAGATCAGAGGGAGATAATGTCGGCCAAGTTTGGTCAAAATCAGACCAGTAGTTTTCTTGGAATAGAAGTAACAAAAAAACAATATCGCCCTCCTGGTGGCCATATTGAATATGCAAATGAGATCAAAATGAACGGTGCATACATAGACCATAGGGTGATAATGTATGTTGATTTTGATTAATGTCAGGTAGTTTTCTTGGAACAACTTCTGTTTTAAGATTCATACAAAACAGCTCAAGATTCCATGACTTCATTCAATAAACGTCAATATACCTAACATCTAGCTCATACGGTCGTCTCTGTTTCTTATACCTTGTATATTGTACATATATACCCCACTCATGCACTTATCCAAATGCTCTATTTCTTTTGTTTGCAAATTTTATGCAGTAATTAAGAATTGTATTATGTACTTCCTTTTCTTTGTATTATGATTTAAAAGTACGGAAAGGGGTAATCTAAGTTGTAAGAACTTGTCCCCCGATCCTTTTGCTTTGCTGCAATAAAATAAGTTTAAAACAAACAAAGATAAAGAAAAAAAAACATCGCCCCCTGGCGGCCATATTGAATATGCAAATGAGATGAAAATGTACAGTACACAACAGGGCTATAGGGAGATAATGTGAGTCAAGTTTGGTGAAAATCGGACTGGTAGTTTTCTTGGAAAAAAGTAACAAAAAATATATCGCCCCTGGCAGCCATATTGAATATACAAATGAGATGAAAATGTATGGTGCACAACTAGACCATAGGGTGATGATGTGCGTTGAGTTTGATTAAGATTGGACTGATAGTTTTCTTGGAATAAAGGTAACAAGCGAAAGTTTTCTTGCAATAAACGTAACAAAGAAAAGCAACATCTCCCCCTGGCGGCCATATTGATTATGCAAATGAGATGAAAATGTACGATGCAGAACTAGACCATAGGGTGATGATGTATGTTAAGTTTGATTAAGATTGGACAGGTAGTTTTCTTGGAATAAAGGTAACAAAGAAAAAACAACATCGCCCCCTGGCGGCCATATTGAATATGCAAATGAGATGAAAATGTAGGATGCACAACTAGACTATATGGAGATAATGTCAGCCAAGTTTGGTGAAAATCAGACACGTAGTTTTCTTGGAATAAAGGTAACAAAAAAAAACAATATTGCCCCCTGGTGGCCACATTGAATATGCAAATGAGATGAAAACGTACGGTGCACAACTAGACCACAGGGTGATGTTGTATGTTAAGTTTGATTAAGATTGGACTGGTAGTTTTCTTGGAATAAAGGTAACAAGCAAAATGTTAACGGACGGACGACTGACGACGGACGACGGACCACGGAAAAGCGATTTGAATAGCCCTCCATCAGAATGATGACGGGCTAAAAACACTAGATAATAAACAAATCCCAAAATTAAGGTACGTTTGCTAAAACGAATGAGGCATTTTGTGCTATTGCAGAATACAGCACATTGGCATTAAGCTGACAAACGTATATTATGTGATTGTTAATAGAAGGGTTTATCCTTGGAAAACGATTGATTGATTGATTGATGTTTTGCGCTGAACTCAAGATTACTTCACTTTTATGGCGGCGTTCCCAGGTTTAGTGATGACGTGAGGAAATCCATAGTTTTCTGAAGAGAACCGTTAACTGACCAGAGTTTAAATGCATTGTGCTAAATCATTAAAGGTATTAATTAAACTCGTTAAGTTCAATGAATGTTTATTAGACATACCTCAGGATTTTCCCACACTGTGGGATTGCGGTGTACAAGGAATATCGCGAGTTGTATAACCATTCCTGGAGGAATTGTTACCCCTTCTATAACACACGGTTTCGTGGTTTGACGAGATATAACAGGAACTGGGCTATACATGCGCATAACCTCCTTCAGAAATATTGTTGTATACTTCAAATTTGGCAAATCATTCCTGAAAACATTTAAAATGGTAATTTTAATGCATTTAATTTAAAATTCAATGAAACGATACGAGTTTACAGATTGGATAAAATCATTGGGAGATGTGGGTGTTTTATTCGTCGTCATTTTACCATAAATCAAAGTTGCGGTGAACAGTAACCGAAACGATATTCCAATAGCCGGTCAGTTAAATGTCCCTAACGGAATCTGATTCGTCAGGGTACAACATTTGATCTAATTATTCAACCATATAAATGTGCTCAAACTCAAACCAGTTGTCATTACTCTGAGCGCTTTGGGACAATATGACCGGTCAGCCTATATCCGTTCAGCCTATATCAATGAGTATCGATCACAAATATGTATATATTCCAGAGACACACAGAACTATGTTTATTGGAATGATTATTTTGGACTGATTAGAGATCAGATGAATTTTTAAATTACTTGAAACTTACTTGGTTAAGACATATTTGAACTGAATCAGTTGCCTTTGTGTGGCATCTGTCTAAATCACACTGATCACATTGATGATTTCATAGTTACAGTCATTCGGACAATCAAAAATGATTAATATTACCATTCTATATATTCTCGACCATCCAGAATCTCTTCGATCTCATGATATACCTTCTCCTGCATTTCGGGATATTTTGCCAAAGCGTACAATGCCCACGAGGTGGCGCTAGCAGTCGTGTCATGACCTGTACAACACATGGAGAAAGTTGTGACACGAGCTGTCAAAATTCGCTAAAAAGAAGATCGCTTAAATTTGTGCCTTTCTACTGAGGTTTCTAGATAAACATTGGTAACTTGTGTAGATCCACTGAACCACTGGTATAGCGAGTTTTATAAGGTTGATTGATTGTTTGGTGTTTTAGGGTTACGCCGCGCTCAAGATTATTTCACTTATATGGCGGCTTTGCCCTGTTTAGTTAGGAGAGGAAACCACGAGTTTTATTAGGGAATTCATTTGCCGTCTTTGATTTGGTTATTAAAATTGAGCGGGCTGAGCTGTACATGCATGCAGCCTCTTTAGCTGAACGTGTGCTGCATGTTCAGCTTTTAAAAAAAAAAACCTGACTGTCAGACAAGAGATAATGGCAATAGGGAATTTTCTAAATAGCTCTTCAAATGTAGTTGCTTGTCACAACAAACCTAGGCGGTGTGTCATTTTAAGCGAATACGAGCAGCTAAAATACCCTGGAAACCAAGTGATTTGCATTGAAATTTAAAATATTAGTTCAAGATTATTAGAATTGAATGGCAGTTATGTCAGGTTTAGTAAGAGAGGAAACCCCTACTAAAGAGGAATTGCCATTCAGAAAAAACCTCGGCTATCTTCGCTCGCTACCAGTCGACTTTGACATGTTTCGGACAGTCTGCGATTTTTATACGGTGAATCACCGTATTTTGGGGATCAATTCAAATATCTTACTACAGAAGAAAATAAGCCCTAAAATAAGATCCATACATATCAGGATTCCTCCAATGCTTTAATTATAGCGAGGTTGGAGTGATAGGCCTTTAGTTCGATTACAGGCCTTACTTCGACGTGGCCCGGGTTCCAACCACACTTCGGACCAAATAAAAATTATAAATTCCTAAGTGCACGTTTCGCTGAATCGCTGTATGTGGATGAGTTGTCAGGTACTCGCCGAAGGTCGGGGGTTATCTCAGGACAAAGAGCCCCCCCTCCCCCCCCCACCACTAAACCTGGCAAAGTCGTAATAAAAGTGCAGCGTAAAACATCAATATATCAATCAGACGTGTTATTATGTTAGTATTATGCATGAACAATCTACTCCAATGAAATATCATGTCTTTTGGTTTATTACAACAACTTATGATTAGGTATAAAGGTCCCCTTAAAGGAGGAGAAAACAAATAAAACTGGCATATACACTAAACGGACGGCGAATTTCCCTTTCCAATGGTACCATAGACATATTTTTACGATTTTCCCCCACCGCACAGTCCTAAAGCGAAGTTATATAAAACCGTTGGATTTCGACTGAGACCGACTTGCTTACTTGGCCGCCATCATCACAACAGTGCTTAGGGGTGTGTCTCCTTCGGCCAATCAGTAGACGCATACCCAGCAATTCAAAGCGCACGTGCGAGTGAAATTGGTCAACTTTCTTAGTCTGCCATTTAAGCCTAGGTTAATTGCTAGGCACATCTGTTTCCGGTCCATTTCTCGCTTTACAAATGGCGGTCCCCATCGTTTTTGTGACCCAATTTAAACATGTGCAATTTTCTGCATCACCATAAAACGTAGGTAAGATTTACAGCTTAAAAATTGATACTCTAAGGGTGATTGTTCGTTACAATTTCGTGTTGTTTTTTTGTTTTCTCCTCCTTTAAAGTTGTCTCCATTGCCATTTTATTCAAGACGATTTCCCGTGCGTTTTTGTGTTGCTAAATACATACTGTATGTTTAGCAAGTTAAAAAGACAAACGTACCCCCAAAAAACATCAGACATTAAACAACCTATGCCATCCAGAATGCTAAATATATTTACATTTTAGCTTCAGAGAATAAGGAACAGAGTAGGCATATAAATCTACCTTCAAACAGGAAGGTGTCAGCCTCTGCTCTAATATCAGCCATATTCAATCCCAGTCCTTGCTCATCTTTAGCCGTAAGCAGTATGTCAAGGAAATCCGGGGATCCCTTTCTAGCCTCTGGGGTAGATTCCTGAAAATTACATTTGTTATACAGAAATGCTCCTGTAACCAGATAATTCTTATACAAATTAATTAAAATGTCTTGCTCGAGAAAGACACATTATAGAAAAATACACGAGTTACAAAATTCGTCTTAAAGTACTGGGGGAGTTGAGCTTCTTAAGTGTACAAGATAAACTTACCAACAGAGCTTTTCTTTCATGGATAATTTTCTCACAAAATCCATGAACATAGTTAAGGTGTTGTTGAAACTCTTTTCCGAGTTCACTTCGGTTAAAGAAAAAATCCGGATACAGGTGTGGCCGTCTAGAAAATATGTATATAAATACATTTGACGAGTGAACAATTTATGAGGGATCTAACTCATGAAGTATTAGCAATTACCTTGAATAAGAACAAAATTTCTTGTGAATACTGTCTTTTTTCTACGGTACCAATGCAGATTTTGCTATTGTTTAGATAATATCAGGATCCGCAAGAAATTTTCGTTCAGTTTCATGTCTTACATTTAATCCTCATTTCCTAAAATGGACACACCGCTTAGTTTTTTTCCATTGATTTTCGTATTAAGTATCAATCTCGGATAAAAGGCCACATGTCGAGTTTCAGCCAAAAGTACAATTTAATTTTTTAAATCCCTGTTAATATTGTTTTCTGTTTGGTATACAGGTAAACAAAAAGTTTTGCTCCAACCGTCAAATTTATTTTGGACATGAACAATGTAGTATAATAGCTTTACCTTTTTAAGTACACCGCTACAGTATCAGCAATACATTTAAACCCTTTGGTGGTTTTGTTTCAAATTAGAAATTTGATGCCTCACAAAACGTCTTCTAAGACCTGGTGAAAAGTATCACTCAATACGAAATTTGAAGCTAAATATACAAACGGTAGCAGAATTCTTCCGTTATCCCCATTACCCAATATCAAACTTTAAGTTATGTGACATGAAGCCAGAATATAAAATGTGACTACATTTATTTACTTCTGATATAGTTGTGTACTAGTGTCGTGTTTCACACACTCCAGCGGAGTTGATTGACATATAGTTCTACATTTGGTCAATTGCTAATGGTGTGTTTCCACGTACATACGTTAACGCGTGCGTTAAAAACTATCAGACTGACCATGGAAACACTATAGCGTATTTCTGTAGTTCCCATTCTTTGGGGGAAAATCGCATCCGTCAATGCACGCGTTAACGCATGTCCGTGGAAACACACCATTGGTGAACAAGACCAAAACAACATAGGCAGCATCAATTACTCAAAATGATTCGTTGTTGAGGAATTCATCTGTTACTTCAGTTACTGCATTTTATTTGATATATTAATGCCAAACAAGAGAGAGACTTAAAGAGTTTACTCTAGTAAAACTGAACAGACAGTTTGTAATAAGACACTATGCTGTGAACTCTATGCAGAATTCCAACGGTAAAGTCGGCATGTTATGCATAGCGATGTCTCTCAGATTATTGTGTTAGTTACCTGCTGGTAACGTGTCAAAGGTTTATCACTATGATACAGGGGCTCGTTTCACAAAGCAGTCGCATCGCAAACGAAGCGTAGTTGCCAATGGATACCATAGTGAAGAGATACGGAGCTTCGTGAAACGGCCCCCTGGCTTCCTTCCAAACTTACATATGTCGTTCAAGAGTGATTCGAGCCAGTCGCCTCACAGCTTTAGCATATGGATGCGTTTCCCTGAGATGAAAAAGAAAATTATCCATTGAAAGAGTATATAATTTCCACATTGAATTGAGCTGATCAAAATCTGTTCTATTTATTTCATAGATATGAATATACTGATATTTTGTCGCCTTAGATAAAACAATGAACTTCAATAAGACATAGGAAAGTTGTGCGTTGCTGTAGCGTAAACTTAAAATCTAAATAAAACATTTTTTGCAAGAGGCTTTATGCCTTAGAATTTACCAAGCCGGTCGGTTTTGACATGCCTCGGACAAATCATCATATTTTTGGGTTGACAACAAATATTAAACTATTTTACTAAGACGAAATTAAATGCTTGTGAGATGGAGTTTATAATCTTGTTGTTTGTTGGTTGTAGGTTATGAGATGAAGTTTATAACCTTGTTGTTTTTTGGTTGTAGGTTATGAGATGGAGTTTATAACCTAGTTGTTTGTTGGTTGTGAGATGGAGTTTATAACCTTGTTGTTTGCTGGTTGTAGGTTGTGAGATGGAGTTTATAACCTTGTTGTTGGTTGGTTGTAGGTTATGAGATGGGGTTTATAACCTAGTTGTTTGTTGGTTGTGAGATGGAGTTTATAACCTTGTTGTTGGTTGGTTGTAGGTTATGAGATGGGGCAAAATTGATGGGGTTCAATCTCAGTCTACCGATGTTCTTGCCATAGTTAAGATGCGTAACCATTGTTAATGTGTTACAAAAGGATTCCAGAAAATTCTACTGACAAAGGCTAAGCTCCTGTCAGTCGTCAACCTAATGAAATATCATAGGTTTGGTACAACAATTTATGGGATATAAAGGTCTAAATGATATACCTCTTTTTAAGACAATTAGAAACTCCTCCATGGTTATTTTAGACAAGAAGATTGTCCCTGTGCCCGTGTGTTTTAGTGATCATAAATATAAAGATAGTTGGTTAAATATTTCATTTAGCCCGGTAAACCCCATGTCGTGTAATACTAAGAAGATATCAGAATTTCTCCAATGCTTCAATTATAACTGAGCGAGGCGGTAAGTTAACAGTGTTTCGGTCCCTTGCATTATCACGGGGCCACTTTTGTTGAGTCCTCAAGAGAATATGGAAATTGTTCTTTCACACCTACATTTAATGTAAAGTGTGCAAAGAATCGAGGCTCGATTACAGAAACAACCGGTATGGTTCAGTGTTGGGTTACCCTCATTTCAGGGCTTATTGTCTGTGGTTTACACCTTTTGCGTACCGGTACATCAAACCAGATTCTACGTTTGTATTTATCAGATAAGAGTTCGTAGAATTATAGTGTACTGTTAAATCGCTCAAATAACTCAAAATATCGGGCGCTTGTGCACTTGCCTAGGCTTGCGGGTACTAAACAAAAATAACAAATGATGCCAAAACTATAGAAAGTTGCTAACTTTTTCTGAAAACTGTAATGTAAACATAATTCTGGATTTCTGCAGCGAAAGTGCCTTTACGGATGAACACTAACATTGTATCCAATGAAATAATGAGTTCCTCTCACCCAGCAGTTTGGATGTTGTCTCTATATGAGAATGCACACTGTAACATGACGTCAAGAGTATAGAGAGCCATATGATGAAATACTTCTATTGACTCCCCGCTTTTTGATAAACCTTCCAACTTGTCCTACAAAATATTCAGTATTCAAATCAGAAAATTCCGTATTAGAAACACTCAATACGGTACTCACTATATTATTTAATAACACTCAATATGGTACTCGATATGATATTTATGATATTTAATAACAACAATACAACACTCAATATGATATTTATTAACAACAAATATAGCACTCAATATGATATTTAATAACAGCAATACAACACTCAATATGATATTTATTAACAACAAATATAGCACTCAATATGATATTTAATAACAGCAATACAGCACTCATTATGATGTTTAATAACAATACAGCACTCAATATGATATTTAATAACAACAATCAATATGATATTTAATAACAACAATACAACACTCAATATGATATTTAATAAGAACAAGGTACAACAACATATTTCTACTCACCAATAAAACATCCGCAGCCTGATTGTAAATATGAATGTAAGGTTTTAGAACATTAAAATGGAATGCAGACGTCAGTAACTTCCGGTTACGCTCCCATTTTGCACCACTACTTATCAAAAGACCATCTCCTACAATTAAGACAATGTTCTTTGGTTTCAGAGCAGAGGAAATTAATTTGCCAGCGAACTCCATAGATATACAAGTTTAGAAACTATTTTTGTCTCTTTTTTACGTTTTCCGTTAACAAAAATCAAATGTTTAACGTCACCACATCAGACAGAGACTAGTGTAACGAATATGCTTAAAGGGGCATGAGCTGTCAAAATGTTGATATTTTGACCTTACAACACATTGTTGAAATTATTGGCTATTTTTCTCAAGACGTATAATTCAGCTGCTTTTAAGTGCTTCAAGTCTCGAAAATGTACGATAAAGTATTGTTTTGAACTAACTTTGGCTTAGAATGAATGAATGGTCGTCCCGGTTATTTAAATTTTGTTTACTTTTCGAACACGTTTTCGGTTCGTACAGGCCACATACTGTATGGATTTCCCTCATTCCAACGTCAATAATTTAGTTTTTCGATGGCCTTCAAAGCCTCTTACTGTCGTGACGATCAATAATTATGAAAAAAAGTGTGCATTTTGGCAGCTCATGCCTCTTTAAACAATGGATTTGCCATAATACTTGGGTAAGCGTGAAACTGTCAATTAGTGTTAAGGTACGATTGCTGAATAAAAGAATATAACGATTCCCTGACGCCAAATATCAAGCTTTCTTTTACTTCTTTAACAAAGAGGTCCAAATCTATTTGGAAATATTCAGTCCCGCATAGATTGTCACACCTCTTCAAAAACTAAGTTATATTTTTTGAAAGCTTGTCACTGCAAGTTTGTCACGTGACTGTCCAAAGACAAAGCCACTCTGGAAATTGATTACAAAGGAGAGTTACGTAAGTCTCAAAACCGACGAAAAGAATAGTTTCAGAGATGTCTGACGATTGGCCGTGGCCCAAGTACGACGTTCAGTTTCAGATTTACCTCATGCATTGCATAAGAAAAAGCGTTATAAACTCAGGAGAGGCAAACTCACCTAACCAAGGAATAAGGAATGAGTAGCCTGCTTTCAATCGTGTTGCTTTTGGTTCTGCAGTTCTCATCACCTGCTTGATGGTATCGGGATGGACCAGGAATAAGACAGGTTGTAGACTCGTCCTCCATGTGGCGAACACACGGGGATGAAGGTGAAGCATTTCCAGGGCACGTGTCAGCATGCCATCAACTCCCCCTTCACGGGCCTATAGACAAAGACGTTCAGGTTCAACCCTAAATATTAAAGCTGCAATAACCGGCAAATTTGGAAACTTGCGAATCATTGGTTAAAACTCAACATAGACTTTGCTAGCAGGCTATGGAATAAAGAATACTCGAACGGATGTATGAATAGAAAATGGCAGAGGAGCTTCTCGTTTCGTTCTGTTGTTTCCTTCAAGACAAATGTATGAGAAGCTGGACCTACACTTTTTCAATATTGTCCTGTTCACCAACCGTTTGTCATTTTTGAATATAACTTAATTATTTTGAATGCAACTAGCGTTCGGTTACAACCAGATTATCTACATGTAGTCGCATCAATTGGTTAAAGCGACACCCACAGCCCTTCCACAGTGAATTGCCAAGTTTTAAAACAGTCACCAGTTGCCAATGGGCAATTGTTTAGTATTCAATACTCACATGATGTAACGTTCCCCATAACCAATGTCTTGGTCTACTGGGGAAACAGAGACAGGCTTTTCTTAAAGCGGCGTATTCGATCAGGAAAGGTACAAGTTGCCATAAAAACCAGGTGAGTAAGGTAATCAGTGAGGTCGACACAAGAACCACCGTGAGACTTAACTCCATGTTTCCGTGATTTGAGTTCTGGATGAAAGGAAATATTTGTCTTAAAGAAAAAATAAACAAGTCTTATGGATTTATACAATTATATACAACATTTATCAAACATAGCATAACTAAAGGGGTAATTCTTAAAGTACAATGCACTTCAACTTTTCTAAAAAAATTTACGAATGTAAACGGTTTAGGCCTACTTGATATGAACATACGAAAATGTTTTCTAGTCTTTCAGTAGTCATTCATTACACACAACTATCATATGGGCTACTTTTCCCACAGGAGCGCCAAACCTTCCGTGTGACTTGCCTCTTTTTGCCGCGAATATATTTTTGGAATTTGTCAACTTAGTTATTTTAGTCCATAAACTATTCCCTGTGCAAGTGTGTTTTATATATAGACAATATCAATTAGTTATACGTTGTATTATGATAATAAAGAAAAAAACATGGAAAGAATAAGTGATCCCGTTTTCTTGAAACTATGTATTGCCGAAAAAGAATAGAGACAAGTTGAGAGCCAGTGTTCAGTTATAAGAATTTCTAATCACTAATTCCCCATTCAATTTGAACCGTCCAATAGAACTTTAGCGCCTCTAGCACGTATCGATTCTATTGAATCCGCATAAGTTCGTCTTTAATTGAAATTAACACTGAATTATAGGGTGACCCATCCAAGGGAGACCACTCTGAATGCAATTGATGAATGACACAAAATGGAGTGTGAGTAGCAGCGTGATAAAATATACGCCCTGCTCAACAAAAATGAAATGCAGAGATATAGGCTCAAACAGTGTGTCATTTTCGGAACACTTGCAAGTTGTCAACATAGTTATTGTGTTAAAACAGGCGATAGAGGCTCTCGGTTGTGAGTCAGCACCTGATGTATATAAATACCCTAAGCCTGTATTGCTAGGGACAAATAGTATAAGAATAACGATCACGGAACTTGCTACCAGTTGCAACTGAATTTTAAAGTATGTATAAGACCAACCTCTACTTACCAAACTATGAGTTGTAAATGACTGAATTGCATTGGGTGTGCTGTATTATATAACGGATTTCATACAAAACACGTCAGGCCATTATGACCTGGCGTCCTAGATTTTGCACTTAAACGTAGATCCTCCTTCAACTACTGGGGTCGTATTGATGCTGGTCAAAAAATAGGCATCAAGTATACTGAATGCATGCCTATGTCCAACATTTGGATAAAGTTACACTTGTTTGTTATGTCTAAACTTATAAATAGGGTCGAGTGCCGTGGGCTTGGTACGCCTATCGCTCCGCTTGTGACACATTTATATAGAGGTTTTTTGTTGTAAACTGTATCGTGATAGCCCTGTACGATTATCTACTCTGTCTCTTTTTTCACTTTTTGCTAATCGGCTTCGCTTTCTTTCAAATGTTAGGCTTAGACTAAAAGGAGATCAACATAGACTTGTTTTCAGAACAATTTTGTGTGAGGAGAATAGACCGAGTTTCACAACCCCAAAAGTCCTTGTTATATTGACGGACATATTTCGGAGCTAGAGTTCACCAGCTACCACCTTAAGCCGTCGCAAACCACCAACTTTAAGCGGTGAAATAATAAATTAATACAATGTATTACCTTGTTCCTCGGTAACAAAACATTACTAATTATTTTCATGTTGAGTAATACAGGGTGTTTAAATTTTAATGAGAGTTAAGTTATTAATTGTATATTTGAAAGAAAAATAGTGACCATAGCCTTGCAAATAAACAAACCAGCGTAGTTAATTCACTGTAATGACCTCTTCATGTGTGTATGATCCATTAAGGTATATGTATCAGGATATAAATAGTGTACACTGTCATCCTCCCTACCTGTATTCACCAGGGTCAAAAACTGGGAGCAATCTTGTTGGTCTGTAATCTATCATTCATAATTTCTGACGCCAATTTCAAAACGAGCTAGGGAGTTGGAGCGAAACGGAGACAGAGGTGTTCCAATTACTGTGTTTAAGTACCATGGTCCGCAAAAACATCAATATTTGTTTCGTTAAGATGAATCAGAAAATTATATTCTATTTCTACAAAGAAGTGTAAATTAGATACGTTTTCGTGATAACATACACGTGGTGTTTAGAGGTAAGTTTTCCAGAAGACAAATAAACGTGCATCTCTGTTTATTTAGCAAAATCGCCGCTTCCAGCAGAAATCGGTTTCGGTTACCATGTAACAACGAAGGTCGAGGGTCCCCTCTGGGTAACGAATCCGACCCCCAGTTTAAGTACACCTGTCGATGAAGCCGTGAAAGGTGAAATAATCTGTTTGGTACGGAGAATCATAAACACCCAATAAATGAGAAGATTTTCCCTGTGCCCGTGTGTTTTAGTGATCATAAATCAATAAATGAGAGCAAGTGGGATGTAAGTGATAAACAAATGATGTAATCATTCTAACAGACTCTCAAATCAGACACGAGGCAGTAATGGTGGAAACCCCAACACACATAGGCCCTACATAGTATTCAATGAATAGGGTATCCATGAATTCTTCTATACACCAAATCAATGTGCATTTTTCACGAACAGCTATTTTATTCGTTAGATAAAAATCTAGCTCATCTGTTGTTGGTAGTTGCAATAATCTTCACTGAAATTATTTTAATTATACATGTACATATACTCACACGTCTTTTGGTATATCATTTTTACGTCTTCATACGTTTGTGTGCCCCTCCAATTAATCCTAAACTAACTCGGAATCCCAAACGGTATTTAATACCTAGTATGTTTTAAGTGGCATGAGCTGCCAAATATAGGGACAATTTTTTTTAAACATAATTAGCTAATTGTTGGTCATTTTATCAAGAAGTACAAAATGATGGCTTTGCGCCGAATTATGTTTTTTTTTATCTCAATGCCAATCTTTTATCTTTTCAAGATAATTCAAACGCTAAACTTCTCAGGACGATCAAAGTTCATAATTTTTTTTTATAGCTCACACGCTTTTTTGTGGGTTCGCAATAGATGCTAATTCCGACATATCGGTCACAGGAAAATTGCTTTTGCCATGTTTGTCCGGACCAAAGAAAAATTTATTTAATGACGGAATAATATAACTAGGGGTTTAGTTCACTGGCAGAATTGGTACTTTTCTAAAAGTCGCGTTACATTTTTGCCAGTCAAAAGATGACATCGGATGATGCCTTAAATACTCCCAATACATTAAATAGTATATGTCAATTATGATATTTGCGTTGTATACGCTTTGTTAACAGATAGACTCGACGAAATAAAATAACTGTATATCTTAGAGTACAATCCAGTTAAGTGGCATGAGCTGCCAAAAGTCGGATTCTTTTCAATCGTCACGAAAAGTTGAGAAAAAAAGATTGACGTTATAATAATAAAAAAATATCCGGAAAGCCACTTACATGTACGAGCAGAACTGCACCAGAAATTTAATTTTCTTATTCGAAAGTATATATCAAAATACTATACTACAGGAAAAATAACATAAAAATTGTAGTAAATTGAATAAAACGCGGAAATCATCTAAAAAAATATTTTTTTATATATGTTATATAACCCGGTAAATTTAACGGCTACCTTTTTGGTCGCCACATTCAAACTGACCTGCAGTCTATCAGAGGGTATTTCACGCACGTAAAATTCTAAAGTTATCAGAGTTCAGTGGGTACAGGATAGTAATGAGTATTTCCACGATACTGTATTTTCTTATTTACTCTTGGTGATTTGCACCTTTAGTGGAGAAAGGGTCTGAAGTACTTTCGTTAGTACTAGCCTACATTTCCACCGAATCCTCGAACCTGTGCAGTAAGTCAAAGCTTCGATCAAAACCATATTTCACTGATATATGGTGCTCCGAGTTTTGAAGAGCTTTCAACGCTCTGATCCTGCTCAATTCCAAAGATACCTCTTGATAAATGATCCTATGTCTGTTACTCAATCTGGTGAATTTCAAAGACGATTTGGTACGGTCGACACACCGAAGCCCATTCATATAAAGATGGTCAAGGAAATTACTGAAACAAATTAGATAGCAGTTGATGAATCTGGTAGCATTTATCAACACTAGTATGTATATTAGACTGTGGCTGAAAGCTTAAATGATTAATGATAATCAACCGTGCACGAGTTATTGTTTGTATAATTTGTTTTTAAACCGCCCAATACATTGTCTTCAGTATGCCATTTAAAGCATTTTCCGGGTTGCTCGTTTCTGTTTTTGTCTAGCTCTGGACAATTTGTTTGCATGTCGCCAGTTTCTTAGCAACGACCTGATGACGATAAGCATTGTTTAACAGCAATTGAGAGCTCTGGCATTTTGTTTGATCATAAACTAACCAGAATGTTTGTTTATATTAAACAACGAAGTAAGTGAAATGATTTACGGAAGCTAGTTAATTGATCACGTGACGATGAATCAAAGCAACGATGTGTTATTGTTGCACTGGCTGTGGATTTGGTCTGGTTGACTGTGTCAGGTTTTAACGCATTCTCTAAAGCAGAGGTCAAACGGCCTCCAAATCTACACGTCCATCAACCACCTGGGAACAGTATGCACCCAGGAGTAATGTCCTGAACCGATTTTCTTCGTTTGTTGTTTTTGAAATATATGTATTTCAACAGCTACGTGTTTTATAGTGTTCTATAGTATCGCCGTTTGGGTGATAACTCAAGGGGAGTTTACTCATTACCGGACTCACTGCACAAACGTAATTGTATTGCGTAATTTTGGTGTCCTGGTTTACAGTCTAATTTGACATTTGTGTTTGAGTATTGTCGATAAAATAATTTAATTATTCACAAGTCAATCCATTCATTCATTAACTATACCACTTGTGACTTTCCTTGGTCACGCATCTTCACACTGCTCTAACCCACACCTGCCCCTTAAAGGTGTTAATTAATACCATGCTCTCAACTCTCTCACATCAAAGACAGAGAGACTTGGCCAGAATCTAGCTGTTAGTTGCTTATAAACTAAGCTCTCAACATCATCTCTCTACCAGGTATGTGCATTCATATTGTTTTCAGTAAGTATTCTTCAATGGACAAAGCCCAAAGTGAGCTAATACAATATATGCTGCTTATAGCATCAGCTCCACTATCAAACATGCCATAGACGTTGCTTACTCGAGAGTATCCAATTTATTGAAGGTAATGCCAACTTTAGTTGTTAAATTGAATGGTAAAATCAGTCCTGGCTATTGCGAGGAACGCTGAATATAGTTAGGCATTCAACAATCGATCTATGGCTGGTTCGCTCCCAGGTGACCTGATTGGATGTAAATTCTTGTTAGAGATGAGCCTTGTCTCAATCCAATCAGCTGTAAAATGTTCATCATTTCTGTGAAATAGTCTTGATGTTAATATAAAGCGTGGAACGGTCAACTAAAAAATGTAGCTTTAGTCATCATTCACAAGAAACGTTAAATTGAATGTCCATTCAATGCAAGCATGTAGGTCGTTAACCTAGGAGCCCCCTATCGAAATGGTTTTAGGTTACGAGAAAAGTAATCAAAGCTAACGAGGCAGTTATAGATCAAATGATATCTCATCAAACGACGTCTGCACGCAGCCTTACTATCACCAGGACACCGACGAAAACAGATGCAATTCATTTTATGTTTCTTGTATGTAGATAAATAATTTAGAGTATATGCGTTTGAAGAGGAACACTTCCGGGATACGGTAAAAAGTATCATGCGATATTTTATCGTGAAGAGTTCAGATCTCTTTAAAACCCCCAACAATACGTATAAAGATTGGTTCAATCACGTGAACTATATGAATGATCGGCCAAAATGGGCTAACATGTAAATCGAGGTTATCTAACGAGAGCCAGTGTGTTACGATGAATATCACTCGACTCTATTAATTTTCAAAGCCACAAGCCTCTGGCTAGTGACTTTCGAAATTAATAAACGAGAGTGATATTCATTGCAACACACTGGCACGAGTTGGATAATCTTTTTCTCACACTACACAAAAATACAGCGTTTCATTAAAAACACACGGCTCTACTTAAAGGAGATATGAACAAGATTTAAAGCTGGTTTGTGCTTGTTTATTGACTTAATATATATTTGAAAATTATCAGTTGAAACGAAACAACCTTCGCGTTAGTTCCCTGGTAGTCAAAAAACGAACGGGGAGGAAATATGCATATTTTCCGTATTTTTCGTGACTGCTCGGAAAAATGACGTCATACACGACCTTCGATGTGTACAAACTGCCACGAAGACGTACTGAGACAACAGAAATCGTTTATTACGTCATCGCTGTGAGGGTACGTACACAACGGTGGTCGTGTTTGACGTCATAAGTCTCTGAGATAATTAACTTTCGTAAGCATTGTAGATCGGTAAACGTAGCTTGAATTTTGTATGTGCTGCGACCGAAATTTAATTTTCTTTTTGGTCAGACTTTTAAAGTACATGTTCTACAACACACCTAACGCAAATTAGAGAATATTTCCAAAAGCTATTCATAAATCCTTTAAGAAAATATTTGGTGACGTCGCTCTATTTTCAAGGATGGCTGTCTGAAGAAAGACTCGATAAGGCATTGTGACGTCAGAAATGACGTCACCAAGACATCGTCACAGGCCATTGACGCTTGATCTTAAGCCTTGCGCACACGAGAGGCGCCGGCTGAGCTGCCGGTCACTCTTGGCTGAGAGCTAAGCTGTTTCCACAATGTGCGCGTCCATTTTGGTGAGATTTTTGCCTCTCGAGGCGGGGAGGAAAGTATAAAGCATGTTTGATATTTTCTGCCTCTCGTGGCAAGAATCTCACCGTGTGCGCACAACGTGAGCTGAGAGGAGATATAGCCCAATCACGTGTGCCTATTAAAT
Organism: Lepidochitona cinerea; assembly: GCA_963971465.1. Classification (NCBI taxonomy): domain Eukaryota; kingdom Metazoa; phylum Mollusca; class Polyplacophora; order Chitonida; family Tonicellidae; genus Lepidochitona; species Lepidochitona cinerea. The sequence continues at coordinate 28,058,107 of OZ020553.1, forward strand.
CATGTGACTACTTAGAATATTACGTAACACAGGTAGTGACATTTATGTAGCATAGTGAACTTGGGTGACCAGGAACTTGCCTCAGCCGAGAGTTCATCGTCTGCGCTGAAATCTGTGGCTGCTCCCTGGGCCATGCGTGCCTTGTAGCTCAGCCGGCGCGTCTCGTGTGCTCTAGGCTTTAAGCCTAGTGCACACCAGAGGCGCCGGCTGAGCTGTCAGCCACGCATGTTAAATCATGTGCCTATTAAATCATGTGACCACTTAGAATATTACGTAACACAGGTAGTGATATTTATGTAGCTTAGTGAACTTGTGAACGAGTGAACTCGTCTGCGCTGAAATCTGTAGCTGCTCCCTGGGCCACGCGTGCCTTGTAGCTCAGCCGGCGCCTCTCGTGTGCGCTAGGCTTTAACGTCAACGACTGGTGCCGTAATTCATTTGTGACGTCAGTTTTGACAGTTCATAATCGTGAGGTCATAACGTTACTTGGGCCATAATTTCACGTGTTGGTTATGCAAAAAAAAAAACACACTCTGCCTGTGAGTAGAATTCTCCGGTGTGTAGTGTGAGAATCGATTTTAAATAAACATTAGTATTCTTTTGACACAATTCCCAATGATACTTAAAGGTGTTATCCTACACTCAAAAGTTTTCCGGAAGCCTCTGATTGGTTATGGTCAGCTGGTATCTGGGTCCTGTCTTACGTAACTGGCGTAAAGCTGCGCATAGGCCTACAACATGGACCAGTTGCGACTAGGGCGGAAGTTCCTATAGCCTTAACACTGATTTACGTCCGACGTAACTTACGCCAGCTTTGTAAGACAGGGCCCTGGTAACTAGATGTTCTTCTTTGAGGAGATAAATTCTGATCTAAACCTGTATAGTGCATTTTGTGAAGATGCTGATTCTGTACCATACAATTTGTTCCTGTATATTGATAGATTGTGGTAAAGCACTACTCAAACTGATTGATGCGTTTCCGTTTATTTAAGCGTAGATCATTTTATTTTCAGTGGAAAGCTAATGAAGAATGAGGAAATGATATTTCTCAAATGATCTGAGAGGATGGGGACAATGGAAGAGATTGTGAATCGTCCAGAAGTCAAACAAAATCCCTACATCTCTGTCAACACAAGGGTTCCACTGAGAAAAATCCAGTCTTCGTACGAATTGAAGATAGATCCTCCAAAAACAACCCACGCTAACATGTTCCCAGCCAGAAAATCAAACTACCTGGGACACTTGCGTAATCGGTCTTTTGTCAACGACATCAGGTTACGGTTTCTTAGCGAGGATGGTAATCTTGCGCCAAAAGTTCTACCACGGCGTTCCCAAAGCGCTCCAATCTTTTCCTCGACAGCGCTAAAGACTATCCACCAAAAAAGTAATCGTGAATCAGTATCGGAACGAATGTGCAAATCTGCCAAATCGTCTACACGCTTCTCTTCAACTCCCATTGATATCCATGACAGTCACATATCAAATTCCTCTAATATTCATACAGTTCGTCGTTCGCTGTCAGCTAGAAAATTCTTCGGTAATTCAAAAAAACTCCAGGCTCACATTTACCCCGAAACAAACGGAGATTTTTTCCGAGTCCAAGGTGTTGGAATTAGGACACCTGGGCCGAATGAAAGTTCTTGTAAATATCTTTCTTTCTTGGAAGAGGGCAATTCTCAAGAACGTGTAAACGAAAAAACAAAGGAAAGGACCGATTGCAGTTCCGCCCCACCAGATAACGTCACACTCGAGCGGTTGGACTATGAACGACACACAGAACACCTTCTGCAATATTACTCCCAAGAATCAGAAGCAATTGGCCTTGCCACATGTGGAACTAACTATCGATCTCGTACTGCGATTCAGAACTTCTGTTCAACATTCCCGAAGGCAACTAGAAAATGTACGAGCTCACTTTCTAAATATGGCCCAAAACGAAGTGAATATTATATCAATTTGACAAAATGTGATGCTAAAGATGAAGATCATTTTAAAAAGAGACCTTTCCTCGTTATTAGCAAACGCGCAGTTTTACACGAGAAGAGCAAAGAAGCCAAGAAACTCCACAACGCCGATGACGTCATAGATGAAAGACATAAGCTATGTGCCTGTTCCGTCTGTCAGTCAGAACTTAACCTGGGGACGAGTCGTTTAACATTGAGCCCAAATTTGTCTAAGTCTCCCCGAGATAAAAAAGCGTCAAAATATTGGATTAATCCCACAGGACCGGTGTTTGGGGAATGTTATGATAGTACAAGTCCGAACTCGCCATTGTTAGACAATAGCCAGGCTGAAGTAATTAGCATATTAGATTAGTTCAGTTGAAATAAGACACAGCTATAGAACTTGGAACATACTGTTAGTGATATAAATGGGTGTCAACAGTTTTACGTCGTGTCGTTTGGCCGTCTATTAAAAGAGTGGTTGATGTTATTAGAGAGAATTTGTTATTTCAAAGTAAATTGCGCAAGGTGAAATTATTTTGAAAACAGTTCAAAGCATGTAATCAAAATCAACTGAAGTGTTTTCACAATGTTGTTCTATTTGGTGTAGTTATGTTAGACACCCATAACGTACATACAAGAACAGTATTTCAGTCAATATTCGCCAATAGCGTGCCTATAAGTGTGTCATACACCTAGGGAGAGAGGAAGGGTGTGGAAGCCTAATAATTACATGTCCTTGTTCTATCCGCAAATGTTTTTTCTTGTACTCGTCTCCGTAGTTGTTTTTGTTCAAAAGGTAAATCTTGTGCCAGTGTGCTGGCCAAGGTTATTAACCATGGTTTCTGGAAGATACGATATGAAATCGTATTTTAACTGCATTTTTGTTTGATCTTTTGCCAGCATAAATTCTATCGACATTCAATACCTATCCAACTTAGTTTGAATGAATAAAACATGGTCAGTAAATTCCATGAAACGACCAGGATTTAAACTTATGAAAGGTTGGGGAGAAGTATTTCCACTGATTGAATGTTTGTATTAAAATCGTGTATTGGCTTACTCAGCTTTTGTCTTTCGACTTTCTATTAAGATTAGTTTCATATTCAGATGACGTTGTGATTGGACACTATTCTCTAACCACGTGGGTCAGGATGCACTTCAAGACTCAGAGAGCTATTTCAATTACTCAGAGTGGAGCGAGCAGTCAAATGTAGAGGGAACTTTGCCGAAACTAAATAAAGTGATTGTTCATTATTATTATCACATAGCTCTCTGCTGATACCAATCTTGGAGTTATATGTTTAGGTAGTTTTATAAGCAATATAAACACTAACATGTGATCGGCTATTTGAATTTTGGTCGTTATTAGTACATATCTTCGGCTAGTATGGGCTACTGGCTTTACCAATATATTTTATTTCAACTTGGCTTGACAATTTGGATTTTGGCAGTTCGCTTATCTATAAATGCCCTAACACCATATGCCCATACCACTTTAATAATGGCTAAAGATGCCATTGATCAAGAGAAAGGGAGGACATGGCGATACTCTGAATCCGTTTTATAAATACAACATGTGTAACTGTAAAGGTAAAGGACACGTGTATTACAGTATTGGTTAAAATAGAAACCACATTGATTCGTCCGTTTATTTGTTTATTTTAGTATCTAGGTGAAATACTTTGTTTCTCTCTAGGCTAATGGTTTTCATACAAACCCTGGAACGCTTCATTTCCTTCAAATGAGGTTCCCATGGTCAAATCCGGGAGGGAATTGGTAGGCATATTTGATTAATGACAATTTTTCACTGTAACGTGATAACTGAAATGGAAATTTCCGAGCAGTGATCGGTGTATATACTCAAAGAAAAAAATTACGCCCCCCCCCCCACCCTGGAAAGTCTGCACCGACCGATAAAATCATTGGTGTAGGGAGATTGTTGGCAAACTGATGTTGCACAAACGATTGTGAGCTTAAAGGGCAATATTCTGGCGATAAGAAATCACTATTAATGGCAATAAGGTATACAATTTATTTAGGATATCGTTAGCCAAATCAAAAGTGTATTTTAACAAAAAAGATGCTTGTAAGTGTGAAACTTCGGAGTCCATCTGGCTTCACAGGCCGAACATAATTAATATCGCAAACTTTGTGTCATTGTGTCGTCTTAAATAAAGCTTCAAATAATTGAGCGACTTTCTTAAAGTGGCATGAGCTGCCAAAATTCACACTTTTTCATAATTTCTGATCGTCACGACAGTAAGAGGCCTCTCGAAAAACTAAATGATTAGCATTGGAATGAGGAAAATCCATACAGTATGTGGCCTATACGAACCGGAATAGTGTTCGAAAAGTCAACAAAATTTTAATAACGGGGACGACCATTCATTCATTTTAAGCCAAAGTTAGTTCAAAACAATACTTTATCGTATATTCTCGAGACTAGAAGCACTAAAAAACTTCTGAAATATACGTCTTGAGAAAAATAACCGATAATTTCAACATTTTGTTCTTACGTCATAATATCAACATTTTGGCAGCTCATGTCACTTTAAGAAATAATGTCTTGTTGGAACAATAGTATGATGTCACAACTATCGTTTTCAGATAGTAAATGTGCAATTCGGCAAAACTCCCTGTCGAAAAGTGACATTGGTAAATTTGTGACTTCTGCAGCTAAGACTAGGCCTACACATGTTTCAGTGGTACATATGATAAATAGATTATCATAACACTGTCTGATGATAGGCTGTGTATTAGTAGAGTTTGACGTATAGGTAATGTGATAAATACTCCTATCGGGTGGCAATTGACCAATCATATTGCAGAGAAATTTCTCTGAGCGATAATGAATATTTCATACATAGACGTCGCTTATCAACATTAATAGGGTTTATTCTGATTTTTGTTTAAGTCTGTTAACTATGATCTGGGCTTGTCAAAAGGTTGTATAATAGTGTCAGCTAATGTAAAATGTATTGATTGACTTTGTGTTAAACACATGTTTACGTTACTATTTTGTTTAGAGACATTGTCAGGGCTATTTGAAGAAGCGACATCCGTGTAGAAAGGGACTAATGGTTCATGAAGTTACATCTTTTAAGAGAGTAGAAAGCTTTTTTGAGTTAGGTCAGTAAACTAAACCGTGTCATTTAAAAACAAAATATTCAACAAATGGATTTTCTGAACGAGAGGCAATATGCTCTATATATTGTTCTAGTGTTCTTGCCCATGTCCGAAAAGCGCAACAGACCAAAATTGACTCAAATATTCAGATATGTTACGTTCTGGTCCTCGTTTGATATTCATTTAAATTTCTGGTCCTCGTTTGATATTCATTTTTATTTCTGTTCAACGTTTTATGTCCATTTGTGTTGACTGTGATGAATCATTGAACTCATCCTTTAGAACTTTCCATTTGTATACATGGGACATACTTGTTTGCGATAACACTGTTCATTGATCGGCTAACTCCCGAGAAAACGTCTCGCTTGAGTGAGAGTCACCCTTACCACAATCAATATTTATGTACTTCTGACAGTTACTAGCATGTCATTTAATTTAGCAGTGTTTGTTCCGCAACACCCTTAGTTCTGACATTTCTTCTAATTCCACATGACGGGCTTTGTAAACATTTATTGACAACGTGGCCGAGTGTGCTCTAGGCAACCAAAATGCACAATCTAGGCTTAAGTATATGATTGACATCAGGTTTGATGGTCAAAAAACCCGGCTGAATTCATCTATGTGCAGCGAAATATGGCAAATAACTGGCGTTACCATTATTTTTACATACAATCTACATCTCTATTCACGGATGATTAATTTGTTGTGTTGGACATGAATATCACATGGAATTATTGCTTATTATTTATCTTTTTGTGCATCAGAATCACCCAGGGAACTGGAGATTTTCCATCATGTACGGAAGACACGTTTTTCCAACGCCTTTCATCTGAATATAACGATATCATTTGGAGCTTGCAAAGTACGATTCAAAACATCACTAATGTTACATGTGCAGTTAAGTGTTATCGTAGCATGGTTTGTAAAGCTGTTGCTCTTCGGGAGAATGGAGAGTGTGTTTTACTTGGCGATGGGTCGGCCCTGAATGAAACACTCTGGTCTAACACGGAAAGTAAATCGGATATTTTCTTCAGTAAAAATAGTAAGTGTTTTCTTCAGTAAAATAGTAAGTGTTTTCTTCATTAAAAATAGTAAGTGTTTTATACAATTTGCCATTTACAGATGAACTGTTTCTCCAACGTTTAAATTGATTATTCCATACGGTTACTATTAAAAACGTCAAATGATTTTTCCGTACTGTTCCTATTAAACATGTCAGGTGATTTTTCTGTACGGTTACTATCAAACATGTTAATAGATTATTCCATACGGTTACTATCAAACACGTGAAATGATTATTCCATACGGTTACTATCAAACACGTGAAATGATTATTCCATACGGTTACTATCAAACATGTGAAATGATTATTCCATACGGTTACTATCAAACATGTCAAATGATTATTCCATACGGTTACTATCAAACACGTGAAATGATTATCAAACACGTGAAATGATTATTCCATATGGTTACTATCAAACACGTGAAATGATTATTCCATACGGTTACTATCAATCACGTGAAATGATCATTCCATACGGTTACTATTAAACACGTGAAATGATTATTCCATATGGTTACTATTAAACGCCTGAATTGATTATTCTGTATGGTTACTTAATACTATTAAACACGTGAAATGATTATTCCATACGGTTACTATCAAACATGTGAAATGATTATTCCATATGGTTACTATTAAACACGTGAAATGATTCTTCCAAACGGTTACTATCAAACACGTGAAATGATTCTTCCAAACGGTTACTATCAAACACGCGAATTTTTTTATTCTATACGGTTACTATCAAACATGTGAATTGATTATTCTACATGTTTACTATCAAACATATTAATTGATAATTACATACGGTTACTATCAAACACGTGAAATGATTCTTCCAAGCGGTTACTATCAAACACGTGAACTGATTATTCTATACGGTTACTATCAAACATGTGAATTGATTATTCTACATGGTTACTATTAAACATGTTAATTGATAATTACATACGGTTACTATCAAACACGTGAAATGATTATTGCATACGGCTACTATCAAACACGTGAAATGATTATTCCATACGGTTACTATCAAACACGTGAAATGATTATTGCATACGGCTACTATCAAACACGTGAAATGATTATTCCATACGGTTACTATCAAACACGTGAAATGATTATTCCGTAAAAACACCAATAAATCAATTCATCTATCGGACAACAACCCGTCTTTAAGAATACGTGTAACTTCTACATGTTTAGTTTAATTACAAATATTTCTAGTCTGTTTAATTTAAAATTAACCGGTTGGGTTTTTGTATTATTAAATTAGATTAAGTTTTTAAAATAAATTTGCCGTATGCTCGTTTGGAGGACTCACATATCACTCAGGGCGCTAGTACACATATCCAGACTACTCGACATTGCGGGTATCAAACAAATAAGTCTCGAATTGTATATCAAAATGCAAACATAAATAGTCTTGTTTTAATGTAAACAGTTCTCAGCATTTTAGCGGCGAGTGTGCCTTTACTATCAAACAGATACAGCTAGTAGCGAATTCTATTTTATTTGCATATATGAATCAATCTCTGCAATGAAATACAATATCAACCAACGATGGAAGCTTAGAGTAGGCATACAACCTACAGTGTTATAACGAGAATATTACATCTGTTTAATATGAGGTGTTTAGTTTGTTAATTGTCCAACGTCTTCTTTTTCTCTTACCCCGAACTACATATTAATATAGCAGGTGATGGGCTGTAATACGTCTCCAGGCAATAAGCAATACATAATTTCTTCTTTCTACAATGCTTATATCAAACGTAAGGTGTACTGTTATTCATTGACCAAAGTATCAAGACCCCAAACAGGACAAACCAATGTTACTGAGAAAATGGTAGTAATAAGTGTCTGTTCCGTGCAGCTGGCCTATCCTTCGCCTCCAGGTAAAGTTGCGTCACTATCTACTAGACTAGCCTACTATATATACCACCTGGTCTGTATTATTGTACAATAAGCTACCCCTTGAGGGCAATTGTATTTACACAAGTGTAAAATGACAGACTGGATCCGGGGTGAGAATATATATCGTAACTATAACTGTCAATTGACTAACCAATGCCTGTCTATTGAATAGAGCGAATAATGGTAGGCAAAGACAGGAAGAATTTGAGTTTACTAAATAATTCTAAATATATAATAATATGGCCAAGAAAATCTTAAGCAAATGTGGAAGGTTTACTAAATGTTTCAACATTAATAAACGATAAAAACATTATTAGGTTGGCTTCTTTACCCACAAACGCATCTTAATGTCAACATTAACATCAATAAAAACAAATAAAAATTCATCCATAAAGGTCATTAGACGCAAAACGGTACACCATTGACCTAGTCAGTTCAAAATGTAGGGCCTGGGGTCCGTTTCACGAAGCCGTCGCACAGTACAATCGCAGTTGCCATTACGTCGTATCTCTTCAATATGGTATATATTGACAACTAGGCTTCGTTTGCCATGCGACTGCTTTGTGAAACGAGCCCCAGGTCATGCACTCGAAGCCTATGTTAGAGTATAAAACTCGGGCATATGTAATTCTAACTAAGCGTACAATTAAACCGTTTCAATACAATCAAATTACTACTCTCAAAGTAACTTACATAGTTCCGCCGAGGACAATATAATGTATCTATGGTTAATACGTGTGTATATAAATGTCATTGGTTCGTAGAATCATGACACACGAGCCAGAGAAATTATTTTCAAAAGTTAATCACTCTAATTTATAATTGTAAAGTTTAAGTCAGACTACGCTACCTATGATCGAAGTAGTATAACTGAACGAATGCAAGTGAGTGCATTTTTATCTCTATAAAGTAATAAATAACACTTGTATAAGCGTTTAATTGACAGTGATTAATAGGTTATGATGACAGTGATTGATAGGTCATGATAACCGTTAGGTCAGTTAGGTATATGAGGGTCACGTTCCATGTAGGATGTTAAATGAAAATAGATAAAGCCAGCAAACATCGTGAGAAAACCAAGGATTTATTTACACATAGTTCAAGGGTCAATGTTTTTAAGTTATGGGAAAAGTTGATAGCTTCAGAGTCACGTGGGGGGTGATTTAGGCTTTATAAACCCAGAGGAAAAAGGAGTCTTCATTCAGTCAGCAGACGTATCCTATAGCTCAACAGTCACTAGCGATCTCTCTCTTCTCGACACCATGAAGTTCCCAATTCTCGCCGATATTGTAGCCTATGCCTTCTTAGAGGGTCAAGCATTATTCGTAGAATTATGTAGAGGCCAAGAAGAGAAAAAAGTCACTCTGCCGCAAAGAGCCTGGGAGAAGCTGGTGTTTTACATATCGACCATAGATGAACTTATCCACCTGGGTAAGAAAACACCTGAAGCCATCCACTTGGGCGATGAAGTTTATCTAACCTATGGCGAGTTTAAAGGCCTCTGGTTTGTCCATGTTAGGAGATGGGAGAAAGGCGTCAACAACAAACCCTTTCCCACTAAAAACGGAGTAGCGCTCAGCAAAGAAGGTTGGGGGAAGTTTAAGAATGTCGTCCTAGACATCAACACCCTTCTGAGAGAGTATATGGAAAGTGACCATATTTTCACTGAAACACCATTCCCTCCTCTGATGCAGAAAGATTATGTTCCGGTAGTGGAGTCGAAATCTGAAAACAAAAATAAGAGAAGAAGAGTGTTGAACAGTGAAACAATAATAGCATCTTGCAAAAGATCAACATTTTTAAAAGAGACAGTACAAGATATGTACGTGAAACATTTATTGGCAGAGGTGAGGATTTCCCGTCGAAAAGGAGTGGATGTATTGGCCGAATTCGACAGAGAGTTCCGTAAAGCCGTCGAATCTTTAGACGACGACCGAGTGGTAGACGAAGTGAAGACAATATGTGCTACGAATCACCAGGTGTATGTGCATCCAGTGTACCTGCTACAATATGAGGACAGTTCCTGGAGAGAATGCTACCTCAAGACAAGTGATTTCATAGACAATGTAAAAACACACGTGTACAAAACATTATTGGCTGATGAAGGACTGTTAGATGACAGTCAGCTGATAATTGACGAGTAACTGTCTTTCTTATGTTGTTTTTACTACGTCTTATTGTATTAGAAATAGATAATAAAAAAAAATTACCATTAATATTCTGTTGTTTTCTTGATTTGTACTTATAATGAACGGTATACGACAACGTCTATTTAAACCTCGTCCGACCTTCGCCATGAACACTTCACACGATGATGTTTTGGAAAAGCTGTATTATACCGATTCCTCTACAGGCGGTTACGGCGGAATCCGGGGGCTGGAGAGAGCTGTTAAAAAAGCCGGGTACCGTATACATGTAAAAGAAATAAAAGAATGGTTAAAGAAACAAGACGCCTATACATTACACAAACCCACGAGGAAAAACTTTGCAAGAAACAGAGTTGAAGTCTCGGGTATTGATGAACAATGGCAAGCCGATCTCGTAGACATGAGTCACTTAAAGAAACGCAATAAAGGCTATAGATATATCCTAACGTGTATAGACGTGTTTTCAAAATATGCATGGGCTGTGCCGGTGAAGGACAAAACTGGTGTAACTATGGTCAAAGCTTTCCAACAAATATTAAAAAAAGGTAGACAACCGACTTATCTTCAAACTGACCAAGGTACGGAGTTCTTTAATCGCCATTTTCAAAAGTTTTTAAAAAATAAGGAAATATATCATTTTCACACACACAATGAAACAAAAGCTAGCGTAGTCGAACGTTTCAACAGAACCATAAAAACAAAAATGTTTAGGTATTTCACGACTAAAAACTCTTACCGTTTTTTGAAGGCGTTGCCTAAATTAATAGAGGGTTATAACAATTCTTTCCATAGAAGTATTGGAATGCCTCCGGTCGAGGTCGCTCAACTGAATGAATCTGAGGTCAGACAGCGTCTTTATCCACGTCTAAAAAGAGATAAGTTACTATTTAAGTTCAAAATAGGGGATAAAGTTCGTATCAGTAAAACCAAAATGATATTTGACAAAGGCTATCTACCGTCTTGGACAGATGAAATTTTTGTTGTTATAACCCGAATACCCAGATACCCCGTCGTGTATAAACTTAAAGATTTAAACGACGAAGTGTTGAAAGGTACTTTTTACGAACAAGAGTTACAAGAAGTTAAAAAGTCTGAAGCTGATTATTATCATATTGAGAAGATTCTAGATAGAAAGAAACGTAATGATGTCATGTTCTACAAAGTAAAATGGAAGGGTTGGCCTTCGTCGTTCAATTCGTGGGTATCCGCCGATGAGATGAAGAAAGCATAAATGCAAAGGTTTTATCAATGATCATTCATTTCTCACTATGGAAACGGCGCGAAAGTATCGGATATATGCAGTTATAGGGGCATTGGCTTATTTTTTAATTGTCACCTTAACAGGCCTATCCATCTCATTACCGAAACATCAACGTTCTGGTTTGGAGATTATCCATAGCAACAAGACTAATATAACCTCCTGTTTAAAGGCCGAAAAAATAGATATCGGTGCAACGGTGAAAGTGACAGTTTGTATGTATAATGGCGAAGCACGTATCGATATAAGAAAATTTGTAAACGATAAACCGACCAAGATTGGAATTTGGTTAACGTATGATCAATGGAAAGTTTTTGAATCTCACAGGAATGTTATTAATACAATCCTAAACCCCCGTATTGTTTAATATGATCTCTATGCTGTGGATGCTGTATGCCGGCATAACGAAACATGTTAAACAACCCTGTAGAGTAGAAGACAAGTCTATACATGTTGTCAAATCTCTGAAAGCCTATAAAGTTGTGGTGAAATCAATGTTCAGCGATGGCGTAGTGACTAAGCATAGATTGTTAGTCTTACATTGGTACACTTTACACGTCTGTGATCACGTGACAAAGGATGTATGTTGTAAAATTTGGAGATATTATATAAATATTCAATCGGGTCTTGTGGCAGATGTGTAAAACATAATGGATGTCACTTGGAAACACCCGTTTACATGTATAGTAGCTGGACCAACAGGTTGTGGAAAGACTGTTTTTGTAAAGAGGATGTTAAATGAAGTCAACGCAATGATCGACCCACCCCCGACGAAAGTAATATGGTGTTTTGGAGAATGGCAAGACGGGTACGATAATATGAAAAATGTAGAATTTATAGAAGGACTTGAAGGCTTGTCGGAGTTAGAACCGAGTGAGAACAAGCTGATAGTTATAGACGACTTAATGCAACAGACAGACGAAAGGGTATCCCAGCTATTTACTAGAGGAAGTCATCATAAAAATGCTAGTGTGATATATATAAGCCAAAATTTGTTTAACAAGAACAAACAACAGCGGACACTCAATTTGAATGCGCATTATCTTATTTTGTTTAAAAACCCCCGAGATGCTTCTCAAATAACTCACCTGGCCAAGCAGATGTATCCGGGACAAGGGCGCTTCGTACAAGAAGCCTATAAAGACGCCACCTCCAGACCACATGGTTATCTTCTCTTCGATTTTAAACAACATACTCCAGACCATTTGAGATTGAGAAGTAAAATTTTTCCCGGAGAGGTCCAAGAGGTTTACCTGAAAAGATCATAAAAACGTTCGTTGCTCAACCTACATCATCATTTTATACTCGGAAGGCGTCATGTCGCGTAGACTAAGAAAGCACGCTCATACTTTACAACTTTTGTCCAAGGCGACTCGGCCTTTGATTAAGAATATAGTGAAAGGAGCTGACAAAGAGTTAATGAGTTGTATATGTGAATGCGCGTTAAATGTATTAAAAGGTAATGTTCCCCTCAGTAAGTCTCACATATACAAATTGAGGCGACATAAGAATCAACTTAGGCAACTAGTTAAAAAGACGACCAGCAGAAAGAAGAAAAAAGATATTCTACAAAGAGGAGGATTTTTAGGAGCCATTTTAGCACCAATCGCAGCAACTGTTTTAGGCCCCTTACTTTCTAAAATATTTAAGTGATTATGGCAACTATGAAAAAAATGGCCTTAGTAGATCCTAGAATGTTACATGCTCTTCGACAGCCCCAAGCACCTCCAAACAGTACTGTAACTATGCTTCAGAACTTGGACAACGAAATGGAGCATATTCTAAGCAGAAATAATTTATCGGAAAGAGACAAAGTAATGATGTATAATGATACATTGCAAAAATATCTTACCTTTCAATCTCAATACAACAACAAACAGACTCAAGCTATACCCGTAAAAATGGTTTCTCAAGACATTCCGGTGTCGAACAAATCTGAAACAATTGGAAGAGTGATAGAAAATGAAATTGTCCAAAGCGTCCCTAAAACCATGAGCAAAAAAGCCCAGTTACTGATTCAGAGAATAAAAGCTAATCCGTTCATGAACTGGAACGAGAAAGGTGAACTTATATATAAAGACAATTTAATCGAAGGCAGTAACATATCAGATCTGGTCAACGATGCTTTACGTCAACGGAGACAGTTTACGCCGAAGGGATGGCAGACGTTTGCTATGGGTTTAAAGGAGTTGAATGTGCCTTTGGAATTGATAGGCAATAAAGAAAGATGGGAGTTTATGCAGAAGCCCCAAGCACCCTCCCCCTCGAGGATTCCACGAGCGAGAAGAAAAATACAGACCCCCTCAACTCGAAAAAGATCTAAAACCAGCGAACCTATATCATGGCAATCGTATTAAATAGGAGCAACGAATGAAATCATCAACACAATTTAACAGAGCGTAGTACGAGTATGTTTTACTTAACACTGCCTTCGAACAGTTCTATGGATTACTATCCTGAAAATACTTTATCGAACTATGTAACAAAATTACCTCATGCAATCAACTTGAACGGCGATTACGAGGCTGGTGTGGTGGAGTTTTTTTACCCATTTTCCTGGTATAACGTTCATCCAGAGGCTATCAAAATAAATATTACAACCAAATCGACAGAAGGAATTCAGAATTTTTTTTCCATACCATTACAGGAAGGATATTATGAGGATGGAGTGTCCTTGATACACGCGTTAAACGATGCTATAAAAATTCGAAGCCGGGCCTTAAGAAAATCTGTTAGATTTACATATGATCGAATTAGTTGTAAAGCTTCGCTATATATTACTCACGACGCAGTTATGGTCGAGCTTTCACCGACGCTTCAACGTTTTTTAACCCTGCCTTTAGGACTCTATAAACCAGGAGTGTATAGAAGCGACTCAGCGGTCAGCATGAATTCGGGCCTAGAAGCTCTTTATATCTACTCAGATGTTGTGGAACCACATGTGGTGGGAGATAGTTTTGTACCTCTGATGAGAATTGTTCCCATCACGGGAAAACATGGTCATTCCATCACTCATTCCTTCGAGCATGTAAAATATTTTCCTCTACAAAACAGATCATTTTTTACAGTGGAAATGGATATAAGAGATAGCTTAGGACGAAAAATTCCATTCGAACACGGAAAAGTAGTGGTGACGTTACATTTCAGAAAACGCCGTTCAACACATTTTTAATTAATATAATCACCATGAGACATTTCTGCGATGCTTCAGCGTTATATTCAGACTACTACGCATCTCAGGTGGGTTCTGGCTTACCTGTGTTTGTGGGAACTCAATTCCAACGGGGATCCGGCCTGGGTGGAATATTTAGAGGCGTAATGAACGCTGTTATGCCATTACTATCATCTGTAGGCAAGACAGTGGGTAAACAGGCGTTAAACACGGGTTTACAGATAGCGGGAGATGTCATAGGTGGTCAAAACGTCAAATCGGCCGCTAAAACGAGGGTACGACAGGCTGGTAACGCATTATTGAACAAAACAGTTGATCATCTGAACACAACGCGGACACAAAAGCCTATAAAGAGAAGAGCAACAAAACAAAAGGCTATTCGGTCAAAGATCAAGAGACGGACTACTTCGAAGAGAGATATTTTTAGATAAAAAACCAGTATGAGTTTAATTCACCCCCAATCATGTTTGAGTACGAACGATAGTCTAGATATTTTCAAAATCCCACCCACACAAACTAGTTTGGAAGAAAGTTATTGGGTCCAATATCATCCCGTGTCTTCTGTGAACGATACTAATCCGATCGAATTTAACTTAAGCGGGGCATCTGATGATTATTACGATTTAGCCAGCTCGTATATTTATGCCAGGGTCCAAATAGTAAAAAAGGATGGAACAACCGTGGATGCTGATGCCCCGCTTGCTCCTGTTAATTATTGGTTACATAGTTTATTTTCACAAATGCAGTTATCCCTCAATTCAAAAAATCTGAGTATGGCTAGTAATACTTATCCTTTCAGAAGTTATATAGAAGCTATATTAAGCTATGGAAAGGAAGCAAAAGAATCTCACCTCACATCCGCTCTGTTTTATAAAGACACAGCTGGCAGTTTCGATTCGGTTACGCCTTTCAACGAAGGTCTAACGAAACGAAGCGAGTTCACGTCTAACAGTCGAATTGTAGACTTGATTGGCAAACCCCACCTGGATCTCGCATTTCAAAACAGACTCATTCTTAATGGCGTCGATATTAAATTAAAACTGATTCGTTCGAAAGATGCGTTTTCGCTTATGAGCAGTGAACAAAACGCGGACTTTAAAGTAGTTATCAAAGATATTTCATTTTTTATTCGTAAAGTGAAAATTAATCCCGATGTTCAAATTGCGCATATGAGGGCTTTGGAAAAAGCACCTGCGAAATATCCTATAAGCAGAGTTGACGTAAAAGTATTTAGCGTGCCGAAAGGAAATTTATCGTTAAATCAAGAGAATTTGTTTTTGGGTCAGTTACCTAAGCGCCTCGTTATTGCTATGGTGGATTCAGATGCGTATAACGGTTCGTATGGAAAAAATCCGTTTAATTTTAAGCATAATAAAGTTAATTTTTTCTCGCTTTACTGTAACGGTAAACAAATTCCTAGCATAGCTTATACGCCTAATTTCGAGCGTTTTGATTATTTAAGAATATATCACGACATGTATGTAGGTAATGGTCAGATGTATAAAGACATGGGGAATAATATATCTAGAACGGATTTCGGTAAAGGTTATACTTTATTTTGCTTCGACCTCTCCCCCGATATGTGCGACGGGGAACATTTCGACCTTATTCAGAAAGGTAATATACGTTTAGAGATGAGGTTTGCCTCCCCTCTAGCACAGACGATTAACGTGATCGTTTATTCAGAGTCCCAAAATCTAATTTTTATAGATAAAAATAGAAATGTGTTATTCGACTTTGCCATATAATGAATAATCTTCAGATAGATAAGATATTAAGTGAAGATGACTTCGCTAAAACTTGCTACAGAGGTGTTTATTCTTTAGATAATTTACCAAATTTCAAGGATGGTAGAGGCGCTTATATATGTAACACACATCCCTCATATTTGCGAGGCGAACACTGGGTGGCTATGTATATAAACAACGAACAGTCAGGGGTGTATTTCGATCCGTATGGGTTATTTCCTTTACATCGAGAATTTTATGACTTTATGAATGCCTATTGTCAGTCATGGACTTTCAATGATAAAAGAATACAAAGTCCTTTTTCTGCGGTTTGCGGACAGTATTGCGCTTATTTTATATTACAGATTTGTCGTGGTGCATCAATGGCAAACATATTAGCTCCCTTCGATCAATATTACAGCGACAATGATGTAGAGATTTACGATTATTTCGCTTACAAATATAATATTACCGATGTACCATTAATAGTAAGAACTATGTAAAAGAACGAATTACCCTGGAAAGGCTTCACTTCAGAGTCCTGACTACATCTATTGACGGGTACAACCAGAGACAGATCTCGTTTTTAGGTGCGTTGTTGGGTGGTAAACGGTTCTTAAGAAAACTTTATGTAATATGTTTTATGTAATGTTTTTTTTAAAGAATAAAAAAAAAAATGTAAAACTGTAAATCCAACGTTGTTTTGTGTTGATTTCTTTCTTGGTTTAAATAAAATCCGTTAACTCCTTCTCGGTGTCAACCCTTTAAGATACAATAGGCCAACCACCCAGAAAGAAATAACGGTTTTTTATTTTTTTTCTGTTTTTTTTTTTCTTCCCGATCCACAAAAGTATAATTGCACGATAAATATACATTAAAAAGTAAAAGCAAACTATTGTTTTATACATTCTATATTAACAAAAAAGTAGGATACAAACTAAAAAAAAACTATACACAAAGGAATAAAATATGAACACTTTATTTATATTCAAAATAAGACGGGTCACAACACACACACAATCTTTATTGAAAACAAGTCTATGAATAAAACGAAAGAGGAATATTCTACAGCGCGGTTGATTCTGGGAGGGATGGTGGGACGACGTTAAGAAGAATATCCGTACGGGACAGTATCCAAATCGGGTTGTATAACACGTTTCACAAATTTTATTCTGTAATCTTTTTTCTCGTCTCTATTAACGATCTTAATCTCCTTTTTCTTTCTTGTAATCTTATTCTCCTTGTACACGCTTCGTAAACAAAGCGGGCAAGATGTAGGCATGTTTTTGCATTCGCAGTCGACGAGAACGTTTCGCACCATGTCGGACACTGTTCCAAAATTTATAATCTCTGAATTTTTAGAATTCAAAGTGAACCCCCTTACTTTGGTCACGGTTTTGCCGAATTTCGTTTTATAGGTATAATTCTTGGGCCCTCCACTAGCGAACACTTGAATACTATCCCCCGGTTCTAATTCGGAACACAGCTGACCCAACATATCACCACAGGGGATCTCGACATCTCCTGGCCTGGTATAGAAGATAATACTGTCCGTGTCAAAATAAAGGGTTCTGACGTCCAGCTTTTCGAGGACGGCGTATAGTTCAAGTCGTGCATGGGCAGTTGTAAAAGCTGCTAGCCACAAATTGGAAGAATATCCCGTCGGAGCGAAATCTTTTTTAGCCTTCCAATCCAACAATACAATCTCTTCATTTACATCGTGAAAATCCGTTACCTCTTTCGTCGCATCATTTAATATTTCGTAAAACTGGGTTTCCTCCGTAACAAACGTAGTCTGCGATAATCCGTTTCTTTGTGCGAATTTTCCCCAAAGCGTGTTAAGACACATCTTAGCTACAGACCTTAAGCCGGGGTTCTTTACGATTTTATCCTGATCTAAAAGAATTCCTTCGTGTTCTCGATACGTTTGGATGTACTGGGTCTTATCTTCCTCTGAACGTATCCAATCAGGCCACCCAGAGGCTTGCTGTTTGATTTTCAGGAAAGTGTTTATATACTTAGTAAACAAGCCTGTGTTTTCGTCCACGCCGTTAAACTTGGTTGTCGTTGGGAAATGATATACCTCGTAGATCTTTAGTATTCTATAGCCTTTCTCCAAACTCTTTAAAATTTCAAATGACACCCACGTACCGATTAATGCCCGTTGTTCGTCGTCATGATTACACGTTGTTAGGAGATTATCGCAGCAGGTACTACATAGAGGAAACATTAGTCGGTCATTACTGCGGTATGGCAGAACTGGGAGATAGAGATTTTTAGGAGGGAGTATTTTGCATTTAACGAATCCTACATAGTTCCGGATGTCTTGGAAATCCTTAGTTATTACCTCGGGGTACTTTAAAGGGAATTCCTTTGTTTTCAAAACGGAAGGATAGAGAGATGTAAAATCTAAATACTGTACACTCGTGTTCTCCTCCGCTTCGTAATACAACTTTGTACAGCATGTTCTCCCTCCAAAAAAAGCGTCCCTCGGATCCAGTCTATCTTGGATGTCCAAAGTTTGAACAAACTTCTCCAGTTTTGTGTTATCTACTATTCGTTTTCTAAAATCGTGTTCCCAAATATAAACAATATCTGTAACTTGCGGACGAAGGTTTGTCAGTTTTTCCATGGTTTTCTTATAGACTTCAGACATCAGCGTACCTGTGCGAGGATGAATAACATCTTGCTCGTAGCAGTCTTTACATCCGTGTACCCAACAACCGAAAAATTCGTAGATTACATTTCTCTTTCGATCAAAACCATCGCATTTGTAACGCCCTATTCTGTGTTCCCCTTTATTCAGGGCATGTTCGATGTCCAACTCTTCGCCCCTCTGTCGGGCATCATACATTAACCATTCTAACCAGTGTATCGATATTCGTGAGAATTGATCTTTCTCCACTATCCCGTTGGACGGTACCTTTGCTATTGTGTTTTCTTTCAAAAAACGTAGTTTGTAAATAGCGAAACAGAGTGAGGCGACGGTAATATGCTGTAACGGATCGATTCCACCTGTTGACTCGTTAGTACCTTTGGTAATGTCTAAAATTAATTCTCTGAACTTCAAACAACATTTTCGTAATATTTCAACATCAGCAGTACAATACGCCAAGATTTCCTTCTGAAAGTCAAAAATATAGCGGCTTTGAACTTGCTCGGCGTGCCACTCCAAAAATTCTTTTTTGTCGACCGATGACATGTCATCAACGCCATAATATTCGATCCCAGGAATTTCTCCGACATATTCTTGATTTGCCGCTGTGTTGAATAAATGAGGAAACCAACCCTTCTTCATAGATATATCAAAAGTTTTAGGGAAGTTAGCTAGCCGGGTTGAAATCAAGTTGAAGCTGTCCACGATTCGAATGTCCAAACATTTAACGTATAGGTACATTATTTTGCCTCCTGTATATATAATCTCCGGACAGACTGTTTGATCCACTAGATATCTGAGAAGAAAATAAGTGTCAAAATTCCCGCCATTGTGAGCTATCACTGTATAGCCTTTGTGATTCTTATTAAAAAGCCATTTCCCAAATCTATACACCGTTGACGTTCCTTTAAATACCATAGTTCTCAACACGCATTTCTTACACGTAGCATCATCTTCTTTAGATATACACATATTACAAACTTTGTTAGCTACGCAGAAATTTGGAATGTGCTCACCCGTTTCCTGATTAGTTTCAAAATCGAAAAAAATATAAAGATCCGATTTTTCTTTATTACTGCCCGGCTCTATGTAACAGTAATGATCACCCATATGATAGACATGACACGAGAGACAATAAAACTCTTCACAACAATGATTTTTTGGAGATCTTTTAGCTCTTTGTAGTAATTTTTTACACGTGATACATAGCCATAAACGGTCACATATGGAAGAGTTAAACATGTGCCTTTCGATTATCTGATTTTTTCGTTCTAAATGTCTATCAAAACATTCTTTGTTCCTGAATGTCCTGTTACATCTCTTACAACTTACAGGATTGGTATATTTACAACCGGCCGTGTAACACATACTGCATATATTGGCACACTTGTGGTCCGACTTCTTGTAGTACGGTTTCAAACAATCATCGCACATATAAGCAGCTCCGTAAAACGCGTGTAGCTTTGTTATACAGTCGAAATGCGAGTTATGATATAAGAGGTAAATTTTAGCACTTGTCTTAATACTGCCTCTATATACAATAGTGTTGAGGGCGTCCGACTTCACGACAATAATCTGAATATTCAAGACCTTTTCAAACAATTCTACATGTTCTAAACCACAGGGTTGCTCAGGATCGATACCAGCCTTTCTCGTTAACTCCATAGCTCTTTGAGTTTGAAGTCCCTTATTTGTGTATCCTACTTTTTTCTTATCAGGGTCATTTCTGCTGTAAGCCAATCCAACACAAATTGCCCGGGCCATACATAGTTTGTCACTCGTATTTGTTATCCTTATAATACTTTTCTTCTTTACTCTGTCTTCCTCTAGGTTCGTGATTTTCGTTGCTCTACCCCCTCTTATCAAACGGATAACACCGACATGTATTTCAAACGTTTCGTTGAAGACGATATTTTCGTTGGACTGTAGAATTTTCTCTATCATCTGTAGTAACAGGTCCACAGTTATTTTTCGGCGCTGAGTCAATGGAATAACTATAGGGGTTTCCATGTTATTCTGTCTGAGATACACCCTAACCAAATCGTCATCGTGCAATCCAGCCATAGCATTTTCGAATACGAATTCTATGGCTCTAGTTAAAACGTCTAAACTCGATTTCCACGTTCTATTTATCAAACGCGTATTTAATTTAAGAATATGTGTTGATTCTGTCGTATTAAATTTCTTACGGTGCGTTACTTTTACTCGTTCGATTTTAAAATCATCAGAACGCGTTTGTTCTGTAAACCCTCCAGATTGCGTATCGTGTGAGAGGTTAACATCGCTATTAGCGGGTGGCACGGGTTTATCGGGAATAACGGAAGAGACCGGCATAACGGGAAAATCCGAAGACGGTGGCAAGTCTACAATATCGGATACGGCGGGCAGTTCGGGAATAGTGGACGATTTTTTTCCACGTCCCTTTCCTTTTTTACTTTTCTTAACCGATGTCCTGTTGAAAAAGAGGGAAAAAATCCATTAGCCTCTAGCGTTTTTGTTTGTTGAAAATACCGATTCAGATAAAAAAAAATCGTTTGCATTGTTTTAAGAGAGAAGAAAAAGAAAACAATTTTATAACAAAATTATTACTTACTGTATTCCTTTAGGTTTGAAATAGCCAGTGCTACAGCTCGGTTTAACAAAAGGTGGCGCCTCTGGTGTATCGGACGTGGTAGCTACGATCGGAGTTAAAGTATCGGGTTCATTTTCTACGCGAGGAGTTTTGATTCGTTGCTTATTTCTGTTTAAGCTGAGTTTATTTCTTTTCGTAGAATCTCTGAAACGGAAAAGTAAAATAACTATCAAGACTACTTCCGTAGGAGTTAAAGAGTGTTATAAATGTTGTTTTTTTAAATAAAAAAGATATCCTCTACGATCTATACTAATAAAATCAGAACCCACCGTTTTTTAGTGAGACTCCATTCAAGCTCACTAGGGGGTTGTGGTGGGGGAGGTTCTTTCCGGGAAGGCTGTGATGGGGGCGGTAATTCTTTCTGGGGACAGGTTGTAGCTACGATCGGAGTTAAAGTATCGGGTTCATTTTCTACGCGAGGAGTTTTGATTCGTTGCTTATTTCTGTTTAAGCTGAGTTTATTTCTCCGCTTCAAATCTCTGAAACGGAAAAGTAAAATAACTATCAAGACTACTTCCGTAGGAGTGAAAGAGTGTTATAAATGTTGTTTTTTTAAATAAAAAAGATATCCTCTACGATCTATACTAATAAAATCAGAACCCACCGTTTTTTAGTGAGACTCCATTCAAGCTCACTAGGGGGTTGTGGTGGGGGAGGTTCTTTCCGAGAAGGCTGTGATGGGGGCGGTAATTCTTTCTGGGGACAGGCTGTAGCTATGCGCGGCGGGGATGTATCTACAACCGGACCTCCTTGAAATGTTTTGTTCCATAGAGCCGTCCAACTCGAAACAAATTCATCCCCGAAACTATCGATAGAAAATTATGTAAATCCTTTTTAATTTAAAAAAAAAATAGTAATAATAACTTTTAAGTAGAAAAAAAAAAATAGTTTTAGTTTTTTTTCTTTAAAAAAAATACTAACTTGTTTTCACAATGCAGAAATGGACAAGTTATAGGGGATATTTTTAGTGTATGCTTTTATATTTTGATTAGAGACTTACTCTGAAAAACCAGGACGTTGTACCAATTCATTATTCGGTATTGTGTCTAGTGCTTTTAAGAAAGCATCTTCTCTTTCACTCGAAACGATTTCCTTGTCGACTGTCTTGTTGGGTGATACGTCGGAATTTGAAGACGTGGCCTCATTCCGAAATGCATTACTCCATTGCAATGTCCAATCGTTGATATATTCTTCTCCAAATCTAATGAGAGATAGTGTTGTGTTTTTTTTTCATTTACAGAATTAAAATTGACCTTTTAGTTAAAAAACTTGCACACTTAAAGTCACACTCGCCGTAAAAAAAATAAATGCATGCAAACGTTTACACTCCGCTAAAAAGAAGTTAAGAACTGTCCTATTTTTGTTGTTGTCTAATTTAATTTCTTTTTTATATTATCTTTTTTAATCATCTTATATATTTAAAGCGGCATGAGCTGCCGAAATGTTGATATTTTGACGTAAAACAGAATGTTGAAATTATCGGCTATTTTTCTCAAGACGTATAATTCAGAAAGCGTTTTAGTGTTTCTAGTCTCGAAAATGTACGATAAAGTATTGTTTTGAACTAACTTTGGGCTTAGAAATGAATAAATGCTCGTTATCTAAATTTTTGTTTACTTTTTCGAACACGTTTCGGTTCGTATGGGCCACATACTGTATAGATTTTCCTCATTTCAACGCTAATCATTTAGTTTTTTTTGCGATGGCCTTCAAAGCGTCTAACCGTCGCAACGCTCAAAATTATAAAAAAAATTTGTCAGCTCATGCCACTTTAATAAAAAAAATGAAAATGTGACTTTATTAGGTATACGAGATATCGAGAAAATCATACGCATTAACGACATAGAATATTGTTGTTATTTCTTTCATTTTTTTTTCTTCTAATACTTAGTGCGTTTGAATTCACTTTGAAGTTTTGTTCAACATTTTAGGAATGGTCATATATATTCTTGCTCTTTAACTTCGGAATAAGCCACGGTTGTTTTTTCACTATGATATAAACTAACACAAATTTTCTCTAAAATTTATTCATTTTTTTTTTAAGAAATGAAAACAAAATATTGCCTTACTCCAGCGAATCACTCCGTCTTTCTAAATCATCACTAGGCAAATCTTCCAAGGCTTTGAAAAAGTTCTCCTGGGACATTTTGTTCCTGCAAAGTTAATGTACGAACCGTCGTTGTAGAGTTTCTTTAAATGTATGTTTTTTTAGTACATTATAATAACATACATTCACACATGTTTTCAGCGACAACTTATAAATCACCTGTATGATATATAAAAAAAAATTCCTACAAGAAAGAAAAAAAGTAAACAGAAAAAAGCTACTTACTCAGTCTTGAAGTCTTTACAGGATAATGAACTTTCATCGACACGACTGATATATTTCAACCGGGTTGGATGACTAAACCTTTCTTTTCATTGGGTGGCTTTTAATTTTCTATTTTTCTTCTTAGAGAATCCAACCTATGGCTAGACTCAACACATACGTAAGTTATAAACTCGGAGTGTCTTTGTTTTTCATTGGACACTGAAATCCCCTCCCTGCTACCTTCAGCTGTCAGAATAATTATCCGTATCAACTTTATACTATTGTCCCAGCCTCACTCACATAGGATAGGTTCTTTTCTCACGGTTACTTCATTTACTGAACTCTACCAACTAGTAGCGGAAGACTATTGGCATAATCTCGAACATTGACCGGTTGGAGACAATTCGTCGCCGTGCTATCATTTTTGTTTACTCAGCTGACTCTTATTTTACACTGTTTTCGTGTCGTATCAAAATGTCGACCGATTCATATTCCTCACGTTACACTCCTGACACGCCCCCTTATCTATCTAACGTCGAGATAGTCTACAGATGGCTCGAATCGGCTCCAGTTTATGATTCTACAATTACAACGCCTGTGATTTTCTCTGAAGTGGAGCGATCCGTAACACCTGTGAACAGTTCAAGCGAGCGCTCTTTCCTATCAAGCACGTTTAGACCACCATCATCTACACACAGCGATTTGTCAGAATCAGATTATCGAGACATACTATATGGAGAGGCAATTATTCCGATAAACAGTACCAGCGAAAACTCTTCCCTATCAACCATGTCTAGACCACCGTCAGCATTTTCCGAAAGCCATTCAGACTATGAAGACTATGAAGACACACATAGAGAGGAAATTGTTTTTAGGCCAGAGGAGTAGACGCAGCTTTTTTTTCAAAGGCCCTTTTCAGGGCCAACCAAAAACTCTCGAAAAAGTCTCTCGATAGCACAGATTTACCATGATCATTTGAAATTAACTATTATCTTCAGATTATCAATAATTTTATACTTAAAAAATAGAAAGTAATTGGCGGCAGTTTTCTTTTCTCCTATAACATTTCTTTTCTTACAAACGTTTACTGTTTTTATTTTATTTTTTCATTAGCATTGAAATGAAGAACTCACTCAACCATCTGTCTGGAACGCTGTATACTTTCCCTATAGTTAGCATTGAAATGAAGAACTTACTCAACCATCTGTCTGGAACACTGTGTACTTTCCCATAGCCTTGTGGCCAGCCTGAACCTTATCAACCTAATGGTCATCACAGCCTATCAATTAAGTGTTCGTGGGGGAAATTAGACACTCCACTCGGCGACCTGTCTCGAGCGCTGTAGGCTTTGCCTCTTAACCTTGTGACCTTCATATACCTTAATGACCTAGCGGTTATCATAACCTATCTATTACCGTTAATTAAAAACTTATACAAGTGTTATTTATTACTTTATATAGATAAAAATGCACTCACTTGCATTCGTTCAGTTATACTACTGATCGAATGTTTCGATAGACTTATAATCTCGTTAAATTTATGTTTCAGCTATCGTGCGATTTCCAGTGTTTCGCCTCTCTTCTGAATCCGGCTTCAGAATACAAAACACTTGGTTGAGTTCCAGCCCATCGTCTCTAACGGAAACAGAGCTTAATAAAGCCTTGAATCTTCAAACAAGTCTTACTACATTTTATAAACATCCACTTTTAAACGACTGGACAGCATGGGAGAAGAACAAGGTAGGCGTCCCTGTTTTTGAAAGTCCAGAACTGTCTTTTAGATCTCCTTTACGAGCCATACCACTGAGTGGATAAAGCTGTCATACAAACGTTCAAATCTATATGTCCATTTTATTAAAATGGTACTTGACATTAAGGGAAAATAGAAAACGACGAGTTTCGTAACGAAATACCATAAGAAAACGGCCATGTGGCTATTTTCCGTGTAAAACAGAATTAAATTAAAAAATCTCAAATTATCAATTATTGTTCTAAATTTACAATTTAGAAACTTTTCATTGAAACCTGTCTCTGGCGTGTACGTTAAAAACTATCTTTGGCCTTAAAAGAATAAACGTTCGTCCCGGTTACTTAAATTTTGTTTACTTTTTTTTACCTTTGGTTATTCGATGACCTTCAAAACTTCGAACTGTCTGGATAATCAGAATATCATGAAAAAAGTGTCTGCCAAATGTATGCCGACAAGTCATCAGTGTAAACCGAACAGTCATCAGTGTATACCGACCAGTCACCAATGTATACCGACAAGTCATCAATGTATACCGACCAGTCATCAATGTATACCGACCAGTCATCAGTGTATACCAACCAGTAATCAGTGTATACCGACCAGTCATCAGTGT
The DNA here is from genome assembly GCA_963971465.1 of Lepidochitona cinerea. NCBI lineage: Eukaryota > Metazoa > Mollusca > Polyplacophora > Chitonida > Tonicellidae > Lepidochitona > Lepidochitona cinerea. The sequence goes on from OZ020553.1 coordinate 28,084,424, forward strand.
ATACCGACCAGTCATCAGTGTATACCGACCAGTCATCAATGTATACCGACCAGTCATCAATGTATACCGACCAGTTGTAACGCTCATTACAAAAGTTTACTCTGTTTATAATTGAATGAACATTAGAAATAGCCAACTTATAAACTAGTTTTACTTACAGGTCGACCTGTCTACTTTCGTATTCGAGCCAATTCTTTTAAAGGTTCTCTTTTGGGGTTCATAGCTAGAAACATGGATGATTATGTGTCCGCTTACATGCGTGTTTACCATTTCGCACATAGCAGCTTGTTCTTAGGTACCAGTTCGTAACATGGGAGTAATTCTGAATTAAATGTCGACAAATCTTTGATTTTCAATATGAACATAGTTATAGGGATAACGACCTCTCATACATCAGTGGTTGCCATGGTTACCAAAAAAGACAATATTCATTTGACAGTACCGACCAGTCATCAATGTATACCAACAAGTCATCAATGTATACCGACCAGTCATCAATGTATACCGACCACTAATCAATGTATACCGACAAGTCATCCGTGTATACCGATCAGCCATCAATATATACCGACCAGTCATCAATGTATACCGACAAGTCATCAGTGTATACCGACCAGTCATCAATGTATACCGACCAGTCATCAATGTATACCGACCAGCCATCAATGTGTACCGACCAGTCACCAATGTATACCGACAAGTCATCCATGTATACCGACCAGTCATCAATGTATACCGACCGGTCACCAATGTACATACCGACAAGTTATCAATGCATACCGACAAGTCATCAGTGTATACATGTTGACACCTGGAGCCTTTTTTACAAATAGTCTGGGAGCCCATGGAGATTTGTTTAGCATTGCGAGTACAAAAGGTTTGAAGCTGGCAATATGAAGGGGGAGGCTGTGGGACCTTCAAATAGCCATTCTTAAGTTCCATCTCCTGTACCAATCCTGGCAGCGACCCCTCAAAGTATCCGAAATTCATGTTTAATTAGCATAGTCGAGTACACCGAAGAAACCAATGCTAAAATGTCCATGTTGGTAATGGGAATCAAGATCTATCATTCTTAAGTTCCAACGCCTGTACCTTATCTACTTAAGAATGCCCGCAATTAGAGCTAATTAACACTTTAATTAGCATAATTGAGTACATCAATGAAACCTGTATAAAAATAACCATTATGGTTCCTTCAATGAGAATATGCAGTTCTTAAGTGACAAAGCCTGTACCAAGTCCACTTAAGAAAAGGTCAAAGGTCGCGATTAGAATCAAATAATTTTAATTAGCATAATTGAGTACATGAATGAAACCTATTCTAAAATGTCCCTACTGGTGGTGGGAATCCATATCTATCATTCTTAAGTTCCAAACCATGTACCTTACTTACTTAAGAACGCCCGCAATTAGAGCTAATTAACACTTTAATTAGCATAATTGAGTACATCAATGAAACCTATGTAAAAATAATCATTATGGTTCCTTCAATGAGGATATGCAGTTCTTAAGTGACAAAGCCTGTACCAAGTCCACTTAAGAAAAGGTCAAAGGTCGTGATTGGCATCAAATAGTTTTAATTAACATGCTTGAGTACATGAATGAAAGCTATGCTAAAATGTCCCTACTGGTGGTGAGAATCCATATCTATCATTCTTAAGTTCCAAACCATGTACTTAATCACCTTAAGAATGACCATATTTAAAGCTAATCACCACTTTAATTAGCATAATTGGGTACTGTGGCTATATTTTTGTTCTTCTGAGTTGTTTAAGTTCAGGTAAAGGGTCGACTTATTTCTTTTGCTTTGCCCAGACTGGGGCGTGTTGTTGAACAAGCCTGTTAAATACTACAGTGCTCCTTATTACTTTCACAGTATATTTTAGTAATTCCTGCTTCAGCATACTACAGCCGTTCTCATTTTGGTCTGGTGAATTTCAGAGCTTTTATTTTGAGCATTCAGTTTTCCAGGAAAATTGAGAGACCTGACTGAGTGGCTGAGTAGGTAGAGCACTCAATCCGAACAGCCTTCCACCAATGGGTCGCAGGTTAATCCCACTCAGACCGAAGAATATTGGAAAATTTCCTGACTGGGGTTTCACTCGAACGACCTATGTGGGATGGTTGCCAGTTACCTCCGGAAGGTCGTGGGTTTCCTCCACGCATAGAGCCCGGTTTCCCCCCACAATAGAACTGGCATCGCCGCCATATAAGTGAAATATTCTTCAGCGCGGCGTAAAACAACAAACAATCAATCAACCAGTCTCCAAATAGGTATGGTAACTGTGGGTTCATTCAGCATCAAATACAAGGGCCGGTTATGTAACAGACGAAAGTCTTTTAGTACGCCTGTATCGCTTACATGTAAATCCATTGTGCTGGATAAAATAAAGTTCAAGTTAAAAGGCATCAAAAAATATATATATAAAATATCTTTAAAATCATTTGGATATTGTCTTTCGATGGATTTATTCACTGGTGAACTGCTCCAGCAGAGAGCGTTAATTAATTCTAAACCATTTAAGCATATATCAGTCCTATTTGACCAGCTACAGGATTTCGGTAAATACTTTTAACTATTCAAAATGGAGACACACTGGTGTTAGCTGTTCTGAGTGTGTGACAAATGTGGATCTGGTTAGATAGAGAACGAATTTCATTATATTCTTGCTTGTCCACCTTATCAAAACTTGAGAACAAAATATACACAAAGAACAAAGTAAGCACAACACCACCCCCCCCTGAAAAATCTGCAACGACAGATAAAATCATTGGTGTAGGGAGACTGTTGGAAAACTGATATTGCAGAAACGATTGTGATCATATAAAGGGCAACATTCTGGCGATAAGAAATCACCATTAATGCTAATAAGCTATACAATTTATTCAGGATATCGTTAATCAAATCAAAAGTGTATTTTAGCAAAATAAAAAGATGCTTGTAAATATGAAACTTCAGAGTCCATCTGGCTTCACAGGGCGAACATATTTAAGTAAAAATGTCACTTTGAGTGTGTAGAACACATCCCTAGAGCAGAGGGTCAATAGCGCGTATAGCCTCCATAGTCAGAATGATAGCTCCTTACCTGCGTCTCATCCCTCCAGTGAGACGTCGGATCTGTTTAAGGGGTACCTGACGCCAATACCGATGTAATGCGGCTTCCAATTCCAGTAGATTTTGCACAGGAGGCTCTAGGGCTTGAATGCTTCTGCCCATCCTATCCCAAATGTGCTCTAAGGATTCAAATCCGGACTCACGGCCAGCCAAGCAGAGCTGTTACAGCTTTGTTTTGGAAGTAGGCTATTACTGCCCGGGAACGATGAGGTCTGGCGTTGTCATCCATGTACACAGGTCTTGAGCATAACGGGTGGTTCTTAAAATGAGGCACGACAACTGGTTGCAGAACCTCCCGAATGTACCGGGGCCGCAAGTTCAGAGATGCGCCCCAAAAAATTGCAGGGCCCCTCCATAAGCTGTGTTTCGGTGCCTCCAAACCCTCTCTGGTCCATCCGTGACGATGAGCAAGAAACAAATTTCGTCCGACCAAATTTTTTCTTCGTCAGGTCCTCAAATTCCAACCTCGTCGTGCTAAACACAAAGCCAAACGTATCCGTTGATGGCGATCTGACAATAGAGGTCTTTGGTGACTCCTTGCCCTCAGGCATGCAGTCGGTTTCTCGCGGTTCTTGTACACAGGCGTCGGTTGGGTAGCCATTGTCGCTTCAAAGATGGACTTGATGCAAATGCAAAACACCGTACCAATCTGATCAGTGCCCTATCTTCACGCTGTGATGTTACAGGTGGTCGCGGCGAGCGTGGTCGGTCTTTCACAGCACAAGTTGCACCGTGTTTTCTCACAAATCTGTTTATCACTGTATAATGGTACCCTAATTGACGCCCGATAACTTTGTACATCCGTTTGGAGTGTATACCGACAATTTGCCATTGTTGCCCCTCTAATATCCTCCTTCGTGCCATGTTCACAGAAGATGAGTCTACGTTGCACAAAAACGGCCTTAAGTACAAAACATTAAGGGGAAGCATACTGAATTTGTGTAATTACACGAAAAAAACAATTTTCCTGTCGCATTACAGGCAGTTTTTGCGTTACTGCCAACATGAATTGCCACAATTATTCAATAGAACATCATTCTTATCATCATCAAAACTGGCCGTACAGTTAACATTAATGCAGATTTGTAATAATTAATTTTAGCATGGGGTGCTTAAGTTTTACCTTGTGTGTATTTAAAGCAGTTATACAGATGAAACACAACTATATCCAAGCTAGTACAAGTTTAATACACAAACAATACGAAAGAACAGTCATTTTTGTATACCTTATCCTTTGCATGCTTTATCTATTTTTGACGTGTCCTTTCTCGTAACCGCCCCCCCCCCCCCTTCCTCTCCTTCCCAAAAAATGCCCAGGGACATCAACCAGGTCTGTCAATTTTTGTGGAAAACTGAATGCTCAAAATAAATGCTCTGAAATTCACAGGCCAAAATGTGACCGGCTGTGCAGTATGCTGAAACAGGAATTTATATAACATGTACAATAAAGGAAGTCGATGAGAAACCCAAGCAAGTCCAAATCGTTTACGTCGGAGAAACACCTTGTCAGCGAGTATTACAGAAACAATTATTTCTTATTCAGGGAACCCTAATAAATACTTTGGCAATGGTTCCATTGGTGAACTCAATGATGCTAATTAAAGTGGTAACTAGCTTTACATATGGTCATTCTTAAGGTGATTAAGTACATGGTTTGGAACTTAAGAATGATAGATATGGATTCTCACCACCAGTAGGGACATTTCAGAATAGGTTTCATTCATGTACTCAATTATGCTATTTAAAATTATTTGATTCTAATCGCGACCTTTGACCTTTTCTTAAGTGGACTCGGTACAGGCTTTGTCACTTAAGAACTGCATATCTTCATTGAAGGAACCATAATGATTATTTTTACAAAGGTTTCATAGATATGGATTCTCACCACCAGTAGGGACATTTTAGCATAGCTTTCATTCATGTACTCAAGCATGTTAATTAAAACTATTTGATGCTAATCACGACCTTTGACCTTTTCTTAAGTGGACTTGGTACAGGCTTTGTCACTTAAGAACTGCATATCCTCATTGAAGGAACCATAATGATTATTTTTACATAGGTTTCATTGATGTACTCAATTATGCTAATTAAAGTGTTAATTAGCTCTAATTGCGGGCGTTCTTAAGTAAGTAAGGTACATGGTTTGGAACTTAAGAATGATAGATATGGATTCCCACCACCAGTAGGGACATTTTAGAATAGGTTTCATTCATGTACTCAATTATGCTAATTAAATTTTTTTTATTCTAATCGCGACCTTTGACCTTTTCTTAAGTGGACTTGGTACAGGCTTTGTCACTTAAGAACTGCATATTCTCATTGAAGGAACCATAATGGTTATTTTTACACAGGTTTCATTGATGTACTCAATTATGCTAATTAAAGTGTTAATTAGCTCTAATTGCGGGCGTTCTTAAGTAGATAAGGTACAGGCGTTGGAACTTAAGAATGATAGATCTTGATTCCCATTACCAACATGGACATTTTAGCATTGGTTTCTTCGGTGTACTCGACTATGCTAATTAAACATGAATTTCGGATACTTTGAGGGGTCGCTGCCAGGATTGGTACAGGAGATGGAACTTAAGAATGGCTATTTGAAGGTCCCACAGCCTCCCCCTTCATATTGCCAGCTTCAAACCTTTTGTACTCGCAATGCTAAACAAATCTCCATGGGCTCCCAGACTAAAAGCGGCATAGCGTTCTTACATAAATGCCATATCAGCGTATCTCTACGGTATGGGTTATCATGAAAGTTAGGTAAGAGCTTACGCTACACCACTTTGTGAAACAGCTCCCTGTTTTTTAAATGTAACCTCTTATTCCAAACCTCATTCACACCATATCTGTCAACAATGGGCTTCCTGATCCCATTCAGAGTTTTAGTTTAAGACCAAGATTTGATTATTAAATGCGTCGGGGATTGTTTTTTTTTTTTAAATTGGCCAGCTGGAAATCTTTCTTTATAAGTGAACAATCGAAATATCAACTACTCAAAAAGCATTGTTTTAAATTGATTAATGGTCGGTATTCATTGTCTGGAGATGTTTTGCTGGAATCCCGAATCCCGTACCTAACTTCGGGATTCGAGTTTCTAATCTCGAATGCAACATCGGGATTCGATTTTCTCCACATCAGAGTGTTTTAAGTTATGAAAATAAATCGAACGAAGTAACTTTAGTCTAAACAACCGATAATGTTAGGCCTATTTTTCAAAACCGCGGACTTATTTCAGGGCGAATTCGAAATCCCAAGCCTTATCTAGGGTTGTTTTGTTCGAATCACGTATCTAGATACGGGATTCGGGATTGGAATCTCGAATTCCGTACCTAACTTCGGGATTCCGGTTTCGTTCTATTTATTTTCATAACTTTTTTTTTAATTATAGAAAATACATTATAATTGCAACATTCACTTACAATGAAACAGAGAGAAAAAGAAATATATAATAAGATAAAGAGAAACAGGTTAGGTTATTTATCCCTCTGCTAACATAATGTATGTTTATGCAATGGTATAGGTCCACAACAAAAGAGAAAACGTGACAGTATTATACATTATTATACACACATTCACAAACCATGGCGGAGACAGTATTAAAGATTACACACATTTACCAAATATGACAGAGATAATATTACACATTTTACACATATTCACAAAACATGACAGGGTCAGTATTACACATTATTAGTGAGATTCACATAGCCTAACACAGGTAATATTACTGTTCATAGGCTTTTACTGTTGACAAGAGTTAACAAACAATAACAAAATTGTAATTTAATTGTGAGCATAAAAAATATCATAATTTGGAGCAGTGGTGTTCTGTAAAGGTCTTTCACAAAAGAGACAATAAAATAATCTTAAAGGAGGAGAAAACAAAAAAACAACATGCAGTTGTATCGAATGGGCTCCCATAGACCATCATATTCATGTGTGTGAGTCTTGCACGTGGTTTACGGTGTGAAAATACAATGAAAATGAATCTGCCAGACAAGCTCGTGCTCGATAATCAGTGGAGCGCGCCATTGACGGTTTGAAATTGACCGGAAAAAGAATTAGTAGATTACTTCCCTTGCGAGCTTACCATATCTTATATGGTTATAACCTGCAATGTCAGCGGTAAGACTACCTTTTCTGAAAATTCTGCAACGATCCCCACAAGTCGCTTAGACAACATATGCAGCCTGTCACGTCTTCCCAAAAGGTTGATTTACTAGCTAGTGTACATTTCAGAGTTGTTAAAGTGTTCGTCTTCTCTTATTTACGCCTCGAAATGATCGAAATTAACCTAGGTTTAAATGGCAGACTTTCAAAGTTGACCAATTTCTCTTACGCTAGCGAGTGACAGGTGGCCAGGCGTATGCTGATTGGCCGATCGAGACACACAGCTAAGCTCTGCTGTGAAGATGGCTGCCGAGACAGTTTAGACGTTCTCTGATAACGATTGTTAACTTTCTTATAGCACAGTTTGGCGAGGAAAAATCGTAGAAATATGGTTTTGGTACCGTTAGAAAGGAAAATGTGTCGCGCTTGTATCGTATTTACTTAGTTCTTTCCTTTTCTTCTCCTTTAATACAGGATTATTACAGATCATTAATCAATGGCATTATCTCCCCAGAAAGTTTGTGACAATCCTTAGCAAGAATTTCCGTCTTGAGCCGGATGTACGATTAAAAGGTCTCATAGTGAACAGGACAATTGGTATAACGGGAAGAGTAAATAAAATATTTTGCATGAGCAAACAAAAAGTTTACTTGATTTGTTAGTTTTTTGGTGTCTTGTTTATGGTTTCCCAACAATAGGTCTTCTTTTAGTGATTTTTGGAAGCGGAAGGAGGGTGGCAACTTATTTAATAATGTTTTCCAAAATGCGTCAACTATTGGGCATTCATACAATGCATGTATAGGAGAGTCAATAATAGTTAAACAGCTATCACAGTAAGGATCTGTTCTAATTTTGCATTGAACAAGATATCTATTACTAGGAAAAATGTTGTGATAGAGTTTAAAATGTAATTGTTTTATCTTATTATCCAATGGCAGCCTATATAAATGACCAAGATTTGTAACATAACTTAAAACACTTTGATATGGAGAAAATCGAATCCCAATGCTGCATACGGGATTCGGGATTAGAAACCCGAATCCCGACGTTAGGTACCGGATTCGAACAAAACATCTCTAGACAAGGCTTGGGGTTTCGAATTCGGCCTGAAATAAGTTCGGGGTTTGGAAAAGTAACATTATAGGTTGTTTAGACTAAAGTTACTTCGCTCGATTTATTTTCATAACTTAAAACACTCTTATGTGGAGAAAATCAAATCCCGATGCTGCATACGGGATTCGTATCCCGAATCTGGTAATAATCTTATAATCAAATGATCACAAGCCTACTTGTAGCTCAATAGGTTTTTTTGTGTACGCCTGTTTTGAATTACAAAAACAGAAAAACTAATACATCTATAGGCTGTACCATATGTGGAGTGGAGTGCAGCATATATAATAGGGTTTAATGTTGTTTCCAATCTGTTTCATACTATGATGGGTACAGGTTTCATATGTTGTAATGTATACATACCCTCCTTTTAACACAATTAGGTCTCTATGGTTACACGAAGATGTGCCCGTGTGTTTTAGTGTTCATAACAATATTTGTAATTTTCCTCAATACCCCTTATAGTTTGTTTCTTGTATCTTATATGCCATCGTTATAAAGCCTAAACTTCGTCTATGTTTTTTTTTAAAATTAACTTTCGTGGTATTTTTTTGCGTTTTAGATGTACCTCTATCTGTATACAGAGGGTCACAGGGTGGTCTCCCTTGAGTTTAATGTAGAAAAAACGGCTTCAAGTACATCTTGGTTTACATTATCCAGTTTGATTTCCTCATCGTGGACTGACCTTACTTCCTCGCCAATAAACTACTTTGTTTTCGAAAACCCTACAACACAGTGAGTTTTTACACTACCTAACACTTGTCGAAGTTCCTCCTTTCCAAATTGGTTGTAGTTATAACATATTGGTTATAACGTTCATTACAAAACTCCAGTTTAGGCCTACTCTGTTTATAATTGAATGAACAATATAAATAACCAACTTATAAACTAGTATTACTTACAGGTCGACCTGTCTGCTTTCGTATTCGAGTCAATTCTTTTAAAGGTCTTCTTTTGAGATTCATAGCTAGAAACATGGATGACTATGTGTCACTAACTAAAGCCCGCTTACATGCGTGTTTACCATTTCACACATAGCAGCTTGCTCTTAGGTACCAGTTCGTAACATGGGAGTAATTCTGATTTAACTGTCGACAAAACTTTGATTTTCAATATGAACATAGCTATGATCGAGCTGTCATACATCAGTGGTTGTCATGGTTACAAAAAAGACAATATTCATTTGACAGTATGTTCTTAAGGGGTCCATAACTAGCGCAATAATCTAACCCAGACCTGCAGTTTACGAGTTGATTTGCATTAAATTGCTTTTGTCTTGCACATGTGTCTATTTCGTATTCATTCATTATGATATACATGTATGTTTCAGCGATCGTCGATTCTATATCAATTCTGAGTTTGGTGGATGCCCTGAGGACCTGGGTTGGATGGTTCTGTATGATGCAGCAGATGTGTGTAATTGGTCATTCTTTCCCAAATATCCAATGTTTAAATATGCAATAGGAGACACCAAACAAAACTGGGATCGCGGTAAGCAATAACAAAATGATAAGTTACCCTGCTTTTTTGAAAGCAATGAACCCATAAATAATACGTCGCAACTAAGTTTTATTCCGGGCATTTTATTGCACGAGTGACGATAAATACGCATCCCTAGTCGCTGAATTCAACGGCTCGTTCTACAAAGATCGCGTAAGTTGCGCCAGTCGCAAACGCATCTTAAATAATAGGAACTTGCGCATGGTCGCAAGTCTGGAGACTCTATGCTGTAAACATATGCGTAACTTTGCACCAGGTCAGTAGAACGAGCCCCTGAGCGTAGGATTCTACGTCTGGAAAAAAGAAGGGATATCCATGTTTACTAGTCTCATTTGATATGATACCCTTCTGCCCACAACCTTATAATGCCGGTAACCCTTGGCACCATTGTCTACATGTCAAAGATAAACTACGCCATTGTTTTATCACATCCTACTCTTTTGTTTTTCAGGTAATATTGGAACGGCAGATGATCTGGTTATCTTTGTTGAGATTTCTTTACGACAGATAACAAGCCTGGCTCAAAATGACGTCCCATGAGACAAACCAGTTGCATTGTAGTATAGTTAGAAGAGTAAACAAACATACTCGTTAGTTGGAGGAGATATGGCGAAACCTTTGTCTAAGTTATATTCGATCATATAATAAAAACAATCTATAAAACTCAATCTTTCGTCTCATCATTCTTTCCAACGCACTTGTCTCGCATTACAGCACCTCTCTGTCTAAAACACAATACTATGTCCAATTTGTATCATGGTTGCGGCGTTTTTCTTCTGATGAGCAGTCTTCCACAAATCCGATACCCAGTGGACAGAGAGTGGGCGGAGTTTAAGCGTTGAATAACTTCCCGATTTTGGAAGTTGTTGTATGGCTTTCTTGACTGGGTATCAGAGAGTAAACACGTGCTAGTTGATTGACAACGTCAATCACTAATACCATGATACAAGCACGTTATTGAATGGCTCCCTCGAGTATGGAAGAAATTCTGAGAAGTTTGGCCTCGTGCTTCGCACTCGGGAAGCCATTCAATAACTCTAACCTTACCCGGATTTTTAACAACTGATTACGTCATTAGACCAATCTATCTATATTCAAAGAAAAAATAAGGCGGCAAGAACTTGTGAAGTTGTAGGCATATACTCCAATAAGACGTTTAGTGTGTGATCAATGTGTGGTATTTACATTCAAGATTGGTAGACCAATGCATTTGTAAAGTATGTCTATGAAGGGTGTGTTTGTCATAAGTAAACGATAGTTGTGAGGCCACACTATTGTTCCACCGAGGTCTTCAGAAGAATGATTGCTGAGAAAGGAATGGTGTGTAGTACCTAATATCTTCAGTTATATCTTGAGATAGCACACATTAACTTGGAAGGGATGCCCTGACACCCCCCCCCCCAACACACGCACGCGCACCCGCAAATTCACGCACACGCACGCACCCACACGCACGCTCGTAAAAAACTTCAATGTGAAAGTAATTCGTAGGTAATCTGCACTTTCAATCACATTTTGAATTATTTGACATGCTTTAACATGCTTTGAGAAGATTTCCACAAGGCTGACTGAATTGCGTGTTATTCAGATATTCTAAAATACTTAACAACTTGGATCGTAGTAGCAGGGTCTGTGGAAAATCAATCCAAACAGTGTATCAGTGGGTCGTGGGTTTGAATCTCACTGATCTCAGTAGCAGGGTCTGTGGAAAATCAATCCACACAGTGTATCAGTGGGTCGTGGGTTTGAATCTCACTGATCTCAGTAGCAGGGTCTGTGGAAAATCAATCCAAACAGTGTATCAGTGGGTCGTGGGTTTGAATCTCACTGATCTCAGTAGCAGGGTCTGTGGGCAATCAATCCAAACAGTGTATCAGTGGGTCGTGGGTTTGAATCTCACTGATCTCAGTAGCAGGGTCTGTGGGCAATCAATCCAAACAGTGTATCAGTGGGTGGTGGGTTTGAATCTCACTGATCTCAGTAGCAGGGTCTGTGGGCAATCAATCCAAACAGTGCATCAGTGGGTCGTGGGTTTGAATCTCACTGATCTCAGTAGCAGGGTCTGTGGGCAATCAATCCAAACAGTGTATCAGTGGGTCGTGGGTTTGAATCTCACTGATCTCAGTAGCAGGGTCTGTGGACAATCAATCCACACAGTGTATCAGTGGGTCGTGGGTTTAAATCTCATTGATCTCAGTAGCAGGGTCTGTGGACAATCAATCCACACAGTGTATCAGTGGGTCGTGGGTTTGAATCTCACTGATCTCAGTAGCAGGGTCTGTGTGCAATCAATACAAACAGTGTATCAGTGGGTCGCGGGTTTGAATCTCACTGATCTCAGTAGCAGGGTATGTGGGCAATCAATCCACACAGTGTATCAGTGGGTCGCGGGTTTGAATCTCACTGATCTCAGTAGCAGGGTCTGTGGGCAATCAATCCAAACAGTGTATGAGTGGGTAGTGGGTTTGAATCTCACTGATCTCAGTAGCAGGGTCTGTGGGCAATCAATACAAACAGTGTATCAGTGGGTCGCGGGTTTGAATCTCACTGATCTCAGTAGCAGGGTATGTGGGCAATCAATCCACACAGTGTATCAGTGGGTCGCGGGTTTGAATCTCACTGATCTCAGTAGCAGGGTCTGTGGGCAATCAATCCAAACAGTGTATCAGTGGGTCGTGGGCTTTAATCTCACTGATCTCAGTAGCAGGGTCTGTGGACAATCAATCCAAACAGTGTATCAGTGGGTCGTGGGTTTGAATCTCACTGATCTCAGTAGCAGGGTCTGTGGACAATCAATCCACACAGTGTATGAGTGGGTCGTGGGTTTGAATCTCACTGATCTCAGTAGCAGGGTCTGTGGACAATCCATCCAAACAATGTATCAGTGGGTCGTGGGTTTGAATCTCACTGATCTCAGTAGCAGGGTCTGTGGACAATCAATCCAAACAGTGTTTGAGTGGGTCGTGGGTTTGAATCTCACTGATCTCAGTAGCAGGGTCTGTGGACAATCCATCCAAACAATGTATCAGTGGGTCGTGGGTTTGAATCTCACTGATCTCAGTAGCAGGGTCTGTGGACAATCAATCCACACAGTGTATCAGTGGGCCGTGGGTTTGAATCTCACTGATCTCAGTAGCAGGGTCTGTGGACAATCAATCCAAACAGTGTATGAGTGGGTCGTGGGTTTGAATCTCACTGATCTCAGTAGCAGGGTCTGTGGACAATCAATCAACACAGTGTATGAGTGGGTCGTGGGTTTGAATCTCACTGATCTCAGTAGCAGGGTCTGTGGACAATCAATCCACACAGTGTATCAGTGGGTCGTGGGTTTGAATCTCACAGATCTCAGTAGCAGGGTCTGTGGACAATCAATCCACACAGTGTATGAGTGGGTCGCGGGTTTGAATCTCACTGATCTCAGTAGCAGGGTCTGTGGACAATCAATCCAAACAATGTATCAGTGGGCCGTGGGTTTGAATCTCACTGATCTCAGTAGCAGGGTCTGTGGCCAATCAATCCGCACAGTGTATCAGTGGGCCGTGGGTTTCAATCTCACTGATCTCAGTAGCAGGGTCTGTGGACAATCAATCCAAACAGTGTATGAGTGGGTCGTGGGTTTGAATCTCACTGATCTCAGTAGCAGGTCGGTGGACAATCAATCCACACAGTGTATCAGTGGGTCGTGGGTTTGAATCTCACTGATCTCAGTAGCAGGGTCTGTGGACAATCAATCCGCACAGTGTATCAGTGGGCCGTGGGTTTGAATCTCACTTATCTCAGTAGCAGGGTCTGTGGACAATCAATCCAAACAGTGTATGAGTGGGTCGTGGGTTTGAATCTCACTGATCTCAGTAGCAGGTCGGTGGACAATCAATCCACACAGTCTATCAGTGGGTCGTGGGTTTGAATCTCACTGATCTCAGTAGCAGGGTTTGTGGACAATCAATCCACATAGTGTATCAGTGGGTCGTGGGTTTGAATCTCACTGATCCCAGTAGCAGGGTCTGTGGGCAATCAATCCAAACAGTGTATCAGTGGATCGTGAGTTTGAATCTCACTGATCTCAGTAGCAGGGTCTGTGGGTAATCAATCCACACAGTGTATCAGTGGGTCGTGGGTTTGAATCTCACTGATCTCAGTAGCAGGGTCTGTGGACAATCAATCCACACAGTGTATCAGTGGGTCGTGGGTTTGAATCTCACTGACCTCAGTAGCAGGGTCTGTGGGTAATCAATCCAAACAGTGTATCAGTGGGTCGTGGGTTTGAATCTCACTGATCTCAGTAGCAGGGTCTGTGGACAATCAATCCACACAGTGTATCAGTGGGTCGTGGGTTTGAATCTCACTGATCTCAGTAGCAGGGTCTGTGGACTATCAATCCACACAGTGTATCAGTGGGTCGTGGGTTTGAATCTCACTGATCTCAGTAGCAGGGTCTGTGGACAATCAATCCACACAATGTATGAGTGGGTCGTGGATTTGAATCTCACTGATCTCAGTAGCAGGGTCTGTGGACAATCAATCCACACAGTGTATCAGTGGGTCGTGGGTTTGAATCTCACTGATCTCAGTAGCAGGGTCTGTGGACAATCAATCCAAACAGTGTATGAGTGGGTCGTGGGTTTGAATCTCACTGATCTCAGTAGCAGGGTCTGTGGGCAATCCATCCAAACAATGTATCAGTGGGCCGTGGGTTTGAATCTCACTGATCTCAGTAGCAGGGTCTTAGGGCAATCAATCCAAACAGTGTATGAGTGGGTCGTGGGTTTGAATCTCAGTGATCTCAGTAGCAGGGTCTGTGGACAATCAATCCAAACAGTGTATGAGTGGGTCGTGGGTTTGAATCTCACTGATCTCAGTAACAGGGTCTGTGGGCAATCATTCCAAACAATGTATCAGTGGGTAGTGGGTTTGAATCTCACTGATCTCAGTAGCAGGGTCTGTGGACAATCAATCCACACAGTGTATCAGTGGGTCGTGGGTTTGAATCTCACTGATCTCAGTAGCAGGGTCTGTGGACAATCAATCCAAACAATGTATCAGTGGGCCGTGGGTTTGAATCTCATTGATCTCAGTAGCAGGGTCTGTGGACAATCAATCCAAACAGTGTATCAGTGGGTCGTGGGTTTGAATCTCACTGATCTCAGTAGCAGGGTCTGTGGACAATCAATCCAAACAGTGTATCAGTGGGTCGTGGGTTTGAATCTCACTGATCTCAGTAGCAGGGTCTGTGGACAATCAATCCACACAGTGTATCAGTGGGTCGCGGGTTTGAATCTCACTGATCCCAGTAGCAGGGTCTGTGGACAATCAATCCATACAGTGTATCAGTGGGTCGTGGGTTTGAATCTCACTGATCTCAGTAGCAGGGTCTGTGGACAATCAATCCAAACAGTGTATCAGTGGGTCGTGGGATTGAATCTCACTTATCTCAGTAGCAGGGTCTGTGGACAATCAATCCACACAGTGTATCAGTGGGTCGTGGGTTTAAATCTCATTGATCTCAGTAGCAGGGTCTGTGGACAATCAATCCACACAGTGTATCAGTGGGTCGTGGGTTTGAATCTCACTGATCTCAGTAGCAGGGTCTGTGGGCAATCAATACAAACAGTGTATCAGTGGGTCGCGGGTTTGAATCTCACTGATCTCAGTAGCAGGGTATGTGGGCAATCAATCCACACAGTGTATCAGTGGGTCGCGGGTTTGAATCTCACTGATCTCAGTAGCAGGGTCTGTGGGCAATCAATCCAAACAGTGTATGAGTGGGTCGTGGGTTTGAATCTCACTGATCTCAGTAGCAGGGTCTGTGGGCAATCAATACAAACAGTGTATCAGTGGGTCGCGGGTTTGAATCTCACTGATCTCAGTAGCAGGGTATGTGGGCAATCAATCCACACAGTGTATCAGTGGGTCGCGGGTTTGAATCTCACTGATCTCAGTAGCAGGGTCTGTGGGCAATCAATCCAAACAGTGTATCAGTGGGTCGTGGGCTTTAATCTCACTGATCTCAGTAGCAGGGTCTGTGGACAATCAATCCAAACAGTGTATCAGTGGGTCGTGGGTTTGAATCTCACTGATCTCAGTAGCAGGGTCTGTGGACAATCAATCCACACAGTGTATGAGTGGGTCGTGGGTTTGAATCTCACTGATCTCAGTAGCAGGGTCTGTGGACAATCAATCCACACAGTGTATCAGTGGGTCGCGGGTTTGAATCTCACTGATCTCAGTAGCAGGGTCTGTGGACAATCAATCCACACAGTGTATGAGTGGGTCGCGGGTTTGAATCTCACTGATCTCAGTAGCAGGGTCTGTGGACAATCCATCCAAACAATGTATCAGTGGGCCGTGGGTTTGAATCTCACTGATCTCAGTAGCAGGGTCTGTGGACAATCAATCCACACAGTGTATGAGTGGGTCGTGGGTTTGAATCTCACTGATCTCAGTAGCAGGGTCTGTGGGCAATCAATCCACACAGTGTATTAGTGGGTCGTGGGTTTGAATCTCACTGATCTCAGTAGCAGGGTCTGTGGACAATCCATCCAAACAATGTATCAGTGGGTCGTGGGTTTGAATCACACTGATCTCAGTAGCAGGGTCTGTGGACAATCAATCCAAACAGTGTATGAGTGGGTCGTGGGTTTGAATCTCACTGATCTCAGTAGCAGGGTCTGTGGACAATCAATCCACACAGTGTATGAGTGGGTCGTGGGTTTGAATCTCACTGATCTCAGTAGCAGGGTCTGTGGGCAATCAATCCACACAGTGTATGAGTGGGTCGTGGGTTTGAATCTCACTGATCTCAGTAGCAGGGTCTGTGGACAATCCATCCAAACAATGTATGAGTGGGTCGTGGGTTTGAATCTCACTGATCTCAGTAGCAGGGTCTGTGGACAATCAATCCACACAGTGTATCAGTGGGTCGTGGGTTTGAATCTCACTGATCTCAGTAGCAGGGTCTGTGGACAATCCATCCAAACAGTGTATGAGTGGGTCGTGGGTTTGAATCTCACTGATCTCAGTAGCAGGGTCTGTGGACAATCAATCCACACAGTGTATCAGTGGGTCGTGGGTTTGAATCTCACTGATCTCAGTAGCAGGGTCTGTGGACAATCAATCCACATAGTGTATCAGTGGGTCGTGGGTTTGAATCTCACTGATCTCAGTAGCAGGGTCTGTGGACAATCAATCCACACAGTGTATCAGTGGGTCGTGGGTTTGAATCTCACTGATCTCAGTAGCAGGGTCTGTGGGCAATCAATACAAACAGTGTATCAGTGGGTCGCGGGTTTGAATCTCACTGATCTCAGTAGCAGGGTATGTGGGCAATCAATCCACACAGTGTATCAGTGGGTCGCGGGTTTGAATCTCACTGATCTCAGTAGCAGGGTCTGTGGGCAATCAATCCAAACAGTGTATGAGTGGGTCGTGGGTTTGAATCTCACTGATCTCAGTAGCAGGGTCTGTGGGCAATCAATACAAACAGTGTATCAGTGGGTCGCGGGTTTGAATCTCACTGATCTCAGTAGCAGGGTATGTGGGCAATCAATCCACACAGTGTATCAGTGGGTCGCGGGTTTGAATCTCACTGATCTCAGTAGCAGGGTCTGTGGGCAATCAATCCAAACAGTGTATCAGTGGGTCGTGGGCTTTAATCTCACTGATCTCAGTAGCAGGGTCTGTGGACAATCAATCCAAACAGTGTATCAGTGGGTCGTGGGTTTGAATCTCACTGATCTCAGTAGCAGGTTCTGTGGACAATCAATCCACACAGTGTATGAGTGGGTCGTGGGTTTGAATCTCACTGATCTCAGTAGCAGGGTCTGTGGACAATCAATCCACACAGTGTATCAGTGGGTCGCGGGTTTGAATCTCACTGATCTCAGTAGCAGGGTCTGTGGACAATCAATCCACACAGTGTATGAGTGGGTCGTGGGTTTGAATCTCACTGATCTCAGTAGCAGGGTCTGTGGACAATCAATCCACACAGTGTATGAGTGGGTCGTGGGTTTGAATCTCACTGATCTCAGTAGCAGGGTCTGTGGACAATCAATCCACACAGTGTATCAGTGGGTCGCGGGTTTGAATCTCACTGATCTCAGTAGCAGGGTCTGTGGACAATCAATCCACACAGTGTATGAGTGGGTCGTGGGTTTGAATCTCACTGATCTCAGTAGCAGGGTCTGTGGACAATCAATCCACACAGTGTATGAGTGGGTCGCGGGTTTGAATCTCACTGATCTCAGTAGCAGGGTCTGTGGACAATCCATCCAAACAATGTATCAGTGGGCCGTGGGTTTGAATCCCACTGATCTCAGTAGCAGGGTCTGTGGACAATCAATCCAAACAGTGTATGAGTGGGTCGTGAGTTTGAATCCCACTGATCTCAGTAGCAGGGTCTGTGGACAATCAATCCACACAGTGTATCAGTGGGTCGTGGGTTTGAATCTCACTGATCTCAGTAGCAGGGTCTGTGGACAATCAATCCAAACAGTGTATGAGTGGGTCGTGGGTTTGAATCTCACTGATCTCAGTAGCAGGGTCTGTGGACAATCAATCCACACAGTGTATGAGTGGGTCGTGGGTTTGAATCTCACTGATCTCAGTAGCAGGGTCTGTGGACAATCCATCCAAACAATGTATCAGTGGGTCGTGGGTTTGAATCTCACTGATCTCAGTAGCAGGGTCTGTGGACAATCAATCCAAACAGTGTATGAGTGGGTCGTGGGTTTGAATCTCACTGATCTCAGTAGCAGGGTCTGTGGACAATCAATCAACACAGTGTATGAGTGGGTCGTGGGTTTGAATCTCACTGATCTCAGTAGCAGGGTCTGTGGACAATCAATCCACACAGTGTATCAGTGGGTCGTGGGTTTGAATCTCACAGATCTCAGTAGCAGGGTCTGTGGACAATCAATCCACACAGTGTATGAGTGGGTCGCGGGTTTGAATCTCACTGATCTCAGTAGCAGGGTCTGTGGCCAATCAATCCAAACAATGTATCAGTGGGCCGTGGGTTTGAATCTCACTGATCTCAGTAGCAGGGTCTGTGGCCAATCAATCCGCACAGTGTATCAGTGGGCCGTGGGTTTGAATCTCACTGATCTCAGTAGCAGGGTCTGTGGACAATCAATCCAAACAGTGTATCAGTGGGTCGTGAGTTTGAATCTCAATGATCTCAGTAGCAGGGTCTGTGGGTAATCAATCTAAACAGTGTATCAGTGGGTCGTGGGTTTGAATCTCACTGATCTCAGTAGCAGGGTCTGTGGACAATCAATCCACACTGTGTATGAGTGGGTCGTGGGTTTGAATCTCACTGATCTCAGTAGCAGGGTCTGTGGACAATCAATCCAAACAGTGTATGAGTGGGTCGTGGGTTTGAATCTCACTGATCTCAGTAGCAGGGTCTGTGGACAATCAATCCAAACAGTGTATCAGTGGGTCGTGGGTTTGAATCTCACTGATCTCAGTAGCAGGGTCTGTGGACAATCAATCCAAACAGTGTATGAGTGGGTCGTTGGTTTGAGTCTCACTGATCTCAGTAGCAGGGTCTGTGGACAATCAATCCACACAATGTATGAGTGGGTCGTGGGTTTGAATCTCACTGATCTCAGTAGCAGGGTCTGTGGACAATCAATCCACACAGTGTATCAGTGGGTCGTGGGTTTGAATCTCACTGATCTCAGTAGCAGGGTCTGTGGACAATCAATCCAAACAGTGTATGAGTGGGTCGTGGGTTTGAATCTCACTGATCTCAGTAGCAGGGTCTGTGGGCAATCAATCCACACAGTGTATGAGTGGGTCGTGGGTTTGAATCTCACTGATCTCAGTAGCAGGGTCTGTGGACAATCCATCCAAACAATGTATGAGTGGGTCGTGGGTTTGAATCTCACTGATCTCAGTAGCAGGGTCTGTGGACAATCAATCCACACAGTGTATCAGTGGGTCGTGGGTTTGAATCTCACTGATCTCAGTAGCAGGGTCTGTGGACAATCCATCCAAACAGTGTATGAGTGGGTCGTGGGTTTGAATCTCACTGATCTCAGTAGCAGGGTCTGTGGACAATCAATCCACACAGTGTATCAGTGGGTCGTGGGTTTGAATCTCACTGATCTCAGTAGCAGGGTCTGTGGACAATCAATCCACATAGTGTATCAGTGGGTCGTGGGTTTGAATCTCACTGATCTCAGTAGCAGGGTCTGTGGACAATCAATCCACACAGTGTATCAGTGGGTCGTGGGTTTGAATCTCACTGATCTCAGTAGCAGGGTCTGTGGGCAATCAATACAAACAGTGTATCAGTGGGTCGCGGGTTTGAATCTCACTGATCTCAGTAGCAGGGTATGTGGGCAATCAATCCACACAGTGTATCAGTGGGTCGTGGGTTTGAATCTCACTGATCTCAGTAGCAGGGTCTGTGGGCAATCAATACAAACAGTGTATCAGTGGGTCGCGGGTTTGAATCTCACTGATCTCAGTAGCAGGGTATGTGGGCAATCAATCCACACAGTGTATCAGTGGGTCGCGGGTTTGAATCTCACTGATCTCAGTAGCAGGGTCTGTGGGCAATCAATCCAAACAGTGTATCAGTGGGTCGTGGGCTTTAATCTCACTGATCTCAGTAGCAGGGTCTGTGGACAATCAATCCAAACAGTGTATCAGTGGGTCGTGGGTTTGAATCTCACTGATCTCAGTAGCAGGGTCTGTGGACAATCAATCCACACAGTGTATGAGTGGGTCGTGGGTTTGAATCTCACTGATCTCAGTAGCAGGGTCTGTGGACAATCAATCCACACAGTGTATCAGTGGGTCGCGGGTTTGAATCTCACTGATCTCAGTAGCAGGGTCTGTGGACAATCAATCCACACAGTGTATGAGTGGGTCGTGGGTTTGAATCTCACTGATCTCAGTAGCAGGGTCTGTGGACAATCAATCCACACAGTGTATGAGTGGGTCGTGGGTTTGAATCTCACTGATCTCAGTAGCAGGGTCTGTGGACAATCAATCCACACAGTGTATCAGTGGGTCGCGGGTTTGAATCTCACTGATCTCAGTAGCAGGGTCTGTGGACAATCAACCCACACAGTGTATGAGTGGGTCGTGGGTTTGAATCTCACTGATCTCAGTAGCAGGGTCTGTGGACAATCAATCCACACAGTGTATGAGTGGGTCGCGGGTTTGAATCTCACTGATCTCAGTAGCAGGGTCTGTGGACAATCCATCCAAACAATGTATCAGTGGGCCGTGGGTTTGAATCCCACTGATCTCAGTAGCAGGGTCTGTGGACAATCAATCCAAACAGTGTATGAGTGGGTCGTGAGTTTGAATCCCACTGATCTCAGTAGCAGGGTCTGTGGACAATCAATCCACACAGTGTATCAGTGGGTCGTGGGTTTGAATCTCACTGATCTCAGTAGCAGGGTCTGTGGACAATCAATCCAAACAGTGTATGAGTGGGTCGTGGGTTTGAATCTCACTGATCTCAGTAGCAGGGTCTGTGGACAATCAATCCACACAGTGTATGAGTGGGTCGTGGGTTTGAATCTCACTGATCTCAGTAGCAGGGTCTGTGGACAATCCATCCAAACAATGTATCAGTGGGTCGTGGGTTTGAATCTCACTGATCTCAGTAGCAGGGTCTGTGGACAATCAATCCAAACAGTGTATGAGTGGGTCGTGGGTTTGAATCTCACTGATCTCAGTAGCAGGGTCTGTGGACAATCAATCAACACAGTGTATGAGTGGGTCGTGGGTTTGAATCTCACTGATCTCAGTAGCAGGGTCTGTGGACAATCAATCCACACAGTGTATCAGTGGGTCGTGGGTTTGAATCTCACAGATCTCAGTAGCAGGGTCTGTGGACAATCAATCCACACAGTGTATGAGTGGGTCGCGGGTTTGAATCTCACTGATCTCAGTAGCAGGGTCTGTGGCCAATCAATCCAAACAATGTATCAGTGGGCCGTGGGTTTGAATCTCACTGATCTCAGTAGCAGGGTCTGTGGCCAATCAATCCGCACAGTGTATCAGTGGGCCGTGGGTTTGAATCTCACTGATCTCAGTAGCAGGGTCTGTGGACAATCAATCCAAACAGTGTATCAGTGGGTCGTGAGTTTGAATCTCAATGATCTCAGTAGCAGGGTCTGTGGGTAATCAATCTAAACAGTGTATCAGTGGGTCGTGGGTTTGAATCTCACTGATCTCAGTAGCAGGGTCTGTGGACAATCAATCCACACTGTGTATGAGTGGGTCGTGGGTTTGAATCTCACTGATCTCAGTAGCAGGGTCTGTGGACAATCAATCCAAACAGTGTATGAGTGGGTCGTGGGTTTGAATCTCACTGATCTCAGTAGCAGGGTCTGTGGACAATCAATCCAAACAGTGTATCAGTGGGTCGTGGGTTTGAATCTCACTGATCTCAGTAGCAGGGTCTGTGGACAATCAATCCAAACAGTGTATGAGTGGGTCGTTGGTTTGAATCTCACTGATCTCAGTAGCAGGGTCTGTGGACAATCAATCCACACAATGTATGAGTGGGTCGTGGGTTTGAATCTCACTGATCTCAGTAGCAGGGTCTGTGGACAATCAATCCACACAGTGTATCAGTGGGTCGTGGGTTTGAATCTCAATGATCTCAGTAGCAGGGTCTGTGGGCAATCCATCCAAACAATGTATCAGTGGGCCGTGGGTTTGAATCTCACTGATCTCAGTAGCAGGGTCTGAGGGCAATCAATCCAAACAGTGTATGAGTGGGTCGTGGGTTTGAATCTCACTTATCTCAGTAACAGGGTCTGTGGGCAATCATTCCAAACAGTGTATGAGTGGGTCGTGGGTTTGAATCTCACTTATCTCAGTAACAGGGTCTGTGGGCAATCATTCCAAACAGTGTATGAGTGGGTCGTGGGTTTGAATCTCACTGATCTCAGTAGCAGGGTCTGTGGGCAATCAATCCACACAGTGTATCAGTGGGTCGTGGGTTTGAATCTCACTGATCTCAGTAGCAGGGTCTGTGGACAATCAATCCACACAGTGTATCAGTGGGTAGTGGGTTTGAATCTCAGTGATCTCAGTAGCAGGGTATGTGGACAATCAATCCAAACAGTGTATGAGTGGGTCGTGGGTTTGAATCTCACTGATCTCAGTAACAGGGTCTGTGGGCAATCATTCCAAACAATGTATCAGTGGGTAGTGGGTTTGAATCTCACTGATCTCAGTAGCAGGGTCTGTGGACAATCAATCCACACAGTGTATCAGTGGGTCGTGGGTTTGAATCTCACTGATCTCAGTAGCAGGGTCTGTGGACAATCAATCCACACAGTGTATGAGTGGGTCGTGGGTTTGAATCTCACTGATCTCAGTAGCAGGGTCTGTGGACAATCAATCCAAACAGTGTATGAGTGGGTCGTGGGTTTGAATCTCACTGATCTCAGTAACAGGGTCTGTGGGCAATCATTCCAAACAATGTATCAGTGGGTAGTGGGTTTGAATCTCACTGATCTCAGTAGCAGGGTCTGTGGACAATCAATCCACACAGTGTATCAGTGGGCCGTGGGTTTGAATCTCATTGATCTCAGTAGCAGGGTCTGTGGACAATCAATCCACACAGTGTATGAGTGGGTCGTGTGTTTGAATCTCACTGATCTCAGTAGCAGGGTATGTGGGCAATCAATCCACACAGTGTATCAGTGGGTCGCGGGTTTGAATCTCACTGATCTCAGTAGCAGGGTCTGTGGGCAATCAATCCAAACAGTGTATCAGTGGGTCGTGGGTTTTAATCTCACTGATCTCAGTAGCAGGGTCTGTGGACAATCAATCCGCACAGTCTATCAGTGGGCCGTGGGTTTGAATCTCACTGATCTCAGTAGCAGGGTCTGTAGCCAATCAATCCACACAGTGTATCAGTGGGCCGTGGGTTTGAATCTCACTGATCTCAGTAGCAGGGTCTGTGGACAATCAATCCAAACAGTGTATGAGTGGGTCGTGGGTTTGAATCTCACTGATCTCAGTAGCAGAGTTTGTGGACAATCAATCCACACAGTGTATCAGTGGGCCGTGGGTTTGAATCTCATTGATCTCAGTAGCAGGTCGGTGGACAATCAATCCACACAGTCTATCAGTGGGTCGTGGGTTTGAATCTCACTGATCTCAGTAGCAGGGTTTGTGGACAATCAATCCACATAGTGTATCAGTGGGTCGTGGGTTTGAATCTCACTGATCCCAGTAGCAGGGTCTGTGGGCAATCAATCCAAACAGTGTATCAGTGGGTCGTGAGTTTGAATCTCACTGATCTCAGTAGCAGGGTCTGTGGGTAATCAATCTAAACAGTGTATCAGTGGGTCGTGGGTTTGAATCTCACTGATTTCAGTAGCAGGGTCTGTGGACAATCAATCCAAACAGTGTATCAGTGGGTCAAGGGTTTGAATCTCACCGATCTCAGTAGCAGGATCTGTGGACAATCAATCCACACAGTGTATCAGTGGGTCGTGGGTTTGAATCTCACTGATCTCAGTAGCAGGGTCTGTGGACAATCAATCCAAACAGTGTATCAGTGGGTCGTGGGTTTGAATCTCACTGATCTCAGTAGCAGGGTCTGTGGACAATCAATCCAAACAGTGTATCAGTGGGTCGTGGGTTTGAATCTCACTGATCTCACTAGCAGGGTCTGTGGACAATCAATCCACACAGTGTATGAGTGGGTCGTGGGTTTGAATCTCACTGATCTCAGTAGCAGTCTCTGTGGACAATCAATCCAAACAATGTATCAGTGGGCCGTGGGTTTGAATCTCACTGATCTCACTAGCAGGGTCTGTGGACAATCAATCCACACAGTGTATGAGTGGGTCGTGGGTTTGAATCTCACTGATCTCAGTAGCAGGGTCGGTGGACAATCAATCCAAACAGTGTATCAGTGGGCCGTGGGTTTGAATCTCACTGATCTCAGTAGCAGGGTCTGTGGACAATTAATCCAAACAGTTTATGAGTGGGTCGTGGGTTTGAATCTCACTGATCTCAGTAGCAGGGTCTGTGGACAATCAATCCAAACAATGTATCAATGGGTCGTGGGTTTGAATCTCAGTGATCTCAGTAGCAGGGTCTGTGGACAATCAATCTAAACAATGTATCAGTGGGTCGTGGGTTTGAATCTCACTGATCTCAGTAGCAGGGTCTGTGGGCAATCAATACAAACAGTGTATCAGTGGGTCGCGGGTTTGAATCTCACTGATCTCAGTAGCAGGGTATGTGGGCAATCAATCCACACAATTTTATCAGTGGGTCGCGGGTTTGAATCTCACTGATCTCAGTAGCAGGGTCTGTGGGCAATCAATCCAAACAGTGTATGAGTGGGTCGTGGGTTTGAATCTCACTGATCTCAGTAGCAGGGTCTGTGGGCAATCAATACAAACAGTGTATCAGTGGGTCGCGGGTTTGAATCTCACTGATCTCAGTAGCAGGGTATGTGGGCAATCAATCCACACAGTGTATCAGTGGGTCGCGGGTTTGAATCTCACTGATCTCAGTAGCAGGGTCTGTGGGCAATCAATCCAAACAGTGTATCAGTGGGTCGTGGGCTTTAATCTCACTGATCTCAGTAGCAGGGTCTGTGGACAATCAATCCAAACAGTGTATCAGTGGGTCGTGGGTTTGAATCTCACTGATCTCAGTAGCAGGGTCTGTGGACAATCAATCCACACAGTGTATGAGTGGGTCGTGGGTTTGAATCTCACTGATCTCAGTAGCAGGGTCTGTGGACAATCAATCCACACAGGGTATCAGTGGGTCGCGGGTTTGAATCTCACTGATCTCAGTAGCAGGGTCTGTGGACAATCAATCCACACAGTGTATGAGTGGGTCGTGGGTTTGAATCTCACTGATCTCAGTAGCAGGGTCTGTGGACAATCAATCCACACAGTGTATGAGTGGGTCGTGGGTTTGAATCTCACTGATCTCAGTAGCAGGGTCTGTGGACAATCAATCCACACAGTGTATCAGTGGGTCGCGGGTTTGAATCTCACTGATCTCAGTAGCAGGGTCTGTGGACAATCAATCCACACAGTGTATGAGTGGGTCGTGGGTTTGAATCTCACTGATCTCAGTAGCAGGGTCTGTGGACAATCAATCCACACAGTGTATGAGTGGGTCGCGGGTTTGAATCTCACTGATCTCAGTAGCAGGGTCTGTGGACAATCCATCCAAACAATGTATCAGTGGGCCGTGGGTTTGAATCCCACTGATCTCAGTAGCAGGGTCTGTGGACAATCAATCCAAACAGTGTATGAGTGGGTCGTGAGTTTGAATCCCACTGATCTCAGTAGCAGGGTCTGTGGACAATCAATCCACACAGTGTATCAGTGGGTCGTGGGTTTGAATCTCACTGATCTCAGTAGCAGGGTCTGTGGACAATCAATCCAAACAGTGTATGAGTGGGTCGTGGGTTTGAATCTCACTGATCTCAGTAGCAGGGTCTGTGGACAATCAATCCAAACAGTGTATGAGTGGGTCGTGGGTTTGAATCTCACTGATCTCAGTAGCAGGGTCTGTGGACAATCCATCCAAACAATGTATCAGTGGGTCGTGGGTTTGAATCTCACTGATCTCAGTAGCAGGGTCTGTGGACAATCAATCCAAACAGTGTATGAGTGGGTCGTGGGTTTGAATCTCACTGATCTCAGTAGCAGGGTCTGTGGACAATCAATCAACACAGTGTATGAGTGGGTCGTGGGTTTGAATCTCACTGATCTCAGTAGCAGGGTCTGTGGACAATCAATCCACACAGTGTATTAGTGGGTCGTGGGTTTGAATCTCACAGATCTCAGTAGCAGGGTCTGTGGACAATCAATCCACACAGTGTATGAGTGGGTCGCGGGTTTGAATCTCACTGATCTCAGTAGCAGGGTCTGTGGCCAATCAATCCAAACAATGTATCAGTGGGCCGTGGGTTTGAATCTCACTGATCTCAGTAGCAGGGTCTGTGGCCAATCAATCCGCACAGTGTATCAGTGGGCCGTGGGTTTGAATCTCACTGATCTCAGTAGCAGGGTCTGTGGACAATCAATCCAAACAGTGTATGAGTGGGTCGTGGGTTTGAATCTCACTGATCTCAGTAGCAGGTCGGTGGACAATCAATCCACACAGTGTATCAGTGGGTCGTGGGTTTGAATCTCACTGATCTCAGTAGCAGGGTCTGTGGACAATCAATCCGCACAGTGTATCAGTGGGCCGTGGGTTTGAATCTCACTTATCTCAGTAGCAGGGTCTGTGGACAATCAATCCAAACAGTGTATGAGTGGGTCGTGGGTTTGAATCTCACTGATCTCTGTCGCAGGTCGGTGGACAATCAATCCACACAGTCTATCAGTGGATCGTGGGTTTGAATCTCACTGATCTCAGTAGTAGGGTTTGTGGACAATCAATCCACATAGTGTATCAGTGGGTCGTGGGTTTGAATCTCACTGATCCCAGTAGCAGGGTCTGTGGGCAATCAATCCAAACAGTGTATCAGTGGGTCGTGAGTTTGAATCTCAATGATCTCAGTAGCAGGGTCTGTGGGTAATCAATCTAAACAGTGTATCAGTGGGTCGTGGGTTTGAATCTCACTGATCTCAGTAGCAGGGTCTGTGGACAATCAATCCACACTGTGTATGAGTGGGTCGTGGGTTTGAATCTCACTGATCTCAGTAGCAGGGTCTGTGGACAATCAATCCAAACAGTGTATGAGTGGGTCGTGGGTTTGAATCTCACTGATCTCAGTAGCAGGGTCTGTGGACAATCAATCCAAACAGTGTATCAGTGGGTCGTGGGTTTGAATCTCACTGATCTCAGTAGCAGGGTCTGTGGACAATCAATCCAAACAGTGTATGAGTGGGTCGTTGGTTTGAATCTCACTGATCTCAGTAGCAGGGTCTGTGGACAATCAATCCACACAATGTATGAGTGGGTCGTGGGTTTGAATCTCACTGATCTCAGTAGCAGGGTCTGTGGACAATCAATCCACCCAGTGTATCAGTGGGTCGTGGGTTTGAATCTCACTGATCTCAGTAGCAGGGTCTGTGGACAATCAATCCAAACAGTGTATCAGTGGGTCGTGGGTTTGAATCTCACTGATCTCAGTAGCAGGGTCTGTGGGCAATCCATCCAAACAATGTATCAGTGGGCCGTGGGTTTGAATCTCACTGATCTCAGTAGCAGGGTCTGAGGGCAATCAATCCAAACAGTGTATGAGTGGGTTTGAATCTCACTGATCTCAGTAGCAGGGTCTGTGGACAATCAATCCAAACAGTGTATGAGTGGGTCGTGGGTTTGAATCTCACTGATCTCAGTAGCAGGGTCTGTGGACAATCAATCCAAACAGTGTATGAGTGGGTCGTGGGTTTGAATCTCACTCATCTCAGTAACAGGGTCTGTGGGCAATCATTCCAAACAATGTATCAGTGGGTAGTGGGTTTGAATCTCACTGATCTCAGTAGCAGGGTCTGTGGACAATCAATCCACACAGTGTATCAGTGGGTCGTGGGTTTGAATCTCACTGATCTCAGTAGCAGGGTCTGTGGACAATCAATCCACACAGTGTATGAGTGGGTCGTGGGTTTGAATCTCACTGATCTCAGTAGCAGGGTCTGTGGACAATCAATCCAAACAGTGTATGAGTGGGTCGTGGGTTTGAATCTCACTGATCTCAGTAACAGGGTCTGTGGGCAATCATTCCAAACAATGTATCAGTGGGTAGTGGGTTTGAATCTCACTGATCTCAGTAGCAGGGTCTGTGGACAATCAATCCACACAGTGTATCAGTGGGCCGTGGGTTTGAATCTCATTGATCTCAGTAGCAGGGTCTGTGGACAATCAATCCACACAGTGTATGAGTGGGTCGTGTGTTTGAATCTCACTGATCTCAGTAGCAGGGTATGTGGGCAATCAATCCACACAGTGTATCAGTGGGTCGCGGGTTTGAATCTCACTGATCTCAGTAGCAGGGTCTGTGGGCAATCAATCCAAACAGTGTATCAGTGGGTCGTGGGTTTTAATCTCACTGATCTCAGTAGCAGGGTCTGTGGACAATCAATCCGCACAGTCTATCAGTGGGCCGTGGGTTTGAATCTCACTGATCTCAGTAGCAGGGTCTGTAGCCAATCAATCCACACAGTGTATCAGTGGGCCGTGGGTTTGAATCTCACTGATCTCAGTAGCAGGGTCTGTGGACAATCAATCCAAACAGTGTATGAGTGGGTCGTGGGTTTGAATCTCACTGATCTCAGTAGCAGGGTTTGTGGACAATCAATCCACACAGTGTATCAGTGGGCCGTGGGTTTGAATCTCATTGATCTCAGTAGCAGGTCGGTGGACAATCAATCCACACAGTCTATCAGTGGGTCGTGGGTTTGAATCTCACTGATCTCAGTAGCAGGGTTTGTGGACAATCAATCCACATAGTGTATCAGTGGGTCGTGGGTTTGAATCTCACTGATCCCAGTAGCAGGGTCTGTGGGCAATCAATCCAAACAGTGTATCAGTGGGTCGTGAGTTTGAATCTCACTGATCTCAGTAGCAGGGTCTGTGGGTAATCAATCTAAACAGTGTATCAGTGGGTCGTGGGTTTGAATCTCACTGATTTCAGTAGCAGGGTCTGTGGACAATCAATCCAAACAGTGTATCAGTGGGTCAAGGGTTTGAATCTCACCGATCTCAGTAGCAGGGTCTGTGGGCAATCAATCCACACAGTGTATCAGTGGGTCGTGGGTTTGAATCTCACTGATCTCAGTAGCAGGGTCTGTGGACAATCAATCCAAACAGTGTATCAGTGGGTCGTGGGTTTGAATCTCACTGATCTCAGTAGCAGGGTCTGTGGACAATCAATCCAAACAGTGTATCAGTGGGTCGTGGGTTTGAATCTCACTGATCTCACTAGCAGGGTCTGTGGACAATCAATCCACACAGTGTATGAGTGGGTCGTGGGTTTGAATCTCACTGATCTCAGTAGCAGGGTCTGTGGACAATCAATCCAAACAATGTATCAGTGGGCCGTGGGTTTGAATCTCACTGATCTCACTAGCAGGGTCTGTGGACAATCAATCCACACAGTGTATGAGTGGGTCGTGGGTTTGAATCTCACTGATCTCAGTAGCAGGGTCGGTGGACAATCAATCCAAACAGTGTATCAGTGGGCCGTGGGTTTGAATCTCACTGATCTCAGTAGCAGGGTCTGTGGACAATCAATCCAAACAGTGTATGAGTGGGTCGTGGGTTTGAATCTCACTGATCTCAGTAGCAGGGTCTGTGGACAATCAATCCAAACAATGTATCAGTGGGTCGTGGGTTTGAATCTCAGTGATCTCAGTAGCAGGGTCTGTGGACAATCAATCTAAACAATGTATCAGTGGGTCGTGGGTTTGAATCTCAGTGATCTCAGTAGCAGGGTCTGTGGACAATCAATCCAAACAGTGTATGAGTGGGTTTGAATCTCACTGATCTCAGTAGTAGGGTCTGTGGGCAATCCATCCAAACAATGTATCAGTGGGCCGTGGGTTTGAATCTCAGTGATCTCAGTAGCAGGGTCTGTGGACAATCAATCCAAACAGTGTATGAGTGGGTCGTGGGTTTGAATCTCACGGATCTCAGTAACAGGGTCTGTGGACAATCAATCCAAACAGTGTATCAGTGGGTCGTGGGTTTGAATCTCACTGATCTCAGTAGCAGGGTCTGTGGACAATCAATCCACACAATTTATGAGTGGGTCGTGGGTTTGAATCTCACTGATCTCAGTAGCAGGGTCTGTGGACAATCAATACAAACAGTGTATCAGTGGGTCGTGGGTTTGAATCTCACTGATCTCAGTAGCAGGGTCTGTGGACAATCAATCCAAACAGTGTATCAGTGGGTCGTGGGTTTGAATCTCACTGATCTCAGTAGCAGGGTCTGTGGACAATCAATCCACACAGTGTATCAGTGGGTCGTGGGTTTGAATCTCACTGATCCCAGTAGCAGGGTCTGTGGGCAATCAATACAAACAGTGTATCAGTGGGTCGTGAGTTTGAATCTCACTGATCTTAGTAGCAGGGTCTGTGGGCAATCAATACAAACAGTGTATCAGTGGGTCGCGGGTTTGAATCTCACTGATCTCAGTAGCAGGGTCTGTGGGTAATCAATCCAAACAGTGTATCAGTGGGTCGTGAGTTTGAATCTCACTGATCTTAGTAGCAGGGTCTGTGGGCAATCAATACAAACAGTGTATCAGTGGGTCGTGAGTTTGAATCTCACTGATCTCAGTAGCAGGGTCTGTGGGTAATCAATCCAAACAGTGTATCAGTGGGTCGTGAGTTTGAATCTCACTGATCCCAGTAGCAGGGTCTGTGGGTAATCAATCCAAACAATGTATCAGTGGGTCGTGAGTTTGAATCTCACTGATCCCAGTAGCAGGGTCTGTGGGTAATCAATCCAAACAGTGTATCAGTGGGTCGCGGGTTTGAATCTCACTGATCTCAGTAGCAGGGTCTGTGGGTAATCAATCCAAACAGTGTATCAGTGGGTCGTGAGTTTGAATCTCACTGATCCCAGTAGCAGGGTCTGTGGGCAATCAATACAAACAGTGTATCAGTGGGTCGTGAGTTTGAATCTCACTGATCTTAGTAGCAGGGTCTGTGGGCAATCAATACAAACAGTGTATCAGTGGGTCGCGGGTTTGAATCTCACTGATCTCAGTAGCAGGGTCTGTGGACAATCAATCCACACAGTGTTTCAGTGGGTTGCGGGTTTGAATCTCACTGATCTCAGTAGCAGGGTCTG
This sequence comes from Lepidochitona cinerea, assembly GCA_963971465.1. NCBI lineage: Eukaryota > Metazoa > Mollusca > Polyplacophora > Chitonida > Tonicellidae > Lepidochitona > Lepidochitona cinerea. The sequence continues at coordinate 28,116,033 of OZ020553.1, forward strand.
TGGACAATCAATCCACACAGTGTATGAGTGGGTCGTGGGTTTGAATCTCACTGATCTCAGTAGCAGGGTCTGTGGACAATCAATCCACACAGTGTATGAGTGGGTCGTGGGTTTGAATCTCACTGATCTCAGTAGCAGGGTCTGTGGACAATCAATCCACACAGTGTATCAGTGGGTCGCGGGTTTGAATCTCACTGATCTCAGTAGCAGGGTCTGTGGACAATCAATCCACACAGTGTATGAGTGGGTCGTGGGTTTGAATCTCACTGATCTCAGTAGCAGGGTCTGTGGACAATCAATCCACACAGTGTATGAGTGGGTCGCGGGTTTGAATCTCACTGATCTCAGTAGCAGGGTCTGTGGACAATCCATCCAAACAATGTATCAGTGGGCCGTGGGTTTGAATCTCACTGATCTCAGTAGCAGGGTCTGTGGACAATCAATCCAAACAGTGTATGAGTGGGTCGTGAGTTTGAATCCCACTGATCTCAGTAGCAGGGTCTGTGGACAATCAATCCACACAGTGTATCAGTGGGTCGTGGGTTTGAATCTCACTGATCTCAGTAGCAGGGTCTGTGGACAATCAATCCAAACAGTGTATGAGTGGGTCGTGGGTTTGAATCTCACTGATCTCAGTAGCAGGGTCTGTGGACAATCAATCCACACAGTGTATGAGTGGGTCGTGGGTTTGAATCTCACTGATCTCAGTAGCAGGGTCTGTGGACAATCCATCCAAACAATGTATCAGTGGGTCGTGGGTTTGAATCTCACTGATCTCAGTAGCAGGGTCTGTGGACAATCAATCCAAACAGTGTATGAGTGGGTCGTGGGTTTGAATCTCACTGATCTCAGTAGCAGGGTCTGTGGACAATCAATCAACACAGTGTATGAGTGGGTCGTGGGTTTGAATCTCACTGATCTCAGTAGCAGGGTCTGTGGACAATCAATCCACACAGTGTATCAGTGGGTCGTGGGTTTGAATCTCACAGATCTCAGTAGCAGGGTCTGTGGACAATCAATCCACACAGTGTATGAGTGGGTCGCGGGTTTGAATCTCACTGATCTCAGTAGCAGGGTCTGTGGCCAATCAATCCAAACAATGTATCAGTGGGCCGTGGGTTTGAATCTCACTGATCTCAGTAGCAGGGTCTGTGGCCAATCAATCCGCACAGTGTATCAGTGGGCCGTGGGTTTGAATCTCACTGATCTCAGTAGCAGGGTCTGTGGACAATCAATCCAAACAGTGTATGAGTGGGTCGTGGGTTTGAATCTCACTGATCTCAGTAGCAGGTCGGTGGACAATCAATCCACACAGTGTATCAGTGGGTCGTGGGTTTGAATCTCACTGATCTCAGTAGCAGGGTCTGTGGACAATCAATCCGCACAGTGTATCAGTGGGCCGTGGGTTTGAATCTCACTTATCTCAGTAGCAGGGTCTGTGGACAATCAATCCAAACAGTGTATGAGTGGGTCGTGGGTTTGTATCTCACTGATCTCAGTGGCAGGTCGGTGGACAATCAATCCACACAGTCTATCAGTGGATCGTGGGTTTGAATCTCACTGATCTCAGTAGCAGGGTTTGTGGACAATCAATCCACATAGTGTATCAGTGGGTCGTGGGTTTGAATATCACTGATCCCAGTAGCAGGGTCTGTGGGCAATCAATCCAAACAGTGTATCAGTGGGTCGTGAGTTTGAATCTCACTGATCTCAGTAGCAGGGTCTGTGGGTAATCAATCTAAACAGTGTATCAGTGGTTCGTGGGTTTGAATCTCACTGATCTCAGTAGCAGGGTCTGTGGACAATCAATCCACACAGTGTATCAGTGGGTCGTGGGTTTGAATCTCACTGATCTCAGTAGCAGGGTCTGTGGGTAATCAATCCAAACAGTGTATCATTGGGTCGTGGGTTTGAATCTCACTGATCTCAGTAGCAGGGTCTGTGGACAATCAATCCAAACAGTGTATGAGTGGGTCGTGGGTTTGAATCTCACTGATCTCAGTAGCAGGGTCTGTGGACAACCAATCCACACAGTGTATCAGTGGGTCGTGGGTTTGAATCTCACTGATCTCAGTAGCAGGGTCTGTGGACAATCAATCCAAACAGTGTATGAGTGGGTCGTGGGTTTGAATCTCACTGATCTCAGTAGCAGGGTCTGTGGACAATCAATCCAAACAGTGTATGAGTGGGTCGTGGGTTTGAATCTCACTGATCTCAGTAGCAGGGTCTGTGGACAACCAATCCACACAGTGTATCAGTGGGTGGTGGGTTTGAATCTCACTGATCTCAGTAGCAGGGTCTGTGGACAATCAATCCAAACAGTGTATCAGTGGGTCGTGGGTTTGAATCTCACTGATCTCAGTAGCAGGGTCTGTGGACAATCAATCCAAACAGTGTATGAGTGGGTCGTTGGTTTGAATCTCACTGATCTCAGTAGCAGGGTCTGTGGACAATCAATCCACACAATGTATGAGTGGGTCGTGGGTTTGAATCTCACTGATCTCAGTAGCAGGGTCTGTGGACAATCAATCCACACAGTGTATCAGTGGGTCGTGGGTTTGAATCTCACTGATCTCAGTAGCAGGGTCTGTGGACAATCAATCCAAACAGTGTATGAGTGGGTCGTGGGTTTGAATCTCACTGATCTCAGTAGCAGGGTCTGTGGGCAATCCATCCAAACAATGTATCAGTGGGCCGTGGGTTTGAATCTCACTGATCTCAGTAGCAGGGTCTGAGGGCAATCAATCCAAACAGTGTATGAGTGGGTAGTGGGTTTGAATCTCAGTGATCTCAGTAGCAGGGTCTGTGGACAATCAATCCAAACAGTGTATGAGTGGGTCGTGGGTTTGAATCTCACTGATCTCAGTAACAGGGTCTGTGGGCAATCATTCCAAACAATGTATCAGTGGGTAGTGGGTTTGAATCTCACTGATCTCAGTAGCAGGGTCTGTGGACAATCAATCCACACAGTGTATCAGTGGGTCGTGGGTTTGAATCTCACTGATCTCAGTAGCAGGGTCTGTGGACAATCAATCCACACAGTGTATGAGTGGGTCGTGGGTTTGAATCTCACTGATCTCAGTAGCAGGGTCTGTGGACAATCAATCCAAACAGTGTATGAGTGGGTCGTGGGTTTGAATCTCACTGATCTCAGTAACAGGGTCTGTGGGCAATCATTCCAAACAATGTATCAGTGGGTAGTGGGTTTGAATCTCACTGATCTCAGTAGCAGGGTCTGTGGACAATCAATCAACACAGTGTATCAGTGGGCCGTGGGTTTGAATCTCATTGATCTCAGTAGCAGGGTCTGTGGACAATCAATCCACACAGTGTATGAGTGGGTCGTGTGTTTGAATCTCACTGATCTCAGTAGCAGGGTATGTGGGCAATCAATCCACACAGTGTATCAGTGGGTCGCGGGTTTGAATCTCACTGATCTCAGTAGCAGGGTCTGTGGGCAATCAATCCAAACAGTGTATCAGTGGGTCGTGGGTTTTAATCTCACTGATCTCAGTAGCAGGGTCTGTGGACAATCAATCCGCACAGTCTATCAGTTGGCCGTGGGTTTGAATCTCACTGATCTCAGTAGCAGGGTCTGTAGCCAATCAATCCACACAGTGTATCAGTGGGCCGTGGGTTTGAATCTCACTGATCTCAGTAGCAGGGTCTGTGGACAATCAATCCAAACAGTGTATGAGTGGGTCGTGGGTTTGAATCTCACTGATCTCAGTAGCAGGGTTTGTGGACAATCAATCCACACAGTGTATCAGTGGGCCGTGGGTTTGAATCTCATTGATCTCAGTAGCAGGTCGGTGGACAATCAATCCACACAGTCTATCAGTGGGTCGTGGGTTTGAATCTCACTGATCTCAGTAGCAGGGTTTGTGGACAATCAATCCACATAGTGTATCAGTGGGTCGTGGGTTTGAATCTCACTGATCCCAGTAGCAGGGTCTGTGGGCAATCAATCCAAACAGTGTATCAGTGGGTCGTGAGTTTGAATCTCACTGATCTCAGTAGCAGGGTCTGTGGGTAATCAATCTAAACAGTGTATCAGTGGATCGTGGGTTTGAATCTCACTGATTTCAGTAGCAGGGTCTGTGGACAATCAATCCAAACAGTGTATCAGTGGGTCAAGGGTTTGAATCTCACCGATCTCAGTAGCAGGGTCTGTGGGCAATCAATCCACACAGTGTATCAGTGGGTCGTGGGTTTGAATCTCACTGATCTCAGTAGCAGGGTCTGTGGACAATCAATCCAAACAGTGTATCAGTGGGTCGTGGGTTTGAATCTCACTGATCTCAGTAGCAGGGTCTGTGGACAATCAATCCAAACAGTGTATCAGTGGGTCGTGGGTTTGAATCTCACTGATCTCACTAGCAGGGTCTGTGGACAATCAATCCACACAGTGTATGAGTGGGTCGTGGGTTTGAATCTCACTGATCTCAGTAGCAGGGTCTGTGGACAATCAATCCAAACAATGTATCAGTGGGCCGTGGGTTTGAATCTCACTGATCTCACTAGCAGGGTCTGTGGACAATCAATCCACACAGTGTATGAGTGGGTCGTGGGTTTGAATCTCACTGATCTCAGTAGCAGGGTCGGTGGACAATCAATCCAAACAGTGTATCAGTGGGCCGTGGGTTTGAATCTCACTGATCTCAGTAGCAGGGTCTGTGGACAATCAATCCAAACAGTGTATGAGTGGGTCGTGGGTTTGAATCTCACTGATCTCAGTAGCAGGGTCTGTGGACAATCAATCCAAACAATGTATCAGTGGGTCGTGGGTTTGAATCTCAGTGATCTCAGTAGCAGGGTCTGTGGACAATCAATCTAAACAATGTATCAGTGGGTCGTGGGTTTGAATCTCAGTGATCTCAGTAGCAGGGTCTGTGGACAATCAATCCAAACAGTGTATGAGTGGGTTTGAATCTCACTGATCTCAGTAGTAGGGTCTGTGGGCAATCCATCCAAACAATGTATCAGTGGGCCGTGGGTTTGAATCTCAGTGATCTCAGTAGCAGGGTCTGTGGACAATCAATCCACACAGTGTATCAGTGGGTCGTGGGTTTGAATCTCACGGATCTCAGTAACAGGGTCTTTGGGCAATCATTCCAAACAATGTATCAGTGGGTAGTGGGTTTGAATCTCACTGATCTCAGTAGCAGGGTCTGTGGACAGTCAATACAAACAGTGTATCAGTGGGTCGTGGGTTTGAATCTCACTGATCTCAGTAGCAGGGTCTGTGGACAATCAATCCAAACAGTGTATCAGTGGGTCGTGGGTTTGAATCTCACTGATCTCAGTAGCAGGGTCTGTGGACAATCAATCCACACAATTTATGAGTGGGTAGTGGGTTTGAATCTCACTGATCCCAGTAGCAGGGTCTGTGGGCAATCAATACAAACAGTGTATCAGTGGGTCGTGAGTTTGAATCTCACTGATCTTAGTAGCAGGGTCTGTGGGCAATCAATACAAACAGTGTATCAGTGGGTCGCGGGTTTGAATCTCACTGATCTCAGTAGCAGGGTCTGTGGGCAATCAATACAAACAGTGTATCAGTGGGTCGCGGGTTTGAATCTCACTGATCTCAGTAGCAGGGTCTGTGGACAATCAATCCAAACAGTGTATCAGTGGGTCGTGAGTTTGAATCTCATTGATCTCAGTAGCAGGGTCTGTGGACAATTAATCCACACAGTGTATCAGTGGGTCGCGGGTTTGAATCTCACTGATCTCAGTAGCAGGGTCTGTGGGCAATCAATCCATACAGTGTATCAGTGGGTCGCGGGTTTGAATCTCACCGATCTCAGTAGCAGGGTCTGTGGACAATCAATCCACACAGTGTATCAGTGGGCCGTGGGTTTGAATCTCACCGATCTCAGTAGCAGGGTCTGTGGGCAATCAATCCACACAGTGTATCAGTGGGTCGTGGGCTTTAATCTCACTGATCTCAGTAGCAGGGTCTGTGGACAATCAATCCAAACAGTGTATCAGTGGGTCGTGGGTTTGAATCTCACTGATCTCAGTAGCAGGGTCTGTGGACAATCAATCCACACAGTGTATGAGTGGGTCGTGGGTTTGAATCTCACTGATCTCAGTAGCAGGGTCTGTGGACAATCAATCCACACAATGTATGAGTGGGTCGTGGGTTTGAATCTCACTGATCTCAGTAGCAGGGTCTGTGGACAATCAATCCAAACAGTGTATGAGTGGGTCGTGGGTTTGAATCTCACTGATCTCAGTAGCAGGGTCTGTGGACAATCAATCAACACAGTGTATGAGTGGGTCGTGGGTTTGAATCTCACTGATCTCAGTAGCAGGGTCTGTGGACAATCAATCCACACAGTGTATCAGTGGGTCGTGGGTTTGAATCTCACAGATCTCAGTAGCAGGGTCTGTGGACAATCAATCCACACAGTGTATGAGTGGGTCGCGGGTTTGAATCTCACTGATCTCAGTAGCAGGGTCTGTGGACAATCAATCCACACAGTGTATGAGTGGGTCGTGGGTTTGAATCTCACTGATCTCAGTAGCAGGGTCTGTGGACAATCAATCCACACAGTGTATCAGTGGGTCGCGGGTTTGAATCTCACTGATCTCAGTAGCAGGGTCTGTGGACAATCCATCCAAACAATGTTCCTCCTACTCTGCAGTCACAGACTCCTAGGTCTGTAACTTTACCTTCTGTTTCCCCTTCGCCTTTCCCTACTGGTGCTCCCTCCCTTAGACCTAGTACCTCTGCCCCCTCTTTTTCATCCCCTCAGCCCCCCTCCCCTAGACCTAGTAGCACCTCTATCCCCTTTCGGCCTCCACCCTCCCCAGTTTCTACTAGGGTCACTTCTCCTAGACCCAGTACATCTAGTCCCTCTCCTCCTCCCCCATCCCCAGTTTTGTCTGTCCATTCTCCTATGAGATATTCAGATGCAGTGAGATCCCCTCCGAGGGGTCAGCGCAGCCCTCGGAATAATTTAGCTAATTCTAAATTTTGGAAATTTCGGCACACCTCCTCTAATTGGCACCTTCCTAATGTAACTAAGAAAGTTCTTTTACTTGGGGATTCTAATCTATCTAGAATTAACCTTGACCCCCACCCTGATATGCAGGTAGAGTGTTTTCCTGGTGCCAATTTCAATTCATTTCGGACGCTAATTCAAAAGTATCAAGGTCCCAAACCTGAGAAAGTTATCTTGAATATTGGTATCAATAACAAGACAACTACTGAGCCAAACGCTTCGTTAAATCAAATGCGCAACATGATGACAGCGGTTAGGAAGACTTTTTCCAATTCGCTCATCTACTTTGTAGAGATCCAGTCATCCACAAAATTACCGGCCAGTGAAGTTTCGAACCTGAACCTATATAACTCTTCTGCTTCCAAGATGAAGAGAGTTATGGTCATACCAAAAATTCCCAATTCAAAATTTAGAGTATCCACTGACAAAATTCACTGGACCGAAGATACAGCAAATTGCTTGTATACTCACTGGCTTCAGACACTAGATTTAAACTAAATTTGGGACAGGGCATGTGCCACCCTACTTTCGGCTTAGGAAGTAATATTGTTAATCTTAGTAACGAGGAACTCACTGTTGATGATATATCTCTACTCAATAGAGGACTCTCATTTGTGCCTTGCCCAAAACCATTATCTGATAGGGACTTTTCTATTAGTAAATTAGTGCATGTTATGGAGTTCTCCAGAAATCTTAGTACTAGCTGATATCTACCGAGATTCTAGTGGGGTACGCAAGCCATTTACATCTAAAAGCGGCTATACACCCCCTTCTCACATGTATGACCCAGAGATAAACATTAGTCGTGACTCTGTATCTAGGAAGTTTGATGTTTTAACTAATCAGAAAAACAAACATAACCTTACTCATTCAGAATGTCTTGCCTTAAGTAAGCTAAGGAGAAATCCAAATATAGTTATTAAACCTGCTGATAAAGGTTCGGCAACAGTTATTATGTCAAAACAGGTTTATATTGAAGAGATAGAACGGCAGCTAAGCAACCCTCTTCATTACAAAAAACTTGATAAGGAAATTTGGCCTGAAAATGTTAGGAAGTTTAATAAAATTCTTGTTTCTCTTCAAGATAAAGGCTTACTTAATGAAAAACAGTATCGCTATTTGGAATCTGATCATAACTCTAAAAACAGGGTCTTCTATATTCTTCCGAAAATTCACAAACCCATTGAAAAATGGCCGAAGCCTACAATGCCCCCTGGGCGTCCTATTATCTCAGATTGTGGCAGTGAAAGTTACAGAATATCAGAGCTAATTGATTACTATCTAAAACCTATAGCGAATCGGCATCCTAGCTTTATAAAAAATACGGATGATTTATTGGCCAAATTATCTGAGAAATCCATCCCACAAGATGTGATTTTAGTTACTCTGGATGTGGAGTCTATGTATACAAACATTGACAAAGATTTGGGTCTTAAATCCATAAAATCAGCATTCCAAAGATATCCTGACCACCGTCGTCCGGATAAAGACATTTTAGAATTGCTGGAACTCAGCTTAAAAGGAAACGATTTTGAATTCAATGGGGAGATCTTTCAGCAAATTAAAGGGTGTGCTATGGGGAAACGTTTTAGTCCTAACTTTGCCTCTATTTTTATGGCTGAGTGGGAGAGTGACATTCTTCACAAATGTCACAAACAACCTTTTATTTACCTTCGGTATCTGGATGACATTTTTATCATTTGGCAACATACGTTGGAAGACCTTCATATTTTCATTGATACTCTTAATTCTCACGACTCAAGCATTAAATTACAGCCTACTATTGATCACACTTCTGTGGATTTTTTGGATGTAACTATTTACAAGGGTCATACATATCATACTACTGGGTATCTAGATTACAAAGTATTCTTCAAACCTACTGACACGCATCAGCTGCTACATGCTGGGTCATACCATCCTCCTCACACTTTCAAGGGAGTCATTAAATCTCAGATATTTAGATTCTATAGAAACTGTAGTTCTTTAGATTTTTTTAACCAGGCTTGTTCTGTTCTTTTTAAAGCTCTCCTCCCTAGGAAGTATTCTATTAGATTACTCCGAAGGATTAAATCTAACACAGTAAGACAAATCATGTTCCCCCCTTCATCCCCCGATACGCTTACCTCCCCTTCACGAGTGTACCATTACCGTCCAACATTTCTCTCAGGTACATCAATGAAATGCCTTAAGACGCGATGCAAACTCGATATATACGTACCCGATCGCGGTACCTTTTTCGGAGAACAAACTCGCGACAAATATCAAATGGCAGAGAATCTTAATTGTGACTCCTCTAATATCGTGTATGTAATCACGTGCAAAAAATGTCGCAAACAGTACGTCGGAGAAACTCAGAATTCTCTACGACAAAGAGCAGCCAACCATTTATCTAGTATAAGACTTAAACATGATGTACCCGTGGCACAACATTTCAATACTCAAGGTCATTCGGTCAAGGACCATTTTGAAATTATGCCTATTGAGAAAATCCCTTTTCTCACTTCCGCTGCAGATACCAAACACAAACGTTTGGAAAGGGAAAGTTTTTGGATTCAAACATTACAAACTATTTATCCTTTGGGTTTGAACTTGGACCCCGGAAGATGTCGTGAAAAAACTATAATACCATTTGTGTTTCAGTATAACAAAGCTAGCATTGCTATGGCCAAGATTATAGTAGAAGAATACAAACTACTTCAAAGTAAACTTGCTCGACCTCTGACCCAAAGGCCAGTCATTGCTTATAAAAAGAACAAGAGTTTGAAAGACATACTGGTCAGGGCTAAACTCCCCTGTCTGCCTTCTACCTAGGTTTTCTGGGAAAGGGGTATGGGGGGGGGGGATGGGGGAATTTTCACTGTCTTTTCCCATGACCCCATAATATATAGTCTGACGATATTCTTACTATAGCTTAAGATGCATAAGCATTGTCAATGCAATACAAAGTATTCCAGAAAATTCTACTGACTAAGGCCAAGCTCCTGTCAGTCGTTAACCTAATGAAATATCATAGGTTTACTTTATTACAACAATTTATGATGGGGTATAAAGGTCTAAATGATATACCTCTTTTTAACACAATTAGAAACTTGTCTCCGTGGTTATTTTAGACAAGAAGATTTTCCCTGTGCCCGTGTGTTTTAGTGCTCAAAAATATCAGTGGGTCGTGGGTTTGAATCTCACTGATCTCAGTAGCAGGGTCTGTGGACAATCCATCCAAACAATGTATCAGTGGGTCGTGGGTTTGAATCTCACTGATCTCAGTAGCAGGGTCTGTGGACAATCAATCCAAACAGTGTATGAGTGGGTCGTGGGTTTGAATCTCACTGATCTCAGTAGCAGGGTCTGTGGACAATCAATCAACACAGTGTATGAGTGGGTCGTGGGTTTGAATCTCACTGATCTCAGTAGCAGGGTCTGTGGACAATCAATCCACACAGTGTATCAGTGGGTCGTGGGTTTGAATCTCACAGATCTCAGTAGCAGGGTCTGTGGACAATCAATCCACACAGTGTATGAGTGGGTCGCTGGTTTGAATCTCACTGATCTCAGTAGCAGGGTCTGTGGACAATCAATCCACACAGTGTATCAGTGGGCCGTGGGTTTGAATCTCACTGATCTCAGTAGCAGGGTCTGTGGACAATCAATCCAAACAATGTATCAGTGGGCCGTGGGTTTGAACCTCACTGATCTCAGTAGCAGGGTCTGTGGCCAATCAATCCGCACAGTGTATCAGTGGGCCGTGGGTTTGAATCTCACTGATCTCAGTAGCAGGGTCTGTGGACAATCAATCCAAACAGTGTATGAGTGGGTCGTGGGTTTGAATCTCACTGATCTCAGTAGCAGGTCGGTGGACAATCAATCCACACAGTGTATCAGTGGGTCGTGGGTTTAAATCTCACTGATCTCAGTAGCAGGGTCTGTGGACAATCAATCCGCACAGTGTATCAGTGGGCCGTGGGTTTGAATCTCACTTATCTCAGTAGCAGGGTCTGTGGACAATCAATCCAAACAGTGTATGAGTGGGTCGTGGGTTTGAATCTCACTGATCTCAGTAGCAGGTCGGTGGACAATCAATCCACACAGTCTATCAGTGGGTCGTGGGTTTGAATCTCACTGATCTCAGTAGCAGGGTTTGTGGACAATCAATCCACACAGTGTATCAGTGGGTCGTGGGTTTGAATCTCACAGATCTCAGTAGCAGGGTCTGTGGACAATCAATCCACACAGTGTATGAGTGGGTCGCGGGTTTGAATCTCACTGATCTCAGTAGCAGGGTCTGTGGACAATCAATCCAAACAATGTATCAGTGGGCCGTGGGTTTGAATCTCACTGATCTCAGTAGCAGGGTCTGTGGCCAATCAATCCGCACAGTGTATCAGTGGGCCGTGGGTTTGAATCTCACTGATCTCAATAGCAGGGTCTGTGGACAATCAATCCAAACAGTGTATGAGTGGGTCGTGGGTTTGAATCTCACTGATCTCAGTAGCAGGTCGGTGGACAATCAATCCACACAGTGTATCAGTGGGTCGTGGGTTTAAATCTCACTGATCTCAGTAGCAGGGTCTGTGGACAATCAATCCGCACAGTGTATCAGTGGGCCGTGGGTTTGAATCTCACTTATCTCAGTAGCAGGGTCTGTGGACAATCAATCCAAACAGTGTATGAGTGGGTCGTGGGTTTGAATCTCACTGATCTCAGTAGCAGGTCGGTGGACAATCAATCCACACAGTCTATCAGTGGGTCGTGGGTTTGAATCTCACTGATCTCAGTAGCAGGGTTTGTGGACAATCAATCCACATAGTGTATCAGTGGGTCGTGGGTTTGAATCTCACTGATCCCAGTAGCAGGGTCTGTGGGCAATCAATCCAAACAGTGTATCAGTGGGTCGTGAGTTTGAATCTCACTGATCTCAGTAGCAGGGTCTGTGGGTAATCAATATAAACAGTGTATCAGTGGGTTGTGGGTTTGAATCTCACTGATCTCAGTAGCAGGGTCTGTGGACAATCAATCCACACAGTGTATCAGTGGGTCGTGGGTTTGAATCTCACTGATCTCAGTAGCAGGGTCTGTGGGTAATCAATCCAAACAGTGTATCATTGGGTCGTGGGTTTGAATCTCACTGATCTCAGTAGCAGGGTCTGTGGACAATCAATCCAAACAGTGTATGAGTGGGTCGTGGGTTTGAATCTCACTGATCTCAGTAGCAGGGTCTGTGGACAATCAATCCAAACAGTGTATCAGTGGGTTTGAATCTCACTGATCTCAGTAGCAGGGTCTGTGGACAATCAATCCAAACAGTGTATGAGTGGGTCGTTGGTTTGAATCTCACTGATCTCAGTAGCAGGGTCTGTGGACAATCAATCCACACAATGTATGAGTGGGTCGTGGGTTTGAATCTCACTGATCTCAGTAGCAGGGTCTGTGGACAATCAATCCACACAGTGTATCAGTGGGTCGTGGGTTTGAATCTCACTGATCTCAGTAGCAGGGTCTGTGGACAATCAATCCAAACAGTGTATCAGTGAGTCGTGGGTTTGAATCTCACTGATCTTAGTAGCAGGGTCTGTGGACAATCAATCCAAACAGTGTATGAGTGGGTCGTGAGTTTGAATCTCACTGATCTCAGTAGCAGGGTCTGTGGACAATCAATCCACACAGTGTATGAGTGGGTCGTGGGTTTGAATCTCACTGATCTCAGTAGCAGGGTCTGTGGACAATCAATCCACACAGTGTATCAGTGGGTCGTGGGTTTGAATCTCACTGATCTCAGTAGCAGGGTCTGTGGACAATCAACCCACACAGTGTATCAGTGGGTCGTGGGTTTGAATCTCACTGATCTCAGTAGCAGGGTCTGTGGACAATCAATCCACACAGTGTATGAGTGGGTCGTGGGTTTGAATCTCACTGATCTAAGTAGCAGGGTCTGTGGACAATCAATTCACACAGTGTATCAGTGGGTCGTGGGTTTGAATCTCACTGATCTCAGTTGCAGGGTCTGTGAACAATCAATCCACACAGTGTATGAGTGGGTCGTGGGTTTGAATCTCACTGATCTCAGTAGCAGGGTCTGTGGACAACCAATCCACACAGTGTGTGAGTGGATCGTGGGTTTGAATCTCACTGATCTCAGCAGCAGAATCTTTGGACAACCAATCCACACAGTGTATGAGTGGGTCGTGGGTTTGAATCTCACTGATCCCAGTAGCAGGGTCTGTTGACAATCAATCCACACAGTGTATCAGTGGGTCGTGGGTTTGAATCTCACTGATCTCAGTAGCAGGGTATGTGGACAACCAATCCACACTGTGTATGAGTGAGTCGTGAGTTTGAATCCCACTGATCTCAGTAGCAGGGTCTGTGGACAATCAATCCAAACAGTGTATGAGTGGATCGTGGGTTTGAATCTCACTGATCTCAGTAGCAGGGTCTGTGGACAATCAATCCAACCAGTGTATGAGTGAGTCGTGAGTTTGAATCCCACTGATCTCAGTAGCAGGGTCTGTGGACAATCAATCCACACAGTGTATGAGTGGGTCGTGGGTTTGAATCTCACTGATCTCAGTAGCAGGGTCTGTAGACAATCAATCCAACCAGTGTATCAGTGGGTTTGAATCTCACTGATCTCAGTAGCAGGGTCTGTGGACAATCAATCCAAACAGTGTATCAGTGGGTCGTGGGTTTGAATCTCACTGATCTCAGTAGCAGGGTCTGTGGACAATCAATCCAAACAGTGTATGAGTGAGTCGTGAGTTTGAATCCCACTGATCTCAGTAGCAGGGTCTGTGGACAATCAATCCACACAGTGTATGAGTGGGTCGTGGGTTTGAATCTCACTGATCTCAGTAGCAGGGTCTGTAGACAATCAATCCAACCAGTGTATCAGTGGGTTTGAATCTCACTGATCTCAGTAGCAGGGTCAGTGGACAATCAATTCACACAGTGTATCAGTGGGTCGTGGGTTTGAATCTCACTGATCTCAGTAGCAGGGTCAGTGGACAATCAATTCACACAGTGTATCAGTGGGTCGTGGGTTTGAATCTCACTGATCTCAGTAGCAGGGTCTGTGGACAATCAATCCACACAGTGTATCAGTGGGTCGTGGGTTTGAATCTCACTGATCTCAGTAGCAGGGTCTGTGGACAATCAATCCAAACAGTGTATGAATGGGTCGTGGGTTTGAATCTCACTGATCTCAGTAGCAGGGTCTGTGGGCAATCAATCCAACCAGTGTATCAGTGGGTCGTGGGTTTGAATCTCACTGATCTCAGTAGCAGGGTCTGTGGGCAATCAATCCACACAGTGTATGAGTGGGTCGTGGGTTTGAATCTCACTGATCTCAGTAGCAGGGTCTGTGGACAATCAATCCAAACAGTGTATGAATGGGTCGTGGGTTTGAATCTCACTTATCTCAGTAGCAGGGTCTGTGGGCAATCAATCCACACAGTGTATGAGTGGTTCGTGGGTTTGAATCTCACTGATCTCAGTAGCAGGGTCTGTGGACAATCAATCCACACAGTGTATCAGTGGGTCGTGGGTTTGAATCTCACTGATCTCAGTAGCAGGGTCTGTGGCCAATCAATCCGCACAGTGTATCAGTGGGCCGTGGGTTTGAATCTCACTGATCTCAGTAGCAGGGTCTGTGGACAATCAATCCAAACAGTGTATGAGTGGGTCGTGGGTTTGAATCTCACTGATCTCAGTAGCAGGTCGGTGGACAATCAATCCACACAGTGTATCAGTGGGTCGTGGGTTTGAATCTCACTGATCTCAGTAGCAGGGTCTGTGGACAATCAATCCGCACAGTGTATCAGTGGGCCGTGGGTTTGAATCTCACTTATCTCAGTAGCAGGGTCTGTGGACAATCAATCCAAACAGTGTATGAGTGGGTCGTGGGTTTGAATCTCACTGATCTCAGTAGCAGGTCGGTGGACAATCAATCCACACAGTCTATCAGTGGGTCGTGGGTTTGAATCTCACTGATCTCAGTAGCAGGGTTTGTGGACAATCAATCCACACAGTGTATCAGTGGGTCGTGGGTTTGAATCTCACAGATCTCAGTAGCAGGGTCTGTGGACAATCAATCCACACAGTGTATGAGTGGGTCGCGGGTTTGAATCTCACTGATCTCAGTAGCAGGGTCTGTGGACAATCAATCCAAACAATGTATCAGTGGGCCGTGGGTTTGAATCTCACTGATCTCAGTAGCAGGGTCTGTGGCCAATCAATCCGCACAGTGTATCAGTGGGCCGTGGGTTTGAATCTCACTGATCTCAGTAGCAGGGTCTGTGGACAATCAATCCAAACAGTGTATGAGTGGGTCGTGGGTTTGAATCTCACTGATCTCAGTAGCAGGTCGGTGGACAATCAATCCACACAGTGTATCAGTGGGTCGTGGGTTTAAATCTCACTGATCTCAGTAGCAGGGTCTGTGGACAATCAATCCGCACAGTGTATCAGTGGGCCGTGGGTTTGAATCTCACTTATCTCAGTAGCAGGGTCTGTGGACAATCAATCCAAACAGTGTATGAGTGGGTCGTGGGTTTGAATCTCACTGATCTCAGTAGCAGGTCGGTGGACAATCAATCCACACAGTCTATCAGTGGGTCGTGGGTTTGAATCTCACTGATCTCAGTAGCAGGGTTTGTGGACAATCAATCCACATAGTGTATCAGTGGGTCGTGGGTTTGAATCTCACTGATCCCAGTAGCAGGGTCTGTGGGCAATCAATCCAAACAGTGTATCAGTGGGTCGTGAGTTTGAATCTCACTGATCTCAGTAGCAGGGTCTGTGGGTAATCAATCTAAACAGTGTATCAGTGGGTTGTGGGTTTGAATCTCACTGATCTCAGTAGCAGGGTCTGTGGACAATCAATCCACACAGTGTATCAGTGGGTCGTGGGTTTGAATCTCACTGATCTCAGTAGCAGGGTCTGTGGGTAATCAATCCAAACAGTGTATCATTGGGTCGTGGGTTTGAATCTCACTGATCTCAGTAGCAGGGTCTGTGGACAATCAATCCAAACAGTGTATGAATGGGTCGTGGGTTTGAATCTCACTTATCTCAGTAGCAGGGTCTGTGGGCAATCAATCCACACAGTGTATGAGTGGTTCGTGGGTTTGAATCTCACTGATCTCAGTAGCAGGGTCTGTGGACAATCAATCCACACAGTGTATCAGTGGGTCGTGGGTTTGAATCTCACTGATCTCAGTAGCAGGGTCTGTGGACAATCAATCCAAACAGTGTATCAGTGGGTCGTGGGTTTGAATCTCACTGATCTCAGTAGCAGGGTCTGTGGACAATCAATCCAAACAGTGTATCAGTGGGTCGTGGGTTTGAATCTCACTGATCTCAGTAGCAGGGTCTGTCGACAATCAATACAAACAGTGTATCAGTGGGTCGTGAGTTTGAATATCACTGATCTCAGTAGCAGGGTCTGTGGACAATCAATCCACACAGTGTATCAGTGGGTCGTGGGTTTGAATCTCACTAATCTCAGTGGCAGGGTCTGTGGACAACCAATCCACACTGTGTATGAGTGGGTCGTGGGTTTGAATCTCACTGATCTCAGTAGCAGGGTCTGTGTACAATCACTCCAAACAGTGTATGAGTGGGTCGTGGGTTTGAATCTCACTTATCTCAGTAGCAGGGTCTGTGGACAATCAATCCACACAGTGTATCAGTGGGTCGTGGGTTTGAATCTCACTGATCTCAGTAGCAGGGTCTGTGAACTATCAATCTAAACAGTGTATCAGTGGGTCGTGGGTTTGAATCTCACTGATCTCAGTAGCAGGGTCTGTGGACAATCAATCCACACAGTGTATCAGTGGGTCATGGGTTTGAATCTCACTGATCTCAGTAGCAGGGTCTGTGGGCAATCAATACAAACAGTGTATCAGTGGGTCGTGGGTTTGAATCTCACTGATCTCAGTAGCAGGGTCTGTGAACAATCAATCCACACAGTGTATCAGTAGGTCGTGGGTTTGAATCTCACTGATCTCAGTAGCAGGGTCTGTGGACAATCAATCCAAACAGTGTATCTGTGGGTCGTGGGTTTGAATCTCACTGATCTCAGTAGCAGGGTCTGTGGACAATCAATCCACACAGTGTATCAGTGGGTCGTGGGTTTGAATCTCACTGATCCCAGTAGCAGGTCTGTGGACAATCAATACAAACAGTGTATCAGTGGGTCGTGAGTTTGAATCTCACTAATCCCAGTAGCAGGGTCTATGGACAATCAATCCACACAGTGTATCAGTGGGTCGTGGGTTTGAATCTCACTGATCTCAGTAGCAGGGTCTGTGGACAATCAATCCAAACAGTGTATCAGTGGGTCGTGGGTTTGAATCTCACTGATCTCAGTAGCAGGGTCTGTCGATAATCAATACAAACAGTGTATCAGTGGGTCGTGAGTTTGAATATCACTGATCTCAGTAGCAGGGTCTGTGGACAATCAATCCAAACAGTGTATCAGTGGTTCGTGGGTTTGAATCCCACTGATCTCAGTAGCAGGGTCTGTGGACAACCAATCCACACTGTGTATGAGTGGGTCGTGGGTTTGAATCTCACTAATCTCAGTAGCAGGGTCTGTGGACAACCAATCCACACTGTGTATGAGTGGGTCGTGGGTTTGAATCTCACTGATCTCAGTAGCAGGATCTGTGGGCAATCAATACAAACAGTGTATCAGTTGGTCGTGGGTTTGAATCTCACTGATCTCAGTAGCAGGGTCTGTGAACAATCAATCCACACAGTGTATCAGTAGGTCGTGGGTTTGAATCTCACTGATCTCAGTAGCAGGGTCTGTGGACAATCAATCCAAAGAGTGTATCTGTGGGTCGTGGGTTTGAATCTCACTGATCTCAGTAGCAGGGTCTGTGGACAATCAATCCACACAGTGTATCAGTGGGTCGTGGGTTTGAATCTCACTGATCCCAGTAGCAGGTCTGTGGACAATCAATACAAACAGTGTATCAGTGGGTCGTGAGTTTGAATCTCACTAATCCCAGTAGCAGGGTCTGTGGACAATCAATCCACACAGTGTATCAGTGGGTCGTGGGTTTGAATCTCACTGATCTCAGTAGCAGGGTCTGTGGGCAATCATTTCACACAGTGTATCAGTGGGTCGTGGGTTTGAATCTCACTGATCTCAGTAGCAGGGTATGTGAACAATCAATCAACACAGTGTATCAGTGGGTCGTGGGTTTGAATCTCACTGATCTCAGTAGCAGGGTCTGTGGGCAATCAATCCACACAGTGTATCAGTGGGTCGTGGGTTTGAATCTCACTGATCTCAGTAGCAGGGTATGTGAACAATCAATCAACACAGTGTATCAGTGGGTCGTGGGTTTGAATCTCACTAATCTCAGTAGCAGGGTCTGTGGGCAATCAATCCACACAGTGTATCAGTGGGTCGTGGGTTTGAATCTCCCTGATCTCAGTAGCAGGGTCTGTGGGCAATCATTTCACACAGTGTATCAGTGGGTCGTGGGTTTGAATCTCACTGATCTCAGTAGCAGGGTATGTGAACAATCAATCAACACAGTGTATCAGTGGGTCGTGGGTTTGAATCTCACTGATCTCAGTAGCAGGGTCTGTGGGCAAGCAATCCACACAGTGTATGAGTGGTTCGTGGGTTTGAATCTCACTGATCTCAGTAGCAGGGTCTGTGGACAATCAATCCACACAGTGTATCAGTGGGTCGTGGGTTTGAATCTCACTGATCTCAGTAGCAGGGTATGTGGACTATCAATACAAACAGTGTATCAGTGGGTCGTGGGTTTGAATCTCACTGATCCCAGTAGCAGGGTCTGTGGGCAATCAATCCAAACAGTGTATCAGTGGGTCGTGGGTTTGAATCTCACTGATCCCAGTAGCAGGGTCTGTGGGCAATCAATCCAAACAGTGTATCAGTGGGTCGTGGGTTTGAATCTCACTGATCCCAGTAGCAGGATCTGTGGGCAATCAATCCAAACAGTGTATCAGTGGGTCGTGGGTTTGAATCTCACTGATCTCAGTAGCAGGGTCTGTGGACAACCAATCCAAACAGTGTATCAGTAGGTCGTGGGTTTGAATCTCACTGATCTCAGTAGCAGGGTCTGTGGACAATCAATCCAAACAGTGTATCAATGGGTCGTGAGTTTGAATCTCACTGATCTCAGTAGCAAGGTCTGTGGACAATCAATCCACACAGTGTATCAGTGGGTCATGGGTTTGAATCTCTCTGATCTCAGTAGCAGGGTCTGTCGGCAATCAATCCAAACAGTGTATGAGTGGGTCGTGGGTTTGAATCTCACTGATCTCAGTAGCAGGGTCTGTGGGCAATCAATTCACACAGTGTATCAGTGGGTCGTGGGTTTGAATCTCACTGATCTCAGTAGAAGGGTCTGTGGACAATCAATCCACACAGTGAATCAGTGGGTCGTGGGTTTGAATCTCACTGATCTCAGTAACAGGGTCTGTGGACAATCAATTCACACAGTGTATCAGTGGGTCGTGGGTTTGAATCTCACTGATCTCAGTAGCAGGGTCTGTGGACAATCAATCCAAACAGTGTATCAGTGGGTCGTGGGTTTGAATCTCACTGATCTCAGTAGCAGGGTCTGTGGACAACCAATCCACACAGTGTATGAGTGGGTCGTGGGTTTGAATCTCACTGATCTCAGTAGCAGGGTCTGTGGACAATCAATCCAAACAATGTATCAGTGGGTCGTGGGTTTGAATCTCACTGATCTCAGTAGCAGGGTCTGTGGACTATCAATCCAAACAGTGTATCAGTGGGTCGTGGGTTTGAATCTCACTGATCTCAGTAGCAGGGTCTGTGGACAATCAATCCACACAGTGTATCAGTGGGTCGTGGGTTTGAATCTCACTGATCTCAGTAGCAGGGTCTGTGGACTATCAATACAAACAGTGTATCAGTGGGTCGTGGGTTTGAATCTCACTGATCCCAGTAGCAGGGTCTGTGGGCAATCAATCCAAACAGTGTATCAGTGGGTCGTGGGTTTGAATCTCACTGATCCCAGTAGCAGGGTCTGTGGGCAATCAATCCAAACAGTGTATCAGTGGGTCGTGGGTTTGAATCTCACTGATCCCAGTAGCAGGGTATGTGGGCAATCAATCCAAACAGTGTATCAGTGGGTCGTGGGTTTGAATCTCACTGATCTCAGTAGCAGGGTCTGTGGACAATCAATCCAAACAGTGTATCAGTGGGTCGTGGGTTTGAATCTCACTGATCTCAGTAGCAGGGTCTGTCGACAATCAATCCAAACAGTGTATCAGTAGGTCGTGGGTTTGAATCTCACTGATCTCAGTAGCAGGGTCTGTGGACAATCAATCCAAACAGTGTATCAGTGGGTCGTGAGTTTGAATCTCACTGATCTCAGTAGCAAGGTCTATGGACAATCAATCCACACAGTGTATCAGTGGGTCATGGGTTTGAATCTCTCTGATCTCAGTAGCAGGGTCTGTCGGCAATCAATCCAAACAGTGTATGAGTGGGTCGTGGGTTTGAATCTCACTGATCTCAGTAGCAGGGTCTGTGGGCAATCAATTCACACAGTGTATCAGTGGGTCGTGGGTTTGAATCTCACTGATCTCAGTAGCAGGGTCTGTGGACAATCAATCCACACAGTGTATCAGTGGGTCGTGGGTTTGAATCTCACTGATCTCAGTAGCAGGGTCTGTGGACAATCAATTCACACAGTGTATCAGTGGGTCGTGGGTTTGAATCTCACTGATCTCAGTAGCAGGGTCTGTGGACAATCAATCCACACAGTGTATCAGTGGTTCGTGGGTTTGAATCTCACTGATCTCAGTAGCAGGGTCTGTGGACAATCAACCCACACAGTGTATCAGTGGGTCGTGGGTTTGAATCTCACTGATCTCAGTAGCAGGGTCTGTGGACAATCAATCCAAACAGTGTATGATCGGGTCGTGGGTTTGAATCTCACTGATCTCAGTAGCAGGGTCTGTGGACTATCAATCCACGCAGTGTATCAGTGGGTCATGGGTTTGAATCTCTCTGATCTCAGTAGCAGGGTCTGTCGGCAATCAATCCAAACAGTGTATGAGTGGGTCGTGGGTTTGAATCTCACTGATCTCAGTAGCAGGGTCTGTGGGCAATCAATTCACACAGTGTATCAGTGGGTCGTGGGTTTGAATCTCGCTGATCTCAGTAGCAGGGTCTGTGGACAATCAATCCACACAGTGTATCAGTGGGTCGTGGGTTTGAATCTCACTGATCTCAGTAGCAGGGTCTGTGGACAATCAATTCACACAGTGTATCAGTGGGTCGTGGGTTTGAATCTCACTGATTTCAGTAGCAGGATCTGTGGGCAATCAATCCACACAGTGTATCAGTGGTTCGTGGGTTTGAATCTCACTGATCTCAGTAGCAGGGTCTGTGGACAATCAATCCACACAGTGTATCAGTGGGTCGTGGGTTTGAATCTCACTGATCTCAGTAGCAGGGTCTGTGGACAATCAATCCACACAGTGTATCAGTGGGTCGTGGGTTTGAATCTCACTGATCTCAGTAGCAGGGTCTGTCGACAATCAATACAAACAGTGTATGAGTGGGTCGTGAGTTTGAATCTCACTGATCTCAGTAGCAGGGTCTGTGGACAATCAATCCAAACAGTGTATGAGTGGGTCGTGGGTTTGAATCTCACTGATCTCAGTAGCAGGGTCTGTGGACAATCAATCCAAACAGTGTATGAGTGGGTCGTGGGTTTGAATCTCACTGATCTCAGTAGCAGGGTCTGTGGACAATCAATCAACACAGTGTATCAGTGGGTCGTGGGTTTGAATCTCACTGATCTCAGTAGCAGGGTCTGTGGACTATCAATCCAAACAGTGTATGAGTGGGTCGTGGGTTTGAATCTCACTGATCTCAGTAGCAGGGTCTGTGGACAATCAATCCACACAGTGTATCAGTGGGTCGTGGGTTTGAATCTCACTGATCTCAGTAGCAGGGTCTGTCGACAATCAATACAAACAGTGTATGAGTGGGTCGTGAGTTTGAATCTCACTGATCTCAGTAGCAGGGTCTGTGGACAATCAATCCACACAGTGTATGAGTGGGGTGTGGGTTTGAATCTCACCAATCTCAGTAGCAGGGTCTGTGGACAATCAATCAACACAGTGTATCAGTGGGTCGTGGGTTTGAATCTCACTGATCTCAGTAGCAGGGTCTGTGGACTATCAATCCAAACAGTGTATGAGTGGGGTGTGGGTTTGAATCTCACCAATCTCAGTAGCAGGGTCTGTGGACAATCAATCAACACAGTGTATCAGTGGGTCGTGGGTTTGAATCTCACTGATCTCAGTAGCAGGGTCTGTGGACTATCAATCCAAACAGTGTATGAGTGGGTCGTGGGTTTGAATCTCACTGATCTCAGTAGCAGGGTCTGTGGACAATCAATCCAACCAGTGTATCAGTGGGTCGTGGGTTTGAATCTCACTGATCCCAGTAGCAGGGACAATCAATCCAAACAGTATGTTAGCGAATCGCGGGTTCGAATCTCATGCACTGTTCCATATATTTATGAACACTAAAACTTATGACCATGGAAAACTCTTAATTTTTGGTTAACATAACCATGGAGGCAAGTTTATAATTGTGCTAAAAAGTGGGTATGTCACTTAGAACTTTTTACTCAATCATAAATCGTTGTAATAACACACAAACTATGACAGGAATTTGACTTTTGTCAGTAGAAGATTCTGGAACACTTAATAATATATTGAAAAAGTTGTGCAGGTCTTTATAACTAAGTCAAGAATTTCAGTAACCGGAGAATAAACCCGATATGACCATGGGAAAAGAAAGTGAAAAATTGAAAATATTCTCATTGTTGTACCTCATTTAGACATACCGATACGTGGGGTGGTTGTCGGACACCAGCGGTAAAGTCATCTCCCAATAAACCGTGCTAGTTAAGTCAGTTAACTAACAGGAAATTGTCTTACCTCGGTCACGTGCAAACAATAGGAACAGATGCTTTTGTTGTTAAGGTCAAATTTCTGATCTCACATCCCCAGACAGCACGCATGCGTGAATTGTTTGTGCACTTTTTGTCTCGGTCGATTGTTAAGAGGCACTGTCTGTATGGCTATCTCTGTGGTAATATCATAGTAGTAAGGAGCTACATGTATTTCCAAACAGACACCAGATATAAATATTGGTGATGTGAAAGGGAAAACAATCAGTTTAATTTAATAGTGAGTCCGTTGAACCAATAATTGCCTTAGAGAAGTAATCGACGAAAAGATAAATTTACAAGTGATTGTTTTAGTAGTATGATTGTACAATACCAGTATGACTCGTTTGTCTGTGTGATGAATTACGATAACCTGTGAACATTGAAACTCTACATGGGATTTTACCAAAATCGTAAGTAAAAAAATGATTAGCTTGCATGTAGTGTTATGTTATAGCGTTTGTATTTCTCATTCATTCTAATGTATATTTCTGCTAAGAAATTCCCGTCAGTCATTTCCTTCCAGTGGGTATAAATAGATCAGTGAGGGAAGGAAGCTGCTCCCAAACTCTCACATATGTTTAACCTATATCCAGGATGGAGTCCACGTAGCTTTGTGTTCAGCTACCGACAGCCTATCCTTCATCGTATATAATAAACCTCAGGTTTCCTCACCACATCCATGGAGTAACACAACACAGCTGTTCTCTGCAGTTTAAAGAGTGTGCCAGGGTTTTACCATCGTCCCAATGTTAAATGATATGGACTCTTGAATAGACACATTAACATTGATTCTGCCATCTATTGTACTACTTCAATAATACCTTCTTTCTACAGAGTATTCAGTCTGAACTCTGCTTTTGATTTGAGCTATGAGTTTCAATTAACACCAACTCATTTATATGAAATTTGGTTATTTGATGCTTTGAATTAAAGAAATATACGTAATATTGCAGAGATATCGCGGATTATTTATAGTGATTTGTATTATCGCCAAAGCTGGCCCACATTTTTTTGAGTGGCAAAGCCATTGTTGGGTGTCTGTATGTATACGACATACTTCAGTTGCTAGATACATGTAGCTCGCTAATCTGTTAAGTACGTTCTCAGGTCATATTTCTTAAAGTGACATGAGCTGCCAAAATTTACACTTTTTTTTCATATTTTCCGATCGTCACGACAGTAAGTGGCTTTGAAGGCTGTCGAAAAACTAAATGATTAGCGTTTGAATGAGGAAACTCGATACAGTATGTGGCCTATATAAACCGGAATAGTGTTCGAAAAGTAAACAAAATTTAAATACCCTGGACGACCATTCATTCATTCTAAGCCAGAGTTAGTTCAAAACAATACTTTATCGTACATTTTCGAGACTGGAAGCAATAAAAGCTTCTGAATTATACGTCTTGAGAAAAATAGCCGATAATTTCAACATTCTGTTTTTACGTCAAAATATCAACATTTTGGCAGCTCATGCCACTTTGATATGAGGACGGTTGCTTTCGCTACTCTAGAATTTTCAGACAACGGCAAATTAGGAAAAGTCACTCAGCTTCAAATCTTTCTTTTTAGTGCACGAGTTTTTAAATTTTAATAAATTTGATTTTGTTAACAATTAATTATAAAATTTGCTGTTTGGTTTCCTATTTCAAAACTTTATATTTCACAGGTACATCTACCACGGAAGGGCTGGTGGTAAACGAAAAAACAGAACACGTTGAACATCGCTGTAGTGTCCCCACTGGTTGCACTGTACTGTTTTGTTTTTCCAGTCGAACTTCTTATCTGTGAAAGTGTTTCGGATGTGTTTTGTTAACCCTGCTCTCTCTGTTCAAATAAAAGCCAGAAATGTTTGCTGAAATCGCCGAAGATGGAGTGAACAGTCACGTGTGAATGCCCTTTGAACTTCTAGCATACAATCAATGGATTACACTATTTGTAGAGAACAACGTGGCGATTGTTCCTGTGCCTTACTGACAAGCCAAAGTAAGATCACACGACAGATAGCAATCCGAGGTATCTCAGATTTTGAAGAGACTCAACTGCATCCTTCCCGGCAATTTGATCTTGTGATTTCTTATTGTTTTATTCTAACGTTTTGAGTTCTGTTAGTTATATAAAAGATCAAGAAGATTATCAATAACTATATTTTGTTTAGACACTTCATGCGGATAATGTACAAAATAGAGTGCTATGATAATATATATACCAGACCTCCGAAGGCCCCATGCTGGACGGATTTCGTTAGTATAGCTAGTACTTCAAACACAGTTAATCCAATCAGTACTTCAGATTTGCACAAAAATCACAAAAACAAAATACAATTTGTACCAGGAGAAACAAATGTATCAACTAGCGTTTGTCATTCTAAGTTTGATGGTTTATACAAACCTTCACCAACCGCCAAACCTCGAAAACTCGGTAAAGCGATGCGTCCAAAATTGCATCGCACTCAAAGTGAAGCAAGGATTCGAGACGAAGACCTACCCCAAGGGTCTCTCATTATGAATCTATGTGAAACAAACCCACGGGAATTAGGTGTAAGGATGCAGCGACGGGGAGGTCGTGACAATCGACTATATGACGAAGAGAACGTGAAACGGTGTCAGAATTGGCTGGCTACTGTTGAGGCTAGTCACCCACTGCATGAAGTGCATTTTACAACAGATTCCGATCGAATGGTTGAACAGAGAGAAGATCTGAATATTGAAAACAAAATCGACGACACCGATGAACAAAGTGACATTTACTGTGTGTTTGATTCTAGGATCAACTCATGTAAGTCACCTTCTGACCTTTCTCCGACAATAAAAACAACACAAACCTGCTGCAATGCTGGGAATGTATTGGGAACTATGAATACGATCAACTGTTTATCTCTGTCAACATCAAAGTCCTCTGTAAATCTACCATATACAGGCGAGAATCAGGAAGATGCAATGATTATCTGATCCTTCAAGTTTTGTTCTGGTACATTTAGGTAGATGGGCAAGGGTCTAGTATTTGCTAATGAAAAATCTGCAAAAATATAAAACTCGTTTTTAATGAAAGTACCAGTCTACAGGCGAGCCCTGTAGGTATTTCTCAAGTGATAAGAATGAGTTTCAAAAGTAACGGCTTACATAAGACTTATAATGGGGGTAAATCTTTTAAAAACAGATTATTGTTTATGTATTACGACTAACTGGCCAATAAAATCCATAGGCACTTTGCCATGGCCAAGAGTTCCAGACGACGATTGAAGTGGCCAAAGGTTTTTTTGTCAATAAAACTAAATTTTGAAATTATCGAATGTTTTCCTTAAGACGTACTAACGGAAAGCCTATCAATGCTACACGTACGTCAAAGAAGTGTTTGGGGTTAACTTTGGCCTAAATTGAATGGACAATTGTACCGATATCTAAATTTGTTTACTTCTCCTGCAGTATTTCGGCTAATGCAGACCCGAGTACTTCGTCTTACAAAGCTGGTGTAAGTTACTTCGGGCGTAAATCCGTTCCAAAACTATAGGAACATAGTCTTTGCCGCAAATGGCTCATTTTGTGGGCCTATGCGCACCATTACGCACGCTTTGTAAGACGGGACCAGGCTGTAAAGTTTTCCCTTTTTCCAACGTCAGTCGAGTTATGTGTAGGGATGGATTTTCTTTAATCGGGTTTACCCGTGTGTCAATTTTTGTTGTGTGCTATATATATACCAAGAAAATTTCATCGGTTTATCTGTTTATCGTTGTTCGCAGATTAACTTTTCTTGATATGACAAAAAACTGTCTTGCATGACTGATATGCCGTATTACAGAAAAGTCATTTCTGCGTCTTTTTTTGGTAGCTCGTACCATTTTAAATAAAATGCTGTTGCATGATTAAACGACAATGAGACTAATTTATGATTTTTATAACAGGTTAAATCTATAGATTGGTTTACATATAGTGGAAGAATTGATAGTCAAGATTCATGGAAATATTTCAAATTATATAAAGTATATACCCGATTCCAGGTTAGCATTTAATCTAAATCTGGTGGGAAAACACTCCTGTAAACTCTCACTTTAGTCTTTCTGTATATATAAACTTTAGATCGAAAATTTAAAGTGGCATGAGCTGCCAAATTGTTGATATTTTGACGTATACACAGAATGTTGAAATTATTGGCTATTTTTCTCAAAACGTATAATTCAGAAGCTTTTTAGTGCTTCTAGTCTCGAGAATGTACGATAAAGTATTGTGTTGAACTAACTTTAGCTTAGAATGAATGAATGGTCGTCCCGGTTATTTAAATTTTGTTTACTTTTCGAACACTATTCCGGTTCGTAGAGGCCACATACTGTATGGATTTTCGTTATTCCAACGCTAATCATTTAGTTTTTCGATGGCCTTCAAAGCCACTTACTGTCGTGACGATCAGAAATTATGTAAAAAGTGTGAATTTTGCCAGCTCATGCCACTTTAAGATAATCCTATTGTAGTTAAGGAAATATCCCATTTTGGTCAACCGAAGCTTATTTGTGCTTAAATCCACGATTTGTCGTGGGTTTTATGTACAAATATGTGCATTCATATTAAGTTTAATGTGCCTTGACACAGTTCAGTTGTTTGCCAAAATACTCCACAATCTAACTTCCTATTAATGAGACCGCGGTCTAACAATTCGGTAGGGCTTTAAGGTTTGAATAAAGTCGTATGAAATATGTAATGTACCATCATCAATAGGCTACTAGTATAGCCGTTGTAAAATTATACAGCTTACCAAAATACATCCTTCGGGGAGCAGTCGTTGGGCAATCACTATAGTATAATAAGAATAATTTATATTAAATTATATTTTGTGTATTGCAACTAATTGTTAACAACAATATGGAATAAAGATTAATTTTAATTGTCGTTATATTGTCTTTCAGAACATTATTTTATAGGTTTTGTCAGAAGTCTGTGAATGGGGATGTGTGAAACGTCCCATTGCACCATGTTCGGGGCATTGAGCCAGAGGTCACCATAAACAGGGTCTTCTCTCAGTCAGACACCGTGGCGTTTCTTCACTTCCTCGTATGAACTATATTGGGATGCACAAATAAAAAGATGGCCAACGTTTTAGATATGACAGCAGTATTTTATGGAGCAAAAGTTAAAATTTCCGAAGAACTTCATATACATGAAAATGAAACAAGAAGCCTTGTTTGGAACGATTTGAGTCCGAGACGTGTGCTCGGTAAAGCATTTATAAGAACAATTACATTCTCCGAACTGCGGTTACTGGGATTGCCTATAGATATAATAGTCCAGTAAATGGAGAATGAATTTATTTTCTGATTTGAAATTGCGCAACCGTTGACAATTTCAAAAGCTACCGCGCATAAACGTCACATACAGTCCTATCGCCGTAAGCCGGCAAATCATTTTCGGTAGCTTTCGCGGAAACTGGTCTGAACTCACGCTTATTCTCACAGCTGGATGAGATTTTGTCCGCGGAAGGTATTTCAGAAGTAGTTCTGGTCGCCTGGAGAGGTGTGTATTCACTGCGTCCGAGCTCCCGTAGTGTCTTCGTTAACGCGGAAGCCAGTCCAGTCACTTCAGCTTACATTGGGCTTTAGTCAAATTTACGCCATGCATACTTTTTGTCAACAAAAACCTAATATTTATATTCAAAAAGCCCATATCGTTGATTTTCCTGATGCATGGCTTGATTACTTTCACAAATCGCGTACTATCATTATGGTATATTTTGCCCATGCGCTCTATTTGAAAACGAGTCCGACTCAAAAGGCGGACTGAATTTGTGAATAACATTTATATAAAAATAGCTTCTAAAATGTTTAGTACAGAGTAAGGGAGGAATTTTAATAAAATACGACGTGGAAATTCAGAATTCCTAACTTGTAAAGCTTTGAACAGTTGTACGACGGTATCTGAAATCGATACCTTGTGCGAAACAAGTGACAAACGTTATGAATGTTGGGTCATGGAGATTTAACAGAAAACGTAATCAAATTTAAGCCCATGTAACACAAAAAATGTCCAAGAACGTCAAACAAAGAGTTAAATTCATACACAAGAGATTGCCGGTAAACAATGCAGTTATTTATTACAGAACATATTTCACAATCTAGTCTTGTGTTTTTCTTTCTTTCTTTGTTTGTTTGTTTTAAAATATATCCATATCACTCTGCTGGCAGTATGATTTATATGTTCACGCTGTGTTGAGCAACACTCCCGTGGAAATTTCCCTTACGTTAAAGTGGCATGAGCTGCCGAAATTCACACTTTTTTCATAATTTCTGATCGTCACGACAGTAAGAGGCTATGGAGGCCATCGAAAAACTAAATGATTGGCTTTGGAATGAGAAAAATCCGTACAGTATGTGGCCTGTGCGAACCGAAAACGTGTTCGAAAACTGAACAAAATTTAAATGACCGGGACATGTTATTTTCCAGCGCCGGGTAATTAGAGACTATAAATGGTGTCGTTATATAATAAATCCGAACACATGGTGAGAGTATTCACAGCAGTCTTTTATTTTAATACTATATAGACTTTTATTTTAACTGGGTTCTGTTGAAAACAACTCAGAATTAACTCAAGGTAATCAGATGCCCCTTCTTAAATAAACACGATCTGTTCACCTTCATATTTTGACGTAAGTACATGAACTATTAGATTGATTGGTGTTTTACGCCGTACTCAAGATTATTTCATGTATAAGGCGGTGTTGTAAGGTTAAGTGGGGGAGGAAATCGGGCTCATCCCCCGACCCTCGGCAAGTACCTGGCAACTCTTCCACATACGGCGACAAAATGAAAAATCCTCTCCGAAATTTTTCAATTTTTTGGGGGGTCTGAGTGTTGAACTATTAGAAGGAATTAATATTTGGTGAAAAAGGGAATCATATTGAAATTAAATATGATTTTTTTTATTTCTTTGCTGGCTTACACATTTTCACTTCAATATATTTGATATTTCAATAAAATTAGTCGGATTGTTTATTAAAGTGTGAAAATGGTTATCCTTGAACACAACTCATGTCTCCGTCGATCGGGCCCTAACCATATTTCCTGTTGATCATACATGTAAATAAAAAACCTCCAAAACACCCTACAGAAAAGTTAGAAATGGACTCAACCAGGCTTGATCAACTGTGCATGTGACTTTCTTGGGATTTTAACCGTGCACTATCACACAAACGGTGGATATACCATAACTTAAGGTTGTGTTTTAGAGATTCATTTGTGGAAAAAATACTTTACAGAATGTGACTAATCACCAGGATTAGATATTTAGGAACCAGTTCTTTCCAAATGAAAGACATTTCATGTGAATTTTAAAAGGAAAGATCCGTGAAAACGAATTCATTTGATTACGGGGAAAATGGACTTTTCCGCGGCAACTTTTTTGCCGTAATAAAATAAAAAAATGAGTGAATGCAGGTCTGAGACAACAATAAGCACCTTCCGCGTAAACTGTAAGGGCTAATTGTAATCGGTCATCAAGCCATGGGTTTGTCTGCCGCAGGGGAGTAGTCAAAGCTCTGCTGGAGTTCACTGAAGACACACAGACGTCCTGTCCCAGGGTAAAGTAACACGTTGTGTTCGTGTGTAAGCTGAGTAACAAATCTTAAATAAAGTACTGTTTTATTATGGAAGATTGACACAAAAAAGAATAAAAAGACATCTGATGACATTTTCAAACAGAAATAAAGCTTGAATGTAGCCGTATAGTGAATTTTAAGTCAGACTATTTTCAATCGCGCACTCATCATTAGCCGCTTCACTGAGCCAGTTCAACTCTCGCGGAACCTTCCGAAGGCTGTCTACCGCATTGCTCGGCTGGGGATTTGCCGGCTTACGGCGATAGGACTGTACTGTAGTATAAGCAGACGCAAGGTGTAATGGGACGTTTCACACTTCCCCATTCATATACTTCTGGGTTTTTTTATTTGTGGATTATTTGGTTTAAGACACACTTGCCGCGAAAATCAGGAATATTGTTTACATTAAAAAAGAAAGACCGTATTCTGTATTTTTCCCAGACAATATAAGTTAGGAACTTTCTATTTTTACCAAAATTTAAAAGTTTGGACGTCACTTTGTATTTTTAATTTGAATTTGAAAATTTGAATTGTTACGTACCCGGAACGTAAACAAACCGATCTGCCCCCTATTGGCGATTTTATGTTTCAGCCGTGTGAGTGAACTAACGGCACAGTGTAATTTTACGTAGGCCTATTTATCTGAGAAATACAGACTGACGATCGGTTAACAGCGACTGGAAAACCCTGCTGATGATTGTTTGAGTGTAAACCACGGATAAAAAGGCCTGAAAGGAGGGTAAACCAACACGAAAGTTGACCGACACTGATCGTTGTTGTTGTAATCAGGCTTCGATTCTTCGTTTGTTTTTCACCCCATTTTTACAGTCTAAAGCTAACTAGACATGTTTTATGTGTCCTATGTTTAAGTTTAGTGGTATTAGTCGTAGTAAGCTCATGTAAATTGGTTTTCTTAGCAAATTTAAACAGGCTACGGCGGCAAGTGGGCCTTTTAGCATGACTGGTACAAAGTGCTTAATGTTAACCTCAAGATTATCTTTCTAATGACATCACTATCTATTTATATAATTATGTTGACAAGTTTTGGATGAAAATACCGTGCAATCTATAATACCACATAACCGTCCAGAGTTGACTAATAACTGCAATAGATTCCTTGATAATGTGCACTACATATTTATAAGCACACTTTATCCAAGTATTTGGTATTGATGGAAATATTTTGCTGTCCCAAAGCAAATACGTCTCCATGTTCTATTCTTTTTTACCACGAGTTGCATCTAATTTAACAATTATGTGTTGATCTTCCCTGTCCTTCGGGATACCCATTGAGTTAGTTTAATACGTTATACTCTGTCAATTTATAACCTCCCGTAGTTTAACAATGTAATGTAACAATAGACGATAAATGACCTTTGACACTTAACATTTCGGTCAATTTGCAGAAACAAACTAGTTAAGAATGATATATAGTAACATACATAGCTGTCATACCTTGTAATAGAAAACCTAATAAGGTTAATTGCTGACATTTTCAACACATGTTCAGGTTAAACTGAGGATAAGTCTAAGCTTTCCTGAACCAACTCAAAAATAACTAGTTATTATTATACACTTATTAACTCGCATTGAAGTCATTACCACATGGGCGGCGGAACGTTGTTCATATTGGAAGGCGGGGGGGGGGGGGGCAACTATCTCAGCACAACAGGCGAGGGTCCAGCGGCCACCTAGGCCCCTAAAGCTCTGAAACAGGAGAAAGCCATACATGCGTTCTGGGCCATTTTCAGGGCCCAACAGGTGAAATTTGATGTAAAGATTTTTGACTCTAGGCCTACTCACTTTGGAAGAAAAAAATCTGTTATAGGCCATTGCGCTGGATATATTAGGGATCTGTAACAACTGACGTAGTAGATGATGTACGCACCCAAAAAACTTTCAAGGCTTTCAGATAATATGTATACTTTTATTCAGTATCGTAGCCAGGAATCTGCCGACAGGTGGGCCACTATGACAGCACTATCACGCGAGAGTCCAGGGGCCTGCACAAAGAGAGTAGATTGACAAGAGTGGTCACTTCGTCCGCGCCATGTTGAATTTGAACAATTTCAATTTAATTCAATTTTATTGTACTTGACACTTTAACAAAGCAGAGTATAAACAACAAAAAGTGTAACAATCATAATTTGGAAATATTTACAATGGTAACTAAAGTACCCCCCTGACACGAACAAGATTCGATTATTAGGAACCTCCTTTCTGTAGGGGGCACTTTACAGTCGAATCATGTACAGCCGGAACACCCTTCCGCTAGGGGGCCAGAAGAACATGCCGGCAATGCTGATTGGACGAAGTGACCACTCTTGTCAATCTACTCTCTTTGGCCTGCAGTCCCCGACAACTCCAAAATTCGAGATTGCCAGCGATGCGTTCCAGGCAATTTCTGGCATTGAAAAGTTGACATTTCAAAAAGAAACTGTCCAATTTACAGTAGCACATTTTGTGATAAGGCGATCGACTAACAAAATAATCTTTCAACAAGACAGTTTGAGCTGTTGGGCGTAGTTGGGAAAAAAATTTGATTACGGGGGAGACAAAATCGCCTAAGCCCGGAGAGCTCGAGGGTATACTAAATCGCCGACATCTGTCTAAGCCATTTCTGGCATATAAGATATAGATTTTTCTCTGAAATTTTACTAAAACGGAGAGTAGCAAACATTGCAATCAGACGATGGATTATCACAAAGCAACCCAACATCAAGACAGATTGAGTGGTGGGGCGAGGTTTTGTTCTTAAAACCCTCAGAAACTGTATATTTCGTGTATTCACTTAAGATTTGCGGCGAAGCCGCTAAAAAAATCCGTGTTACTAAATAAATTCTTGATAACAGACATACAGAACTGCTTTAGATATCATAAAAGGATTTTATAAAATCATACATATAATTCTTGATAACGTGAAATATAATAAGTTATTCTATATCACCAATTACCACTGAGCCTGATGACGTCACATAGATTCACGCAAAGCTTTCTGGATAAAATGTACCTCAGTTTGCCATTTTGTTTATTGGTACTTATAGCAAGACGTCACTCTTTGGAAAACATTGATGACATAACCTGTTTTATCCATACATATTTCTGGTAACTTTAAGCCTTCTTCTCGATACAGTATTATTTCTCCCGCCATATTTAAAAATTATGTTAAAGGCACACTTGCCGCGAAAATCAGGAATATTGTTTACATTAAAAGAGAAAGTCCGTTTTCTGTATTTTTCCCAGACAATATAAGTTAGGAACTCTTTCTATTTTTACCAAAATTTAAACGTTTGGACGTCACTTTGTATTTTTAATTTGAATTTGAAAATTTGAATTGTTAGGTGCCCGTAACGTAAACAAACCAAACTGCCCCCTATTGGCGATTTTATGTTTCAGTCGAGTGAGTGAACTAACGGCACAGTGTAATTTTACGTAGGCCTATTTATCTGAGAAATACAGACTGACGATCGGTTAGCAGCGACTGGAAAAGCCTGCTGATAATTGTTTGAGTGTAAACCACAGATAAAAAGGCCTGAAATGAGGGTAATCCAATACGAAAGTTGACCGACACTGATCGTTGTTGTTGTAATCAGGCTTCGATTCTTCGTTTGTTTTTCACCCCATTTCTACATTCTAAAGCTAACTAGACATGTTTTATGTGTCCTATGTTTAAGTTTAGTGGTATTAGTCGTAGTAAGCTCATGTAAATTGGTTTTCTTAGCAAATTTAAACAGGCTACGGCGGCAAGTGGGCCTTTAACATTCCTCAATCCCCCGAAATGTGACGTCATCAAGCAATCGGTCAATTCTTGAATAAAAAGTAAAACAGCTTGTCATGGACGTTCATTATAACACAACGTTTATTCACTCAGTTTGCCACGGGGGAACAATACGGTCGTTGAGATTTTAACCCCTGGGTAACAGGATACATTGACTACCCAATCCAGCCCCGTAACCCAAACTATCCTGACTTATTGACTAGGATGGGCTGCCCAACTCCTTTCCACGTCGCTACACTTTGATATCAACTAGTGAAAACACAAAAGTACATGCACGTTTCATTTGTTCTTCACCTGAGCAAATTATTGTTTTTTTTCATCTTATACCACAGTGTCCTTTGGCAGTGTCCATCGATAAAAAACGAAGGAAATGCAAACAATTTTGTTATTACGACATTTTGTTCTGGAAATGGACGGCATATACAACACCTACTTACTTGTACTACTTACAAATATATTTTGCTTTACAAAATATATATATATAAGTTGACACACAATCTTATAAGTCTCCAATCTGTGCCGGCATGTGTTTAAACGGCATGCTTTGGAATATTTTGCAAAGCGTTGTTCTAGCACATTTACTCATTGGGGTATAAAGTTTTTGGTATTTTAATACGTATGGTGAAGGGGGGATAACTACATACAGATGAGATCTGAAGCAATCTAAAAATAGAACTGATCAGACTTCCCATTGGGAAGATATCATCTATCCTTTCACACTTTAGTAGATATTGGATTTTAGCTAATGCAGATCTATAGTAGGCCTACACATTTTAAACTTTCAATCAATACCTGATTTTTGTAGGCTTTGTTAACCATATTTTGTGATATCTTTCATCAGGGCTAACCAGTAAATAACACTAGTTAACACTAGTGGGCCTTACTTTATCATGGTTTGACCGCAGCTTACCGTATAAACATCAATGTAACTTACTTTATCGTAGTTTTAACACAGTTCATCATATAAACATCAGTGGCTAAGTCACAATTCTAAACACCAGTGCACTATAAATTTCTATGGATCTATGGATCAAGTAAGCTAACTGTGCTAACATTTGGTTAAAAGACAAACAGTGGCAAAACAATGGTAACGAAAAGTTAAAGGTGAGAGAAAAGAAATAAATACAGTACAAGCGTCGTTTTTACCTCCCAACATTACCAAAGCCATATCCCTACGAGTTTTGCTCGAGTTTTGCTACGAGGTTGCACTGGATGTCTACAAGATTTGTAGAAATTGCAAACAGATAGTTTTGCAGGTTATAACGACCACTAATACTTCTTCCTGTCGTATTCTACTTCCAATAGACGATCGAACAGGGGTGTATCTGATATATTCATGTTTTTATTCACCCTGTAAACCAGGTGTAAGATTCACACACATGAATATGAACTTCTATGTGAGCCCGATCGATACAATTGCATGTTGTATTTTTGTTTTCTCCCCCTTTAAACTGTAGTTAACGCATGTATTTTTACTACGGATTGTCTATGATACCTTTCAGCAGGACTAGCCATAAATGACAATAGTTAAATGCCCGGATTTACTTAAAATAATCCAAGTAAAGTTGAGTTCGGGAATGTGCCATCTTTATCTTGCCATTATACTTAAATATCATTTCTAAGAAGGATGCAAGGATTTTTAAACGAGGAATAAATAGCTGCGCTTATTTTGAATGTGGATTTGAACAATTACTTGCGTACAATTTTTTGAAAAAAATAAATTTCCCTATATGTACATGTACAGTGACTGAATAAAACAAAACAATTCGAACATGAATTTTCCAGTTGTTATAAGGTATTTACAACGACGTAGAGTCTGTGTATGGATGACTGTTACTGCCATTTTTTTTAGATGTAGATTTACAAAGTTTGTCTTTTATCATTTCAATTGTTCGTCGACTTAAACAAAACGCACAGAAAATGAACAGTCCTTGACATCCGGTAAGTATTTCAAATAAATAGGATATGTAGATGTTTGGGTTTTCCAGAGCTTCATTCACAAAAGCTAAAATCCATGAGAAACCAAGCAGCACAGACAACCGAAAGTAAATGGTCACGTGTTGTCGGTTGCCATTGTGTCTAGAAGTTTTCATGTCCGGTATATTTCGAATAGAGTAGACTGTTCTTGCAAAGAAAAACACATTTAAAGCTAAAACAAGGGCCAAAGGTCCTCCAAAAGCAATGCCGTTTGCAAGGCTTCTGGAGATGAAACAACGACCATCGCCATATCCCGTGTCTGTTCCCTTCGATATAATGACGTGTACTATGACACAAACCAAAACAATAGTTAACGCTATAACATTAGTCAGAAGATAATATCGTAACAAGGTTGATGTTTCCGAAAGCCTTTGATGGCGACTGGCTACCAAATCCGTAAATACTTTGTACATATGAAAAGCGCACACTGCCATCCAAAGAAAAGAAGCAATCCAAAGAAAATGGATAGTAATGCCCAGTGCTTGACACATTATAGGATCTTCGGTTCTTCTTATTCCAACCAAAAAGACCAGTTGTGCCAAGAACAGATAGACAACGAGCGACATTGTATTTTTGCCAGGGAGCGTTCTTAACTTTGGGAGAAAAAGAAATATAAGGAACGTAAGTGTTAGACATAGTAATGATACTATATTACAGACGAGGGATACAATGCCTAAGCTGGGGAAGTTTAATGACATATCTTCTTCATTTCCAGTGGTGAATGAATGATTTGCCAATCTATTGGCAACTGTATCGAATACATGAGAGCAAATTTTTACAGTTCCTTCACAAATTAGGTAATCCAATTCATTCAATGAGATAGAAACGTTTTTAAACACAAGTTGCCTCCTATCTACATCGATTCGGAAATTATCTTGTGGCAGGATGAATTCTACAAATGGACAATCAAGAAGAAGTTCAACGTTCGTGTACTGTACCCTCTGTAAGGGCTCTATTTCCATATCATCACAGCCTACTGTTATGTAAGCCAGACAATACGAATCCACCAACGAGCGACGTTCATATATTGATGTGAACTCTTGTGTTGTATTATATACAGAACAGGAGGAGAATTTAGGATATAGGGGAAAACTAAGGCCTCTGTCTACAGATCCAGTCCTAGTAAGATTAACAATCCACTCCTCCCAACCAAGGGACTTTAATACATTTTCAAACTCGATTGTAGTGGTTTCATTAGAGAAAGAAATAATTCGCCCTTCGACTAAGAGACTGTGAAAATATTGTTCGTCTCGAGTTGGTTCAGATTTAACCGAACTACTGAACACAGTTAAGGTCAAAGGACGAAGTAAGTAGGTTTTCAACCCAGACAACTTTTCACGTAACATGTGTTCATAAGAATAAGAAATATTTGACAGGTCCAACATCAAATGTTTCTCTTGTGTTGTATAAGTGACGCTGAAAGCATATCCCAGCCACTGGGTCGCGGCGTATCTTGGTTGACATGTGCCATCGAGGAAAAGCCGCGTATCCGAACACTTCAACTGCCTACAAACATCCTGGAAAAATAAAACAAAGAAATTTCAAAGACGTGTTATACTTTTTTTCTGAAAGTCCGACTAATAATGACCTAAACGGTTTTATTTTTAAATCTCCGTTTCAATTTTATTAGGAAACGATTTACGTATAGTTTCAAACTCTGATTTGGATTGTACAACGTATCAAATTAAAACGCCTCTTCCGCAAAACCGTCAAAATGTTTGCTTAGAGTGGCATGTGATGCCCAAACAAAATGAGGAAATCGTTTGCCATTTATCTCGAGAAACACATATTAGAATTCTACTCTGTTAATATCACGCTAGGAAATGTTAAAGTTAAGAAAAGGAATAAAGTAGTAAGCTGGCCAAACTTGAACTTATTCCCCAAACCTGATTGTAAAGAGAAAAGACCTTTAACTTGTACAGCTAAAATATTGGCATTGAAATAAAAATTATCAGAAATGCAGGAACCCATACGAATGGAGGGTCAAAACAGTCAAAATTCAAATAGCCTGGATGTATGAGTACATTTAGGGTATTGTCGCCTGTAAAAACTACATGTACGTTAACGTCCAAGATCGGTAACCACAGAAAGCTCTTAGTTTATTATTCTTGATAAAACGACGAACATTCCTCTAAGTCTGCTGCAGCCAACATTCCCTTATAGTTGGCAGTCTATGCCACTTTAAAGCAACAACAATCTAACATCCATGCAACTCAACGAAAACGCTCAAATTTTGATGTGAATCGAAATTCGCAAGAAAAGTAGATATTTTGGCAGTACTCTAAAATAACTATGCCTACAACCAAACAACATTACGGAGAGGGCAGTTGTCACTACTTTTTTGAATATATTCATTGATTTACATGTGGGCATAGCTATTGATCTCCATTTAATGCAACAACAACTTTTATTAAAGTACATGTAATTGA
This sequence comes from Lepidochitona cinerea, assembly GCA_963971465.1. Lineage (NCBI taxonomy): Eukaryota > Metazoa > Mollusca > Polyplacophora > Chitonida > Tonicellidae > Lepidochitona > Lepidochitona cinerea. Next base: position 28,154,795 of record OZ020553.1, read on the forward strand.
GAAAAATGATTAGAATAAAGTCCTAATATAAATTTATCTGATACAGATCATTGAGACACAGAAAACTAAAAGTAAGCATTTTCAAATGATTTGAAAGAAGGAATGCCGGATGCGGGGAGCTTGTTTGCACAGCATGTTTGTCGTCCGCCCGTCGACCATGACTGGTATTTAATTTACGCGATGAGGAAAGACTTAACATTCTCACAGTCTGGCTTCATTTCTGTGTCAAACTCCACAGCTGTTAAGATGATTTCACTATTTTTCTAAGCTCCGATGGATTAAATAAATATCTAAAAGAATCGTTTCTAAACCAATTGGCTGAGTCTCAAACCTTAATCATTAGATACAGGATTCTGTATACATGCTCGAACATAGATTTTACATAAGGTCAAGCTGATTGACTATGTCATAAATTTAAGGCTTTTTTCTAATTATGGAAGCCTTTCTCATTCTTTACATCTTTGTTTACAAAGAACAGAAAACAATATATAGGCCTAATATATAATTAGATAAACCACTCCCCCTAGTTTATTAAAGCTTTGTGTATGAGTACAGAAGAGAAGAGGCGGCGGGGGGGGGGGGGGGGGGGGGGTACGTCTTTGTCAAAGAAAACGGGAGCAAATATAGTTATATGTAACCTCCAGCTGAAGTCTCCCTCGGGATACGTGACAGAATTAACACACAGTTGAAGATGATCGGCGAGGCCCCAGGTATGTGTCAGAAGTAGGCCTAACCAACAGTTGAAGATGATCGGCGAGGCCCCGGGTATGTGTCAGAAGTAACCAACAGTTGAAGATGATCGGCGAGGCCCCGGGTATGTGTCAGAAGTAACCAACAGTTGAAGATGATCGGCGAGGCCCCGGGTATGTGTCAGAAGTAGGCCTAACCAACAGTTGAAGATGATCGGCGAGGCCCCGGGTATGTGTCAGAAGTAACCAACAGTTGAAGATGATCGGCGAGGCCCCGGGTATGTGTCAGAAGTAACCAGCAGTTGAAGATGATCGGCGAGGCCCCGGATATGTGTCAGAAGTAACCAACAGTTGAAGATGATCGGCGAGGCCCCGGATATGTGTCAGAAGTAACCAACAGTTGAAGATGATCGGCGAGGCCCCGGGTATGTGTCAGAAGTAACCAACAGTTGAAGATGATCGGCGAGGCCCCGGGTATGTGTCAGAAGTAGGCCTAACCAACAGTTGAAGATGATCGGCGAGGCCCCGGGTATGTGTCAGAAGTAACCAACAGTTGAAGATGATCGGCGAGGCCCCGGGTATGTGTCAGAAGTAACCAGCAGTTGAAGATGATCGGCGAGTCCCCGGGTATGTGTCAGAAGTAACCACCAATTGAAGGTGAGAAGCCAGGCCCCGGGATATGTGTCAGAAGTAACCACCAATTTAAGGCGAGAGGCCAGGCCCCGGGATATGGGACAGAAGTAACCAACAGCTGAAGATGATCGGCGAGGCCCCGGATATGTGTCAGAAGTAACCACCAATTGAAGGTGAGAAGCCAGGCCCCGGGATATGTGTCAGAAGTAACCACCAATTTAAGGCGAGAGGCCAGGCCCCGTGATATGGGGCAGAAGTAACCAGCAGTTGAAGATGATCGGCGAGGCCCCGGATATGTGTCAGAAGTAACCACCAATTGAAGGTGAGAAGCCAGGCCCCGGGATATGTGTCAGAAGTAACCACAATTTAAGGCGAGAGGCCAGGCCCCGGGATATGGGACAGAAGTAACCAACAGCTGAAGATGAGGGGCGAGGCCAGGCATCGTGAAATAATGAGCAAACTTCTGCCACTTTATCCAACAGTTCACAGGCAGGCCATTTATTACTAAGCTACACGTGTTTGTTGCGTTTCAATGGATGATGAGGGGGTGGGAAAGGGACTGAACTAAAATTGCTTAAAACTGACCTGCACGGCGTCATATGTTTCTTCGTGTCCACATTTTGGCCTTTCCGACAACTCGTCAATGGATCGAGCATCACGGGATCTAAAATTCAAAAGGACAGACAGGGGTTCCGTGCCGGTATTAGATCTTTGGCCATCTGAACAAAAAGGCAGTCGGCCACCAAGTTGAATTCCATTGCATTGTAAGCAGAAAACGTTTTTATACCATTGTTGTCGGATTTCTTTATCCAATGTAGGGAAGAAATAACGAAGTGGACTGTTTACAGTTTTACATAACATTTCCGTGGTTTCGTTCCAAGTGTCATTCTGCAGAGCGTCGTCACAAGTTGATATAGGATTGATAATACAAGATCTGGGATTTAGTCCATTTGGCGGGACGACACGGATATCACAGAGTGTAGAATTTAACACATACTCCCATAGCTCCTGTTGGGAATTTGACTTTGATAAAGATGGTGTGAATTTACAAGTAACCTGATTATCCCATGGGACATAGTTTGATACACCATGGCACTGTGCGCAATACTGGTTCCTGAAGGTAATGTTTGTGCGACTGTCCGTGACAAGAGTTGCCTGTTGCACTTGGCTTATATCCGGATTACCGCACTTCAGTATCAAGCCTCTGTGGGTATCCAGATTTTTAGGGCACTTTGCGACGACATACACACTTTGGTTGTTTTTGAAAGGAGAAATGCACGACACATACTCGGATAAGTCAGACTCAACTATGCTGTGTAAATTAGGGTAGATAATATTCCAGTCTAAACAGCAATCCCCGTAATAGTGACATATATCATCACAAAAACACTCCGCACAATCACTACATTTTCTGGCACTGAATTTGGATAAAGACGAGTTGCAAAATCTGGGACTTCCGCAAATATTGTCAACACCTTCCAGGATTTTTGCTGCCAGTGAGTTGTTTGACATTAAGCTCAGGCCTGTTTCTGCATCAGTCAGCAAGAAAGATAGAAATACCGTCAGTATTATTGTAGCGTATTTCAGGGGATTTTGTCGCAGGGCTTGATTCCTCTGTCCCAGAGCTCCTGGCCAAGTTGTGAGCATGATTTGGGAATTTCAAGCCAGCTTTGATACAGGAGAGACTTGTTTTTCACCTCACATCCCGAGTGGTTTTAAGATGTAAAGGTACGTAGCTCATTTGTTCAGCTGTCCTCAATGAAACCCACGTGCAGGTACAATGAGGACGGGATTCTTAAACAGAATAGCCTGTTGATGTTATAGCATCTTTATCCTGGGCGTTTTAGTTTAAACTGTGACGTATTAGTTCATTAATGTATCATCATGGCAGTTTAAACGTTGACAAACCACAACAGTAAACAATACTTTGTCCAATGACCATGTAGTAAACAGGAAAATGTTTAAGAGAGGTAAATGTCAAAATGTTTTAACACGCCCTGCTCATACATTACGTCACCGTGCGCATTTATACAACGAATCCAAATCAAACGGAATATTGGGGATAGTACTCAGGTGAAAAATAGTTCTCAGTATTTTCTTATGGATAAGTATCAGAGGACAATTGCGTGACAAGGATAGGCGCCCTTGGCATACAAATAAACAAGTTGTGGCATTTTGAACTCAGCGTTTTTATCTAACTTAAGTTTATTATTTAAGTCCGTGTAAATCGGCTTATATAAGTTCTGAAATTTCATCAATAATCTTGTTGGCCGAGCGCTGCTTCAACATCGAAACTGGAGAAAAAAATGAACAAGACTGCCGTTGATTAATTTGAAATCAACATGAAGCTTGTCACGCGATTTAACTCCCGGAAACCATTCGAACACGTTTGATCTGGTAATCGTTAAATCTAATCATAGGTTCCCGGAAAATCACTATTCTTACTTAATCTGAAAAAGATAATTTGTGATTGCCAATCATCTGGGACTGTTATCAACATTACAAAACCCACTCAGTATATCTTAGTTATGTTTGTGCTTGGGGCATGTTGTGTTTGTGTTATCTGACGCCCTCCGTCCCGTCAGTTAAGACTTGTCTGCATGGTATCTCCAGAATGGAATGACAGAATTTTAAGATTTTTGCTGTCACCTGCACATGAACGTCTGCCGTTCTGCCGTTAGTCTCCAATCCTGATACTTTCATTGAGCATGGGCGTCAACACCCCCCCCCCCCCCCCCCCTCAAACAAGATTTAATCAGTTTCTACCTGACATCATTAACATTCAGATATTTTTTCTCGGTCCGCAGCTAGGAAGACCAACATTGATAATTTCTTAGACTAAATTTAAACATTTAAAGTGGCATGAGCTGCCAAAATTCATAGTTGCTGATCGTCACGACATTAACAGGCTTGGAAGGCTATCGAAAAACTAAATGATTGCCGTTGGAATGAGGAAAATTCATACAGTATGTGGCCTGTACGAACCGAAAACGTGTTCGAAAAGTAAACAAAATTTAAATAACCGGGACGACCATTCATTCATTCTAAGCCAAAATTAGTTCAAAACAATACTTTATCGTACATTCTCGAGACTAGAAGTACTAAAAAGCTTCTGAATTATATGTCTTGAGAAAAATAGCCAATAATTTCAACATTCTGTTTTAATGTCAAAATATCAACATTTTGGCAGCTCATGCCACTTTAATGTTCCCACCCGACTTTTACACACAAACCTATCATTTCTCCCACCCCGAAACTTAGTTTTTTTATTTGACGATTAATGTGTCATACCTGTTTAAGATAAAGAAAAATAATTTGTTTGAGTGATATTGTTGAAACCGAAAGCTGGAACAATTGTTACTTACATATGGATGACAAAATAACTTCTTTCCGTTTTGTATACGGCAATGTTGCAATCTAAATTTATTTATTCCCCAAAACATATGTTTGGAAAAAAGTTTATAGCTTAAAGGGGCATGAGCTGCCAAAATGTTGATATTTTGACGTTGAAACAGAATGTTGAAATTATCGGCTATTTTTCCAAAGACGTATAATTCAGAAGCTTTTTAGTGCTTCTAGTCTCGAGAATGTACGATAAAGTAATGTTTTGAACTAACTTTGGCTTAGAATGAATGAATGGTCGTCCCGGTTATTTAAATTTTGTTTACATTTCGAACACATTTTCGGTTCATACAGGCCACATACTGTATGTATTTTTCTCATTCCAACGCTAATCATTTAGTTTTTCGATGGCCTTCAAAGCATCTTACTGTCGTGACGATCAGAAATTATGAAAAAAATGTGAATTTCGGCAGCTCATGCCACTTCAAGGTGTCTCCACCTCGCTTTTCAGGCAAATTCGGCTGCACGAGTTTCCGCCGAATCGCCGGCGAGTATAATTCGTCTAGTTTGTCCACCCCTTAATAATTATAGTCCTCTGTAGTTGTTAGTTTCACAGTCTGTGCCTTCCTCCGTTGGAGTATTACTAAAATAATTTTTATTTGTTGCTGCTTGTTTTCATCATCAGAATTGCGTGAAGAATTTTTTTTCTTACATCGTACTGTTGTATTATTATAATGTGTTGCTGTGTAGTTGGTTTATCAAGTCTATATGTTTGTATTTCAGTTCTCTTATCCGTCGGTTTTTTATTCGTTCGTCTTCATTGGTGGCTGAAGAACTACTTCACACGGTTTTCTGATGGAGTAATCTGTTGTTGACCAAGCTTTAGAGTCAGTAAGTGTGTTTGTTTGCGTAGGGGTTAGTTACTGCTTTTAATTTAAATAGATCGACGGACTTCGGCTTTAAGATTCCATCCACGTTTTAAACATCTATTAATCTCACCCATCTCTTAGCTATTACCTCCAACACATATTTTGAACATTCTGGTTGCCTTCATTGTACCTGTTGATTTGTTCAAATTTCGTTGTAAATCTCTTTCTAAAAACAGTGTACAAAATTTTCCTGACAGATTTCAAACTTCCCTTGAACAATGCCAACGTGTCACGTTGTCAGCAGTTAGCCCGGGAATCCCCCGACCGAATAATCGAGATGTAAAAATAACTTATAGATCTCACTGGAATTTCGCCATAGACTGATGGAATCCTCGCATCACGTGACTGTGGGGTTTTGAATTAAGTAAGGGGGGGGGGGGGTGCGGCATTCGATATGGTCCCAATGCCCTCTAGTTTTATACCACACTATTTTAAATCAAATTTGATATTCTGTTTGTTTGATTGTTTGTTCCATGACACTGTATTTATAAAAAACATTTTTCTTGTAATTAAAGAATCTATCTATCAGAGTGCTCATTGTCCAAAACAAAGGGGATATAGTCACCTTTAAATCGGGTCGTGGTTTGTCATCACATGGTGAATAAATAGCCAAAACGTATCTTGCCCTCAAATAGTTACCAACTGCCCTTCATCCAGAAAGTATCAAACTCTCAAATGATACTCTGTAGTCTGTAGCGAATGAAATGTTTTTATTACTCGTCTTCTTCTGTATTTCATTCAAAAAGTTGTAATTTGGATTTGTAACGGCATACCAAACGTGCGGCGAGAGATTTGTAGTCAGTTGCTTAGTGACGTGATTAATTATATTTATGATCACTAAAACACACGGGCACGGGGAAAATCTTCTGGAGTAGTCTGTAGGGCAATTGCAAGGATAATCCGACATTACGGCTTTGCAATAATGATAAAGTTAACTAAATCCCACAGAATGTGTAACGGTTAAGATTAGGACAAGAGAGTAAAATAATAGTAGTCAGTCCTGGCATTTTCGCTGAATGTCAGCTTTCCGGTTTCCCCAACAAACCTGCACGCGTTACAAAATAATTTCTGTTTTATTTCACAAAGTGTGAGCCATGCGAAGGTTTGAAGCCACTGAGCTTGAACTAATCGAGTTTTAGTATGCATTTTTTCTGTATATGTTTTTTTCTGTTTTTTCGGTACCTCTGGGTCAGATGGTTGATTGACAGTAAAATCTTTACCACAACACTTTCGGGTGCACTCTGTTGATGTACGTTTCCTACAAATAAGAAAAAAGAAAGAAATGTATGTGCATTTATTAAGAACGAAATTTACATTTTGTACATGATTGTGTTATTTCTGATATACAAGTATCTTTAATGGATTGTTTGTCAGGAAGACAGAAGGTTTCCTCTCAGCACAGAGCCCTATACCTCCCCAAAATTATAATTGTGTCGTTTGTAACAGTATATTCTAACACATGAGTGATTTCCCTACTTGTTGTGAGATAGGGCAAAGCTGGCGTATAAACTATCACATACACAGAGAACGTTTTCATAGTGACGTCAAACGCCCTGACACTGAAAGACGTCATCATTTTTTAATTTTCGTGACGTGTTCGAACACGACGTCACTGGATGACGTCATCGCCTAAACGTGAGTGGGGATGTCAGACTGTTGTGTATGACAGGCATTTCGCCTTTAAAATTAACTCATACACGCAGGATGATGCTAATACGCGATGACAACACTTGAAAGGGAACTTACATAAGCTAAAAGTATAAATATATCTTTAAAAAGTTACCAGGTCTGTTTAAGTACACTAAAAAATGACAATGCATAAAAAAGTTGTTTGAAGCTAGCACCCCTATCATTTTTTAGATATACATTCGTCCATGCGCCAATCAGGGAAAAACTATTCAGCTATAACGTAGGCGTTGCCAATTTTTAGTTTGAAGTAGAAAATTAAGTAAACTACTAAACTTCCGTTTTTATTTACATTAAAGTTAATATGTTAGAATAGAAATAATGGATTGATTCTCTGCGTATACGCTGTGATAACTGCAAGAAAGTGCCCACACTTTTTGAACTTGGGCCTCCGGCCCTCTTTCAAAAACAATGGGCACTTCCTTTTGTCTTGCAGTTATCACAGCGTATACGCAGAGAATCGCTCCATTATTTCTTAATTAGCCACATCAAAACATTCCTATTAATACCCAAAATAGCTAATAGATGACACGCTAATAAGTACACGATAACGTGAAACTCGGAGTAACGCTTAGGGAATCATGAAAATAATTTACACATGTATCTATTCTACAATACTAATTTAAATACCCTTTGGAGAAACATGCCGTTTATATTCATCCCAGGTGTAACTGGGACAGCCTCTGTGTCATTGTAATACATGGGAAATACAAAATATGAAAGATATATATATTTACTGGCCATTTATATGTTTACTGATCAATTATTCATTCATCTATGTATGTCTTTTTACTGACCTGGCGTAAAATCAAAGAAAAGAAAGGTTGCAAAAAAGTATAATATTTAAAGTTTTCTGTTGAATTTCCCACTCTTTAAACTAAACATAACGTCTGTCCCAGAAATTGCGCGAGAGGGATTACTTCCTCTTTTCAGTAGAGAGCATAGATATCTTATAATAAGATATCTATGGTAGAGAGGAGCTCAAGGGGGATAACTTTTTCCTATTGGAAATCGAATGTAATAGGATCGGGACAATCGTGTTGTCGCGAGATCTCCTTTAAACCTGGTTGCTAAATCTGGTCTTTAAGACTAGCTTAACTTCTAATTTTATATTCAAGATCGGGACAGATCACAGCACAGTGACAAAAATGTACATTTAGCCGAAGCCTGCTGGGATCGCGGGAAGTAGTGTGGCATGTAGGCCTATATCAATATGGATTGTTACTGAAATGTACACTCATTGTATCATTATGGGGGTCGTTTTGCCACAATGCCCTCTTTCTTTATAATCTATTACGGTCTATTGTAATAGGCCTACATTACCAAATCGTTTAAAAATGGTATTTCCAGTTGTCCACAGTTACACCGTTGTTTTTGTTTTTTTCAAACGATAATACAAACATACTGTAGCGGAATTTACTTTTCCTAATTTATTTGGTCAATGCGAAATGATGGTTTATCTTGACTAACAACTTTGACGTCTTAATCTTAAAAATAACGGGCCGAGCGAAGCCTAATTAAGATAACATCTTGTATCTCAAGATGATGAATGTTCCGGAGACACCGCTACTATTTGAGATTCGTAGTGCCAAGACTGATATTTTATCTATCCAACTCAAAGATATAAATCGAAATGTCCAATCGAATATTTCAACTTGAAATAAAAAACTCAGCATTTAATAACAGAAATGGAACATTGAGAATGAGAATGCATTTTTTCTTCTATGTGTATTTGCTTCAGTTGAATAAAATCTATTTTAACCGTATGTTTATTATTTTTAGTAATTAATGTCTTCAATAGCCAAGTTTAAAAGTCCATATCTTGAATTATTCGATATAATTCTGCCCAGGTACGATTTCACGGCACTATAGTCTCTGTTTCCCTGCCCAGGTACGATTTCACGGCACTATAGTCTCTGTTTCCCTGCCCAGGTACGATTTCACGGCACTATAGTCTCTGTTTCCCTGCCCAGGTACGATTTCACGGCACTATAGTCTCTGTTTCCCTGCCCAGGTACGATTTCACGGCACTATAGTCTCTGTTTCCCTGCCCAGGTACGATTTCACGGCACTATAGTCTCTGTTTCCCTGCCCAGGTACGATTTCACGGCACTATAGTCTCTGTTTCCCTGCCCAGGTACGATTTCACGGCACTATAGTCTCTGTTTCCCTGCCCAGGTACGATTTCACGGCACTATAGTCTCTGTTTCCCTGCCCAGGTACGATTTCACGGCACTATAGTCTCTGTTTCCCTGCCCAGGTACCATTTCACGGCACTATAGTCTCTGTTTCCCTGCCCAGGTACCATTTCACGGCACTATAGTCTCTGTTTCCCTGCACTAGTACCATTTCACGGCACTATAGTCTCTGTTTCCCTGCACTAGTACCATTTCATGGTACTAGCCTCTGTTTCCCTGCACTAGTACCATCTTCTTTCATGGTACTAGCCTCACTTTTCCTGCACTAGTACCATTTCACAGCACTAGTCTCACTTTAGTACTAGTCTATGTTTTCCTGCACTAGTACCATTTCACAGTAGGCCTACTAGTCTCTGTATTTTTGTGTTTCTTTGTTTAGTTATGTTTCCTTCTACAAAAGTTAACCAGTTCGTTTCATTATTAAATCATATTTGTACATGTATTGAAGAAGTCTTCGCTTCAACGTACATAGGTCATCTAACCTTGTACGAAGAAATTCTCGCTTTTTATAGGCGTTCAGCATAGAACGTTGGGTCACGAGTCGAAACCCGCCTCGCCGATGGGCTGACGCTTCGCTGCCTGGCAGTTTGTCAACATCGATCCACCGAAAGTTTTGTCATTTAAAAAAATTCAACAACTGACATTTGTCCATTCACACTCCCAAATAACGATATTCTTTCCAAAGGTAGAATCGGATAACACAAACCGAACGAAATATTATTCATAGTACTTGAAATATGTCCGTAATCGTAGCGAACTCACTGTGAAGTCTGTGAAAAATCACTGTGCGCCGAACATGGCGAGTATCGTGATTTGTGACCGATCTGTTAGGAATCAAACTATCGTATTTCAAGTACATTAAACCACCATCTCCTGGTAAGACATATATTCTCGAAAGTTAAGTTTATGGTCTCTTGAAACATGTCGTGCATAAACATTTTAACGTAACAATAGCTGTGTATTTCAAGCCATATTGTGCACCAAAAAACGATCTATTAAACAACAACTACATGTTATTTTGAAAATGTGTACATTTCAAAGCACACTTTCTCTTATTAATAAGTATTAACATATTTGACCGCAAATGACATACAGGATAGACGTGTAGAAAACCTATTTTCGCTACAATACCATATGACAAGCTCAATTTTGATCGTGTTTTTGCTTCTAATTACTTTGGTTTTGACACCTAAAGCAGGGGACACACGTGCGGATTTTTTCGCATGACCGCGGCGTATTTTGCAATCGCACCGATATTCGCAAACGTGTGTCCTCTCCTCAACGTGCGAAATTCGCCGCGGATTTTTCCGCATGGAAATTCGGATCGATCAAACATATTTAATATTTCCGCAGCGATTTTTTTCGCCGCGGATAAAATCGCTCCGTGTGTCCTCTCCGTGCGATATTCGCTGCCGACGACCCTGACAAGCAGCCAATAGCCACCGAGCTCCAGATCATGTGATCTTGCAAAATGCTGGACGCCGTCATCTTTAGATCACGTGACCGTCAGTATCAAGGTTGCTCTGTGCGATAATCGCAGTCGTGTGTCCTCTCGGTGCGGGTGCGAATTTATCCGCCGCGTATTTCGATGCGGATATTATCGCCGCGATCATGCGAAGAAATCCGCACGTGTGTCCCCTGCTTTATACTTTTAGGTTGGGGAAAGTCGCCGATCGACGGGTTGTCCATCGATCGACGGATAAACCGCCGAACGACGGAGAATAGAGCCCGTCGATTGGTGGGTAATACCCAATCTGACTAAAGTCAAGATGCTTATTGGAAAATTCCAATAAGCATCTCGACTTTAGTCAGATTGGGTAATACCGTAAAGTTTAGACAAAAATGACAATTTCCTCTCTATGTGCCCTCATTTGCGTTTTCGCCGAACTATCGACTTCTACGACAACAGTGCATGTCCCACGCTTGTTGTTAATGGCTAGTTCTACCTTCAAAGTCAACTCGCCGCGTGCGCCAAAGCCGGTGAAATTTATTTCTTAAAAAGTCTAAAACAATTTGCGCCATTTTAAGCATGTGTTTTAAAATAAACCGATATATCTACTCACATGCTTCACCTTTCCACATGTAGGCCTAGTGCACGCTCTGTAGTTTCTAAAATGACCACGAGGCTTAAATTCATGCCCATGTAAGGCGGAAATTGTTGAACAACTGGAGGAGTGCAGCACTAATATGGATGAACTTCCTGTCACTCTTCTGATTGACCTCAGTTGACCTTTGCTGTACCATTTTTGGTAGATGTCGTTCCCAGTTCTTCCGACAATTTCCGCCTTACTTGGGCATGGATTTACGTCTCGTGGTCATTTTTGGAAATCGACGGGCTCTGTTCTCCGTCGTTTGACGGTTTTTCCGTCGATCGATGGACAACTCATCGATCGGCGACTTTCCCCAACCTGATAAATGCAGTAAATATTTGAATTCAATACTACCCATATTGACCAGCTCATAAGTCTGGCATACCATTTTATTTACGTCAAGTTCCATTTTCTGGCTGTTTCTGTGTTTATGAAATATCTGACAGGAATCGGCTATTGATGGAGTGTACCAAATTCTTTTTACGGACAATACATTACGTAGTTTCCAGTTAATCACAATTTTTGCCATCCTCTTAGTAGTTCTAGGCCACTTGTCCCTGTTCATCGCCTGTACTGGTAGTTATTGTTTACCTATATTAGAGACATTTGCTCAGGCGAGGCTGTCAAAAACATGGACATCTGTGGAACAGGGAAAAGACAGACGACGCCCTGAGTTATGCCCCTTTTATCAATAGGAACGCTACAAGTATGGGGTCTTATATTGGTTTCGCAGTTGAATAACTATCTAAAAACCAACATATGGAACATATAATAAGTTAGTCTGCTGTTGGCTGTTAGCTGTTAGCTGTTCGAAAGGGAGCGACCATTATTTCATTGAATAGCTAACTGGCTTATTCTGGGCGAAATAATAGACCTACACTTTTCAAACTTTTCTCATATACACTACTTAAGATGCCCCATCTAATGGGCACATTATTTCTACACTTCGCCGACAGGGGGCGCTGTAATCAACCTTCTAATCGAATAGCAGACTGAGAAATCGAACAGCTAACTGATCGATACAGGTCGAAATATTAAGCCTACATATACGAAACTTACACCATATATAGTACTCGAGAATCCTAATCTAATGGTGACATTAATTTTGCACTTCGCCGATAGGGGGCGCTGTAATACTACCCAGTGTCGAACAGCTAACTGGCTTATTCTGGGCGAAATAATAGACCTACACTTTTCAAACTTTTCTTATATACACTCCATAAGATGCCCCATCTAATGGGCACATTATTTCTACACTTCGCCGACAGGGGGCGCTGTGATCAACCTTCTAATCGAATAGCAGACTGACGAAATCGAACAGCTAACTGATCGATACAGGTCGAAATATTAAGCCTACATATACGAAACTTACACCATATATAGTACTCGAGAATCCTAATCTAATGGTGACATTAATTTTGCACTTCGCCGATAGGGAGCGCTGTAATACTACCCAGTGTCGAACAGCTAACTGGCTTATTCTGGGCGAAATAATAGACCTACACTTTTCAAACTTTTCTTATATACACTCCATAAGATGCCCCATCTAATGGGCACATTATTTCTACACTTCGCCGACAGGGGGCGCTGTGATCAACCTTCTAATCGAATAGCAGACTGACGAAATCGAACAGCTAACTGATCGATACAGGTCGAAATATTAAGCCTACATATACGAAACTTACACCATATATAGTACTCGAGAATCCTAATCTAATGGTGACATTAATTTTGCACTTCGCCGATAGGGGGCGCTGTAATACTACCCAGTGTCGAACAGCTAACTGGCTTATTCTGGGCGAAATAATAGACCTACACTTTTCAAACTTTTCTTATATACACTCCATAAGATGCCCCATCTAATGGGCACATTATTTCTACACTTTGCCGACAGGGGGCGCTGTGATCAACCTTCTAATCGAATAGCAGACTGACGAAATCGAACAGCTAACTGATCGATACAGGTCGAAATATTAAGCCTACATATACGAAACTTACACCATATATAGTACTCGAGAATCCTAATCTAATGGTGACATTAATTTTGTACTTCGCCGATAGGGGCGCTGTAATACTACCCAGTGTCGAACAGCTAACTGGCTTATTCTGGCCTAGAAGACAATATTACACGATGATTTGCATCCAATTTGAGTAATAGGAAACAGAGGGTTGTGCTTGATGGATGTAGATTCAACTTCAATTGATTATCTACGGGTGTGCCCCAAGGATCTGTCTTGGGCCACTTCTTTTCATCATCTTCATCATCTTCATCAATGATCTACCGAGTTATGTTGTCAATCATATCCGCAGGTTTTGCGGATGACACAACACAAAATATCGGATAATCGAGCAGATCCAGTCATAATAACATTGTCGATAAACGAAGATCTCCAGTTAATAAAATCTTTGGACCGAACAATGGAACGTCTCTTTTAGTGTTTCTAAAACAAAGAATTTACTGGACTCCAGACGCCGCCAACCAACTCCAATTATAATCAGCTTCATGGGAACAGATATTGACACTTCTGTCACGTATAAACACTTAGGATTGACCGTAAATCATTTAGGAAATTAAACGAACCATATTAAAAAATTCTTTCTTTCGTGGCATGAATTATCGTCAGAAAATCCCTTGGAATTATGTATGAGAGTTTTATCCGTTCCTGCATCGAATGAGGACATTGTATGGGGCAATCTATTACCAAATTGATGCCTCAGAAGTGTTGCAAAAGGAATACCTCTGTGTAAATGTTACGGTTCTGACTAAGAATAGTCCATTTCTCTATAAAAAAATCCGTATGTGGGATGGTTGCCAGTTACCACCGGAAGGTCGTGGGTTTCCTCCGGGTAAAGAGTCCGGTTTCCCTCCCACAATAAAACTGGCAAAGCCGCCATATAAGTCAAATAATCTTGAGCGCGGCGTAAAACACCAACCAATCAATCAATCAATTTAAAATAGATAGTGTAAACGGACCTTTATCAGAACTTCCTTGATTTATATAGTGTGTATGACAATTTCTTCGTCTCATAGTAAAAAAGTGCTTATTCATTTTTTCAAGACAATGCATGAATATATGATACCGTTTATTATATACTGTCCTGCATTTCAGTAGAATTCTTCTTTCTCTTATAGAAAAGGCCATCTTAATGAAACACAGTATCGCAATGTGGTATCTGATCATAACTCTTAGAGTCTTCTATATTCTTCCGAAAATTAACAAACCCATTGAAAAATGGCCCAAGCCTACAATGCTCCAGGGCGTCATATTATCTCCGATTGTGCCAGTGAAAGTTATAGAATATCAGAGCTAATTGATTACTATCTACAACCTATTGCTTATCGGCATCCTAGCTTTATTAGAAATACGGATGATTTGCTGTCCAAATTGTTTGGAAAATCCATCCAAGAGGATGCGATTTTGGTTACTTTGGATGTGGAGTCTATGTAAATAAGCATTGACATAGACTTGAGTCTAAAATCCATAAAATCCGCATTTCAAAGATATCTTGATCACCGTCGTCTGGACAAAGACATTTTAGAACAGTTGGAACTAAGCTTAAAAGGTAATCATTTTGAATTCAATGGGGGAGATCTTCCAGCAAATTAAAGGATGTGATATGGCGAAACGTTTAACTTTAGTCATGTTGTTATGGCTGAATGGGAGAGTGATATTCTTGGCAAATGTCACAAACAGCCTTTCATTTACCTTCGGTATCTGGATGACATTTTTATCTTATGGCAGCATACATTGGAAGAACTTCATGTTTTCATTGATAATCTAATTATCATGACCCCAGCATTAAACTACAGCCTAGTATTGATCACACTTCTGTGGATTTTTTGGATGTAACTATTTACAAGGGTCATATATATTAAACTACTGGGTATCTAGATTACAAAGTATTCTTCCAACCTACCAATGTATAATCCTTGTTTCGGTATGTATGTTCTTCTTTTATTTTCTCGTTAATCCAAAATTCTGCTTTTTGTATTGTAAGGCTTTGTAAATTTAACTTCAGATACGGCACTGTTGATGAGGTTGAGTAGGTGTTAATCGCACAGATGTGTAATGTTTTTTTTAGCTCGATAAAGGGTAATGATTTAATGGCCTATCGTTCGGCTATTGGTTTGTTTGGAGGGGTGTATGTCATCTTCTCTGTCACCCTCTCATGGAAGTTTTTTTATTTGAGTGTGTATGGTTCTTTATATTCTTATATGATTAGTTGCTGTCAAACCTTCTCGACTTAACTGTATCCATGGAGAGTTCGTTTGCTGTTATTTATAATCCATGTCCTATTGATACCGTCGGGAGATATTGAATGTACCCTGGGTCCCAAAATACATCTGGGAAATGACTTTATGTTGTCCATTTAAATATATGTGGACTCAAAAAACAAATTAGATCTTGTTCAAGCAAATCTTTCACAGTTTGATATAATTGCCTTTACAGAGAGTTACCCTACTCCCAATATCGTAGATAGTACTTTCTTCTTGGGCGGTGTATGTTTATTTTTTCCTGAAAGATTGCTATTTTGTAACAACTGTGATCTTGAAAACACAAATATTGAAATAACATGGGATGAATTGTTTGATAAACCTAATTCACTAATATATATTATATATATCGACCGCCTAGTAGTATTATTGAATCAATGGAAGGAATTAACGACAACATAACTCATGCATCATAATGTTTTAATCACCGACATGAACGAAGCTATTCTTAATTTAAAAAAACGTCAATTAAAACACATTATATTATCTCATGGATTGTCCCGGTTAATACTTGAGCCAACCAGACCAATTTCAAATACTCTTAGATCCAATTATTTGCTGTCGCAGTTGTTTAATCACAAGTTACGGAATCCTTCCTAACTTTTGCAGTGATCCATTAGATAGGGAATCCTAATGAGTGTATATGATTGATTGATTAGTGTTTTACGCCGCGCTCAAGATTATTTCACTTATATGGCGGCGTTGTCAGTCTTATTGTGGGAGGAAACCGGGCTCTATGCCCGGAGGAAACCCACAACCTTCCGTTGGTAACTGGCAACCATCCCGCATAGGTCGTCCGTGAGTGTATATGAGAAAAGTTTGAAAAGTGTAGGTCTATTATTTCGCCCAGAATAAGCCAGTTAGCTGTTCGACACTGGGTAGTATTACAGCGCCCCCTATAGGCGAAGTGCAAAATTAATGTCACCATTAGATTAGGATTCTCGAGTACTATATATGGTGTAAGTTTCGTATATGTAGGCTTAATATTTCGACCTGTATCGATCAGTTAGCTGTTCGATTTCGTCAGTCTGCTATTCGATTAGAAGGTTGATCACAGCGCCCCCTGTCGGCGAAGTGTAGAAATAATGTGTTCATTAGATGGGGCATCTTAAGGAGTGTATATGAGAAAAGTTTGAAAAGTGTAGGTCTATTATTTCGCCCAGAATAAGCCAGTTAGCTGTTCGACACTGGGTAGTATTACAGCGCCCCCTATCGGCGAAGTGCAGAATTAATGTCACCATTAGATTAGGATTCTCGAGTACTATATATGGTGTAAGTTTCGTATATGTAGGCTTAATATTTCGACCTGTATCGATCAGTTAGCTGTTCGATTTCGTCAGTCTGCTATTCGATTGGAAGGTTGATCACAGCGCCCCCTGTCGGCGAAGTGTAGAAATAATGTGCCCATTAGATGGGGCATCTTAAGGAGTGTATATGATAAAATTTTGAAAAGTGTAGGTCTATTATTTCGCCCAGAATAAGCCAGTTAGCTGTTCGACACTGGGTAGTATTACAGCGCCCCCTATCGGCGAAGTACAAATTAATGTCACCATTAGATTAGGATTCTCGAGTACTATATATGGTGTAAGTTTCGTATATGTAGGCTTAATATTTCGACCTGTATCGATCAGTTAGCTGTTCGATTTCGTCAGTCTGCTATTCGATTAGAAGGTTGATCACAGCGCCCCCTGTCGGCGAAGTGTAGAAATAATGTGTCCATTAGATGGGGCATCTTAAGGAGTGTATATGAGAAAAGTTTGAAAAGTGTAGGTCTATTATTTCGCCCAGAATAAGCCAGTTAGCTGTTCGACACTGGGTAGTATTACAGCGCCCCCTATCGGCGAAGTACAAAATTAATGTCACCATTAGATTAGGATTCTCGAGTACTATATATGGTGTAAGTTTCGTATATGTAGGCTTAATATTTCGACCTGTATCGATCAGTTAGCTGTTCGATTTCGTCAGTCTGCTATTCGATTAGAAGGTTGATCACAGCGCCCCCTGTCGGCGAAGTGTAGAAATAATGTGTCCATTAGATGGGGCATCTTAAGGAGTGTATATGAGAAAAGTTTGAAAAGTGTAGGTCTATTATTTCGCCCAGAATAAGCCAGTTAGCTATTCGATGAAATAATGGTCGCTCCCTTTCGAACAGCTAACAGCCAACAGCAGACTAACTTATTATACGTACATATGGACACCTTTTCTTGATTATTTCGCTTCTACTGTCGATATTGTTTGAAGTCGTCGGAATTCTGTATCGTGGGCAGCAGGTCTGGGCTTGTCCGGATTTGATTCCAAAATGACTTTTTTTTACTGACGGCTGTATTTCGGAGTGAGGGTTCGGTGCAATCAAAGAGCGGGAGTGATCCGCTTATGACAATGAAATGACAAAATAACCTACTGAGCCTCAACCTTATTATTTTCATGTTAACAGGTGAAATTATATTTTGCTTTATAACATACAATCAATGAAGCAAATATCAATTGCATCTGAGGATATAAATTCAATTGAATAAAACCTGGACCACAGAAAATTGAGTTTGAATATTTTAGTAATCAATTGTTACAAATAGCTGCAAGCGAAAGCATACCACATAAGAGAGAGAGATTAATCATCCATCAACTTTTTAGAGAGAACAACAATGAAGTACTATAGAAGCTGCAGGGTAAGGATTCGCACCATACTTTATCTGATAAATAAGTTAATATCAGGAAACATGAATCCTACAGGCCGTGCAACCTACTGTATAAATGAACCCAATGGTTATGATAAGTTAAAGTGGCATGAGCTGCCGAAATTCACACTTTTTTCATAATTTCTGATCGTCCCGACAGTAAGAGGCTTTACAGGCCATCGAAAAACTCAATGATTGGCGTTGGAATGAGGAAAATCCACACAGTATGTGGCCTGTACGAACCGAAAATGTGTTAAAAAAGTAAACAAAATTTAAATAACCGGGACGACCATTCATTCATTCTAAGCAAAAGTTAGCTCAAAACAATACTTTATCGTACATTCCCGAGACTAGGCGCACTAAAAAGTCTTTGAATTATACGCCTTAGGAAAAATAGCCGATAATTTAAACATTCTGTATCAACGTCAAAATATCAACATTTTGGCAGCTCATGCCCCTTTAATGGAGGCCGATCTATTGCACTGGTTTTGACTGTTAGTTTCGTTAATAATTTATTGGGTACTAAAGTAGCATTTCACTTTATACATACAGCATATATGCTCTATGGTTCTTTGTGTAAGGGAATGGTAAACAAATCTTTCATTACATTATGGCTGCAAGAAACATGCCAACTATAGAAGTCCGAATATTTTGCAGGATCTGAATATAGCTTACGTCCCTAAATGCAACTTTCTTCATTTCAATTAGTGAACCTAATCTGTCGAAAGTCTCTCTTGTTCCCACAGCAGCGACAGCATCGTTGTAGATGACCATTTGAAATTTATTGATTGACGTTTTAGGCTGCATTCTAAATTTTTTGCTTGCATGGCGGCGTTGTAAGGTTATGTTTGGGAGGAATGAAGGCTCTTTGTCATGAGGAAATTCTGACATTTTTTTCAGTCCCTGGGAACTCTTCCACATAGGGCGATCTAATGAAAAACCGACTCATAAATTTGTCATTTTCGCATTAGGACAGAGTAAGCCGAGATGATATTACTCTGCCGACTGACCCACCAGGGCCTGGCCATATACGAAATGTGCTAAGGAAGTTGTAAGAATTTGCAGCATATTATTCTTAGCTACGATATATACTAGTGCAGCGCACAGAACTTGCCTAGGCAATGAGCTATACCGCGGACAAAATGTGGCTTGTCCTTAATCGTATGGAATCCACACAATTGTCATATGATCTTAATGACATAATTGTTGTGGAATTTGAAAGTATCCCTCATTTCACGCTGAATATCGTTTCATTTTAAGTTCATAGGTCAGTTACTGCTTAAACGTTTTTGGGGAATACCGCTGTCACATCTTGGGAAATATTAAAGCCGTCTTTAGATTTTTCAAATCAAATGCATCTCTGTAAAATGCACTTTGTTTTTGAATAAGGGTCCCCAGCTTTGTTCTGTTTGCCGTGCGGTTGTATCACGGTGCTGCAAACTTAGATTCGCTAACTGTAATATCGGACTGGGTCGATTTGATGTCGTTCTGCGGTCTTGTGAGTGTCTGTTATTGGACCTGTAGAGAAAGTAAAAAAGATATAACAGTTTAAGTAATCATCGGTGGCGGAGCAATGACTCACCCATAAAGTTATTTGTGTATATATGTTCAATAATTAACCCGGTCAACACAAACGAAGATAGACGCAGTTTGGGTACATTATGATCCAATGATTCATTTATAACTTATTAATGCCGGAAGTTAACAATTAGAGTGTTTCTGTTTCTTCCATTATCAAATTACAAAGCTACATATACAAATATAATAAATGAAAATTAGCGGGAATTACGTTTCTCATGAAATAATAATCAATAGCTTAAATGAAAAGAAAAGATGGCTAAAACATTAACACGGATTAAAAAGGCGGGGGGGGGGGGGGGGGTATGTTCAAATATCCTAATGAGTTGAAACTGAGCCTAATGACCTTGGTAAAAGTTATGTTCTGAGCATACATTTGACATGAGAAGTAGATACAATGAATTACATTGTTATGGGACGATTATTCCACTCTCGGGGACATTCTACCATCATTGGGATACTTTTGTTATGCCCCCATAAGGATATGGAAAGTGTAAGTTTTACGGCTATCTCTTTGGTCACCATAATAAAAAATAGTCTGCAGCATGTCCGAGGCTATTTGACGTATGTAAATTCCTGAAGTCATCCGAGTAAAGTCATATCCAGTGTGGATAGAGTCAAGCTGCGCAAATTAATATAAAGCACAAACATCATCACTTGGTTTGGGGAGAGGAAAGTCTTTCAATTGTACTTGAACCATTCCGTGGGGGCTTCAGGCCTAAAATTTCACCCAATCCCTTGACCAAGACATGACGTTACATCTGGCTCAGCTATATACCCTGCCTCGATATTTTGTGCAATATTATTATCATTATAGGACCTATCAGACAGCCATACAGGTTTTCCTGAAGTAAGAGGTACATCTTTTGTGTCACCAGGGTTTAACCATCTTGTATGAATTGTTCGGACGAGGGTTCAGGGGGCAGGTACATGTGTTCTAAGTAGATTCTGGCTTCACTTATCGATTATTTCCAAATGATTTTATTTATGCCATACTCAGCTCAATCCTTAATTATAATTATTCACCACATTTGTTTAATTTTCATTATTCGCTACTCTTATTTGTTATTTACCTAGGGATAGAGCAGGTCCCCTGGACCTTATACCCGCCGTGTTAATTATGTATGATATTCTTGTTTTGAAAGATGTTTATTAGGTGAATAAACAAATAAAGGGGACATTTTCATCGAATTTCCCTACAATAAGATCTAAATCTTTTGTGTCGCCAGGATTTTTCAAGTTGTTGGGTTTAACTATCCTTTCATCCAGGCAAGGGTCCAGGGGCCACAAAGGCCCCAGAAGTAACAGGCTGCTATATGACGAGAAGGAAAGCGGCCTAGCGTACGGGTGAGTTTTTACGTAACTGCCATAGCAACCAATACTGTAGATAGATGGCCGCTTTGTAAAACAGGCTCCAGGTCGTACCTTGAGGCATGAAACTCCAACCGTGCAGATAGAGCATTATTTCATTTTTCTGATTAAACAAATCTCCGCTGGCAAAAGAAGGGGGAGGGGAGTGGCCCTCCCTAGGATTCGCGCCTGTCTACCAAAGGTAGCCTACATGTTAAAGGATGAATGGTGTGATATATCGTTGAAAAGACCAAGCCTCTAACATGTCCTGAACTATATATATAGGATAAATTTAACATGTGCCTAAAATAAATGAAAATAGACTATTTACGCAAGCCTTTCTTTTGTTGGTCACCGAAATTGTGTCGCCATGGATTAAAAAAGGTCACATAAGTAAGAGCAGGGTGTATCACGTGATGGCCATGCAGTCTCTTCCAAATTAGACACATAGCAAATGGCTTCTAAATCAAATGCAACAAAAACATCAACATATCACTGTGTTTCAAACTAATACTGTCATCGTAGTCAGTTGCAGTGTATAATATCTTACATACCACCAGGTCATAGAGTGATTTATGGCGGGGAGGGGTGGTATAGGTATAACACAATTATAAAGTTGCTGCGACCTATATTTGCTTTTGAAAATGTGGGTCATAACAGGCTGTGATCACGTGCTTTTGTCAGATATATAGGTCAAGTTCACCTATACAGTACATAAATGATAAATGATATCAGTTATATAAGAAACAAAAATAAACAACGTCAATAATAGCAAAGTTATTAAAAGACATGTACAAACCTTTGATTATTTCGCGAATTTCTATTGAACTCTCGTCCTCCCATGATTGTCTACAAGAAACGAAAATCTGGAAATAATTAAAAAGTAAAAGGCCTAGGAAATAAATAATCAAACCCATTCAATGCATTTAATGCAAATATTCAAACTCTATGGCCAAAGTATATAAATGGCCAGCACTTTGGCCATAGAGTTTGGATATTTCCAAACGAGGTACAGTCTGTTTATCCCAGTCTGTCATCCGTACGGTGTCAGTGGATTACTGTCTTACTCAGGTTATATGCCATCATTATTCAGTTGATAAATTGATTAATAATAGTAAGAAAATCCTGATTGTTATTGGTATCGGAATTACTCAGAATACTATTAGTATCAGAACTATTAGTATCAGAACTATTAGTATCAGAACTATTTTAGTATCAGAACTATTAGTATCAGAACTATTAGTATCAGAACTATTTTAGTATCAGAACTATTTAATTAGTATCAGAACTATTAGTATCAAAACTATTTTAGTATCAGAACAACTTCAGAAGTATATCAGAACTATCAGTATCAGAACTATTTGTATCAGAACTATTAACATCAGAACTATTAGTATCAGAACTATTAGTATCAGAACTATTAACATCAGAACTATTAACATCAGAACTATTAGTATCAGAACTATTAGTGTCAGAAGTAGTTTAGTGTCAGAACTATTAGTATCAGAACTGTTAACATCAGAACTATTAGTATCAGAACTATTAATATCAGAACTATTAACATCAGAACTATTAACATCAGAACTATTAGTATCAGAACTATTAGTGTCAGAACTAGTTTAGTGTCAGAACTATTAGTATCAGAAGTACTTTAGTGTCAGAACTATTTTAGTATCAGAACTATTTAATTAGTATCATAACTATTCGTATCAAAACTATTTTAGTATCGGAACAACTTCAGAAGTATATCAGAACTATTAACATCAGAACTATTAGTATCAGAACTATTAACATCAGAACTATTAGTATCAGAACTATTAGTATCAGAACTATTAATATCAGAACTATTAACATCAGAGCTATTAACATCAGAACTATTAGTATCAGAACTAAATTAGTGTCAGAACTAGTTTAGTGTCAGAACTATTAGTATCAGAATTACTTCCCATAGACACTGTTCAGAGATGTTAACACAATGGCATTTTTAGCGGCACATTTACAGTCTCCCTTTAGGATAAAGAAATTCGCCAGCTATATATGGTTGAAATTTTAAAGGGGCATGAGCTGCCAAAATGTTGATATTTTGACGTTGATACAGAATGTTTAAATTATCGGCTATTTTTCCTAAGGCGTATAATTCAAAGACTTTTTAGTGCGCCTAGTCTCGGGAATGTACGATAAAGTATTGTTTTGAGCTAACTTTTGCTTAGAATGAATGAATGGTCGTCCCGGTTATTTAAATTTTGTTTACTTTTCGAACACATTTTCGGTTCGTACAGGCCACATACTGTGTGGATTTTCCTCATTCCAACGCCAATCATTGAGTTTTTCGATGGCCTGTAAAGCCTCTTACTGTCGGGACGATCAGAAATTATGAAAAAAGTGTGAATTTCGGCAGCTCATGCAACTTTAAGAAATTATTTCAAAATATATTTTATGCAGCTCAAAAAGGTTATGTTATGGTTGTGTGATAATCTTATATCACGAATAACAATTATAATACTAATATATACATAACTATATATCCCACTTACCTTCGCTAAGCAGACTTTAACATGTATAAAGCCCTGATCTGGTCACACCTGATTTGATGACACGGTCTGGTTAGTTGAGAGAAATGCTACACAGCTATAACACACCTTTCTTTGTTATGAGAACAGATTTCGACTGGCAAGGCATATATTATTCACAAACCTACGATGTTGACGTCCCATTTGCGAGTAAGCTTGGCTATGTACCAGGACTGTATATATATGATACAGGTAGTAAGGCATTTGCACATCCCGTGCGGACGGACTCGATCGTATCGAAAGTGTTTTTGGTTCAGTTTCACTAAAGCGGAGAGTACAAGGTCCAGGTTGACGTCATGTTTCAATAGAGCTTATTCAGGTCAGCGGCTCTATTCTCATAACCCACTTTCGCTATGCACTGTTTACTGGATGACGTCTAACAAATACAGAACCAATGGGATGCACAGGCGGGTAGTACGACCCAGTAAACTATTTAGGAAGGTACGGCAATCGTATCCTTGCGAGATCTCCTTTAGTCGTGGCTAAGATAGACGGCGAACCATTCAGATCAAACTTCAGCTGTCTTCGCTCTTTTCTAGTCGGCTTTGACAACACTTTTTTTACGGTAAATCACCGTATTTTTGGGCTGAATACAAATGACAACAGGAAGCACGTACAAATATACAGACGAAAATAGAAAATAAAAATAATCGTAAAATTAATCAAATGCTAGAACCATCCTGTAAGCTATGATATTTAGCCCGCTAAACCACGTCTTGTGGGACAGGTCCCCTCTGATAGACTGCAGGTCATTTTGTATGTGGCGACCAAAAAGGTAGCCGTGTAACGTGAAATTTCCATATCCTCTTGAGGGCCCGTCGATAATGTGATAATGTAAGGGACCCAATAGACCTACTCTGTTTTTTAACTTTCAGGCTCGATCAGTTTTATAATTGAAGCATTGGATTCCTGAAATGTACCGAAACTGCCTCTCTTCTTTGCGCTACACATGTGCTTTACCGAGCTAAATAACATCTTTTTAGATGATTTCAGCGTTTGGTCAATTTACTACAATTTTTTGTTTATTTTTCCATCTGTAGTAAAGTATTTTGATATATACTTTCGACGCCATTCGTATACAGCTGGGACAGGCCTTTAGAAATAATCAATTAGCCGAGACACAGGTTGGTTGATTGGTTGATGTTTTACGCCGTACTCAAGATTATATCACTTATATGGCGGCGTTGCCAGGTTTAGTGATGCAGGAAATCGGGCTAATTGCCCTGAAGAAACCTTCGACCTTCGGCGAGTACCCGGCAACTCTCCCACATACGGCGATTAATTGATTTTTTTAAAATGTGCAATCAATTCAAAGGTGGCCATATCATATGCCAAAATTCAATATCTGATCTATAGGCCTATTCCTTCCAGCCGTTTTATTGATTCTTGTAATTTTGACCTACCCGGTTTTGAGAGAAATGGGTCTTGACTTTTAAACCAGCCACTCGTTGACGCACCTTTTCCTCCCTTCCGAGATCTGTCCCATGGCCGTGGAAAACTTGAGCGGGTTTATTTTTCAAATCCAGCCTTGTAAGAGTTTCGACCAAAAAGAGGTGAGAACTTTAATTGTTCTTTTTGATGTAAGAAATATGCGCAATTTAAATTAAGAAATTTGTTGTTTATTCAAGATTATGTAGATAATCAGACGCACAGACTGAATTTTCAGCACTCCCAGCAAGAGTTGGAGGTGTCTCATGTTACGTTTATTGCCCCTAAAAATCATACGGTAGGTTTAATAAGAATATTAGCTTCGTTCAAAGACTGATTGATTACAGTTTTGTTAGCCATTCTGAGCCTGTGATTTCAGGATGTCGTCTTCAAACGTTTCTGAACTAAAAATCTGATGGGCCAATTTTTTAGTTTGGTAGAAATGTAACATCGCACTCGTTTCCTACAAAGTGGAAATCCCCGTTTAGAAATGTAAATGATGTAATACACAAGGGATTGTTCGTCTTATGGTGTGTTTCCACGGACTTGCGTTAACGCGTGCGTTGACGGATGCGATTTTCCCTAAAGAATGGGAACTACAGAAATACGCTATAGTGTTTCCATGGCCAGTCCGATAGTTTTTAACGCACGCGTTAACGGACGGAGAATTGTCCCATTTTGAACGCATCGGACGAGAGATTTCGCTGATCATGACGTCATTGAAGGGGTTTTCCGATCCTGTATGACCTTTTGCTGTCAGATCGAAATCAACAGAAAACACCGAGTGAGTTTGTTTACTCATTTTTACTGACTTGTGTTTGTGTTGTAAATGTATTTTGCATGAAAAAGCTATGTAGATGTCCACTTATTCACATTCTTTCCCCAAACCGAAAAAAAAATTGTCAAGGATATGACCTTGACTTTTAACCGTAACCTTATGACAAATCGCACTGTCGATCGCATGCGTTAACGCAAGTCCGTGGAAACACGTCATCCTATCCGTTAAACAATCGCATCCGTCAACGCACGCGTTAACGCAGGTCCGTGGAAACACACCATTAGTCTGAAAGCTGTGTTTCAAAGTTGTTGATTATCCATTGTCTCGGAGTCGTACTCATATTACTACGAAGGCCTACGGTTGACTTTCTTTGGCATGGATATAGGTATACGGCTAGAACAGTTTTACGTAAACTATTCCGACACCTAAACGAGATAATTCCTTAAAGTTTAATTTGGTAATATATTTCTTTTGGCACTGAGTGATACTGTTACGTAGGCCTACTACTACTAGTTACTACTACGAACTAGAAGTACAAATTTAGACCATTCTTTGGTGAAAATCGCATCCAATGAACTATATGCGTGGAATGGAGGTCACGTGGTGCTTGATTTGCGTCGAATGTCGCCATTACTAGGAGATAGTGCTTTCGATCCAGATCTGTTACGCACGCGCGCTTCAACTATCAATGGCGGCACATTTTACAAAGTCAGATCCAAACCAGCCAAAGAGACGTGTCCATTCCACGCATATAGTTCATTGATCGCATCCGTCAACTCACGCGTTAACGCATGTCCGTGGAAACACACCATTAGCGGTCAAAAATTACGTCACAAGAGTGATTTGTCATCGTGTTATGACGTTAATAAAATAGTCGTCGTGTCAGGGCTAGTGACGTCGTTCTCTTTTGCTTTTTCTGTAACGTATATAATTTGTGGAACCGGATCCTAATTCCGCACAGAATCTTTATTACACTCTGAAAATAACGTAAAAGGAAAACTTATCACAGAATAAGGATAATTTATTGAATTCAGAAAAAGGTTAAGTAAAATTACATGTGTTTCAAGCTAATGGAAGTTACATTTGGTTGCTATAAATTGAGTCTATTAAGATATGGAGTTAACTTTGGGATTTGGACGGCTGTTCTTCGCTTTTTCTAGCTTCTTTAGCCTCCAAGGCCTAAAATAGAGAACATAAAGATAAGGCGTGTATAAGCTCATAACGCTATGTGTACTAAAATAACCATGGAGACAAGTTCGTAATTGTGTTAAAGGGGGGTATATCATTTAGACCTATATACCCCATCATAAACGGTCAGAGGTCGAGCCATTTTACTTTGAAGAAGTTTGTATTCTTCTACTATAATCTTGGCCATAACGATGTTGGCCTTGTTATACTGAAATACAAATGGTATTATAGGTTTTTCACAACATCTTCCCGAGTCCAAGTTCAAACCCAAAGGATAAATAGTTTGTAATGTTTGAATCCAAAAACGTTCCCTTTCCAAACATTAGTGCTTGGAATCTGCAGCGGAATTGAGGAAACGGATTTTTTCATTGGGCATGATTTCAAGCAACGAATTATATAAATATGTACATGTGGAAAAAATTCTGAGTGGATTTTTCACTCGGTCGCTTTATGTGGAAGAGTTGTCATGTACTCGCCGAATGTCGGGACTTTCCTCCGGGTAATGAGCCCGGTTTCCTCCCCCACTAAACCTGGCAACACCGCCATATAAGTGAAATAGCCTTGAGTGCGGCGCAAAAACATCAATCAATCAATCAATCAAAGAATAAAAAAAAACTAAAATACCTGTCCATTTCGTTTACCATTCACTTCACCATTTGTGTTTTTCCGTAGATGTGGATATCGTGTGATATTCAGTAAATACTGCTGATTTGCCTGAATAAATAAATAAATACACACAGAGATAAATAACACCATACACAGGCATTGTTCAAATTTGCACTTATATGAATATACTAGAGATGTGTTTGAATAAGTTAAATATACTGCTACGAGTTTGATATTGATATAATAATGTCAACATTGAAACTAACCTTGTACTGTGAGCGAAGTTTCAGATGGTCAATATTGGGTTCCTTTGTTGTGATTCGTTTCAAGATGGCGATATTTTCGTGGGTTATTCTCAGCAGCTCTCTCTGTCTTTTGGTTCTGTTCAAACTGCAAAGTAGATCCAAACGTATATTATATGGCACTGGTACCCTTATTAACATGTACTTTTCATTAAAAATACTTAAATCATTGTAATAATAAATCAATCCAATACAAGAGAAAGTTACTCTGCGTTACGTATGTCATCTTAAACGAGAAGAAAAAAAAAACGCTTTCAAGTTTAGAAGAAGCGCTGAAATTAGTTCAAATAATCAATTTGTGATTCCATAAACCGACAGTTAAATGTAAACGTAAGATCAGAACGTGGGTAACAAATTGGTTGACTTTCTGAAGGCATGGGTCCTGTTTCACAAAGCGGCGTAAATGCATTTTTTGCGTAACTTTCATACTAACGTATCTCTACAGTATGGGTTGCTATGGCAGTTACGTGAAAACTTACGCTGCGCCGCTTTGTGAAACAGGGCCCAGTTCTCATTGTGCGATTTGTCGTACCGACTTGTAGGATGCCATTAAAATGGATGCTTTTAATTGGTCAATAAGATTTGTCAACTAATCAAATGCATCTATTTTAATCGTATCCTACAAGTCCTTACTGTACTGATGTAAGAACGGGCCTTTAAAGGGGCATGAGCTGCCAAAATGTTGATATTTTGACGTAAACACAGAATGTTGAAATTATCGGCTATTTTTCTCAAGACGTATAATTCAGAAGCTTTTTAGTACTTCTAGTCTCAAAAATGTACGATAAAGTATTGTTTTGAACTAACTTTGACTTAGAATGAATGAATGGTCGTCCCGGTTATTTAAATTTTGCTACTTTTCGAACACGTTTTCGGTTCGTACAGGGCATATACTGTATGGATTTTCCTCATTCCAACGCCAATCATTTAGTTTTTCGATGGCTTTCAAAGCCTCTTACTGTCGTGACGATTAGAAATTATGAAAAAAGTGTGAATTTCGGCAGCTCATGCCACTTTAAGTATCCAGGTTGATTTCACTCTCTTCAAAACCACATTAACTCATTCTATGTCAGACAGTCACATTTTTTCCTCAAAGTCATATTTTCTTGAAAGTTTCTTGTGTTATTTATTGCACATTTCAAGAAACTGAGCACCTTTATTGAGAAACAAAGGATTTAAAGTGGGTGGAATAATCTGGCTATAAACTGCCGACCGAAAGTTTACCAATTTGTTTTACGCGTGGTAGTATTCTAAAGTATTTTCAAATATTTGCCCCTTATAAAACTATTTATGGTACCTCAGTGTAAATCCGTCATATTTTATGTCGCTAAATTACGTCAACTGGTAAATCGTTAATAACGGATAGCACATTTACACTCACCTTTTTTGTACGTAATCGTTTTGGTTATCCACCCCACCATACGTCTGCATGATGTTGGCCATTTTCTCTAATAATATTCTGTTATCGCGCTCAATGATAGCTAGCCGCTCTTCCTCCATCTAAACATGTAGAAAAATATAACAATGCTATGATGTGATAAAAGACTGATCCAAAAGTGCATTCAAATTTTATTTGGTCTGAGTGTGATCCGAATCCGCGCCGCATGGTCACAGAAATATTGCCGTACTCAAAGACCTCTATGCCGAAAGATTCTATACATGACGTGTCGTTGTGTTCGCTGGTATATAAGTACCATATCTAGCATATGGTGAATATAAAGGGAAGTAAATACTCTAACAGGCTTCAATTCAAACTTAAATATAGGCAAGTTCAAAGCGGTTTTCGCAGCTAACCAAAGCATCCAAAAACGTATCTCTTTAAGTGAATGCTCATTATAGGTACATGTCCAGAGCGATTGAAAGAAGGGAGGGGGGAGGGGGGGGGGGGTGGTCCTAAGGCGTCCAGGTGCCTGGCATCCATTTCTTTTTATACGGAAGAGGTTCCCAGATGCCCATTGGACCGCAAGAAATTGAGTTTTATTTTAAAATACAGTTTTCTTCTTTGGTATGCCTATATGAGAATTTACCTGGTTTACCTGTGCACAATAGGCACTCTTTATCTGTGAACATAGTGCATTCTCGGCCGTTTGTTTAGGACTGTTAGTCTGCTAACTTTTTATATGTATGTGTTTGCGTTTTTTTTCATCAGAAATCTGCTACTTCTTATTTTCCTACTTATCTGATGGGCAAAGAGCAATCCCGGAAAACTTAGATTAAGTACAGATGCATGGAAGAATACGGGAGTAAAATCAGCTAGGACATTGATTGATCTTCAACTTTATTATCTATAGAAGTATACCTATATTTAAAATCATAATGAGTTGCACGTCTAATTTTAGCAGAAATACGGCTGATACACATGTAAAGGTGTGTGTTTTAACAAGAGGACGTTACCTGCAATTTTGTCAGTTTAGCATGAAGATGCATGTAGGTCCTGGGTGGCTTCGTGTCTAAAACAGCAACCGCTGAAAACAAAGGATATTAGTTAATCCAAGTATTGGGATAAACTTGTGTCTGATGACCGAAATAAACATATCTTAACTAATCAACAGGATAGTAGTACAATTAGCATTATTACCGTTCATCTTCGGTTTAATAGTTCTGTCTAAAGAACGGGCATTTTAATTTCGGGCATTGACCTCGCAATTGTACTAAAGAGTGTATAGTTCAACCACTGATCTAAAAAGAAGCGGCTCTGATATGATGGAATCGAACCAGGAAAACGGCGACATTGATAAGCGTCTATGGGGACATCAGTGGAACCTTATCTCTTTACTAACGTAAATGTTGTCGGTGATAAGAGTCGTTCCGTGTTTTGAGGACCGGACCTTGGTGGGTATCGTTCATATTAGATTGTATCTTTTTCTGGAGTTGTCTATGCTGTTATACATGTAACTTCAGAAGAACGTTTACAACATATACCATAATAAGCACGCTGAACACCTGTTTAACTGTTTGTGGAATGCACCACTGACTGTCAGTAAGTTAAAAGTCACTTGTGGAAATTAATACAAATAAACATTAAGCTAACCTATGCACGATGTAAGCTAGAGAGGATGTTGAAAACATTTTTTGTATATCCAGTAAACATTCCATTGTAAAACAGCTTCAACTTAACCCCCCCCCCCCCACTGCCTCTCGGCCCCCAAATATCGGTACCCAGAAAAGAAAAAAATATTCGGTATCACGTCCCAAATTTTTAGTTGACCCTGGATGGTGTATTATTCACTGCAATTAACAACCCATATACTTACATTTTCTAACTTTCTCACGGTGAGCTTCATAACGCTGCTGGTCCCATCGTTTTCTCAGAAATATGTTATTTGCCGGAGTGCTGGGCTGGTATGATCTATGCATCCTGAAACCCAATTGCGACTAGAAGAAAGTCAACCTCTCCTTGTGATGATAAACACACGTTTCTTTGTTGATTAAAGTCACTCATGGCAACGTGACGTCACAATAGACCTGACGTACAAACGTATTTTGGGACCCATCACCTTTACGCCATGACGTCATAGAAAAACAAACCGTGTCAGTCAATGAACTATATATAGTTCATTGGTGTCAGTACTGTTGTCCAACAACAACGTCTTGACGTCATGACAAAAGAATTATACCGGGTAAGCGCTATCGCGATTTGGACGTCTTTCTTATTCAGTACTTTTTTCACCTGGGGTGGGTTGTTCAAAGCGCCGTTATCTTAACGGCAGGTTAAATGAGGTGGCGTAACAAAGAAATTCCTTTGTTACGCGACGTCATTTAACCTGCCGTTAAAGGAGATATGAACAAGATTTAAAGCTGGTTTGTGCTTGTTTATTGACTAAATATATATTTGAAAATTATCAGTTGAAACGAAACAACCTTCGCGTTAGTTCCCTGGTAGTCAAAAAACGAACGGGGAGGAAATATGCATATTTTCCGTATTTTTCGTAACTGCTCGGAAAAATTACGTCATACACGACCTTCGATGTGTACAAACTGCCACGAAGACGTACTGAGACAGCAGAAATCGTTTATTACGTCATCGCTGTGAGGGTACGTACACAACGGAGGTCGTGTTTGACGTCATAAGTCTCTGAGATAATTAACTTCCGTAAGCATTGTAGATCGGTAAACGTAGCTTGAATTTTGTATGTGCTGCGACCGAAATTTAATTTTCTTTTTGGTCAGACTTTTAAAGTACATGTTCTACAACACACCTAACGCAAATTAGAGAATATTTCTAAAAGCTGTTCATAAACCCTTTAAGCTAATTTTCTTTTGAACAACCGGCCCCTGGTCAGAGTCACTTAAATCTGTACTATACTTACACCATTTTTATCGTGTGCTAGGCCCTACGCAGAAAAAAACAAACAAACGGCGTGTCACTTTGTCTGGTCTTCCACCTTAGCGCCACTATTGTGACGTCACTAAATTACGTCTTTGGAAAATTGTAAATATATAGAGGATATTGAACAGCTGAGTTTGAATAGCACTTCGCGTCTCGTGAGTTATTCTCCGACTTTCACTCGAAAAAATATAAATGCTTTTCAAACACAGCTGTTCAATATTCTGTTTATTATTTATACTATCATGTTTTATTCTGGGGATTGTTTATTAAGTATAAATTTATCAATTATAAAAAAGAAAATATCAACAAACTTATGATGGATTAGGTGTTCAGCAAACGTAGGAATATATATCGCTGACCAATGAAACAACAGTATGTCTGTTCTTCTCACGTGACTGTCAACTGTCAGATTTGTGGTCATTTGAATTGCCATTTTCTCCCTGAAGTTTTTCGCGATATTTCGTGTAAAAAGAAATTAAATCGATCAACATGGATTTTAACTCTGCAGCGCACCAGTCACAGGGATAAAAAATGATCTATGAAACTACTTAACATCGTTTTACCGCGTCATTGAACGGCAATTACAGTTTCTCGTTACGATTCTCCGAAGCCATGATGATGCAGGCCACACAACGCTGCCAACTGACGATCCGTAATGAAGTTTTGTTTTATCGCTTTGATTTAAAGTGGTAAGCCAATCCTCTATTGAATCAATTTAGTGTTTTCAGTTGTAAATTATTTATCTTAATGCTAAATTGACTGAAAAGGCTTCATTTAGCCTATCCAAATCATATGTACTGTTGTTGTTGTACAGCAGACGTCAGTACACAAGAAAGAAGTAGGTCCGACGACGTCATCGGCTTCGACGCGTGCATTAAATAACAAAAATTGTTATTGCACTGCAGTGAATTATTACATTTCTGAGTGAAGGAAATCCCTAGTTTTCACTTATGTATAAATAATAAATAGAGGATATTGAATAGTTGTGTTTGAATAGCAGTTATATTTTTTCGAGTGAAAGCCGGAGAATAACCCCTCCGCCTTTCAAGAGAAAAAATATAAATGCTGTTCAAACAAAACTGTACAATATTCTGTTTATTATTTATACTATCATGTTTTAGGCTGGAGATAAATTTATCAATTATAAAAAAGAAAGTATCAACAAATTTATGACGGATTAGGTTTTCAGCAAACGTAGGAATATATATCGTTGACCAATGAAACAACAGCATGTCTGTTCTTCTCACGTGACTTTTAACTGTCAGATTTGTGGTCATTTGAATTGCCATTTTCTCCATGAAGTTTTGTCGCGATATTTCATGTAAAAAGAAATTAAATCGAACTCCATGGCTTTTAACTCTGCAGAGCACCAGTCACCAGGACAAAAAATGATATTTGAAATTACTTTACACTGTTTAAACGCGCCAATGAATGGCAAGTACAGTTACTCGTTACACGCAGCGGTCCGATTCTCCGAAGCCATGCTGCAGGTCACACAACGCTGCCAACAGACGATCGATTATGAAGTTTTGTTTTATCGCTTTGACTTAGAGTGGTAAGCCGATCCTCTATTGAACCAATTTGGTGTTTTCAGCTGTAATTTATTTATCTTAATGCTAAATATGACTGAAAAGGCTTCATTTAGCCTATCGAAATCCTATGTACTGTTGTTGTTGTACAGCAGACGTCGGTACACAAGAAAGAAGTAGGTCCGACGACGTCATCGGCTTCGTCGCGTGCATTAAATAACAAAAAGTGTTATTTCACTGCAGTGAATTATAACATTTCTGAGTGAAGGAAATCCCTAGTTTTCACTTATGTATAAATAATAAAGACTAGTTTTCCAACATATTGCAGTCGCCCTTCAATGTTTTTATTGGTGCATGCTCTATCGTATTTATACGGGCGGCGTCAACGATTAAACTTTTAATGGAGCTCAGATATCAGATTTTTCTTCTTTAATGAAGCCCTAAAAAACTCAGCGATCTTTAGTTTAGAGAAATTTTAATTTTGTGGTTAACAGAACTATTAAAGATCAAAATTTGTATCTCGTCTCAAGCGTTGCCAATAGGTGATTTGCCAATTACTTGAAAATGACGTTCTTTAGCGACGTCACAATCACGGCCCTAAATGGTCAACGGGCAAAGCATCCCTCTGTTTTTAACTCAAGATTTTTAACATTTTACAACATATTTTAGGAAAGAAACCCGATATTGTGACAGTTTATGTCTGAAATAGTCAAGTAATGTGAAAAAATCTTGAATGAAACGGAGGCTTGAATGAATATAGCTAAAGTCGAATTGGAAGCTGGGCTTGTCCGGTCTAAGATTGGCGCCACGACGTCATGTCACTGTTACGCGACCAATTGGCAAATGATATATTCGATTGACGTTTTTTGCTCTCCAACGTCAGAACGTTGCGTCACATTCAAACGAAAAAGCCTACCCACATGCGCAATGACAGCGCCGGTGACAAGGAATTTGGGGAATTGCTGAAAACTCAACTCTGCTGGATTGTGCGAACGGTGAACCGATTACGCCCCAGTCGAATACATTCAGATACAATCTGACTTAAGCATCTCGACTTTTGTCAGATTGATTCAGATAAAGCCAGTTATCCGCCCCTAAATTCTGCAGTATTTTTAATTTTTGTTATAAGAAAAGATTTTAATCAGACAAAACAACAGGGTTACAGCCGATCTCCCTAAGCACTAATGTAAATCGGACAGCCGATCGGTGGAAGTTTTACCCCTAAACACGGGTCTCGCGTGATCTCGTGGGACTTCCCCCAAACTCGAAAGGGCCTTGTTGGAAGTAAACAAACAGACACGCCGCAACAGTTGGTCTTTGCGAGTATAAAAAGATCTAATGTTATTTTAAAAACAAAAAATATTTTTACACTGCAACGGGACACGGATTTATTTGGGACACCTTATTCACGGGACCCGTACTGTTTTCTTGATTTTTTTGGGGGGTGCAGACTTTTTTTGAGGTTATAAATGTAAATACACCGGTCATTGTAAATTTTGCATGTTCCTGACACAGTTGAGACTTTCTCATGAATTCTGATTTCCAAGTTAATGCGGGCATTTGTAGTACCTTGCAAAAACTTTTCAACATGTATTCAGTTATTTCGCTTAAAGCCACACTTGCCGCGAAAATCCAGAATATTGTTTACATAAAAAAAACAGTGGGCGGTTTCTGTATTTTTCCCAGACAGACATAGTTAGGAACTTTCTATTTTTACCAAAAATATAAAGTATTGGCATCATTTAGTATTTTCAATTTGAAATTGAAAAGTAGATTTATCAAGTACTTGAAATGTAAACAAACCCCGAACCTGAACATGCACACAAGCGCCCTTAAAGTGGCATCAGCTGCCAAAAATGTTAATATTTTGACGTTAAAACAGGAAATGTGGAAATTATTGACTATTTTTCTCAACACGTATAATTCAGAAACTTTTCAGTGCTTCTAGTCTCGAGAATGAACGATAAAGTATTGTTTTGAACCTAATTTGGGTTAGAATGAATGAATGGTCGTCTCGATTATTTAAATTTTGTTTACTTTTCGAACACGTTTGATATAAGTGCGTGTGGATCAACGTGGGGAAACAACAAATTGTATAGATTCCGCAGATGTGTGTTGGTCCGATGTCTTAATAATGTCGGATACAGGGAACTGTGGGCACATTCGTGGGCATGCTCAACTTATAACATTGACACAATATCAGTATTTGGTTATATCAGGCTGTACCACAGAGCTTCGTGTAATCAAGGTACATAATTTCATAATTCAAATGTCAGGCACGAAATATTTGGACAACGTTCTTTTTAACGACGATTCTTTTTCTCCTGACGATGACTTAATTAAAGTCGAAATATTGATATTACACCATGAATATTTACGTTTCCTTACTACTTTATTATATGTTCTTTTTAATGTATTGCGAAATCCAAACTTGTTAACGAAAACTTAAGAGATTCCATGCGTTCATTTTTGTAAGTATCTGATTCCGTCCGCTAATTTTGGTTTTGGTATTTTTTAAAAATCAATTGTGTTATTTTGTGTTTTAACTGAGTAGCGACCATATATATGACCAATTATTATAAAAGAATGGAACGAAAAATGTTTTAATCTTGAACAATTCGAATTGCAGACTAAGGGAGGTAAAATAGCTCAACAAATTAATCAGTTATTCCCCTTGCATTACAGTTTGTGGGCATATGGGAGCAGGTCACTGTTTCATTTTCCTTCATTTCCCATTTGCGGTTATGTTAATGTCTGCTCTCACAGCACCTTCCATAACTTTCGTTGAACCAAATCCTTCGGTGGGGGCCTTAAACAGTCCTTTGGGAGTATTTTAAGCACAATTTTTTCATAGGTTGAAGGTAGAAACTTCGACCAGAAAATGCCGGTAGGGGTCACTTTGCACATACTTCGCCGGATGTAAACAAACCAAAGCACACCTAGGCCTAACTACCAGATCTCCATCCACCTGAAATGGTCCCATTTCACTTCTAAAATTATTTCTAGACAGTCCTTTCATGAAAACAACAAAAATGCCCATAAAAAATGCAGGGGGCCAGGAAAAAGTAATAAAAAAAAACACACAAAAATATCTGGAACTTCTTTCGTCCCTAGCTGGAAGTCAGAAACTGTGACCTGTATCCATATATCTGAGACTTATTTGGTCTGAGCTAGATCTTAAATCAAAATTTTTTTTTTATTCTTTTAGTACTCTTCGGTGCACCCAAAAAGGATTGCAAATTTGTGTTATGGCATGACAGAAAGGGTCAATGAAACCTCACATATAGTAAAAATGGATCAATGAAAAGATGACACCAGCCACAAACTATTGGTGACACAAGCCACAACAGCGGATCTGGTGGCTCTGCAACAATTTGTTGCTGTTGATTTTAAGACGTAAACAGACGCTCTATCAAATAGGCCTCGTGTTTTGTTTGACAATTGTTATGTTAGAACTCACGACGCGGCGACTAAAACAAAACCCAAATATCTTAATAACTTATTCAACCTTGTTAAACGTTTACTTTCAAGTATGATTTTATTTCATAAATAATGTAAGAACTTTATAGAGAAAATGTTTCAAAACGGCTTGCACGTTTCTTGTGAGATTTCGTGATACCCAGTGACGCCAATAAGAGCATTTTTGCTGACATTTCATTTGACGTATTTTGTTCTGGTGTAAGCGTCATATGAAATGCCGAAATCCACACTTAATTGTCAATCTTTGGTGAACGCAGTACAATTATGTGATTAATTCTTGAACTGCAGCCTGTAAGTCTAAGTTTACAACTAATTGATAACGTACAGTCTGTACATTGCAATCAGGACTTATATGTATATAGACAAGACCCAGAAATAAAATAAAAATCAACGGAAAAAAATAACATTTTTGAAGCTCGTGCTCATTTGAGTGAGTGAGTGAGGGATTTGGGCTTTACGTCCTGCTTAACTGTATTTCAGTCCTATGAAGACGCTGTCTTCCAATTGCTGAGCGCCAATTGAAGCAGCAGCAGATCCCACTTTTACAGTCTTTGGTCGGACTCGACCCAGGCTTGAACCTGGATCTCCCAGCCCTGAAGCGGACACTCTGAGCAAACGGGGCTGGTCATGCTCATTTGAAGATTTGAAATGAAATATGCTTGTGAATATTTTCTCTCTGTATAAAGTGGAGTGGATATACCGTAATTGAATTGGAGGCTTGGTTGATTTAATTTTCCATAACCCAGTATTGACAAACTCTTCCATTAATATGAAGAGTATATGCAGAACGGCAATCACATATAATAAGTCGACTGTTGAAATACTTGCATAATCACGTCTCTGTATACACTGCATTAAATGAATGTAAAACGGCATTTTGGTTTCAATACCGTATAGTAGATACCGGTGGTCACTCATTTGAGTAAATTTAACACACGTACCATTGAGCCACAATTAGTGGTAGGATATATTACGTAGTTAGTTAAAACCTCTTTCTTTAGCAATGAAATTTAGGTGAACGGTCACTGATTGTTTAAACGGACAAGGTTGTAGGATTTAGATTGTGTGTAAAACAAATTGACATATATTCAACTTAAGACGCTAAAATGGAGAAGGAAGAAAACCAGGAAATGTTGGAGAAGAAAATTTCTTCTTCCGATAAAGATATTGAAGTCTCTGAAACGAAGAAACATCGTCTGATTTTTGGTGTGAGAGACACGCCTCCCTGGGCAGTGGCAATTCCTTTTGCTCTTCAGGTAGGCCAAGCTGTATACAGTTCCCACAATATTCAAACGTCTTTATGGAAATTTAAAAAGCTTTTAAGAGCAGTTGAATGAGCTTCTAATTTCATTCAATCCTGATCGTAAAATAATTTCATAGCTAAGCTTCGCATTCTAACCCAAAACTATTGTTAAAAAAGAAACATTTGTTTTCCCTTGGCGCCATCCGCTGCAAATCGTTCGTACAGGGTGTATTTAATTATGTACTTATATGTTCGTATCCTTTGCATTCACATACATAACGCTATGCAACAAAAGTTATCACAAACTCTTAAAAGCATTTAAAATTATGTTCTCTTTCCAAGTTGATTCTGTTGTAAGACATAAATGTTAATTGCCTTGGTAAAGAAAAGCCGATCAGGCCATATTCACAAATCAAAAGCCGATCAGGCTATACACAATTTAAAAGTTTCTTGGAAGGAATTGATTTCTATGACTTTTAGGCAGCACTGTTTGATTCATGTAGGTCTAAATAGGCCAAACGACACAATTAAAGTAATGAATAATGACAAATAAGTAAGGTATCATCACAAAATAGTATGAAATCCACGTTTAAATACAGTTTCATTTGTTATAAAAGATTTAGGGGATGTATGAGTACATTTTGGGGTTTTGTTGTTTATTTAAAGTACGTGGCATGAGCTGCCAAAATTCATACTTTTTTTCATAATTTCTGATCGTCACGACAGCAAGAGGCTTTGAAGGTGATTGGCGTTGGAATGAAGAAAATCCATACAGTATGTGGCCTGTACGAGCCGAAAACGTGTTCGAAAAGTAATCAAATTTAAATAACCGGGGCGACCATTCATTCATTGTAAGCCAAAGTTAGTTCAAAACAATACTTTGTCGTACATTTTCGAGACTAGATGCACTAACAAGCTTCTGAATTATACGTCTTGAGAAAAATAGCCAATAATTTCAACATTCTGTTTTAACGTCAAAATATCAACATTTTAGCAGTTCATGCCACTTTAAAGAAAACTAGCTCTAACGTACATCCCAGAGATTGCTTTCTTTTTTCATATTTCTTAATAAAAAGAAGTACAATCGTACGAAATCCCCCTATATTTGGCATCTCAGACCACGAAATTCCCCCTATATTTGGCATCTCAGACCACAAAATTCCCCCTATATTTGGCATCTCAGACCACGAAATTCACCCTATATTTGGCATCTCAGACTACTTTAAACGAGTTTCTCTTTTCTTTTAGTTATGTTCAACCGCTGTTACGTATGTCATTGCAAATGCAGTGTTGATCGGAAAGGCTACTTGTGCCTCAGACTTAGACACCTCCAAACTAATCAGTACTGGTATGTTTCTAGGAGGATTTACTACGATTCTACAAACGACTATAGGAATAAGGTAATGTAGTATTCGCTTCTTCAATGGTCGGTTCAAATATAACTGCTCCGTGGTCGGCTTTCGAACAGCAGAGTTATTTATTTATACGTTGCAGTACGATGTCTGTTGCACTTTTCAGGATAGGATTTTCTGTTTTTGTAGGTACTAATATAGGTTCAGCTAACTGGGAACACGATTTTGTTAATTTGGCCTACAGTTTCAAAGAAAGTGTAACCCACAATTTATTTTATGATTTCAGATTACCGATCTATCAGGGTTCTAGTATATTGTACACCATGCCTATAGTGGCTCGAGCTACTTTACCAGATTGGGCTTGTATCGAAAATCAGAATGGTAAGTATGAAAGTCTTGCGTCTTCAAGAACGAGTGCCTTTTATCTAAATAAGCACTCGTTGTTTAAAACGCAAGCAATGACAAATGTTTTACTTCATGTTAGAATAATTCCTTGCTAAGTTTAGAAATAGCATTCAATAGCTGTCTAAAAACATTGAAATCTATCAACTGGTCTTCGAACCTGATCAATAGCACACAGAAACATGTGTATTTCATATTATCAACAAAATGTGGTGTATTGACATTGTATTTACCGACGTAAAGTATTCCGTTTCTATTAGCAGGTAATGTATCCGTACCGTCCAACTTTACTGACAGCTCAGGTGTATTGCAGCAATATGTTGGCTGGGATTATAGAATACAGGCGGTAAGTTGCTGGAATGGAACAAGGTTGTTGAATAAATCATTTAAATTTGAATCCTTTTCATACATGTAACTCCTTTCAAACGAATAGACACTATCAATTGAACATACCCTGAGTTTATTTTATCATACCAGCGTATATATCATTAAGCCTATCAGTCAAATTGTGTTTGTACTCGGATATTTAAAGGCACACTTGCCGCGAAAATCAGGAATATTGTTTACATTAAAAAAGAAAGACCGTTTTCTGTATTTTTCCCAGACAATATAAGTTAGGAACTTTCTATTTTTACCAAAATTTACAAGTTTGGACGTGTATTTTTAATTTGAATTTGAAGATTTGAATTGTTAGGTGCCCGGAACGTAAACAAACCAAACTGCTCGCTGGGGCGCATTTATGTTTCAGTCGAGTGAGTGAACTAACGGCACAGTGTAATTTTACGTAGGCCTATTTATCTGAGAAATACAGACTGACGATCGGTTAACAGCGACTGGAAAAGCCTGCTGATAATTGTTTGAGTGTAAACCAGAGATAAAAAGGCCTGAAATGAGGGTAATCCAACACGAAAGTTCACCGACACTGATCGTTGTTGTTGTAATCAGGCTTCGATTCTTCGTTTGTTTTTCACCCCATTTCTACATTCTAAAGCTAACTAGACATGTTTTATGTGTCCTATGTTTAAGTTTAGTGGTATTAGTCGTAGTAAGCTCATGCAAATTGGTTATCTTAGCAAATTTAAACAGGCTACGGCGGCAAGTGGGCCTTTAAGGATGTCACAACAGCCTGTATCCGTCGAATAATGCTATTTGATCACCATTCGGTAAACAAAAAACACTAGTAGTTTGGATAAAGTTGAAGCAATTCTTTTACCTCATATTGGATCCTTTTTGCCAAAGAGTCCGGTTTACTCCCCCGTCAGACCTGGCAACCTCACCATATATATATATAACCTTGGCTGCGGCGTCAAATGTTAAAGAATCGATCAATCTGTCAGTCAATCATACAGAGAAGTTCCAATGACGCGATATACTGACCAAACGAATATTGGACGTGGTATTATATTTGTCTGAATGGATTTTATCTTTAACATGATAAAGTTTATAATTACCATTTCAATTGCTAATTACAGATATCTGGTTCGCTTATGGTTGTGTCTGTCATTCACGCCATTCTTGGATTCACGGGAGTGGTTGGCTTTTTTATTCGCTTCATCGGTCCACAAACAATCGTGCCGGCTCTCACCATTCTTGGACTTGAGGTCATGATTATCTTGAGAGATTTGGCTGAAATTCACTGGGGAATAACGGCGGTGTAAGTAAGCAAAGCAGAATTATTTAACCGTATTAACAGGTATCCTTCGAAGGTCAGAGTTTCCTTTTGCTCTAAACCTGACAACACCGCCATATTGGTAAAATAATCTAGAGTGCGGCCTAAAGGTAATGAGGAACAAAACGCAGTATAATACAATCCATACTCACTAATCCCCCATATGAATCGTTGTCTTTCGTTATTAGTTACATATATAAGTATCAATGTAATTCAAACACCTTTAACGCAATTCGCCTAATACTCCGCCATACAACTAAGCAAGTTCAATTGCAGTTCCCATTAAGCCTCACCTGAATCCCATAATTGTGGTATCTGGACGGAACATTGAAGCATCTGCGTATTGTTGTATAGGACAAGTCTCTGCTGAACACATAGTTTTGATAGTAAACAGCATGGGCTTGCAGGATGTAGTGGGTATCTGTTGAACTTTTTCATCTGCAATAATCTGGAACACCACAGAGCTTGGATTTTAATTAATTCATAGAGCGTCCCATATCAGAACGCTGGAACCTTCGCATGTGCCCTTTTTCAGAATAAAAAAAATTTGTAGAAGCGTCCCTTTCAGTACAACAACCTCATTTGCCCTCAACCATACAACGTTCGGTTGTCCTTTTGTTTCTCAGTTGTTTTGTTATCGTGGTGATATGCTCCTGTTACCTAGCGAATGTTGGATTACCTTTGCCTATGTGGGATTCTAAGAACGGTTGGAAGATTGTCAGGCCTCGTATTTTCAGACCGTTTGGGGTAAGACAATCTACAAATATATACATCAAGCGTTAAATAAAATTCTGTATATTGTAAAATCAAAAAACGTTATTTTTCTGGAGCTCTCCTCTCTTTTCACAAAACAAGATGGTTCCTATATAATTACGACCACCATCAACCTTCGGGGTTAACCTCATCCTACAAGTTGGGCAAGCGCACTCG
Source organism: Lepidochitona cinerea (assembly GCA_963971465.1). Lineage (NCBI taxonomy): Eukaryota > Metazoa > Mollusca > Polyplacophora > Chitonida > Tonicellidae > Lepidochitona > Lepidochitona cinerea. The sequence continues at coordinate 28,198,048 of OZ020553.1, forward strand.
GGAAAAAGATCGGTAGTAAAACATTTTTGAGTATGTTCTTCTGCATTCCGTTTGAAAAGTGTCAGTTTAACGGGCCTCTAACGACAAGAACATGGTTGGAGAACTTATGGCAAGCCCGTTTAAAAAGAGTAATAAACTTACTAGTTTGTTTATAGAAGTTCCGTTGATCTATCGAAGGTGTCATTTAATTCTTTCGTCTTTTTATCAGATGATCATCTCTATCATTGTGGGCTGGCTATTGTGTTTTATTTTAACCCAAGCGGGGGTATTCTCTAATGACCCGGATGATCTGGAATACAAAGCACGGACTGACAATAAAGGTGATGTCATAGATTTGGCGTCTTGGTTTTATTTTCCATATCCAGGTAAGTAATCTCACTGATATCTTATATATCTAGTGAAAATATCCCAAAATTTGCATTTATCTATAGCTTTTGCGGCTGTAATGGAAAACCTCAGTCGCTAAGGGTTCAAGCAACTCATTTTGCTTACAACAATGCACAGAACCAACACGCTTAGGCCTCCATTTTATGGACCTATGGTTTTGCGGTATTATCTGGATTGCATATTCTCGTTTGGTATTGGAACATGCAAATGTGTGGCTATGCATCTTTCTCTTCAGTTCCAATGCATGATGTATCTACCTTTATTAGCTACCAATTGAATTTTGTTAAAATAAAATGTGCCTTTATGATAAATGTCATATCAAGAAGATTTTTCCTGTACCCGTGTGATTAAGTGTTCATAAATATATATTTATATGTTGTACTCTATTAAAAACAAAAACTTTTTATTGAATTTATGTTTAATATTCCCGAGCTGAACATAAAATCTAAATATGATACAATGTAAAATAATATAACAGAAACATGACTTTCTCTATATTCTTTGCAGGTCAGTTTGGTGCGCCCCGATTTAATATTGGGATTTTCTTTGGATTTATTGTGGCGATGATCACTTCAATATTGGATTCAGTTGCTGACTACATTGTAACCAGCAAAGTTTGTGAAATCAGTTCTCCCCCACCATCAGCTGTCAATCGAGGACTGTTTATCGAGGGTATGTGCAGTATACTATCCGGGGGATTCGGAGCTGGACTTGCCACAACAACATACAGTGGAATTATTGGTCAGATGTCATTAACAGGCGTAAGACTAAAAAATACCAGCTCAATAATCAGTAGAAATGTATGATAGGCTTTCTTAGGCCTGGTACTTAGTTGATCCTCAATTTGAACAGTAAACTCATAATAAGGTGAAGAATTACTTATGGATAACAACTTCTTTGTTTATTGGGTGACGACGTTTCGATGTAGTTCTTACATCGTTATCAAAGCCAATTGACTATTGTTGACCTTTCAAGTTCTAAATGCCATTGAAAGAAGTAAAATCATAGTCTAAATCAACCCTAGCTGAATCCAATCTTATACAACGTTGTGTTTGTTGCTTCTATGTCAAAACCCCTTTAGTCATTTATCTTTTCCACATTTGGCATTATTTTAATTCTATATCGTCAATAAACTGAAGTGATTACATTTATTCTGTGTTGAAGATTGCCAGTCGGAGAGTATTCCACATTTTGGGCATTTTGCTCATGTTACTGGGGATATTTGGAAAGTTTGCTGCAGTTTTTGTAATTATGCCCAAACCTGTAGTCGCGGGATTTGCATCAGTGGGAATAGCCAGTCTAATTGGAATGGCGTTATCTGGGCTAGAAGAAGTTGATATGAATAAACCACGAAATGTTATATGTATCGGATTGTCATTGATGTTGGGAACAATAATTCCTAGATGGGTTCGAGCAAACCCCAGAGATTTAGAGACAGGTAAAGTCAGAAAAAAAACCTATTAGTTTCACTGCATATAATATAAAACAATTGACGATGACAAAGGAAAAGCCGAAATATTGAGTCACTACGTCCATTTCCAGATTAACGCTCTATTGTATCAAATAAATTCTGACGTTGATGAAATAAAACCTTACCCTTAAAAAGATAGAAGCTTTACCCTTAGAAATAGAAATTACATTTTTATTTCTGTGTAGAGATAGAAATGTCAATGTGTCTCAATTGATAGTGCACTGAAAGGTATAGATAACGCCCACAGATGTGAAGATTGTCATACGCATAAATAATAAATTAACAAATTATATAAATTCCGCCAACGCATAGAGTAAGAGTCTGTTATACAAGCAGAGTTTGACAACCACTTGTCATATTGTAAAACAATAGAATCTGGTTGTATCGTTAATGTCTGTTCACTATAAACATCAATATTAATATTCCATAGATTTTTATTGGAGAAAAACCCTTATGAGAATACATTACATGTTATGTATACCCTCCTTGGGATATTATATATTTCCAGGAATTTTCGAACTAGATCAGTTACTGAACGCCCTATTGAGCAATGGTATGTTTGTTGGAGGATTTGCGGGCTTTTTCCTTGATATGACCTTACCAGGTAAATTGACCTTGTTCATCGAACATTTAGCATATGGGAGAAAGAAATTAAGAGCGTCGTCAGGTACTAATAAAACATACAGAGATGTCGATTGTCCCTCACTTAGCTCTACTGAAAAACATTTGGATGCTAATGAAAAGATCTTGAAGGTTTTATACGAAGCGCCATTCAATGAAACGTTCACAGAGAAAGTATGGTGGACATGAATGAAACTCACCAATAATTCACGGCCCAAGAATAGAAAAATAAAGAACTATGTTACTGTCTATACAGGCTTAGATCAAAACAAGATTTATATATCAACACAGTGCAGTGTACGCGACCTAACCATATATTAGTTTGGCTGATTCAATTATCAACAATTATTTATGTTTTAGGCAAGGATAAAAAAATGACGTCCGAGCTGGAGAAATCATTACTTGAGGAAAGTGGAAATGATGATCCGGATAGCTCTATTTACAATCTATCTTATATATCGTCATTTATGAAAAACAAGCGGTGGAGTAGGTTTTTCCCCATTTGTCCATCATCCAATAAGAATGTAGACAAAAATTCGACTGTTTAAAGAAAGGTTTTTATTCTCAGTCTTTTCTTATATCTTTGTATAAAATAAAATATAATTTTAATTTTGCTTTTTGGAAACAGTGCATTTCAATTATTCCTAACCTATCACAAAATGCCATTGTATTGTTTTATCATTTCTGTTATCTGCTCTGTGAAATGCAGTGAGCGTTAACTACATAGAAATAGACATTTTCCTATTCATAATAAAATACTTCAAAAGAACAAAAAGACGTTTGTAAAGTTTTCCAATCATTAAGCATAAAACGCACGCAATATTTACATAGTAGCTCTCGTAACCAAGTATAGATTACTCAAAAGCATTTTATTATAATTGAACTCACTTATCACCAAGTATCTCTCGGTTTAACAGATCAATCTGTCTTGATCTTGCTGTGAAGATGGTTGCAGTAAGTAAGTCGTTCTCTCATGGAGCTTTCTTTCAACACAGTTTGGCGAGGAAAAATCGTACAAACATAGTTTTGGTACAGTTGGGAAGGAAATGATACCATACTTGTGTTGTAATACTAATTGTTTTTCCTATCCATCCCCAATATATGCTTACTCGCCGCCGGAGCGTGTGTAGCAATTGTAAAGAAGGTAAGTAAAAGGACCAAAATGGACGTATTCTCCAAGTCCAATCATTCTTTAACATCAGGTCGATTCGATTGATTGATTGTTTGGTGTTTTACGCCCCGCTCAAGATTATTTCACTTATATGGCGGCTTTATTGTGGTAGGAAAACGGACTATGCGTAGGAAACTGGACTATGTAGACTATGCGTTCAACGCTCTACCTACTGAGCCATGAAGACCCCCCCCCCCCTCCCGATCAATTCGAAGCCTCGTACAATGGGGCTGGGTTACAATCATTTCAGGTATTCCTGCAGTTAACAATTTCAAATGATGGGCAGGCTGTTTTGCTGACCTGAAACCATGCCCTTCGTCTGTATTTCTCAAACAACATACGACTTAAGAAAAAACACGGCTAGACCTTGTTTTGAAAATGACTTTACACTCAGTTTGCGGACTGTGTTACGAGACAAGCTAATAAAAGACGAAATAACAAAAGATCAGCAGATTTTATGTCCAAATTTTGATTTATATTTTAACAAAATGCAAATATTGTACACACTGTGGAAAGAAAACATATATCAGAATAACTTACCTTTACAAGTTAAGAATAATTGGTTCCGAAATAGAAATCTGTAATCCGGGAACTCACAAAGCTCACTGGTATAGCAGTATAGATCCGACGATCACGAAATGACACTGGTAAATACTCACAATCGAATATAGTAAACACATTGGTAAACTCTTTTCCCAGATAAAACTCACAAATCAGATAGCTCAATGACATATAAGCAGGCCTAATATCATTCAATAAAACATATCATAGAATATTAAGTAACCTCACTGCACAGCAGATGGAAACTGACTGCCAAAATACAAACAACGCGTCTTTAAATATATTTTTAGAAATTCCAGAACACTCCAACTAACAAGTATTACCATAAATGAGCATAGCCATAGATACTTGACAAAAAATAGCTACCAGAACTTTCCGCAACTTCAGTAGCAGGTCGGCTGAATCTCGATCAACTTAATTAAACGATAAACAGCCGTGAAGGGGGTGGGGTAAGGGAAGCATATCTCACAATATACACTAGCATTCGAGAAGGATCTGCTGACTTTTACATGAAACACAAAAGATTCACAAAAACAATCAAATAAGAAAATAGGACGAGCAGCCCAATACACGTAATAAATGCAAGAGTCAATTTTCAATTTCAAATTAGAAATAAAAGTGATGTCAACTTTTGTTTTGGGTGTGGGGTGGGGGGGGGGGGGGTTTCAGCTATTGACGATTTTGTCGTTCAAATGCTGTATTTTAGCACCATTGTGTAACATAGCCCATTACATGAGGCGTGGGGAAAGGGTATCAAAACATTTAATTTAAGAAATAACTTTATTGTCGTAGGATTTAGGTTAGATATGTGGACGAGTTGTATTTTCAAACAGTCTCTTTCCAGCCACTTACGAATCCAAATTTTATATAAAGCTATCTTTAATACAGGGTTATGTCTATGATGTATAACTGCTAGTTTACTTCCAAGATGTTTCCATCAGCTAAAGCTCATAAAACCGGGACGATAATGGTTAGAAGTGACAGATAAATCGGCTCAATTACTTTATTTGGTATTGGAACTAGATACTTTCTCTACAGAATAAAACAAGGGTACGGACATTTAAATTTGGTTGGATTGCAATACGGTAATTTGTACCATACTATTAGATAGATTTAGTGCATTTTATACCTTCTAAACACGCTATAGTGACAGGATAATTTCTTGAAACCAGAGGTCAAATTGGATACTTGATGGACTATGGATCTCTGAGTATCCGTTATTTACCAAACGAACAGTAACTGATTAAATACAAGGACTGAATTTTTAGCATTTATCATGTAAAAATTATACTTTTCTTCAATAACAAAATCATTTTCTTCTATAACCTAAACTAAAATACATATGAAAGACCTAAACTTTTACGGGAAAACTCGGTAAGTCATGATTTGCAAAAACTAAAACTTTGGACAGCCTTTTCCATCGTATTGAAAACATTTACACCTGTACAAATAGGTTGACAGTTTGGGGTCTGTGGTTGTGTCTTTATGACACAGACCTCGCTGTAGGCAGATATAAACAAATACACATACAAGGATTATCAAACGGATGTGTGTGCACGATTATATGCACTTAATCGACGTATATACAATAACCCGTACTTTTTTCTGACTTTTACAGGACTGTCAGTCCATTTTAAGGTGGTTCTTATCTCTAGAACAATGTTTTCAACAGTTGAAACAGGCATGAGCTCCCAAATATAAGGGATCATTAAATAGTTCGTCTCTTTTATCAAGAAGTACAAAATAACAACTGCGCGCTGGTGATGTATGTTAAAGTATAGTTTTTATTCGCAATAATATCCCTAAACTGTAAACCTACGGGTAACTTGCTTTACTGATATATCATATAAAGACAAATATACATGTATAACATCATCAAACAAACCAATTTCATTAGATTCTATTCAAACCTAACAACCTAGATATTTTACCTTGAAGATATTTTAGTTGGTTTTCTTCAAGCTCAATAGCTTTTCTTAGTCTTCGGTCCATATTCTGTTTTATTTCCGCTCAGGTTTCCCTTTTCTGTGTCTGTAACATTATATTACATTATGTGAACCCAGACAGTTCCGCCTGTTTGTGATTCACGTTATATTATTGATATCCTGTGTCGCACCGGGAGACTTCCTTTATGGTTTTACGTTGTGCTCAGGAAACTTGATATACCTGTAGCTAACTCCCTAATGATATTTCATACAAAACCAAGATAATCGTGCAACACATATAAGAGGCAATTTTCATAAGAGTTAGACACAATATGTTGAATAAGTCTGCTTTTCCTAATGAGTGTTCAATTCAAAAACATGTTTCTATAAATACCTAAGTTCAAGATGATTTTTCCATATCATTACTACAATTGTAGTATTCCTTCTAGCTAAAAGTAACACGTTATCAATAGCGATCGCGTTATTTGTTTATAAAGAACCAGTTTCATAAAATAAACTGAATAAGCAAGATCTTCTATAAAGTGGCATGAGCTGCCAAAATGTTGATATTTTGAAGTTAAAACAGAATGTTGGAATTATTGGCTGATTTTCTCAAGACGTATAATTCAGAAGCTTTTAGTGCTTCTAGTCTCGAAAATATACGATTAAGTATTGTTTTCAACTAACTTTGGCTTAGAATGAATGGTCGTTCCGGTTATTTAAATTTTGTTTACTTTTCGAACACGTTTTCGGTTCGTACAGTCCACATACTGCATGTATTTTCCTCATTCCAACGCCAATCATTTAGTTTTCCGATGGTCTTCAAAGTCTCTTACTGTCGTGACGATCTGAAATTATGAAAAAAGTGTGAAATTTGGCAGCTCATGCCACTTTAGGATGCGATTGCAGGCCAAGAGTTTTGATTTAGACTCCTAACATAAAATACATTTGACCAGCTGAGTATACACTAAAAATTGGTACTTGTTTTAAAACACACCGTCTATTTTATCACGTATGTCTTAGAAAGTGAATCCACTTAACCTCTCGGGTATACCAATTTATCTCATATACATCTATGGGGTAAACATTTGAAAACATGACTAAGACAAGATTAATTGGCAACTACTTGAACTATATCAATTCTGCTGTTATTGATTTATCTTCCGTATAAGGTTTCTGAAACGCCTAACAACACATCCTGTTTCCATTAAATTAGACATCTACTTAATTTCAATCTGCTTAAGATTAAAACAGATCTTTTTTCTGCCAAATATAAGACTAAATAGGATATAAGGAGCTTGTATTTGGGAGCTTGTATTATAGCGGGCTAACAAGATGCATTGTGGGGCATTTAGAGCGGTCTAAGTTCGCTCCCCACTAGGATCCCAGAATGTCTCAATCTAATAATTGATGACATAACTATGTAACCTGTCTGTTATCTTTCACTTTCTTAGTTGGCATTTACAAGTTCGGTTAATATTAAACATAGATAAATATTTTTATAAATCATTGACCATTTCTCTCTCCAGTGTTGCTACAAGTGATATTGCTTCTTTATTCCAGAGCATCTGGTTAGTAATTTCAAAAGAATGTTCATATTATATACGTGTCCAATTTGAAGGCACACTCGCCGCTAAAATCTGGAAAATTGTTTATATTAAACAAGATGGTAGTTTTCTGTTTTTTTTCCACACAGAAAACGCTAGGAACCATTGTTAGGTTTTGAAAACATGGCGGCAACACGCTGAACTTCTCCTGACAGTCGTTATTTATGAATAAATTCCGAACGTTGACAGCTGATTCTACTTCAATGTACATGAAATGTTATAAATAGTGTCAATCTATGTATTTCAGTAACAATGGGCATTAATGATTTCGGGTTTAAGACCCGTTCTTACAGACAATGGATAAGCTGAATATTAAATGTTCGGATTATAGTTTGTTATGAGAGCTGCGAGTGGTATTCTTATATATTATTTACGGGGAGAGCACGATAGATAAGCTTTATGATGGGAGTAATACTTATTTATTACGAAAATACAAGATATCAAACAGGAGTAAATCAATGGATAAAAAGACTTTTCCGTCTGAGAAGTTTGTTCATTTACGAAGTTTTGGTAATATCTTTGGTTATGTAATATCTTTGGTTATGTAATATCTTTGGTTATGTAATATCTTTGGTTATGTATATATCAAATGCAACTTGAACCTGTTATAGGAACCAGGTTTTATTTATTGGTTAAGGAATATAAAATCCGAGATTCAGTACAAAATTATAAAGACACATAGTTAGCCCAGGTCCATGCCAGAATCGACCTAAATAAGACAAAACGGAAACAACCTATGATATATTGTGGAAGAACGTTGAAAATGAGTACCACGTTATATTATGTTGTCCAGCCTATTCACACATAAGACGACTATACTTACATAAATATTATCTATCCTGGCCAACTTTACATAAGTTTCATAAATTAATGAATGTTTCCAGTAGAAAATCATTTTTATCATTAGCAAAATTAATTCTCTCAATTATTGATGAGAGAAATGCGCTGCCTAATGTATAAATTAGTTTTTTTTTTCTGTGTTTTGTTTTTATTTATATTTTTTGTTTTTTGTTTTTTGTTTTTTGTTTGTTTTGTTTTTTTTTTGTCTGTGTTCTGTATATGTTGTTCTTCTATTATGTACTTGAACTGTTTTAGGAGAGAAGCCACTTGGCTTATCCTGTAATAAACTAAACTGAAACTGTAAATGCAAGGCGTTTAAAGGCACACTCGCGACAATAGCCTTCCTGACATTTGTCAACAAAGCTCATTTACAAGTAAAATCACTAAAATTAAACATAAGACACATTAAGTATGCCAAGTTAGGTTTATAAGCATACGAAGAATCGGAGCCCGATCACGAAAATAACCGTTAAAAACCGGTAAAGTCCACAGTTGGATGACCCTCATTTCCATTTCAGGCCTTTCCGACAAAGTGATTACATTATACTGTAGACCCACTGTTAGATCGCAAACTTGGTTTAAATCATTAGGGCGCTTGCGTGAATGGCAAGGCTTGGAGTTAGTTTTAGATACATCGGGTATGTAACAAATCAAATTTCAAATTAAAAATACAAAATGATGCAAAAGCCTTCAAGGTTTTGCAAAAATAAAAATTCCCCAAGAATTTCTATCACGGAAAAAAAATGCAATAAACGGTCTGATGTTTTAACGTATACAGTTCTCTGCATTTTAGCAGCGAGTGTGCCTTTAAAAAAGATAATTAACTCGAGCGTCCATTGCCACCCCACCCTCGACTATCTATAACAAGCGTGTGTAAGATCTGAGGGAATGGTATTGCTGTAAATAACACGCTGAATGGCAATCCAAATACTTCGACGAGATTTTAAAAATCCAATTTTGGAAACCTTCATAGCGAAACGTCTACTAACACTTCTTATTAAATAGCTTAGTAGTAAACCATTGGAAACTAAATAGCTTAGTAGTAAACCACTGGAAACTTTTCTCGAGAATCTTCCAGATGATACTCTCTCCAGTTCATTCAGCATAGGTTATAGTTTATGACAATGTGCTCCATATCTTTTACGTGCAGGTTCATTGGTATAACGAGAATTATATTGTATTGATCTGTAATTTGATACGTATTTCTTATCTACCAAAATGAGTGTTTTTTCCACCCGATGGTACTGTGTGGTCGTTCTGGCTGCCAGTTTAAGTCGTGTACTGGAGGAACTACTAAAAACTTTACTTTTCCCGGATTGACTAACAGAGTCGTTCTGTTTAAAGGGGCATGAGCTGCCGAAATTCACACTTTTTTCCTAATTTCTGATCGTCACGACAGTAAGAGGATTTGAAGGCCATCGAAAAACTAAATGATTGTCGTTGGAATGAGGAAAATCCATACAGTATGTGCCCTGTACGAACCGAAAACGTGTTCGAAAAGTAGCAAAATTTAAATAACCGGGACGACCATTCATTCATTCTAAGTCAAAGTTAGTTCAAAACAATACTTTATCGTACATTTTTGAGACTAGAAGCACTAAAAAGCTTCTGAATTATACGTCTTGAGAAAAATAGCCGATAATTTCAACATTCTGTGTTTACGTCAAAATATCAACATTTTGGCAGCTCATGCCCCTTTAATGTCATCGTTTTCTGGGTTTTGTGAGCCTAAAATTCCACTTAACCATTTAACCACTTGGTCAGAAATTGAAAAAAAATTGTTTCCACTTGAGCAATGTAAGCTTCAGAATTATAAAATCCCTCAGGGAATCATTTTCCAGTTTCAGATTACTTAGAGTGCTTTGAATTCCTCTGAACTTGTCGCTTACATCAGTTATCCTTTCAGTTCCTCAATGTTCGTAGTAAATACTGACTGTATACCACATCTCTCTTGACAGAGTTTTCTGATCTTTTCCATGATTTCAGTTCTTCCCATGCCCTCTGGATTCATCTGTCCATTGCTGTATGAATGTTGTCATTTTAAGGGCAGCAAACTTATTCACAACTTATATTTGATATGAATGTTCTAGCAAAAATGAGTTATAAAAGATGCTTAAGAATTTTCTCTCAAAAATTCCCAAGTTGCATTTATGGCCGATGGCGTTCACCAAAACTTAAAGAGTATCAAGACAAAAAGAACAGTTGAAGTTGAAAAATAATATGATTTACGTTGAAAGAAAAAAACACCATACAGTCTGTATCAGCCGAAATAGAGTTCTTAAAGCAAACACAATTTGAAAACACAGGACGAACAGGCATTTATATTTGGCTGGAATGGGTGGATGCTGTTATTTTTAAAAAATTATTTTCTTCAATCAAATACTACACCTAGGGGGTTCGTAAAATTACCTTTGATCTACGCAGCGTCTAAGATTTGAAGCGATATTGAGAACAACCAAGTGGAAACTCGGCGCATTCTTGTGGAAATTTTTCCTAACATCTCTGTTGATACTATAATCAGTGGTAAACGATGCCTGAAGATGCCAGATTGTCAACAAATGTGCGGGTCTCTCGTTAATTGAATTTTTTAACGGCTTTGACTAAAAAACCTCCTTATTGTTCATATTGAATTTGATTTTTCGGTTAAGTGTTTTGCCAAAAGAATGAAGATACAGACTATCCAAATGCCAACCATATAGGAGGTCCAATGTGACGGTCTAGGGGAGATAACCCTGCAACTCCATTCGTTGTTTCATCCTTCTTCATCATTTATTCATACTTTGTACATATTTCGCGTTATCCTTCATTTCCATTGTCCTTTGAACCCTCTTCTCATTATCATTACGTTTAATAAATGCCCATCAACATGTCCCATACAACCGTTTGTCTCGTTAATCGCTGTATATATTAATCAACTCAATTAAGAATCTAATAATATGGTAGGGGCCACAACATTAACATTAGCCTTTTGGAGTAAAGTCAACGCTGACTAAGCTGTTCAGCACGGAAGGTACTAACTGCTATAGCAAGGTATGTATCCCAAATGGAATGGCTGTGAACATGGCGGCGAGCATGGAGTGAGGTCAAAAGGTCCGTGCTGTATAAGTTGTTGTAATGGAGATTGACCCAAGTCGAGTTCGACGCACGCTGCGTCTAAGTGTAAATGGTTCACCTGTGTCAACTAATTTTTTTATTGATGGTCTTTTGAAACGTTTTCGTGATGTTGGAGTGGAAGAGAAAGATGTTGTTGCGGTTGGTCCGTTACGTAATGGCCGACAGTGGTTTGCCACGCTGTCCGAACCCAAGTTCCATGACACGCTGTTGAAAATCCCGCCTTTCCGACTTAAAGATAGAGACTGTACGGTGAGTGTCAGCTCGTTTTACAAGTGTAACCTGGTGGTTAAATTTCATGGGTTACCCTACACAGTGAGAGATTCCGCTTTTGCAAACTTTTGTGCTGCATTTGGTGAAGTGAAAAAAGTGGAGGCCGTACCGTACAGAGGGATGACAATTTTGAGTGGTGTGAGGGCGGTGACGATAGAATCGTCGGAGGATAGCAAGGGTAAAATACCTTATCAAGCTAATGTTGCAGGGTATAATGCTCTTATTGTCGTTGATGGAAGGCCTCCCAAATGCCTTCGTTGTGGTGTTCTTGGGCACATTCGAAAGGAATGTAGTGCCCCTAAATGCAGTATGTGTGGTAGCTTTGGGCACTCTACAAAAGAGCATCCGCTGCCTTCTTTTGTTGAGAAAGTTCGAGGTGTGGCTTATCCCAACTCTGATTGTGAGGCTGAGTCTACCGAAAGTAGGCCTATCAGTGCTATGGACTGTGTACAGAGCTCTGGCACCCTGCCAAGTCTGCCTGTGACGTCTCCAGTTGAAAGTTTTCAAGGCGGGTCAGGGGAAATCACAGCCTGTGAGTCCCCGACTGTTAGTGCAGTAGAGTCGGTTAACGTTCAGCCTCAAACAGTTGAGAGTGCACCGGCACCCGTGACTGACTGGGAGAGTGCACCGGCACCCGTGACTGACTGGGCTAGTCACTGTGAGGACTTCCTTGTCTCCCCGACGTATGACGAGCTACGTTACGGTAACCCTGTAGTGGAGAATCTGCCGCCTGACCCATCGGGCAGTGCACCTCTTGTTTCCTATCTATCTGACCAATGTGATGCCGACAACTCTGATCAAGAGGGTGGTTACGAACTTGTTAAAGGACGGCGGCGAAAAAACCCGTCCAGACCCCCTTCTCCTAAAAGAAAAAAGTGAACATTGACAATAACACCCACATAATAAATCACCTTCAATTTTGAACAAAACTCATTTAAAATTAGATTTTCATTTAACTGTTTTCATTCAATAATATATTTATGTACGGTATTCAATCTATTACTCATTTACCTACCTCGGTTATCTTTTTCATTTACTTCTGTGCCTACATCTCTGTTGTTAAAATACATATTCTGTAGGCCTACGTATTTAACTTTTATTTTAATCGATTATCCATTTACCTGTTTACTTATTCTTGCAGCAGTGTTATGTCGATTTTTATTTGACTCTGATATCTTTAGTATTCTCATATCCAAATTGACATGTTTTCACTTATTGATATCAATATTAGTTGTTTATGTTTACCTGGCATCCTTAAGGTTCTTAACTACATATAAATCCAAATATGTTTCTGTTTACTTGTTAATATTTTTATTCTGTTTCCGTTTTATATTATTGGGTCATCGGTGTCACTGTGAAGTTTTTAAGTCGCATGTTTTTTAAAGTTATTTGGCCTCACTATTTTTCCTAATTCAATAAGTCTAATTTGTCATTCCATTCTATTAATTGTAATGGATTAATTACCCAGCCCAAGTTTTCTACTTTGTCTACTTTATGTAAGTCTTTAAATCACGATGTTATTTTTCTTCAGGAGACTCATCTCAATAGTAAAGTTATTCAACAAGCTTGGGAGTCCGCCTGGGGAGGCAAATGTTTATTTTCTTACGGAACCAATTACTCTTGCGGTGTTGGTATTTTATTCAATTCCAAATTGTCCATTGATGTTGGTAAAATCCAGAGAGACCTTGACGGTCGTTTCATTTCTGTTGACTGTAGTTTAAATGGGTTTTCTTTACGCCTTATTTGTGTATATGCTCCAACACGTGAGGGAGATCGTAATGTATTTCTTAGATCTCTTGTACCTTATCTTGTTTGTAGTCGGCCAATTGTCCTCGCAGGTGATTTTAATTGTTACTTAAACTCTAAATTAGATAAGTTAGGTGGTAACCCAGCCCATCCATCTACTTGTTTGAAATCTATACTGGCTGATTATTCGTTAATCGATTCTTTTCGACGTTTTCACCCTAAAGATAAGATTTTTTCCTGGTCCAATGGAAACGTGTCTAGTCTATTGGATCGCATTTTTATTTCTTCCTCATTATCCCAGTATTTAAATGGTTCTAATTTAACAATGTGTCCTTTATCGGACCATAGCTTTGTTAATACTTACCTTAAATATCCATCATGTAGCAGGGTCGGAACGGGGTATTGGCATTGCAATGTTAGTACACTGGCCGACCCCGAATTTCGGGCGGACTTTTTAGATCTATGGTCAGTTTTTTCATCTCTATGTGATCATTCTCACTCCTGGTGGGAGGATATTAAATGTCAGGTAAAATATCTTGTAATTGTGCACAGCCGTAGATTATCTCAACTGAGAAATTCTAATTTAAGACGTCTTCGTCAAGAAATTTTGGAACTTTCATCAACAAATCCTGAATGTCCCTCTCTTTCGGATATGAAAGAAGAACTTAATGATCTAATTTCCTCTTATAATTTCGGTGTAAAAATTCGTTCAAAAGCCGCTAATTTCAATTTTGACGACTAACCCTCCCGTTACTTTTTTAATAAGGAACAATCACGTGCCAAGCACAAATTTATAGATCATCTTACCGTCAACGGTAAAACTATTTCCGATACTGAAGACATTATAGATAATACCCGTTCTTTTTACCAATCATTATTTTGTAAAGAGAAGATATCTAATACTTACCTGGATTATTTCTTTTCGAATTTACCTTCGCTATCTGAAGACGATGCTATGTCCATTGAAGGTCCTATTACCCTTGAGGAGGTCCGCACGGCCTTGGAGGGTATGGACAATTTCAAGTCTCCAGGGTCGGACGGTCTCCCAAAGGAATTCTACTTAATTTTTTTAGATGTAATTGGTCCCGATTTTGTGATCTATTTAAACCAATGTTTTAACACTTTGTCTTTATGTGAGTCTCAGCGTCTAAGTTATATCTCTCTTATTTGTAAAGACGCTTCTAAATCTGATGATTTAAGGTTTTGGAGGCCGTTATCATTGTTAAACATGGACTTCGAAGTAATTTCAAAAGTTTTGTGTAATAGACTAAATACAGTCATCTCTTCTCTGGTTCATATTGACCAGTCATGTGCAGTACCGGGTCGATCTATTGTGGACAACGCCCATCTACTGCGCAATATAATTGACTATGTTGGTCAGAAAAATCTACCGGCTCTATTCCTTTGTATTGACAACGAAAAGGCTTTTGATCTCGTTTCACATGAATACCTATTTCGGCTACTTGAAATCTATAATTTTGGCCCTTCCTTTCGGACTTGGATTAAACTCCTATATTCGGAGTCTAAAGCTGCGGTTCTGGTAAATGGTTTTATTTCGGAAGAGTTTGTTCTTGGTCGGGGCGTCCATCAGGGCTGTGCTCTCAGTCCTCAATTGTACGTCCTCGCCCTGGAACCCTTGCTTAATAAGATACGTTCCAACCCAGAAATTGTGGGAATTAAACCTCCTGGATGTAAACACCCTGTCAAACTCTCCGCATATGCAGACGATATTACCTGCACCTTAACATCAAGGCTTTCCGTTATTTATGTTCTCAATCTTTGTGAGCTCTTTGGGACTGGTTCTGGTTCGAAAATTAACTTGATCAAAACGTATGGTTTGTGGCTTGGCCGATGGGCCAGCTCTGAAGAGCCCTCTCTATATAATATATCCATGTCTAATTCTATTGTGAAAATTCTTGGTTTTCGCTTGGGCCAATTATCCCAAGATGACCTTGCCACTGTTAATTGGCGACCATTGTCTGATAAACTTGTTAATCTTTTTAATATGTGGAAGTATCGTCATCTTTCGTTCAGGGGCAAATCTGTCCTCATAAATGTACTAGCTCTATCCAAATTATGGCACGTGGGATCTGTTTTACCATTACCCAATAATTTCTTAAAAATTATAAATCATTCCGTTTTTACCTTTTTCTGGGGCAGAACTCATGAATGTCTAAAGCGTGAAGTTTTATATAATGATATAAGTAGTGGGGGATTCAAACTTTTCCACATCCCAAGTAAATTACAAGCTTACTACTTAATGCACATTAAACGTTTAGTTCTTAAGTATAATTCTGACCAGTGTCCCGCCTGGTGTTACTTTGCTGTCTACTGGATAGGTTTAAGCCTGCGTTCGCTTTGTGCATCTTTTGCTTCGAACTCAATCCCCCATTCGGCTGTAATCTCTCCCTTTTATAAGCTTGTATTAAGTACATATCGTCATTTTATAGTTTTAGCCCCTTATTTTAATATTTGTCAAATCACGAATAAGAAAGCTTACCGTATTTTGCTAAAATTTGTTACTGTCCCATCTCGCGTTATAAAACTGTACCCCCATGTTAACTTTGCACAGTGTTTTAGTGCAATTTCGTCTAATATTTTGGAGAACAATGTCAAAGACTTTCTTTTCAAATCTGTTAACCATATTTTATATACCGGGGAATTTTTGCACAAGATGCGTTGCTTGTCTGTTAATTTTTATTGTTTATTTTGTAAAGCTCATTGGGAAACAATTGAACATTTGTTTTTTAATTGTAAGTTTATACGACCTCTCTGGGATTTCTTGGCAAGGTTCATTGAGAAATACACTTTACTTTCGATCGATTTCACACCTTATAATGTGGTGTATTCTGTATTTAACAAATGTAATAATAAGTTCTACAATGATTTTGTACTTTTTCTCATTTCCCAGCTTAAGTGGGTGATTTGGCTATGTAGAAATAATCTGAAGTACCGTAAAATAGACGTTTCATGTAATAAAATAATTTCCTTATTTAAATCATCAATCCGTTGTAGAATACGGGCAGATTTTCATCGCTTCCCTTCTACTACCTTTGCAGATATGTGGTCTTGCGACCTCAGATTTTGCTCAATACATAATGATAGTGTTTACTTTTATTTTTAATGATTTCCCCTCTGACAAGTCATTGAAATATTGTGTGTACATACATTGTAAATTAGATTAATCAGTTATAATTTAAGTTGACCGTAGCGTGCTGATCCAATTGGGGTTGATATGTGAAAGTCTATTTTTCAGTTCGTTCATGAAAAGGTCATGTATACTTTCTTATTTATTTACATATTTACTTCTTATTTTGTTACAATGCTTGAAAGAAATAAATATTTACAATCTTTCAAAAAAAAAAAAAATGTATCCCAAATAAATAGCTGGGTAAAACCAGTAAAGCTGCGATTTGTAATCTGGGCTTGCAGCGTTGTCGGTAACCAGGGCAACATATCCGAAGGCGGGAGTTTCTGCGTCTGAGGGGTTCCAGTGACAGCAGGGAAAGCCAGGTTGACATTACAGTGTTTCCAACTGTAGAGGCGGCGGTACAGCGTTTCCAGCTGTGGAGTTGGTGGTACAGCGTTTCCAGCTGTAGAGGTGGCAGAACAGCGTTTCCACCTGTAGAGTTGGCGAGTCAGCGTTACCAGCTGCAGAGTTGCCCGGTCAGCGTTACCAGCTGTAGAATTGTCGGATCAGCGTTACCAGCTGCAGAGTTGGCGGTACAGCGTTTCCAGCTGTAGAGTTGGCGTTTCCAGCTGCAGAGTTGGCGGTTCAGCGTTACCAGCTGCAGAGTTGGCGGTATAGCATTACCAGCTGTGGGCGAAGACAGAGCAGCGTTGCCAGCTGTAGGCTACAGAGAAGCAGCGCTTCCAGCTGTTTACTACCTTTCCTGTTCCGACGCTACCAAATTTGGGACGAAGACAGGCTCCTCCCCCAGAGGACGAGAAGCTTATTATACACGCGTATCATTTATTGTATATAATACTTATTTCAGGTTTCTTTTACATTGTATGTATTTTCTTTCTATTGCAATAAACTATCGAACTTTATTTTATGTCTCTTGTGTCTTTCTTTCATGGCCTTGTAATTGTCGTGTCCCTTTTAGACCGCTAGGTGGCGTTACACCAATATTTATCATACAATTAGTTACGCAGTATGCTTGTGATACAATACGATCCAAAGTGATACAATAATAATATATTGCTTTAGCAAAATCGATATTGAGCGAGGCGTCAGCCGAGCCCAATATGCGGTTTTATTCACCCCGCATTTTTTCGTATTGGGCCACTAACAGACTGTGTAACGGATTATCCTGCCGAAGACCCTTCCTTTTAGCAGAAACTTGTCTGGTTGATAGTTTCTGACTTAGCGAAAGTGTTTACAACTACGACTCTAGTTCTGACCGCTATACTAACCAGGTAACCTACCTTAGGCAGATCTTGGGATCATAAGTTAGTGAGTTATTCTCTGGCAAAGGTTTCCTTGGCGCCCAAAACTATATCCATGCACATCGATTTGTTCTGTTTTTATTGTTAAATACGTCGGCTCACTTGAGCAGACGACATACTGTTTATCTAGTGTCGCGGCATGTATTCAGGGGTAAGTAAGTCTAGATAACCTGATACGAAGTCGTCTGCCTGATACGGAATAATATCACATCTCCACGTGATCGATGACGTCCAATCAAATGCAAGTATTTTGTCTGGTGCGGGATAAAAGTACACATATTACAGCCGAGACTAGAGAAGATGAACTCAGGCTTTGAGAAGACACTTCATCTCCGCGCATTCAAAAATGTTTCTTCTGTCACATATATGCATGTAGCTAGAGACAAAAAACATGCGTTTTTAAGTCAATTATAGTATATTTATAAAATCTCAGCGTTGTCTTTGGTGACTTATATGCCGATAATAATCACCATTTCTTAATCGCCAAGTTAACTTTCTTTCAACCCATATATTACGCGTTAGTCTTCATACTTTATTGCGTATAAGCCAGTAATCATAACATATACAGATATTGAAATAAAATACAACAAAGAGTATTGCTTATTCGAAATTGTATCGGGAAAATAGCAATGCGAGGGATTTTACACATGACTGACATTTATAACACGACGTTCAATAATTCACACCTACATGAACAAGATTTTAACCAACTTTAAAACCAAAGTTATTTTTTATTTCAACATAAATAATTCATTTTCCGCATAGGCATTCAACCCCATTTTCTTGAGAATCAGATATTATCATATGAAAAAATCCCACTGAATTATGGCAGCCGATAACACTCTAACATAAGGGAAAAAAATGCATATATGGAGTGAAAATGGCTTCATTGTTTATATAGGTAAGACTGAATTTCTAATTTAGAGGCACACTTGCCGCGAAAATCAAGAATATTGTTTACATTAAAAAAGAAAGACCGTTTTCTGTATTTTTCCCAGACAATATAAGTTAGGAACTTTCTATTTTTACCAAAAGTTAAAAGTTTGGACGTTACTTTGTATTTTTAATTTGAAAATTTGAATTGTTAGGTGCCCGGAACGTAAGCATGTGCGATGTTATGTTTCAGTCGAGTGAGTGAACTAACGACACAGTGTAATTTTACGTAGGCCTATTTATCTGAGAAATACAGACTGACGATCGGTTAACAGCGACTGGAAAAGCCTGCTGATAATTGTTTGAGTGTAAACCAAAGATAAAAAGGCCTGAAATGAGGGTAATCCAACACGAAAGTTGACCGACACTGATCGTTGTAATCAGGCTTCGATTCTTCGTTTGTTTTTCATCCCATTTCTACATTCTAAAGCTAACTAGACATGTTTTATGTGTCCTTTGTTTAAGTTTAGTGGTATAAGTTGTAGTAAGCTCATGTAAATTGGTTTTCTTAGCAAATTTATACAGGCTACGGCAGCAAGTGGGCCTTTAAACGAAAAACAGAAGAGTTTAATTGCAAGCGATATCACATCAACAACATTATTAATTTTGTATGAATTGTGGAGTTCACTCCATACACATCGGACTGAAGATCTCTATGATGTCCAAGTATCTAATTACCGAGTGTTTTCAGTCCTTAAAGCAAATGTCATCCTATCCTTACTGGTAGATTGAAACTGTGGTCACGCCAATCCAAGCTTTAGATTGATTATTGTTGTAAAGATGTGTAACGTTCATTCAGCAACAAGTTCACCTTAAATTCCCTGAATAATCTAACACAAACTTCGGCCAGTTATTATAATGTTGAGGATGAAAACCTATCGATTACCAAGGGAAGAGATGTGTTTTTACCTTGCAGACTTTCTGA
The DNA here is from genome assembly GCA_963971465.1 of Lepidochitona cinerea. Classification (NCBI taxonomy): domain Eukaryota; kingdom Metazoa; phylum Mollusca; class Polyplacophora; order Chitonida; family Tonicellidae; genus Lepidochitona; species Lepidochitona cinerea. The sequence goes on from OZ020553.1 coordinate 28,218,071, forward strand.
AGAGAGTAAAGGAAGCCAAGTATGTACACTGTCTAGTTTATTAGTTAACCTTTAATCTATAAAACGGGACACGAAAACCTCTTCAAAATATACTTGTTAGTAATTGGTTCTGGAATATTTAAGCTATGGCTAAAATGATGGTCCTTTCAACTGTAAATTGGTTTGTCCTCAGAATCGTGAAATGCAAATTAGACCAACAGAGTGTAATGGGAAACCAGTGTGAGGCAAACATGTACAAAGGAAACAAATTGTTACTCGGACAAACCTTGGAGGTGGATATATTTAAAACAATTGTCGTATTTTATGATGTCGAGTTTCATTCACAGCAAAACACACAACTTATGTTTTACATTCATCCCATCTACATGTATGATAGTTAGTTTGATCTGCGAATGATGCTAAAAAGTTTAGTTTTTTTTATAATGGGAAAAAAGACATCAATGATAACGTGAATAATAATTTGTCACATATTCATTTCAAAGCTGTCAAAACATACAAAGCCTAAAACTATATAAACACTTTATATACTCTCCCTTAATTTTAGCCGGTCATTTAGGCGTGAAACTATTTACCACCACCAATTTATCGTTTATTATTTAACAAATAAATAGTTTGTTTCCTTCACCGTGGTTTCCGTACACGATTATATCGGAAAAGTAATTAACAAACGAAATAAAATGATCTTGTCGCAATGCATATTTCAGCATGTTCCGAAAAATAAAAAAACAGGACCAAAGTGTTATTTATTGACGTTATTAAAAATATGGTATAAACCCCAGATGAACTATCAACTATGCATCCGTCAATGATGTTTGTCGATCTATAGAATTACGAGATTGATTGTTTTTATTTGGCCTTTCGTAACACAGTTATGTTGGTTATTTTGATACCAGCTGGTCTCGTCTTGTTTATCTTTGCTAATCAGTTGATAGATGACAATAGACGTCTACACGATAAAGCACAGTCGTTGTGAACTGATTTATGGAAATGATGATTATATAGTCTGGTCGTGATCTGATTCTTTATGAGCATAGAGTCCCAATAGAAATATGTCTGATTAGAAATTGAGTGATGTTTATGTGTGGTATTAACATTAAGAGTCATTCTATAAAAAGAAGAAATGTGGAAAATACATAGCTTTTTTTGCTTCTCCATATCTTGCATTATTTTCGGTCCAAGCACGTTTTGCATGGTTCTTTCTCACATATATAGTATGAGACATTGCATACAACATGAATTCCTTTCCCGGGACTTGGACTGTTCCTTCCTGGTCGGAATTCATTTGCATCATATACGGGAGTCCAGAAATGGTCACTGTCATTTTTGCATATCCCTGAGAATAAAATGTAGTAAACTGGCAACTCACGATTTATATAATATATATGTTTTTGATATTACAGCCACACAGACACCAGGACGTTAAATAGAATTATCGTGTTTACTAGAAAGGCTATGTAGACAAGTTTCTGTAATTGTCTGGCGTTGGTAAGTCATCATTGACCTATACACCTAAGAAGTTGTCCAACTAAACCGGAGTGTTCGATTGAAAAGAAATAACTGTTACCCTGGGGAAAAATCAAGTGCTATCCTCACACATCCAATGATTCAGTTTTTTTTATAACCACGACCTGCTGCTTCTGTCAAAATCAAAGTTCATATTAGGTACAAAAAATGTTTTTAGATTATGGGGACAAATAAAGGTGAGGCCACATGGAAAGATATTGATGGTAACTGTGATTTCACTATTATGTCTTTAAAATGATTGTCTCTTGTTTAGTGTTAGGATTGCTGTACTTCCTCACTTACATAGTTTTGTCTTGACAACAACTGTTGTGGATCTTTTATCAGTAGGCTTAAGTACAATGTTATTCTGACTCAACTTTTTGTTCTGACTTAACTTTTTGTTCTGACTTAACTTTTGTTCTGACTTAACTTTTTGTTCTGACTCAACTTTTTGTTCTGACTCAACTTTTTGTTCTGACTCAACTTTTTGTTCTGAGTTAATTTAGTTACTGCATCTATACGCTAAGTACGCGATCTGTGAGTGGTACTTGCTTATTTTCAAGTTGTAAATGCGTGCAGGACTGATGTTGGAGGTCAAGGCATACTCATTACGAGGATCAAGTGTTCACAAGATTTTTCAGACGCTGAAGCACAAGATGAAACCTTCACCTTTGTCACCTTGGATACCGCATGTTGTGACTGGCCCTTTGGGTAGGTTCGACGTTTTATACACACTGAAAAATTAGTGTTCACGACTGGCGTTGAAATTGCAATCAAATCCGTATTGAAACTGTACTTCCCACGCACTTATTGCGATTTTGTTTTGGTTACAGTACGTAGATATGATGCACTTACAAAAACGACAGGTTGTGACGTCCACTTTACCGAGTGAATAGCCGTATTCGACTGGTCGTTTTCGAGCAGCTCATTCTTCTCAAACTACACAATTTCTATTCGACTGGTCGCTTGATTTGCACAAACTCCTCTCGCGTGCATGCTCGAAGTACTCGCTGATTTTGTAAGAGCAGAGAAAGGGGAGCTGGTCACGTGGTAAAATAATAGTACTTTCTTGACTCCAGTTATATAATTCTTGGTCTGTTTTGACTATTTTTAGGCATTCCTGAATTACAAATCAAAAATTAAATAAAATTAAACCCTGACACTCTAAATCTCAACGAATTATGTTACTTATGTTTTAATGCAAATGGACCAATCATGCTTCGGAAGCCGAATTTAACCAAATCAACGTGCTATCGGTCTGAACAAATATTTGCAGTTTTCCTAGATTATTGACAGAAATATTTAACTTTGAAATTCAAATATTTATTTTCTCCGTGTTCGCCCTCCACGCCTCCACGCCTACCTGTTGATTGTCACTTGATGAATATACTATGTTGCTAGGTGGGCGATTCATGTTGCCAAGCAAATGACCCAAACGTTCCTCAACTTACTCAAATTCGTTCGACTGGTACTTCCCCTAGCAGTTAGTTTGAGCTGCTGCGCAGGTGGGCGGAGCTTAAATTTACTCCTCGGAAAACGACCAGTCGAATACGCCTAATGTAAAACACAGAGGCGGTCGTCTCACAGAAAAACGTACTGACCAAAACACACACGATGGGCTGTGACGGAATGTGTCAAACGACTAAACAAGATCACTGAGACGTATGTTTGATGATTTAGAGTATTTGTGACTATTGTAGAATTCTAGCTGCACTTACCCTTTAAGGGAGAGGAAACTCATACGGTTTTACTTTATAAAACCATAAAAGTAGCATCCCATGTTTTATCACCACGGATAAAAATATATCTCATATATATGAGAGGTCGGATCTGTTGAAGGGGTAACCGCCGCCAATACCGACGTAATGCGGCTTCCAATTCCTGCAGATTTTATACAGGAGGTTCTAGGGCTTGAATGTTCCTGCCCGTTCTATCCCAAATGTACACTAAAGGATTCAAATCCGCGCAGTTATCCCTTCAACAGATCCGACGTCTCACTGGAGGGATGAAACGCAGGTTGGAAGCTAAATGGAGGCTATACGCGCTATTGAACTTCTGCTCTAGTGATGTGTTCCAAACACTCAAAGTGACATTTTTACCTAAATATGTTCGCCCTGTGAAGTCAGATGTACAACAATCTTTGTATTTTGTTAAAATACACTTTTGATTTGACTAACGATATCCTGAAGAAATTGTATAGCTTATTGGCATTAATGGTGATATTTTTATCGCCCGAATGTTGCCCTTTATGATCACAATCTTTTCTGCAACATCAGTTTGCCAGCAATCTCCCTACACCAATGATTTTATCGGTTGGTGCAGACTGTCCAGGGGTGTGTTTAACTTTTTCTTTATGTATAGATCAAAGTATGTTCTTTCAGTGGCTTATCTGTGTCATTATTTCCTGTTAAATGACGAGATGTAAATTTTCATGAATACAGATTGTCAAGAGAAGTTGTTAAACAAACGGATTGACGTTGAAATAAAAAAAAATATTACTAAAACCAAAAACCCTTGAGAACTAAAGATGTGTGCTAATAACGGACAAAATTCAAAGAGCCGGAATGTAGGCTATATGTAAATTTTAAGGTTTTTGTTACTTATATAAAAACTACCTTAACATACATCCTCAAGTTTGGTATCAGCGGAAAGCTCTTATTTCCTACTTTTCTTGATAAAATGACAAACACTTATAGCTAATTCCGATTCAATGAAATCCCCCCTACTTTGGTAGTTAAGGTCACTTTAAAATCTGGATTCGCTCAGAGTTGTTCAGTTCAGTGAGAACAGCTTCATCGTTCAATTAGAGTAAATGTACGTCCAACCAATCCACTCCGTCAACTCCGCCAGTTTAACGGCCAATATTTATGTAACCTTTTTTTCTTGACAAGTTCAGCTTGTCTGTGTTTTTGACGTAAGCAACGTTATGCTCACATAAGGTTTTAGATTCGTTGTATAATACTGTACGTTGTATAATATCTTACAGCCAAATTCAACATTATATATTTTCAACCATTATCAATCCTTAAAATAGTATTAAATCAATCTTCTTTTAACGGCATTTTATCGATTGTTCTGCCTACTTTAAATGTTCTATGTATATATAAGCTGTATATTAATTTTCATGTAAATCATTTGTTGTTTTGATGAAGAAATTTTTTTTCAATTGTTATCAGTCCTGTAACTTGGGCTTCAACATTTTGGAATCTGAATTGAAATAAATAAATAAAAAGATTGTTGATCCTAAATCAGACTAAGCCGAAAATCTGTCCGGGACCAAAGTACGTGTAAGTTGTTTAGTCAAGGTACATCGTTTTTTTTTTAAATAGTCTCGGTTGACAAAACGGAGTACATGACAAAAGGTTGATTGATTTATGCCACAGTGATGATTATTTCCCTTATATGGCGGCGTTGGGGAGGAAACCGGGTTCATTGCTAGGAGGAAATCCCCTAGCTTCGGCTTGTGCCTGACAATTCTTCCACATACGGCGACCGAGTGAAAAATCCACTCCACAAAAGGTTGATATCACCATAGTACCGATATCTTTAAATTTCCATGATGTTGAGAATTTACTACATTTTATTCTCAGGGATATGCAAAAATGACAGTGACCATTTCTGGACTCCCGTATATGATGCAAATGAATTCCGACCAGAAAGGAACAGTCCAAGTTCCGGGAAAGGAATTCATGTTGTATGCAATGTCTCATATAATATATGTGAGAAAGAACCATGCAAAACGTGCTTGGACCAAAATAAATAATAAGACACGGAGAAGCTATCTCATTTTCAATTCCATAAAAAGCTATGTATTTTCCACATAGTTTCTTCTTTTTATATTTATGATCACTAAAACACACGGGCACATAGAAAATCTTCTTGTCTAAAATAAGACTATATAATCATCATTTCCATAAATCACTTCACAACGACTGGGCTTTATCGTGTAGACTATCCTTTCTACACGCTAAGCCAGCCCTACATTTCAAATGTCGTCTGTTGAAGCGGACATACACCATTTTTTCTATGGGTTTTGAACATCAATATTTACTTAACTGAGCTGACTAAAAGTTTTATTTTCTAATATTTTATCTCGTGCTAGATGGTTGTGTTATTAGTGTTTGAGACACTAAATGTATTAATTTGCGATATTTCAACCATCAGTCTTGAATATGGTTTCAAAGAAAACAGTAATACAAAATGTCAGAAATGTGTTAACAAAAGAAATCGTATGTGATACCTGTACTTATCATGGTTATTTAAATCCTTTCTTGGGTGTTCAACTTGCCTTTCTGCAAGAAAATTGTCTTTAAAACATGGTTTAACTGTACTTTACCTATTAAAGTTCGATAATGTCTAATACTTTCTAGCCATCGGCTGCAATACGAGGTTTCAAAGTAGACTAGCATTTTTCCAAAACAGACACAGTTGATTAGACAGACTGTCTATCAATATTCAGTTGTTAGGAATAAAAATATCTCACCGATTAGGGAAAAACAGGAAATAAATAAGGAGCTATAGACTCAATGTCGAGGTGAAATGGCTGGACCGGAGGTATCGGTTCAATATGGAGACGGTGTTCTGGCTTCCGGCAGTAGTTATATGTTTACAATTCTGATAGATAGACTAAACGTCAAGAATGCCATCAACCCGATTGGGTTACTATTGTCTCAAACCTCATCTCTGCCGATAAACACAGGTTTGACATTTTACATCTGATAGGATTTATGACTATAGTTTTCTGATTGTATGATTCTCATTAGAAATGTGACCTACAAATCAATTGAACCTTATTTTAAAGATTGAATAATAGAAAGAAACATGGAATACAATTTAAGGCTCATAGTAGTATGATGTGTATAGTAGTTTTAATGGGGGGGGGGGGGGGGGGGGGCTCAGTCGGTCATAGTGATAGTCCTTCAGTCCGACACAGGCCTCCCATCGATGTGGTGCGGGTTAAAATCCGACAAGTGACTATAGTTTTCTGATTGTATGATTCTCATTAGAAATGTGACCTACAAATCAATTGAACCTTATTTTAAAAAGATTGAATAATAGAAAGAAACATGCAATACAATTTAAGGCTCATAGTAGTATGATGTGTATAGTAGTTTTAATGGGGGGGGGGGGGGGGGGGCTCAGTCGGTCATAGTGATAGTCCTTCAGTCCGACACAGGCCTCCCATCGATGTGGTGCGGGTTCAAATCCGACTCCGACCAAATCATATTTTCACTCGATCGCCGTATGTGGAAGAGTTGCCATGTACTCGCCGTATGTCGGGGGTTTCCTCCGGACAATGACTCCGAGAAAATACAAATATCAAAGCCAAAACCTTTTTAAAAAGTCATATTGTATGTGTTTTCATGTAGGCATTGTTACTTCCAAAGTATTTACCAACACTCGTCGTCTAAAAACTAAATATGATTGTTTTATGTCTGCTTCAAATGAAACGGAAAATGATCCCAAGGGAAAGTGTTAAAATTGGTTGATAATAATCTGGATGAAAACACAGTTACAATATATCATGATTTTGATTTATTCCACGATTGCACGCTACTGGATACATTCTCATGCCAAATTACATTTATATTTCAAGTCTGGGGTTTATTTTCTCTGGGGATATTCGTTCTCAGAAAGCCACTGTCAAGATATGAAAAGGAAATAACATATTGCTTTACCGAAGCTGCCTTATTCCAAACGCCATTTTTTACATCAAGCGTCAGGAGTGACAATTCCAGCTTTCCCAGCACAATTAGACCATAACAAGATATCATCCTCAATCGTAGCTCAGTTGTATTAGAAAGGTTTCATGAACCCAAACAGGTTTTGTGACACTTTTTCGTATATAACAAAATCCCAGTGAGTTCGATAGGTACAAGGGTAACAACAAATGGTTAATGGTTTTCAGGTTGAAAAGATGTTATATTTCGTAAAAATAATTAGTAAACTCTATATAGTTCCTGTTTTGTTGTGTTATTGGGCCCCCTTATATAAAAAAGTTTCTTTAGTCTTTATTAATTACTTAAAGTGGCATGAGCTGCCAAAATGTTTATATTTTGACGTTGAAACAGAATGTTGAAATTATCGGCTAGTTTTCCCAAGGCGTATGATTCAAAAGCTTTTTAGTGCTTCAAGTCTCGAGAATGTACGATAAATTATTGTTTTGAACTAACTTTGGCTTAGAATGAATGAATGGTCGTCCCAGTTGTTTGAATTTTGTTTACATTTCGAACACTATTCTGGTTCGTATAGGCCATATACTGTATGGATTTTCCTCATTCCAACGCCAATCATTTAGTTTTTCGATGGCCTTCAAAGCCTCTTACTGTCATGACGATTAGAAATTATGAAAAAAGTGTGAATTTCGGCAGCTCATGCCACTTTAAGTTTCATATTCCCTGACTGTCTTTTCTTCGCGTCATGATGATGTTCTCCTTCGATCCTTGGCAACTTAATTTCCAGCCCTAAGGGCAGAAAAAATGACTTATTGTTAACAGCTGATCAACAACCATAACTCCTTGACAGGATAAAGTCGGGTGATCTATTTATTTACTCACGTGTATATTAAAGTACCAAAGTCTCCGTCTCAGTCTCGTTCAACGTCATATGGATACTGTCGAACTTATTTTGAAGTGTAATTACTTAGTAACAGTGGCCTAGAATAATTCTCCAAAAAAGAATATTGCTTATTTTTTTTATCTGAGCGGAATTCATTAATGAGAAACTATCTGTTCGTATTTAAAGCCTACTTTGAACTTTATTATTTCTGAAATAATAAAGTTGATAATTCACCATTCCTACTTGAACTATGATCGATTTGGGCCTTGATAAGTTTATCTATACCAAGAAATCCGCAAGCATTTCACTCGTGCTGGTTCTTTTTAGAACATCCGGTGACCACATGTCGCACCAAACCTGGTGATTTGTTTAGAACATCCGGTGACCACATGTCGCACCAAACCTGGTGATTTGTTTAGAACATCATGCGACCACACGCACCAAACCTGGTGATTTGTTTAGAACATCATGCGACCACACGCACCAAACCTGGTGATTTGTTTAGAACATCCGGTGACCACATGTCGCACCAAACCTGGTGATTTGTTTAGAACATCCTGCGACCACACGCACCAAACCTGGTGATTTGTTTAGAACATCCGGTGACCACATGTCGCACCAAACCTGGTGATTTGTTTAGAACATCCTGTGACCACATGTCGCACCAAACCTGGTGATTTGTTTAGAACATCCGGTGACCACATGTCGCACCAAACCTGGTGATTTGTTTAGAACATCCGGTGACCACATGTCGCACCAAACCTGGTGATTTGTTTAGAACATCCTGTGACCACATGTCGCACCAAACCTGGTGATTTGTTTAGAACATCCTGTGACCACATGTCGCACCAAACCTGGTGATTTGTTTAGAACATCATGCGACCACACGCACCAAACCTGGTGATTTGTTTAGAACATCATGCGACCACACGCACCAAACCTGGTGATTTGTTTAGAACATCCTGTGACCACATGTCGCACCAAACCTGGTGATTTGTTTAGAACATCATGCGACCACACGCACCAAACCTGGTGATTTGTTTAGAACATCATGCGACCACACGCACCAAACCTGGTGATTTGTTTAGAACATCCGGTGACCACATGTCGCACCAAACCTGGTGATTTGTTTAGAACATCATGCGACCACACGCACCAAACCTGGTGATTTGTTTAGAACATCCTGTGACCACATGTCGCACCAAACCTGGTGATTTGTTTAGAACATCATGCGACCACACGCACCAAACCTGGTGATTTGTTTAGAACATCCTGTGACCACATGTCGCACCAAACCTGGTGATTTGTTTAGAACATCCGGTGACCACATGTCGCACCAAATCTGGTGATTAGTTTAGAACATCCTGTGACCACATGTCGCACCAAATCTGGTGATTTGTTTAGAACATCATGCGACCACACGCACCAAACCTGGTGATTTGTTTAGAACATCCTGTGACCACATGTCGCACCAAACCTGGTGATTTGTTTAGAACATCATGCGACCACACGCACCAAACCTGGTGATTTGTTTAGAACATCCTGTGACCACATGTCGCACCAAACCTGGTGATTTGTTTAGAACATCCGGTGACCACATGTCGCACCAAACCTGGTGATTTGTTTAGAACATCCTGTGACCACATGTCGCACCAAACCTGGTGATTTGTTTAGAACATCATGCGACCACATGTCGCACCAAACCTGGTGATTTGTTTAGAACATCCGGTGACCACATGTCGTACCAAACCTGGTGATTTGTTTAGAACATCCTGTGACCACATGTCGCACCAAACCTGGCAACGCCGTCATGTAAAGGGAATTAATCTTCTGTGATGTGTACAATTACGGTAAAATTGACAACCAATCAATTTGAATATAGATGTATGCAACAATCTTACTATATGCTCGTTCGTAGCTTCGACGTATGTTGGGGGGTCGACTATGTCGTAATCCGGCTCTGGGAACAGCGCCATCTTTTTTCCTCAAAGCTCAAACCCAATGACGACAAACTCGATCAAAACGTACATGTACCTAAAACAGATGAAAATGTATCCAGAGGACAAATTATGCAGGTGTTGATATAGACATCTTGTATCGGGAGAGGGAGGGGATGTGGGTCCACGGCCTCACACGATAAGATGAAATTATTGGTAATACGTATACAGAAACATTTAGTCCACAGTCGACTCTCACACCTTACTATGATTAGAAAACTAGAAAACAGTTTTGAAACGCTCGGTTTTTGGAATCATCAAAAGACAAAACTGTGACCGTATTTACTTCGTGTGCAACTCCCCCAAATAATCTAAACCCAGTCTTGACTTATTTTTTAAAGTCATGCTTTGAACAGAATGAAGCCTATTCGGCCCTTGGAATCCGTTCATCATTATTGGCATCATCACAATCTAGAAAACGTCGAAAATTGACGATCTGTTGTTGAGATAACGACAGTTACATCGTAAGATAAACTGATCACAAGTCACAAGGTCCGATTACATGTTATTATATAAATAAACAGCTTATTTAACGCAATATAATATTTACCAGTTGCCAGTGAATTGCTAAGCAACAGTCAGCATGTATTACAGCTAAGCTTCCGAAGACTCATGACACGTCCTCAAAAAAGTGTTTGTTTGTTTTCTATTTTATTGACGATTATTTGTGAGTAGGAGTGCGGGTAAATTTGTTATCGTCAACCCTAAATAAAAGTATATTTATGTTTTCCATAGTCTTAGTCCGTTAAAATAATTTTAAACTTACTTTGACTATCAAAAGGCGCGATGTATGGATTGTTTTTTGTCAAATTGCATGAGGATCGGGATGAAAATACAGTGATGAACGCGGACACGCCTACAATTGTATTTTGCTCTCAACATCCGAAGTGCACGAAATGAAACTTTAGTCTCTGCCAGTGAGTGATCTCTCACTTCAGCAGAAAAAATGGCTGACTATGGGTAGTATGATTCCGTTGTTCTGTATACAAGAGGAAACAAGTTCTTTGGAAATACACTTAAGATTTCAACATAAAGGGTATTTTGAATTTGGTCGCTAACAAATAAGGGTGAAGAATTACGTATGGATAACACCATCTTGACAATCAGAAATCCGGAACAAATGTAATTTTTAGTAACAGATGAATTCCCGTGTTGGTACAATCAAACACACAATGGGCATAGTCGGCTGGGCTGACATACGTCATTTACTTTCTAAATCTTAATTCCTCAGCAGATTTTCCATTTCGTTTCAACCGATAAAACTCCGATCATTCCCTTCAAGAAGAACCAGATCATTCTAGATCATGCCTTTCAAGGAATTGTTTGGTATACCACGATCTCATATTGGATCGGATACTATGTTTCACACAAAACAAGTTTAACTATCTCGGATTAGTGGGTTTTGAATTATTAGAAAAACAGATTTGTAATACCAAGAAGATTTGATCGAAATATTCTCGGAAACGGTCTTATTTTTAAACTATCATTAGTGACTTAGATAGTAATTCGAGGACATCTTCTGTAAAAAACAAATGTCATTTGGCGAGAAATCCACGACATGGTAATTGTCAATATTTCTCACACTACCCGCCTTGGTATTGTTATTCCCTACCAGTTTGTTATTTTTATCATAATCAACAAGTGGAAATATGGTACAACTTTCCGCTGATTGGCTAAAATACGTTATTTGAATACTTAAACAAGAGCATTAAACTTGCCCTGCAAATTGAGAATATATTTGTAAAGACAATGAACAACATTAAATCCAAAATATGCTGCCGCTGGATAAACATGCGATAAACCAAGCTTGTTGACTACAAAGTTGTCAAAGATGTCGCATGTGTTCATCTATTTGAAATTTGAAAGGAAAGCCTTAACAAGAAGCAAGGAACCACAGGTGATGACCGGCATACACGATTATAGCAATTATCTTGTAATCCAAGCTAATGACGTACAAAAAAGATATGATTGCATTTTATTACAGGGCTTGTATTTGATACTGTTGCAATTAGTGCTTTAATATTTCTTGTTTTCAACCGGCTGTTTGTGTGGGATTAGAAAAGATCCGCCTCAGGCTCATGGAAGTTAAACCTTTTTGAGAATAAAAGTACTTTACAACGATATAGCTATCATATGAGCTATAATAGTCTAAAGAAGTACATTGTGATGGACTTATTTAATACAGAAATACCGAGGCAGCGGGCTTTCCAGAAAAATAATGTCTGAGGCGTGAAGCGCCGAGGGTATTATTATTTCTGGAATACACGCTGAAAAGGTGTTTCTCTGAAGGAAACGATTTGGACTTCCTTTATTGGTGTTATCAGAAGTCTATAAACAGGGAAGTGTGAAATGTCGCATCTCCCCATGTTCAGGGCACTGGCGCTTTCAGCCTGCTTATACTACACTATGTGACGTTTATGCGCGGTAGATTTTGAAATTGTCAACGGTTGCGCAATTTCAAATCAGAAAATAAATTCATTCTCCACTTACTGCATCTATCGGCAATTCCAGTAACCGCAGTTCGGAGAGTGCATTGGTAAAAGCTTTACCGAACACGCGACTCTGATATCTCCATTTCGACTCAAATCGTTCCAAAAAAGTCTTCTTGTCTCATTATCAACTTTATGGAGCTCTTCGGAAACTTTAACTTTTGCTCCATCAAGTACTGTTGTCATATCTAAAACGTTCGCCATGTTTTTTCGTATGCATCACATAATAGTACATAGGAGAAAGTGAAGGAAAGCCACGGTTTCTGACTAACCGAGAGAGGGCTCTGTGTATGGTGACCTCTGGGTCAAAAGGCGCCAATGCCCTGAATACTATGTAATGGGACGCTTCACACTTCCACATTCATAGACTTCTGGTGTTATACAAAAGCAGTTCTATATCATATTTACAGTTTCATTCAATGTTTGGTACAATCGAGTAAAACAATACCTTTTTGTCTCAGAATAAACTCTAATTTGAGGATGGGAATATTATTTCTCTGGGTAGACTGTGAATTGAGTTGATAAAGTATGCTGTAATATCGCAAGCTTTGTGTCATGGTGTCGTCCTAAATAAAGCTTCACTTAATTGGGCGACCTTCCTAAAAATTATGTCTTGTTGGAACAATAGTGTGACGTCACAACTATCGACCATTACATCGTTACAAAAACACACTCTGGCTCTCTCAAAGAGTGTTTTCAGCACGTAAAATGGAAAAAAATTACCAGGCGTTAATTTTTATAGTGGCATGAGCTGCCAAAATTAACACTTTTTTCATATTTCTGATCGTCACGACAGTAAGAGGCTTTAAAGGCCATTGGAAAACTAAATGATTGACGTTGGAGTGAGGAAAATCCATACATCATGTGGCATGTACGAACCGAAAACGTGTTCGGAAAGTAAACAAAATTTAAATAATCGGGAAGACCATTCATTTATTCTATGCCAAAGTTAGTTCGAAACAATACTTTATCGTGCATTTTCGAGACTAGAAGCACTCAAAGGCTTCTGAATTATACGTGCTGAGAAAAATAGTCAATGTTTTTGTTTTATTTTATTTCACCATAGAAGGTAACAATATAATTAGGCGGGAATAAAGACCAGTATGTCTTGTTCTATCCCAATAAGAAATTAGATATGAAAGAAAACAATATCATAAGTATACGGAAATCTTATATGTCATAATGGTGAAATATGACCTTTCCCATGGACTCATGTGCCTGATTAATTGAATTTCCCTCATTACTTTACAATCTACTGATTAATTCAGATTTGCAGTGGGTTTTGAATAAAGATATAGAATTTATTTTCTTGACTGCTAGTGCCAGATTATTCCATAGTCTTGGACCTTTCACTTTCACCGTATAACGAGAAAGTTCGGTAGAAAAGTAAGGACGATATTGGGGTTGGGTATTGGTGAACAGTAGAAGTATGTGTAAACAGGTCTTGCAAACCTGCTGGTATCAAGTGGTTGTGATGGTAAGTTTTATGCACAAATATCAAAATGTGAAAATCATTTATTTCGAACACTGTCAACAGATTTAGATTTTTGAATAGGTGTTCAGTGTGTTCAAACCTGTGTGAGGAGGATATTATTCGCACAATACGTTTGTGTATTAAAAACAATGGTAGGAGGTGAGTTTTGAATGTGTTTCCCCAGACTAGATTACAATAAGACAAATATGGAAGTTTAAGGGAATAATACAACAAATGGAGAGTATTCCGACTTACAAGCTTTTTAATGTGACTAATTATGCCAATATTCCTAGAGATCTTTTTAGTCATTTCGTTTATGTGCGTAGTCCAATTTAGCTTATTGTTAAAATGTACTCCTAGAAATTTAAACGATTCTACATAGTCGACGGTTTTGTCATTGATTGTTACCTCCTGAGGTTTATACTTACATCGCTTACTAGGTCTAATAAACATGCAGCTTGATTTAATTATATTTAAGGATAACTTGTTACTGCAAAACCAGAGGTGTAGCTTTCCTAGTTCTTCAGACATAAGTCGTACAAGGCTTTCTGGGTCTGAACCAGTCAATAAAGCGATTGTGTCGTCAGCAAAGAGTATGATGTCAAGAAGTTTGGACACATTTCCAATATCGTTTATGTATAGCAGAAATAAAATTGGACCTAAAATTGACCCCTGAGGCACGCCACATGTTACGCTCTCTGGATTAGATAAGGAATTATTGAACCATCTGTGTCCTGGAAGCTCTCAAACCATTTATTACTGATACCTCGGAAGCCATAGTGGTTCAATTTGTTATGGAGAATCTTATGATGAACCGTGTCGAAAGCTTTCGACAGGTCCAAGGATGCTACAAGACTGTACCTATTTTCAACTTTAGCAGCTACCAATTTCTGATATAAAGATAATACGGCATGCATTGTGGAATGATTTTCCCGAAAGCCGAACTGATTGAAATGCAAGATGTTATTGTTGACTATATAGTCTTGCATTCTATTGGCAACTGTTCTTTCCAAAATTTTACTTAAACATGGCAAGACAGATATCGGCCGGTAGTTCTCGATTGTTTCCACTTCTCCTAATTTATATGTGGGTGTTATTATAGCGGTTTTCATAAAGTCTGGAACTTCTCCCTCCCTAAATGATAAATTAATTAGATGAGACAGAGGTTCAGCAATCAGATCAGCTACTGGTTTTATCAATAATTTCAACATTCTGTTTTAACGTCAAAATATAAACATTTTGGCAGCTCATGCCACTTTAAATAATCGACGTTGAAGTAAAGGGTACATGTAAAATGTAGATAAAGCGATATTACTGTCTGGTAAACACGACAAATCCATGATCCTTTTATTGAAGCTATATTTAGTTATTCTCAGACTCTATTTAACATGAAAAATATATTCTGAGAATTGATAGTCCAAGAAGGCCACGTGCAGTCGCCAATGTGAACAAGAATATATCACATTAATATCCGTTTGTCAGATCTATTCCGGGAAATGAGACTCAATTGCCGAGTGGAAATTATTTAATGTTTTTTACTAAAAAGATTAGTCTGTCACATCTTCAGCACAAAATCTCAGATATCCGTTTTTCTTGTTTAACCGATGATGTTTTTGTCTAAGCAGTGTAGGCTACGCGTCGAGATTGTTGGGAAGGAACTATGATATCCCGCTGAAAAATAAACCGTTCATTTTCCGTAGATTGTGCAAAACTACCAAGTTCGGGTAAAAACCGTGATCTGAACGACTTAAGGCCATAAAGCATTAGTATAGAAAGATGTTGATGAACGAAAACGGAGCAATGGCCTAACACTTCCCAATCTCATGCGATTCGAATGTTTTAGGATCATGTTGAATTGAGATGTAATTTATGTTTTGGGGTATTGTCCTATCTTAATTTTCCGTCGTTGTTGATACCAAGAGACCTTATCTATTTAGTCTGTTTCGATTGTCCTGTGTTCGATGCATGGGTATGGCCATGAATCGAAAATCAACAAGAGTATTGTCTGCTAACATTATTTTTGATAATTGTACAAGACACAAGAGCTTAGCCCACTAATAGCGATCGTCAATTATAGAGTCTTAATGTTACTTTCCAGAATCAACAGGTACTCTTACGTAAACTGCCATATCGTTATCTTACAGAATCAAAAAGCTGTCAACCATAAAGAGCCATAATGTTATCTTACAGAAACTAGAAGCTCTCAACCATAAAGAGCCATAATGTTATATTACAGGATATAGAAGCTGCCAACCATAAACAGCCTTAATGTTATCTTCCAGGAAAATGAGAACACAACCTTTACTTGTTGATGAATCTAATAAGGAAGCAATTTCCTCCCTGAACGCGTATGGACGTCTATGCTGTTACATGGATTTTGAACTGTTTTTTAGAAAGTGTCCGAAATCTTTTGCAGTACAGGGTAAAAACTTCTCCCGAGGCATGACACGCGCAGTTTGTACAAATTTCAACGCTTTCTTCGTCGATTTTCATTTCCAATTCAACTTTATCAAAGCATATGTCATTAACGAACTTTTTTAGAATAAGGTTGATCTACAACCCCCTCATGGATGGCATTTCATTGGAAAGCAGTGTACCAGTTACCGATGTGATGGGTACATAACGATGTAGTACCATCGCCACCCGGTACCCTGACAGCTTCATTTGGTTTATTTACCGGTAACCATGTAGCAGCCCTCCTTCGTGAACAAATCTATAGAGATAACACCATAATACCTGGTTGCTCAACGCTGGTTCAATTTGTTATGTTTAAGAGCTTTTATAAAAGACCAAATTAATAACTCTAAGAAACGACAAGATTAGGTTTCAATATCTCGGTATAAGAAACGATCTTCAAGAAAGACGCAGATGTTAATATGGTCACATTCTCAAACAGTGGGAATTATTGTTTGTATTAAGGGGTTATGAATTCGTACTCTTAGTAGAAAAGAATAAATAATACTAAAACCATATGGTACAAATGAAACATATAGCATAAAAAGAAGGCACTCTTATGTGTATCTGATTATTCAGAGATTGGACAATTTGAATAAAATGCCAGTAACTACCAGCCATAAGCCACCTGTCATGAGCGTTATCTACTGACCGACAACATTTACCGTCGCTATATAAGATTTCACCTATGTTATATATTTGGTATGACACAGTTTTACTTGTTTAATTGTTAAACATGTAACCTGTTATATAATGGGTATTGGAAGCAACTTCTCGCCCTGCGTGGAAAAACGATAGTGATCTTTCTTACAAAAAAATGGCCCATGATTGTCCGTACATGCTGATATAATGCCATGACCTGTAAGCTGCTAATCAAATATCACAAAAACTTGATAATTTTTCTTTCCAACAGAATCATATGAATCGAGTCAATCCCCTAGATGCGAGCATACAGATAAATGACCCAGATCCATCTTGCCTGTTATTGGGAAATTCTATATCGGTAGCCGGATGATATTGATATCGATATACAGATCTTGTACTATTCCCTCAGGGAAGCAACCTTTTCTCCCAGTGCCAACAATATTATCAAGGAATCAGCGTCCGTGTATCAAGAGTGAGTTCGGTGTCATCCAGTTCATATTCAGGTTTATTAAATTTGGTTTTCAAACCTAAGTGAATGAAGAAATGTTTTCAAAAGCAAAGCAAATGTCGCTATATTAGAATTGATTTACCGGTTTCAACTGCTAAGATGCCCTTTTATAGATAAAATCCATCCCTGGTTATATTTCGATTATCCTTTTGTTTGTTGGCTATTTGCGTCGTAGAAATTAGACAAAATTACAGATGTGCTTGCCAGCCAAACATTAAAAATTTATATATTTTCCATTATGCTATTTTTTTTCTCAGTCCGACTTGGGTTTTCTATCTTTCCCGCTTGGTCTGAAAAAAATATAAAAAAATCTGAGCCGTATAAGCAAAAACACTTCTGTTGCCAAAATGCAAAAATCGCTTTTACAATTACATCAATTGCTATGATATTCAAATAAACATGGCAAGCGACAAGTCCGTAAAAATAGAAAACCTTGAGCCGATCTTTCTAATTAGTTGACAGATTATCTCAGCAAAATGTTCACTACATTGCTGGTGGTTGTCGAAAGACGCTTGACCGTTCGTGTTCGATAAAAAAATGAAAAGCACTACAAACCTGACAGATAGAAATTGTGCAGCCACCCGTCCACCAATACACAGATAGGGTTAATATTCGAAAAAAGGAAAGCTTCAATCATTTTTTAAAAAATGGACCTTTCAGAATCTGGGAGACCAAATAGTCGCGCAAACGTGATAAACTGCACAACAATCTAATAATTGTAGGTCCCTTTGTTAAATCGAACATAAAACGTTCCGGAATTGACTGGTTAAAGAAACAATTCCGACGTTAAATAGATGTATAGGTCAACATTTTCAAACTGCAATGCATATATAAATGTCCTATTTACTGCTAAAAGCGGTAGGATTGTTGTTACGATTCAAGCAAAATCGTCCATTGCACTCTTTTACATCAAGCGTCAGGAGTGACAATTCCAGCTTTCCCAGCACAATTAGACCATAACAAGATATCATCCTCAATCGTAGCTCAGTTGTATTAGAAAGGTTTCATGAACCCAAACAGGTTTTGTGACACTTTTTCGTATATAACAAAATCCCAGTGAGTTCGATAGGTACAAGGGTAACAACAAATGGTTAATGGTTTTCAGGTTGAAAAGATGTTATATTTCGTAAAAATAATTAGTAAACTCTATATAGTTCCTGTTTTGTTGTGTTATTGGGCCCCCTTATATAAAAAAGTTTCTTTAGTCTTTATTAATTACTTAAAGTGGCATGAGCTGCCAAAATGTGTATATTTTGACGTTGAAACAGAATGTTGAAATTATCGGCTAGTTTTCCCAAGGCGTATGATTCAAAAGCTTTTTAGTGCTTCAATTCTCGAGAATGTACGATAAATTATTGTTTTGAACTAACTTTGGCTTAGAATGAATGAATGGTCGTCCCAGTTGTTTGAATTTTGTTTACATTTCGAACACTATTCTGGTTCGTATAGGCCATATACTGTATGGATTTTCCTCATTCCAACGCCAATCATTTAGTTTTTCGATGGCCTTCAAAGCCTCTTACTGTCATGACGATTAGAAATTATGAAAAAAGTGTGAATTTCGGCAGCTCATGCCACTTTAAGTTTCATATTCCCTGACTGTCTTTTCTTCGCGTCATGATGATGTTCTCCTTCGATCCTTGGCAACTTAATTTCCAGCCCTAAGGGCAGAAAAAATGACTTATTGTTAACAGCTGATCAACAACCATAACTCCTTGACAGGATAAAGTCGGGTGATCTATTTATTTACTCACGTGTATATTAAAGTACCAAAGTCTCCGTCTCAGTCTCGTTCAACGTCATATGGATACTGTCGAACTTATTTTGAAGTGTAATTACTTAGTAACAGTGGCCTAGAATAATTCTCCAAAAAAGAATATTGCTTATTTTTTTTATCTGAGCGGAATTCATTAATGAGAAACTATCTGTTCGTATTTAAAGCCTATTTTGAACTTTATTATTTCTGAAATAATAAAGTTGATAATTCACCATTCCTACTTGAACTATGATCGATTTGGGCCTTGATAAGTTTATCTATACCAAGAAATCCGCAAGCATTTCACTCGTGCTGGTTCTTTTTAGAACATCCGGTGACCACATGTCGCACCAAACCTGGTGATTTGTTTAGAACATCCGGTGACCACATGTCGCACCAAACCTGGTGATTTGTTTAGAACATCATGCGACCACACGCACCAAACCTGGTGATTTGTTTAGAACATCCTGTGACCACATGTCGCACCAAACCTGGTGATTTGTTTAGAACATCATGCGACCACACGCACCAAACCTGGTGATTTGTTTAGAACATCATGCGACCACACGCACCAAACCTGGTGATTTGTTTAGAACATCCGGTGACCACATGTCGCACCAAACCTGGTGATTTGTTTAGAACATCCTGCGACCACACGCACCAAACCTGGTGATTTGTTTAGAACATCCTGTGACCACATGTCGCACCAAACCTGGTGATTTGTTTAGAACATCCGGTGACCACATGTCGCACCAAACCTGGTGATTTGTTTAGAACATCCTGTGACCACATGTCGCACCAAACCTGGTGATTTGTTTAGAACATCATGCGACCACACGCACCAAACCTGGTGATTTGTTTAGAACATCCGGTGACCACATGTCGCACCAAACCTGGTGATTTGTTTAGAACATCCTGTGACCACATGTCGCACCAAACCTGGTGATTTGTTTAGAACATCCGGTGACCACATGTCGCACCAAACCTGGTGATTTGTTTAGAACATCATGCGACCACACGCACCAAACCTGGTGATTTGTTTAGAACATCCTGTGACCACATGTCGCACCAAACCTGGTGATTTGTTTAGAACATCCGGTGACCACATGTCGCACCAAACCTGGTGATTTGTTTAGAACATCCTGTGACCACATGTCGCACCAAACCTGGTGATTTGTTTAGAACATCATGCGACCACACGCACCAAACCTGGTGATTAGTTTAGAACATCCGGTGACCACATGTCGCACCAAATCTGGCAACGCCGTCATGTAAAGGGAATTAATCTTCTGTGATGTGTACAATTACGGTAAAATTGACAACCAATCAATTTGAATATAGATGTATGCAACAATCTTACTATATGCTCGTTCGTAGCTTCGACGTATGTTGGGGGGTCGACTATGTCGTAATCCGGCTCTGGGAACAGCGCCATCTTTTTTCCTCAAAGCTCAAACCCAATGACGACAAACTCGATCAAAACGTACATGTACCTAAAACAGATGAAAATGTATCCAGAGGACAAATTATGCAGGTGTTGATATAGACATCTTGTATCGGGAGAGGGAGGGGATGTGGGTCCACGGCCTCACACGATAAGATGAAATTATTGGTAATACGGATACAGAAACATTTAGTCCACAGTCGACTCTCACACCTTACTATGATCAGAAAACTAGAAAACAGTTTTGAAACGCTCGGTTTTGGGAATCATCAAAAGACAAAACTGTGACCGTATTTACTTCGTGTGCAACTCCCCCAAATAATCTAAACCCAGTCTTGACTTATTTTTTAAAGTCATGCTTTGAACAGAATGAAGCCTATTCGGCCCTTGGAATCCGTTCATCATTATTGGCATCATCACAATCTAGAAAACGTCGAAAATTGACGATCTGTTGTTGAGATAACGACAGTTACATCGTAAGATAAACTGATCACAAGTCACAAGGTCCGATTACATGTTATTATATAAATAAACAGCTTATTTAACGCAATATAATATTTACCAGTTGCCAGTGAATTGCTAAGCAACAGTCAGCATGTATTACAGCTAAGCTTCCGAAGACTCATGACACGTCCTCAAAAAAGTGTTTGTTTGTTTTCTATTTTATTGACGATTATTTGTGAGTAGGAGTGCGGGTAAATTTGTTATCGTCAACCCTAAATAAAAGTATATTTATGTTTTCCATAGTCTTAGTCCGTTAAAATAATTTTAAACTCACTTTGACTATCAAAAGGCGCGATGTATGGATTGTTTTTTGTCAAATTGCATGAGGATCGGGATGAAAATACAGTGATGAACGCGGACACGCCTACAATTGTATTTTGCTCTCAACATCCGAAGTGCACGAAATGAAACTTTAGTCTCTGCCAGTGAGTGATCTCTCACTTCAGCAGAAAAAATGGCTGACTATGGGTAGTATGATTCCGTTGTTCTGTATACAAGAGGAAACAAGTTCTTTGGAAATACACTTAAGATTTCAACATAAAGGGTATTTTGAATTTGGTCGCTAACAAATAAGGGTGAAGAATTACGTATGGATAACACCATCTTGACAATCAGAAATCCGGAACAAATGTAATTTTTAGTAACAGATGAATTCCCGTGTTGGTACAATCAAACACACAATGGGCATAGTCGGCTGGGCTGACATACGTCATTTACTTTCTAAATCTTAATTCCTCAGCAGATTTTCCATTTCGTTTCAACCGATAAAACTCCGATCATTCCCTTCAAGAAGAACCAGATCATTCTAGATCATGCCTTTCAAGGAATTGTTTGGTATACCACGATCTCATATTGGATCGGATACTATGTTTCACACAAAACAAGTTTAACTATCTCGGATTAGTGGGTTTTGAATTATTAGAAAAACAGATTTGTAATACCAAGAAGATTTGATCGAAATATTCTCGGAAACGGTCTTATTTTTAAACTATCATTAGTGACTTAGATAGTAATTCGAGGACATCTTCTGTAAAAAACAAATGTCATTTGGCGAGAAATCCACGACATGGTAATTGTCAATATTTCTCACACTACCCGCCTTGGTATTGTTATTCCCTACCAGTTTGTTATTTTTATCTTAATCAACAAGTGGAAATATGGTACAACTTTCCGCTGATTGGCTAAAATACGTTATTTGAATACTTAAACAAGAGCATTAAACTTGCCCTGCAAATTGAGAATATATTTGTAAAGACAATGAACAACATTAAATCCAAAATATGCTGCCGCTGGATAAACATGCGATAAACCAAGCTTGTTGACTACAAAGTTGTCAAAGATGTCGCATGTGTTCATCTATTTGAAATTTGAAAGGAAAGCCTTAACAAGAAGCAAGGAACCACAGGTGATGACCGGCATACACGATTATAGCAATTATCTTGTAATCCAAGCTAATGACGTACAAAAAAGATATGATTGCATTTTATTACAGGGCTTGTATTTGATACTGTTGCAATTAGTGCTTTAATATTTCTTGTTTTCAACCGGCTGTTTGTGTGGGATTAGAAAAGATCCGCCTCAGGCTCATGGAAGTTAAACGTTTTTGAGAATAAAAGTACTTTACAACGATATAGCTATCATATGAGCTATAATAGTCTAAAGAAGTACATTGTGATGGACTTATTTAATACAGAAATACCGAGGCAGCGGGCTTTCCAGAAAAATAATGTCTGAGGCGTGAAGCGCCGAGGGTATTATTATTTCTGGAATACACGCTGAAAAGGTGTTTCTCTGAAGGAAACGATTTGGACTTCCTTTATTGGTGTTATCAGAAGTCTATAAACAGGGAAGTGTGAAATGTCGCATCTCCCCATGTTCAGGGCACTGGCGCTTTCAGCCTGCTTATACTACACTATGTGACGTTTATGCGCGGTAGATTTTGAAATTGTCAACGGTTGCGCAATTTCAAATCAGAAAATAAATTCATTCTCCACTTACTGCATCTATCGGCAATTCCAGTAACCGCAGTTCGGAGAGTGCATTGGTAAAAGCTTTACCGAACACGCGACTCTGATATCTCCATTTCGACTCAAATCGTTCCAAAAAAGTCTTCTTGTCTCATTATCAACTTTATGGAGCTCTTCGGAAACTTTAACTTTTGCTCCATCAAGTACTGTTGTCATATCTAAAACGTTCGCCATGTTTTTTCGTATGCATCACATAATAGTACATAGGAGAAAGTGAAGGAAAGCCACGGTTTCTGACTAACCGAGAGAGGGCTCTGTGTATGGTGACCTCTGGGTCAAAAGGCGCCAATGCCCTGAATACTATGTAATGGGACGCTTCACACTTCCACATTCATAGACTTCTGGTGTTATACAAAAGCAGTTCTATATCATATTTACAGTTTCATTCAATGTTTGGTACAATCGAGTAAAACAATACCTTTTTGTCTCAGAATAAACTCTAATTTGAGGATGGGAATATTATTTCTCTGGGTAGACTGTGAATTGAGTTGATAAAGTATGCTGTAATATCGCAAGCTTTGTGTCATGGTGTCGTCCTAAATAAAGCTTCACTTAATTGGGCGACCTTCCTAAAAATTATGTCTTGTTGGAACAATAGTGTGACGTCACAACTATCGACCATTACATCGTTACAAAAACACACTCTGGCTCTCTCAAAGAGTGTTTTCAGCACGTAAAATGGAAAAAAATTACCAGGCGTTAATTTTTATAGTGGCATGAGCTGCCAAAATTAACACTTTTTTCATATTTCTGATCGTCACGACAGTAAGAGGCTTTAAAGGCCATTGGAAAACTAAATGATTGACGTTGGAGTGAGGAAAATCCATACATCATGTGGCATGTACGAACCGAAAACGTGTTCGGAAAGTAAACAAAATTTAAATAATCGGGAAGACCATTCATTTATTCTATGCCAAAGTTAGTTCGAAACAATACTTTATCGTGCATTTTCGAGACTAGAAGCACTCAAAGGCTTCTGAATTATACGTGCTGAGAAAAATAGTCAATGTTTTTGTTTTATTTTATTTCACCATAGAAGGTAACAATATAATTAGGCGGGAATAAAGACCAGTATGTCTTGTTCTATCCCAATAAGAAATTAGATATGAAAGAAAACAATATCATAAGTATACGGAAATCTTATATGTCATAATGGTGAAATATGACCTTTCCCATGATGGACTCATGTGCCTGATTAATTGAATTTCCCTCATTACTTTACAATCTACTGATTAATTCAGATTTGCAGTGGGTTTTGAATAAAGATATAGAATTTATTTTCTTGACTGCTAGTGCCAGATTATTCCATAGTCTTGGACCTTTCACTTTTACCGTATAACGAGAAAGTTCGGTAGAAAAGTAAGGACGATATTGGGGTTGGGTATTGGTGAACAGTAGAAGTATGTGTAAACAGGTCTTGCAAACCTGCTGGTATCAAGTGGTTGTGATGGTAAGTTTTATGCACAAATATCAAAATGTGAAAATCATTTATTTCGAACACTGTCAACAGATTTAGATTTTTGAATAGGTGTTCAGTGTGTTCAAACCTGTGTGAGGAGGATATTATTCGCACAATACGTTTGTGTATTAAAAACAATGGTAGGAGGTGAGTTTTGAATGTGTTTCCCCAGACTAGATTACAATAAGACAAATATGGAAGTTTAAGGGAATAATACAACAAATGGAGAGTATTCCGACTTACAAGCTTTTTAATGTGACTAATTATGCCAATATTCCGAGAGATCTTTTTAGTCATTTCGTTTATGTGCGTAGTCCAATTTAGCTTATTGTTAAAATGTACTCCTAGAAATTTAAACGATTCTACATAGTCGACGGTTTTGTCATTGATTGTTACCTCCTGAGGTTTATACTTACATCGCTTACTAGGTCTAATAAACATGCAGCTTGATTTAATTATATTTAAGGATAACTTGTTACTGCAAAACCAGAGGTGTAGCTTTCCTAGTTCTTCAGACATAAGTCGTACAAGGCTTTCTGGGTCTGAACCAGTCAATAAAGCGATTGTGTCGTCAGCAAAGAGTATGATGTCAAGAAGTTTGGACACATTTCCAATATCGTTTATGTATAGCAGAAATAAAATTGGACCTAAAATTGACCCCTGAGGCACGCCACATGTTACGCTCTCTGGATTAGATAAGGAATTATTGAACCATCTGTGTCCTGGAAGCTCTCAAACCATTTATTACTGATACCTCGGAAGCCATAGTGGTTCAATTTGTTATGGAGAATCTTATGATGAACCGTGTCGAAAGCTTTCGACAGGTCCAAGGATGCTACAAGACTGTACCTATTTTCAACTTTAGCAGCTACCAATTTCTGATATAAAGATAATACGGCATGCATTGTGGAATGATTTTCCCGAAAGCCGAACTGATTGAAATGCAAGATGTTATTGTTGACTATATAGTCTTGCATTCTATTGGCAACTGTTCTTTCCAAAATTTTACTTAAACATGGCAAGACAGATATCGGCCGGTAGTTCTCGATTGTTTCCACTTCTCCTAATTTATATGTGGGTGTTATTATAGCGGTTTTCATAAAGTCTGGAACTTCTCCCTCCCTAAATGATAAATTAATTAGATGAGACAGAGGTTCAGCAATCAGATCAGCTACTGGTTTTATCAATAATTTCAACATTCTGTTTTAACGTCAAAATATAAACATTTTGGCAGCTCATGCCACTTTAAATAATCGACGTTGAAGTAAAGGGTACATGTAAAATGTAGATAAAGCGATATTACTGTCTGGTAAACACGACAAATCCATGATCCTTTTATTGAAGCTATATTTAGTTATTCTCAGACTCTATTTAACATGAAAAATATATTCTGAGAATTGATAGTCCAAGAAGGCCACGTGCAGTCGCCAATGTGAACAAGAATATATCACATTAATATCCGTTTGTCAGATCTATTCCGGGAAATGAGACTCAATTGCCGAGTGGAAATTATTTAATGTTTTTTACTAAAAAGATTAGTCTGTCACATCTTCAGCACAAAATCTCAGATATCCGTTTTTCTTGTTTAACCGATGATGTTTTTGTCTAAGCAGTGTAGGCTACGCGTCGAGATTGTTGGGAAGGAACTATGATATCCCGCTGAAAAATAAACCGTTCATTTTCCGTAGATTGTGCAAAACTACCAAGTTCGGGTAAAAACCGTGATCTGAACGACTTAAGGCCATAAAGCATTAGTATAGAAAGATGTTGATGAACGAAAACGGAGCAATGGCCTAACACTTCCCAATCTCATGCGATTCGAATGTTTTAGGATCATGTTGAATTGAGATGTAATTTATGTTTTGGGGTATTGTCCTATCTTAATTTTCCGTCGTTGTTGATACCAAGAGACCTTATCTATTTAGTCTGTTTCGATTGTCCTGTGTTCGATGCATGGGTATGGCCATGAATCGAAAATCAACAAGAGTATTGTCTGCTAACATTATTTTTGATAATTGTACAAGACACAAGAGCTTAGCCCACTAATAGCGATCGTCAATTATAGAGTCTTAATGTTACTTTCCAGAATCAACAGGTACTCTTACGTAAACTGCCATATCGTTATCTTACAGAATCAAAAAGCTGTCAACCATAAAGAGCCATAATGTTATCTTACAGAAACTAGAAGCTCTCAACCATAAAGAGCCATAATGTTATATTACAGAATCTAGAAGCTGCCAACCATAAACAGCCTTAATGTTATCTTCCAGGAAAATGAGAACACAACCTTTACTTGTTGATGAATCTAATAAGGAAGCAATTTCCTCCCTGAACGCGTATGGACGTCTATGCTGTTACATGGATTTTGAACTGTTTTTTAGAAAGTGTCCGAAATCTTTTGCAGTACAGGGTAAAAACTTCTCCCGAGGCATGACACGCGCAGTTTGTACAAATTTCAACGCTTTCTTCGTCGATTTTCATTTCCAATTCAACTTTATCAAAGCATATGTCATTAACGAACTTTTTTAGAATAAGGTTGATCTACAACCCCCTCATGGATGGCATTTCATTGGAAAGCAGTGTACCAGTTACCGATGTGATGGGTACATAACGATGTAGTACCATCGCCACCCGGTACCCTGACAGCTTCATTTGGTTTATTTACCGGTAACCATGTAGCAGCCCTCCTTCGTGAACAAATCTATAGAGATAACACCATAATACCTGGTTGCTCAACGCTGGTTCAATTTGTTATGTTTAAGAGCTTTTATAAAAGACCAAATTAATAACTCTAAGAAACGACAAGATTAGGTTTCAATATCTCGGTATAAGAAACGATCTTCAAGAAAGACGCAGATGTTAATATGGTCACATTCTCAAACAGTGGGAATTATTGTTTGTATTAAGGGGTTATGAATTCGTACTCTTAGTAGAAAAGAATAAATAATACTAAAACCATATGGTACAAATGAAACATATAGCATAAAAAGAAGGCACTCTTATGTGTATCTGATTATTCAGAGATTGGACAATTTGAATAAAATGCCAGTAACTACCAGCCATAAGCCACCTGTCATGAGCGTTATCTACTGACCGACAACATTTACCGTCGCTATATAAGATTTCACCTATGTTATATATTTGGTATGACACAGTTTTACTTGTTTAAAGGGGCATGAGCTGCCAAAATTCGCAGTGTTTTCATAATTTCTGATCGTCACGACAGTAAGAGGCTTGAAAGGCTATCGAAAAACTAAATGATTGGCGTTGGAATGAGAAAAATCCATACAGTATGTGGCCTGTATGAACCGAAAACGTGTTCAAAAGTAAACAAAATTTAAATAACCGGGACGACCATTCATTCATTCTAAGCCAAAGTTAGTTCAAAACAGTACTTTATCGTACATTTTCGAGACTAGAAGCATTAAAAAGCTTCTGAATTCTACCTTTTGAGAAAAATAGCCAATAATTTCAGCATTCTGTTTTAACGTCAAAATATCAACATTTTGGCAGCTCATGCCCCTTTAATTGTTAAACATGTAACCTGTTATATAATGGGTATTGGAAGCAACTTCTCGCCCTGCGTGGAAAAACGATAGTGATCTTTCTTACAAAAAAATGGCCCATGATTGTCCGTACATGCTGATATAATGCCATGACCTGTAAGCTGCTAATCAAATATCACAAAAACTTGATAATTTTTCTTTCCAACAGAATCATATGAATCGAGTCAATCCCCTAGATGCGAGCATACAGATAAATGACCCAGATCCATCTTGCCTGTTATTGGGAAATTCTATATCGGTAGCCGGATGATATTGATATCGATATACAGATCTTGTACTATTCCCTCAGGGAAGCAACCTTTTCTCCCAGTGCCAACAATATTATCAAGAAATCAGCGTCCGTGTATCAAGAGTGAGTTCGGTGTCATCCAGTTCATATTCAGGTTTATTAAATTTGGTTTTCAAACCTAAGTGAATGAAGAAATGTTTTCAAAAGCAAAGCAAATGTCGCTATATTAGAATTGATTTACCGGTTTCAACTGCTAAGATGCCCTTTTATAGATAAAATCCATCCCTGGTTATATTTCGATTATCCTTTTGTTTGTTGGCTATTTGCGTCGTAGAAATTAGACAAAATTACAGATGTGCTTGCCAGCCAAACATTAAAAATTTATATATTTTCCATTATGCTATTTTTTTTCTCAGTCCGACTTGGGTTTTCTATCTTTCCCGCTTGGTCTGAAAAAAATATAAAAAAATCTGAGCCGTATAAGCAAAAACACTTCTGTTGCCAAAATGCAAAAATCGCTTTTACAATTACATCAATTGCTATGATATTCAAATAAACATGGCAAGCGACAAGTCCGTAAAAATAGAAAACATTGAGCCGATCTTTCTAATTAGTTGACAGATTATCTCAGCAAAATGTTCACTACATTGCTGGTGGTTGTCGAAAGACGCTTGACCGTTCGTGTTCGATAAAAAAATGAAAAGCACTACAAACCTGACAGATAGAAATTGTGCAGCCACCCGTCCACCAATACCCAGATAGGGTTAATATTCGAAAAAAGGAAAGCTTCAATCATTTTTTAAAAAATGGACCTTTCAGAATCTGGGAGACCAAATAGTCGCGCAAACGTGATAAACTGCACAACAATCTAATAATTGTAGGTCCCTTTGTTAAATCGAACATAAAACGTTCCGGAATTGACTGGTTAAAGAAACAATTCCGACGTTAAATAGATGTATAGGTCAACATTTTCAAACTGCAATGCATATATAAATGTCCTATTTACTGCTAAAAGCGGTAGGATTGTTGTTACGATTCAAGCAAAATCGTCCATTGCACTCTTGTGTTTGCTGAATAATGTTATATTAAGCTCTCTTAAGACGAAATGTTTGATTGTTCCATCTCATGCAATACATTGGCCCTTATTATATGGCTAATGCGAACTTGATCCGTCTGCTGAAGGTAGTATTTGGGTAACAGCTTTCGCAGTCAATCAATACTTGACGCCATTACAAAAAGAGTTGTGGTGCAAGTTTCCGTTACACTGCTTGGAATTATCGGTTGACTAACTCTCAAACAAACATGTATATATACCCCCACCCCCCCCCCCCCCCCAAAAAAAAAAACATAAAATAATACCAGATCTTACAAAGTAAACACCAACTAATGTTAATAACATTCTCCAGTTGGACAACCATTGTTACTCCAATGCGCTGATTATCATTTTTGGTCATAATACTTTTAGCTTCAAAATCAGCACTAGCCATAAATGTATAAATGTAAGAAGGTCAGAAGGTCTTGATAAGGCGGAATGACAAAGAGCTTTTTTATATTCACCAGCGTAGCCGTGGGTATTAATTCAGAATCAACTACAGATAAGTGCAGGATTCAGAATGCAGGGTTGTCCATACTACAGCCGTTAAGAGAAATGGTTTATCCATCATGGTGTGAAATAGTATTAACTCTAAGTCTGACTAGATAAAAGGAACATTACTGTAAGGTTTCAATTATTCAGGAGTAAAGCTGTATTAAAAGAAGCCCCATGGGTTGTGTGGATGATACTGGTTCGATACAGATGATATTGCTTTATAATATTTAGTGTTTAATAATATGAAGCTATCCCGTGTTTAAAAGTTGATTTTTGAAATATATATTTCAACTTGTTTTTTGTTTGTTTGGTGTTTTTTGGTGTTTTTTTTTTTGCAGCAGCAAGTATTTGTGATAGAACAGAAACTACTTGTTTTTGTTTCATAGATACATCAAACGAGAACGATATTCAATCATAGCTACTTTTGAATAATCGTATTGCAAAGATCGTCCGCAAGTGCTATCACAGGACCTGCAATTACCTTAGGATTGAATTGCTGAAGATGGAATGCATGAAGAAGCTGTTAAT
Organism: Lepidochitona cinerea; assembly: GCA_963971465.1. Lineage (NCBI taxonomy): Eukaryota > Metazoa > Mollusca > Polyplacophora > Chitonida > Tonicellidae > Lepidochitona > Lepidochitona cinerea. The sequence goes on from OZ020553.1 coordinate 28,248,800, forward strand.
ACTTACGTTTTAAGTTATTATAAAATAAGTTATAAAATGAAGTCATTATGAAATAAATATGTTCCAATGTTTCTCTTTTGATTTTTACAAATATCTAAGCATATATGTATTGTATATTTTTAATCCATCTCTATTGGCCGTAGTATGGTTTTTATGTAGATGCTGACGAGTCCCTTTTTTTACTATGTATTTAAATTATTCGTAGAAAAATATTCTCAGGATGAGACTGAACACGTTTTCGTGATGACTAGATTTGGTTTATCTTTACATTCTTTCTATATCATCAGAATCCTTCTTTGTGCACGTTAGACAGACACACTTGTCGGTCTAAAACGTATTTTCAAATAATGCAAACACCGTGACTAGCTTGGGGGGATTAATACGAAATGCGGAAAATAGATTTACGTAACAACAATATGTTGGATATAACAAACTAATTAAAACTTTTCTGCCAAGTGTATGTCCCTTCTGTTATAGAGAACAATATCTGTGTTAACATTGATTTTCATATTTCCAAAACTTCAGTCATATTAAGTCTCCATTGTGCGTTTAATGACCATCTGAAAAACAATATTCCATTGTGAAGGGACGTGTGTGTGTCGGTATACGAATGGTATGTGTACATAAAAGTAGAAGTTTGTTTTTGTATAGAAATATGTTTTTGGTCCATTTTGATCATAATTTTTGAAAATTGCATTCCCCTTCCCCTGCAGATAATTTCCACCATACAAGTCATTCAAAAATTCTACTAATTATATATTGTGATGGATCAAGTCATAATTGATTTTATTTCCGCCCCATTATATTTTTTTAAGAATACAAACTTTATATGAATATGGTGAACAAAATGAATCAAATCAATAAATCAACTTAGTTAAGCCCGGCCGGGTGCTTCCCTACCATATCATGTCCCCAGGCAGTGTCACCCGACTTCAAATACGATTAAACTGTGCGCAATCCAATATGCCATCCCTTGCACCATGTGCCGTACATGTATGTGTCACATATGAACTGAAGGTAATCCTTTTTAGCTGTCCCAATTAGGGTTACGATCTTTGGAAGACACATGACGTCCGTTTACTTTATGTTAAGTTTATATCACAGTTATCCCTGTTGTTGACATCTTAAAATATACATCTTAGTACATAACTAAATCTGCAAAAATAACAGTATTGCTAAATTGTAATATGTCATAACGGATTAAACAAAATCGTCTTTAGGGAGCCATTTAGTTGGCCTTTAGGTGTCAGTTTTCGTGGAAACGATGTGCCTAGATTGCCTGCCCTGGGCCAGTCGAAATTCGATCTTTTTGCAGTTCACATTTGGCTCTATGATCACAGGCTAAAGTGGTTGTAATTCCTCATAGACAAACGATGAGAAACAGCGTACAAGTCGTAGTGACATTGATGTACACCAGTAACCCGAGGGGATTTCCCCCTTAGATAATCTAATACATCTGTCAGATGATCACATTTGAGAAAATAGTATTAGTCTGTTTATACTGTCAAGGGAGAGGATTGATTGGCTAGGAATTGCTCGAATCCACAGATCAGATTCTTGGTGTATATAAGCCTGTGAAGTAATAAGATCCACCATAATGCAGGAGGGAAATTTACAGGACATCTGATATAATTTTGGTTTAGATAAGATCTGCGGTATCAGAACACTCGATGGAGAAGTCCCCAAAATAGAGTATCGAATTTTAAAGATTAATCAAGTTTGCCAGTTTGTTTGTCATCTTGAATCATCTTCATGCTCCTTGGACAGATTTAATGTAGTGGATTATAAAACCGGGTTTGTTTGTTGAGAGTCATGCTGCCATAGTAGAGGGCAAAATGGGCATTCGAAGACACTTCAAGTGAGTCAAATGACGTCACAATACCTTTATAAAAAATTTGCCGCGAGGCATTGACCTAATTACGTATGCACCCAGTCCCCCCACATGCCTACTTGATGTAGTAAAGGTCTATTAAGGGACGTGCGCATCAGCCAATATTAAAGTACATGTGCACCTATTCTTAAAAAAATATGCTGAATAATACACTCCCACGGAAAAAATATGCTTAGTAATGCAATACTGGTCTAAAGGACCAATTAAACCGTGACACTGGTGATAGACAATAGATAATAAACGAATGTATAAATAACCTTGGACAGTATTACCTCAATGTATAGATCATATCGGTAAGTATGTGTATATCACAGCCAAACGGCCTCGGGGGGCAGATGCATCGGACCGTATCCAATTAAGTCGACTACCAAAGAGACGTGTGCGTCCAACCGTAACAAATTAACGGAATAGAATATGTCGAGTAATGCAGTCAAATGATTGCGCCTTCCCGAAAAAAAAAATATGCTGAGTAAAAAGTGTCAGCCTTAGGGCTCAGCCAATCTGTATAAAGACGGGTGTAAATCAGATCCAGTCATCATCGGAAAACAGGACTGGCCAGCAACACTCTCAACACTATCCAACATCGTTTAACATTGGACAACCACTAAAGTTTGAGAAGCTCCTCGAAATGTATAACATCAGCTCTAGTCTATGTGTGGGAGTCATTAGTCTCGATGGACAGGCCAGAGTATCCTTCCAAAGGATTCAGGGCAAAACAGATGAAAGTAGACCAAACAGTATACCGATAACGTTATCATCTACTGCATGGAGTGGACTAACCACGCTTGCATATAGGATTGACGAGATGTTAAAGATGGGAGAGCCACTAGAAAGACCATACAACCTAGAGGATGACATATATCTAAGTTGCAGTCAATACAATGGGAAACAACTTATTCATCTGCGGAAATGGATAGAAGACAAAACACTTTCGACTAACCTGAAGCGTACCAAGATGGGGTATGCCATGAACGAATTTGGATGGCGTAAATTAAGAAAGCATTTTTCGGACATAGACCGAGATATAGGAGAAATGGAATCCGTATTTAAAATGGCCGATGAATTTTCCAAAAAGATGAAAGATCCGGGATCGGATGACAATGCGGAAGGAGAAACTCAAGAAGAGGACGATGAAGATTGTAGTGCCAGAGGCGACCACGCTAATCAACTCGGAGCAATGATGTGTAGACGTTGCAATCCAGGGGACTACGTCAACTGGTGACGTCATCAACATTATATCTACTATTAAAATACTATACTGAACCCTAATAAACAGAATGAATCTTACCACTTATCTTTTTGTTCTTCGTATATATAGTCGAGTAGTTCTTCTACGTTCTCATACATATGTCAAACCGTTAACGCACCAGTGTCAATCATTCCATCCCTAATATAATGGGTAGTGTAGGTAGTCAGTCTAGAAGATCTGACAGCGATATAGCGGGCCTATGCAAAATTTGCCTCATCGAAGTCTGTCAAGCGGTAGTTCATCCGTGTACTGCACATCTCATTAAAATCTTAGCTCCTAGTCATTAGTCACGGTTCGTCGCATGTCTAATTAAAATCTAAGCTCGCGGCTATCGGTTGACTACGGCTGAATGGTATGAAGACTTTAAGAAAAGCACTGTGTGGAACGAGAGAATTATGAACTTTATAGACGTATATATAGTCGAGTAGTTCTTCTACGTCCTCATACATATGTCAAACCGTTAACGCACCAGTGTCAATCATTCCATCACTAATATAATGGGTAATGTAGGTAGTCAGTCTAGAAGATCTGACAGCGATATAGCGGGCCTATGCAAAATTTGCCTCATCGAAGTCTGTCAAGCGGTAGTTCATCCCTGTACTGCACATCTCATTAAAATATTAGCTCCTAGTCATTTGTCACGGTTCGCCGCATGTCTAATTAAAATCTAAGCTCGCGGCTATCGGTTGACTACGGCTGAATGGTAAGAAGACTTTAAGAAAAACACTGTGTGGAACGAGAGAATTATGAACTTTATAGAAAAAGAAACCGATTTAAACTAAAACTATTTGTTACAATGCATTTTGGGGGAATAAAATATGATATATATAAAATTGAATTTTTAAGAGTGTTGTCATTATAACTATGGGTGGTAAACTAAACCGTAATACGAAGCGAAATAGCGGTATCGCCGGTGTATGTTATAAATATAGGGATCAGCCTATTGTTCTTAAAGGTCCACTTGCCGCCATAGCCTGTTTAAAGTTGCTAAGAAACCAATCTACATGAGCTTACTACGACTAATACAACTAAACTTAAACATAGGACACATAAAACATGTCTAGTTAGCTTTAGAATGTAGAAATGGGGTGAAAAACAAACGAAAAATCGAAGTCTGATTACAACAACAACGATCAGTGTCGGTCAACTTTCGTGTTGGATTACCCTCATTTCAGGCCTTTTTATCTGTGGTTTAGACTCAAACAATTATCAGCAGGCTTTTCCAGTCGCTGTTAACCGATCGTCAGTCTGTATTTCTCAGATAAATAGGCCTACGTAAAATTACACTGTGCCGTTAGTTCGCTCACTCGACTGAAACATAAAATCGCCAATAGGGGGCAGTTTGATTTGTTTACGCTACGGGCACCTAACAATTCAAATTTTCAAATTCAAATTAAACATACAAAGTGACGTCCAAACTTTTAAATTTTGGTAAAAATAGAAAGTTCCTAACTTATATTGTCTGGGGAAAATACGTCCAAACTTTTAAATTTTGGTAAAAATAAAAAGTTCCTAACTTATATTGTCTGGGAAAAATACAGAAAACGGACTTTCTTTTTTAATGTAAACAATATTCCTGATTTTCGCGGTAAGTGTGCCTTTAAACTCTCATACAATGTTATAAGTATAAGGAACTGTTCTTAAACTATCATATCATGTTATAAGTATAGGGATCAGCCTATTGTGAGAGTGAGATTGCAAGGAAAACATAGCGTCATGTGCGGATATTATTGCATTTTCTTCGCTATGCAACTCGTCAGAGAAATACCGCTTATAAACATTATGAACGATTTTAATCAAAATCATTGTCATAACGATTGTTTTGTTTACTCATTTGTAAAATCGCCTTTTCATACTTGTCTACCTTCCGATTTATCCGGATGGACGTGTTAGAAACAAATTTATTTTTTACCAAACTGTATTCGCCTCGTTCTTATTTAATGAGAAATTTTCATTACCCGTCATTCATTAAAACACAGACTATACTACGCATGTTTAAACATATTTTCACAGCTGAGCGAAAACCCGACAGGATACGTTAACCATATAGACCCGCTGTTGTGAGGGGAAACGTATAAGTGAAATAATCTTGAGAAAACATCAATCGATCAATCATTGCTGAGGAGTGTCAACCGTCATAATCGCACACGACGTATAGTTCTAAATGAAAACACATTCAATTTACGTAAAGTGACAATGAATTAGTTTCATATAATTTATTAATATGAACTAAATCATAATATTTATATAAGGTTCGCTTAGCCCATAAATTGCTATTAAAATCAAACGGTGTGAAAATAAATCGGCTGTTCGAAAATAGTCTGACTATATCAATGCTTATCGAGATTGAGACATTCTCAATAAGTACAGATACAGAATGATTTTTCAACAATTTCATAATAACTAGAACAAAGCGGCGAAAGAAACGACACCAAGCTAAGCTTAGTTTAACATGTTAAATCGTTATATTTAAAATAAAATACAATAAAATAATAATAAAATAAAAAAAAAACTAAAAAAAAAAACCCCGATCATCTTTAATCTATGATAATATCTATGACAATATTCAATATCGTCACAATCTCCCTCACCGAGTCGGCATTGATGGCGTCATTCGCGGGGTCACTCATATCCGAAACGAGGATTGCCCTCGCTTCGTCCAACGCCCGCTCTAATATGTGACGGAGTTGTTCCCTGAATAGAAAGAAAGAAAAAAAAAAAAAGTCTGAGATAGTAAAAAGACTAACAGTTAAAACAGAGTTGATATATAGAATTCCTGATTGATCCATGTTTTAAACCGCGCTAAAAAATCCTTTTAACTTTATATTGACATAACAAGGTGTATTGCGAGAGGGAAACCGAACTATAAATCCACGACCTCCCTCGGGATCTAACAACCATCTCACACGACACTCTCGAAGAAACGTAATGAACGATTAGATTAACACATCCTTACAACGGCTCAATCGCTGCTTCATACATTAATAGCGACTTGTTTGAACAGTTTGAAAATCCGAGTTTTCTCTTAACCATAATGGAATCATAATGGCCTACATACCCGAAAACTAAATTCTACACTATTGAATATTAGAGTTAGCCAACATTAAGATGTCATAGTCAAAAGCCGACACCGTTTAAATTATAATATAACCGTCTACGAAAAAGAAAAAAACAAAAAAAAAAAAAAACAGTAACATACCAATCGATATTTCGACTGAGAGTTGTTGTTGATGTTGAGTCGGGAGGGGAAAAGAGCTCTTCGTCACTACAACATATAGATGGGAAAATATTACTATTTTATGTTCAAAAACCTATAGACAGTCCCTGGATCCACATCTTTGACCTAGCATATAGGGACCCTCCTAATACTTTTGCGTATCGAACCACCATTACATCCTATCGATCACTCGCATTAAGTGAATAAGAGTCAGGTTGGAAAAGCGTCACAATTAGGCTACACAATCAAAGTCTAACACTTGCGAACGTTAAACAGATTGTCAAATGTAAGGTAATAAACTCACTCGAGCGATCGAGAGTTTTTAATAGTATACTTCCGGAAAGTAATGCAGATCTAATTGTTTAGGTATCGCATATAAGATGTATTTAACGTATCGAATCTAATCTACCTCTAAAATTATAAAAGGTACTTACGATGATTCAGTCAAATCTATGACGACTATTTGAGACATTCTACAATCTGCAACTGAAATAGATGAGACGTGTTAAAATCAAATTCATAAAGAGAAACGTCTCGTTTTACATTTACTTATCCCAACATCCATAAATATAATACGCCTCCATTTGTAGATATTCAAACATTTAAAAAAAAAAAATAGCCCGTATTTATGGTTAGATATCGAAGAATTAACCTAACGGTATCATATACACTACGGGTAATTGACATTTTGAGAATCATGAAACCATGTGTTTTCAATGTGAAGAATGAAACCACGTGTGTTCAATGATGTGTAACGCCACGCGTTCCACATTAGTCGGGTTAGATAACAAACTGCCGACGACTAAATTCTATTAAGACAAACTGATAAATTACTAATCAAACCGTCTTTAACTGTTCTATCCTATTTCAGATTATAACTATATTGTCTGAGATAAAGGTAAACTTACCAATTGCTCGTCTTTACCAAAACGTTCGAGTAGAGCGGTTTGAATCGTTATGTTTCAAGCGACGTTTTATAGTCAAAAATTAATCGCGTTTCGCTTATGTATCAGAAAACTACACAACGCAAAATTAATGAGAAAAAATTCGCTGACGCGCTAGAGGAGAAACCCCAAGGTTGAGATTAAATACCTGTCCACTAAACCAGGCTACATGGGTATTTAAAACCAACAGTAGAAATACGCAAACAAACATCACCTGTAAAACAATCCGAGAAACTATCATGGAAACGGGGAAAACTCTGCTTTCTCGGATTGTTTTACAGGTGATGTTTGTTTGCGTATTTCTACTGTTGGTTTTAAATACCCATGTAGCCTGGTTTAGTGGTATGATTTTTTATTGATCTAAGTTGTGTATACAAATGTATATCGTGTCTGATCGCCGGAGTAGCTAAAAATGAATTTTCTCACACTAGGTATTTTATTTATTTATTTATTTTTTTTTTTTTTTTGCCGTGAAGTCGAAATTAAGACGATATACCGTGGTCAAAATTCATAGAAATCTTAACATAGCTTTCCCGTGGGAATTAAGTTTATACTTGGAGTCCTTCAAAACACTATAATTAGTTAAAAAAACTGTAACAGCGAACAGCCGGGTTACATTGATTGGTTGTACTCACAACAGTTAGGGCGACTATATGAGACTGACTTATTTAAGATTTATATGAATCGTTTGAATGAAATGTGTTGTTATCTCGTTAATTGCGATCAAGCCGTATTGTTGAATCTGATGGTCCCCTTCCCCGCTTTGAAGATAAAAATATAATAACGCTCTGATCGCCATTTTTTCATTTCTCTTTCTTTCGCTTTAAATTAATCTGATAGTCGACAGGAATTTTCACACTCGGTCTTCTCACACCAAATGCTTGCAAGGCATTTTTTGATTGGATGGATGTAATTATTTTATTTCTATGGACCAATGTTTTTTGACCGGGTAAAAGCGCTCATTCAATTCTTTCTATCATCCCTCTTGCGTAGATTTGATACGTACAATATAAATCGCGCTTTGTTTTTATTTGCCGGTGTAGCTATTTTGTGATTAACTATCAGTAGACAGGTATTTAATCTCAACCTTGGGGTTTCTCCTCTAGCGCGTCAGCGAATTTTTTCTCATTAATTTTGCGTTGTGTAGTTTTCTGATACATAAGCGAAACGCGATTAATTTTTGACTATAAAACGTCGCTTGAAACATAACGATTCAAACCGCTCTACTCGAACGTTTTGGTAAAGACGAGCAATTGGTAAGTTTACCTTTATCTCAGACAATATAGTTATAATCTGAAATAGGATAGAACAGTTAAAGACGGTTTGATTAGTAATTTATCAGTTTGTCTTAATAGAATTTAGCCGTCGGCAGTTTGTTATCTAACCCGACTAATGTGGAACGCGTGGCGTTACACATCATTGAACACACGTGGTTTCATTCTTCACATTGAAAACACATGGTTTCATGATTCTCAAAATGTCAATTACCCGTAGTGTATATGATACCGTTAGGTTAATTCTTCGATATCTAACCATAAATACGGGCTATTTTTTTTTTTTTAAATGTTTGAATATCTACAAATGGAGGCGTATTATATTTATGGATGTTGGGATAAGTAAATGTAAAACGAGACGTTTCTCTTTATGAATTTGATTTTAACACGTCTCATCTATTTCAGTTGCAGATTGTAGAATGTCTCAAATAGTCGTCATAGATTTGACTGAATCATCGTAAGTACCTTTTATAATTTTAGAGGTAGATTAGATTCGATACGTTAAATACATCTTATATGCGATACCTAAACAATTAGATCTGTATTACTTTCCGGAAGTATACTATTAAAAACTCTCGATCGCTCGAGTGAGTTTATCACCTTACATTTGACAATCTGTTTAACGTTCGCAAGTGTTAGACTTTGATTGTGTAGCCTAATTGTGACGCTTTTCCAACCTGACTCTTATTCACTTAATGCGAGTGATCGATAGGATGTAATGGTGGTTCGATACGCAAAAGTATTAGGAGGGTCCCTATATGCTAGGTCAAAGATGTGGATCCAGGGACTGTCTATAGGTTTTTGAACATAAAATAGTAATATTTTCCCATCTATATGTTGTAGTGACGAAGAGCTCTTTTCCCCTCCCGACTCAACATCAACAACAACTCTCAGTCGAAATATCGATTGGTATGTTACTGTTTTTTTTTTTTTTTTGTTTTTTTCTTTTTCGTAGACGGTTATATTATAATTTAAACGGTGTCGGCTTTTGACTATGACATCTTAATGTTGGCTAACTCTAATATTCAATAGTGTAGAATTTAGTTTTCGGGTATGTAGGCCATTATGATTCCATTATGGTTAAGAGAAAACTCGGATTTTCAAACTGTTCAAACAAGTCGCTATTAATGTATGAAGCAGCGATTGAGCCGTTGTAAGGATGTGTTAATCTAATCGTTCATTACGTTTCTTCGAGAGTGTCGTGTGAGATGGTTGTTAGATCCCGAGGGAGGTCGTGGATTTATAGTTCGGTTTCCCTCTCGCAATACACCTTGTTATGTCAATATAAAGTTAAAAGGATTTTTTAGCGCGGTTTAAAACATGGATCAATCAGGAATTCTATATATCAACTCTGTTTTAACTGTTAGTCTTTTTACTATCTCAGACTTTTTTTTTTTTTTCTTTCTTTCTATTCAGGGAACAACTCCGTCACATATTAGAGCGGGCGTTGGACGAAGCGAGGGCAATCCTCGTTTCGGATATGAGTGACCCCGCGAATGACGCCATCAATGCCGACTCGGTGAGGGAGATTGTGACGATATTGAATATTGTCATAGATATTATCATAGATTAAAGATGATCGGGGTTTTTTTTTTTAGTTTTTTTTTTATTTTATTATTATTTTATTGTATTTTATTTTAAATATAACGATTTAACATGTTAAACTAAGCTTAGTTTGGTGTCGTTTCTTTCGCCGCTTTGTTCTAGTTATTATGAAATTGTTGAAAAATCATTCTGTATCTGTACTTATTGAGAATGTCTCAATCTCGATAAGCATTGATATAGTCAGACTATTTTCGAACAGCCGATTTATTTTCACACCGTTTGATTTTAATAGCAATTTATGGGCTAAGCGAACCTTATATAAATATTATGATTTAGTTCATATTAATAAATTATATGAAACTAATTCATTGTCACTTTACGTAAATTGAATGTGTTTTCATTTAGAACTATACGTCGTGTGCGATTATGACGGTTGACACTCCTCAGCAATGATTGATCGATTGATGTTTTCTCAAGATTATTTCACTTATACGTTTCCCCTCACAACAGCGGGTCTATATGGTTAACGTATCCTGTCGGGTTTTCGCTCAGCTGTGAAAATATGTTTAAACATGCGTAGTATAGTCTGTGTTTTAATGAATGACGGGTAATGAAAATTTCTCATTAAATAAGAACGAGGCGAATACAGTTTGGTAAAAAATAAATTTGTTTCTAACACGTCCATCCGGATAAATCGGAAGGTAGACAAGGATGAAAAGGCGATTTTACAAATGAGTAAACAAAACAATCGTTATGACAATGATTTTGATTAAAATCGTTCATAATGTTTATAAGCGGTATTTCTCTGACGAGTTGCATAGCGAAGAAAATGCAATAATATCCGCACATGACGCTATGTTTTCCTTGCAATCTCACTCTCACAATAGGCTGATCCCTATACTTATAACATGATATGATAGTTTAAGAACAGTTCCTTATACTTATAACATTGTATGAGAGTTTAAAGGCACACTTACCGCGAAAATCAGGAATATTGTTTACATTAAAAAAGAAAGTCCGTTTTCTGTATTTTTCCCAGACAATATAAGTTAGGAACTTTTTATTTTTACCAAAATTTAAAAGTTTGGACGTATTTTCCCCAGACAATATAAGTTAGGAACTTTCTATTTTTACCAAAATTTAAAAGTTTGGACGTCACTTTGTATGTTTAATTTGAATTTGAAAATTTGAATTGTTAGGTGCCCGTAGCGTAAACAAATCAAACTGCCCCCTATTGGCGATTTTATGTTTCAGTCGAGTGAGCGAACTAACGGCACAGTGTAATTTTACGTAGGCCTATTTATCTGAGAAATACAGACTGACGATCGGTTAACAGCGACTGGAAAAGCCTGCTGATAATTGTTGAGTCTAAACCACAGATAAAAAGGCCTGTTAGAGATAGCGTAATCCTGCGTGAGAGTTTATGCGCGAGTTATCTTCCTTTGCTCTTTGTAGCGGCGAGCGTGTTGTTTTATGGCCACAGTTGAAAGTTGTTGCATAACTTTGTCCGTCTGTTTTCGACGATATTAGTGACGAGGTTTCGGTTGCGGCGAAGGTCCACTCTTCAGGTACTATTTTAATGTTTGCGGAGTTGAGACAACTCATTATTTCGCTTGTGTAAAGTCTATAATGTTTATTTCAAAGCAAAATCTATGACCAAAATTTGATGATTTCACTTGCCAGTTTGATGAAGGCAAGAGATCGCGCGTTTCCATAGTTACGTGAACTCGATGACCTTTAGGGCAACATGTAAACAGATGGATCACGTACTATAACAATATAGGGTCAGAATATTAGCGAAATAAGCATCAGTTTGAAGCAGATAAATATTAAAGTTAATAGTTTTGGTTATTTTGAATACAGCTCATTGTATTTTATTCGTTTAATGCTGAAGGAAAGTTTAGTAGTTCGATATAGGCTTACATTCTAACGTTATAGCATTATCCATGTTAGGCTAATTTGCACTGATTCATGCATATTTTAGGAGAATTTCATGCTAGTTTGTGAAAGCGTTATTATTGTCACTGGGCTAATTGAATTCTAAATTTTCTTTCTTTTCTTTTTCTTCAGAATGTCATTGTTCTGAATGTCATCGTTATCGGATAATTTGAATAATTGTCAGCCAACATTGTCACAATTCAACTTCACTAAAGACTGTATTAGTGGCAGTATACCATCATCCTGACATATACGAAATACATCTTTATCCTTTACGTGGCGTTTCTTGATTTAAGTAGAGCAGAGTTATTAGAAGCTACCTTTTATGCAACTGAGATCTTCGGTCGGAGCACTTAATACCTTATATTTCTACCATAAAGTTCTGAAGAGTGAAGTCCAGTGGAATAGTGTGTGCCGATCTATCAGGCAGTATTTTTTTTGTTTCCTGGACCAGAATATTGACGTGGTAATTTGGTATTATTAAGTGATAATTTGTCAACATACACAACGATAATGAGTGATCAAGAGCAGGCCAGCGCCCAGAGTTCGGCGGCTGACAATCAAGGTCAGCAGAGTTCATCGCAGCATGATGAGAGGTTAAGCTGTCTTCGCAATAGAAGAAAATATTTAAGGGGAAAGATTACAAGATCAATTCATCGGGTTAATCTTTCAATTAACAACAATGATAATAATACCAGGCGACTAAAGAAAGAAATGACTGAAATAAAGCGAGATTATGACATGGCGTGTGAAGTCCATGGCGAACTTTACAGTCTTCTTGATGATAGCCACTCAGATAGGCTAAACCAATGGGAAGCAGAGTTATGTTCCGATATATTTGACATCGAGACCAAGATAGAAGATCATATCCTGTCTGTTGAACAGGGCCAGGTACAACATCCGGTGGTGAACAGAGTGGCCACACGAGCGGTCAATGCACAGGCTTCAGTAGAGCAACCTGTAGTGTCACCAAGTGATTTCAATGACTTTAATGTTAATAATTCTGACAATCCAGATTCGTTCTCTCATACATCAGTGTTAGATAATCCATTAAATTCAGGGGTTATGGGCCAAAATTTCATTAGGCAAAATAATTTAGAATCTTTCGATAAATGGATAGATAACTTGGTTGAGTTTTCTGAAACACAATTACCTAACCAAATGGGAAATATGTCTATAGCTGAAGCTTTATACAAATTAGAGGCAGGTAAAGATATTCCTTCAGTTGAGCTTAAGAAATTTGATGGTAGTCCATTAGCATATGTCGAGTTCATGGAACGTTTTAAAGTTCACATTCATGACAAAAACCACCTTAACGATGACATGAGGTTAATACAGCTTAAAATGCATGTCATTGGAGAGGCCGAGCGTGCAATTTCAGGACTAGGCTCTTCGGGCGTAATGTACGCGACCGCGTTGAAAACCCTGAAGGACCAATTCGGTCAACCGAGTCTCGTAGCGAGAGCGTGTGTAAATTAAACTGACAAAGGGCGCGAAAATTCACGCGAATAACAGATATGCGCTACGCGAGTTTTCGATCGATATTATAAACTCACAGGCAACATTACGGCGTCTCAACTATTTTGCCGACGTAAACGCGAATGAGAATTTGAGACAAATTGTTAAGCGATTTCCAGACCATTTGTTAGGTAGGTGGAAAAGTCTTGTTGCGGACATCAGAGAGAAGGGCGAAATTCCCACTATTGATCACGTAAGTACTTTTCTCCGTAAGCAGGTTAAGGCCGAATTTGACCCAGATTTTGGGGATCTGGAGCGTGGGGAAAGTAGAGATTTTAGAGGTCAGCGAGAACGGCGTAGGGGTGTCCATACGGCACAAGTACAGGTACGTAAACAAGTGAAGTGTTATATCTGTGAAGAAAGTCACAGAGTTGACGATTGTCCAACATTCTTAGACAATAAAGTAGCTGATCTTTGTTTTGCATGCTTAAACAAGGGGCATAACTCAAGAGACTGTAGAGCAAAACAGAAATGTGGTGAGAATGACTGTGTGAGAACACATCACAAACTTTTGCATACTGATCCTCCCGTTGCTTGTGGGGCAATTCCGACTTTGGATCGGGGGAGTATCTTTCCTGTTGTTCGAGTGAAGTTTCGGTCCGAAAATGGGCGTGTCAGGGAAGGTAATGTATTCATTGACAGTGGAGCAGGTACAACGTTAATACGCAAAGAATTTGCTAAGTCTCTTGGATTGCAGGGCCGTAAGGAAAAACTTGATCTTAGTGTAGTGGGCGGCGAAAGGTTTGAGAATATGGACAGCCGTAGAGTAAAGGTATACGTTTCACCCATGTATGGGGGCGAAGAGTTTTCACTCGAAGCACACGAGGTGGAAAAAACGATTTTGAGTGTGCCACCGTTGGATCGTTCGTGGTTGAATACTTTCCCACATTTGGCGGGGATAGAATTTTGTCATAAAGCGGGTCCCGTGGACTTAATTTTGGGTGTACAACATAGTCACCTACATGCAGAGTCACAAACACGGCAGGGGTTGCCGTTTGAGCCAGTTGCCAAGTGTACAAAGTTAGGCTGGTATGTAATTGGTCCAGACAACTCTAGACGAATTTCTTCTGTTTGTTCTGTTAATTTTGTGAGCAAGATAGATCTCAAGAGGTTTTATGAGTTTGAGACTTTGGGAGTTCAGGTTCCAGAATGTTCTTGTGAGGCAAAGGTAGTCTCCCCTGATGATAGGAAAGCACTGCAGCTTATGAAGGCTTCTTGTATAAAAATTGGTGACAGGTATCAAGTCGGGCTTCCTTGGAAGAAAGATCCTAGTCTACTTCCAAATAATTTTTCTCTAGCAGAGAAGAGATTGTGTTCTTTAGAGAAAGGCTTGTTGAAAGACCGAGAGAAAGGTAAGTTATATTCGGACGCAATTGGTGAGTATGTCAAAAATGATTGGGCGAGAATTCTTCAGCCGGAGGAACTCTCCGACTCTACACGTCCTGTGTACTATCTACCGCATCATGGTGTGTATAGACCGGATAAACCTAGCACTCCTCTTAGGGTGGTGTTTGACCCGGCATGTCCTTTCATGGGTATATCACTCAATTCATTCCTGTACAAAGGACCTTGTCTTATTGGAAATCTATTAGGAGTTCTCCTTCGCTTTCGCGAAGATCAAGTGGCGTTCGTGGGTGACATCTCAAAGATGTTTTTGCAGGTACTTCTTCCTGTACATGATCAACAAGTTCATCGTTTCCTTTGGCGAGACTTGGAAACATCTCGTAATCCGGATGTTTATTGCTTGCAAAGGGTGACTTTTGGGGACAAGCCATCTCCAGATATGGCTAGTTATGTGATATTGAAAATTGCCGATGAAACGGAACAAGATTCTCCCGAAAGCAGTACTATTCTTCGGAGGGATAGATACATGGATGATTTAATCCATTCGTGTGAGACCTCAGAACAAGAACACAATCGTATGCAAAGCCTTGATAAAGCTTTGGCGTTAGGCAGCTTTAGGATTAAGGAGTGGATCTGCTCAGGTAATATTATGGCACAGGATAAGGAGGTTTCAGATCAGGGCGCACACAGTTATGTGTACAGTTCAGACAAGATAGCGGTAAATCTCGACGGTGAGGATACCAAGACACTGGGTGTTGGATGGAATCCCAGTTCAGATGTGTTGAAGTTCATGGTGAAAGATATCCATGTAGAGACTTTTACGAAAAGGTCGGTTCTGTCAAGGATCTCAATGTTGTATGATCCTTTAGGATTGGCATCTGTCGTGACAATTCGAGCCAGAGTGGCTTTACAGGAACTTTGGAGACGACAATTCGATTGGGATGACGTATTGCCGGACGAGATGTCCGAGACGTGGCAAGGGCTATTCCATGAAATTGAGGAACTACGGAATGTGGAATTCCCGAGATGTCTCAAGCCTGCAAAGGTGTGTGGTGATTCACAGCTTCATGTTTTTGTAGATGCGAGCTCTAAGGCTTATGGAGCTGTAGCGTATTTGGTATGGCCCACAGAGTGTGGGGCTGAGTTGAATTTGGTAGCGTCAAAGGCGCGGGTTGCGCCATTACAACAGACAACAGTTCCGCGATTGGAGCTGATGGCGGCTTTGGTGGGTTCACGTTTAGCCAAGACGATATATGATGAACTTAAAACTAAGCCGACCCGGGTGATTTTGTGGTCGGATTCGCAGATTGTACTGCACTGGATAAGATCTGAATCGGCAACCTTAAAGGCATTTGTTGGAGTCCGCGTTGCGGAAATCCAGTCGACATGGGATAGGAGTCATTGGAGGTACATTCCCACAAAAATGAATCCAGCTGACGATATTAGCCGTGGGATACCTGTAAGTGAGATGAAAAGGTGGGTTGAAGGTCCATTATTCCTGAAAGAATCAGAAGATCAATGGCCTTTGGAGAAGCCGATTGAACTTGACGAAAACTTAGAGTGCAAGAGCGTAGCTCAGATGTGTGCTGTGGAGAAACAGTTATCTCCCATTTTAGAAGCACAGGATTTTTCAAAATGGAACAGACTTGTAAGAGTAACGGCTTATTGTATGCGTTTTGTTCACAATGTGAAAGCGGCAGTTAACAAAACTTCGAAATATGAGAGATCTCTTCAGAGAGATGAATTAGAACAAGCCGAGGCATATTGGGTGATGTTTGCACAGAGGGACATGACAGATTGGGAGCTTAGATTTCGTGATTTGGCGCCGTTCAAGGAAAACTGTGTCATCCGAGTAGGGGGCAGATTACGACGTTCATCTCTGTCATATGACCAGATACACCCGATCCTACTTCCAAAGGATAATCATGTAGCGAAGCTGATCTTGCGAGAGGTTCATGAAAATATGGGACACGTCGGACCAGAGCGTACTCTTTGTGAGAGTAGACGTAAATTCTGGATTGTTCGTGGGCGAAATATGGCAAAGGGAATAACCCAATCATGTGTGATTTGTCGTAAACTTCGTCAATCTCCACATATGACGCTCATGGCTGACTTGCCACCAGAGAGAGTAAAACCATTTTCACCTCCATTTACTGTTACATGTGTAGATCTTTTTGGGCCATTCATGCTAAGGTTTGGGCGGAATAAATCAGTAAAGGCATGGGGCGCACTTTTTACGTGCGCGACTGTGAGAGCTATACATTTAGAAATAGTCTCTGACATTTCAACAGAATCGTTTCTGCAAGCACTGCGACGTTTTGTAGCACATCATGGTTGGCCAGAAACCATTATTTCAGACAATGGTACGAATTTCGTTGGGGCGCAAAAGGAGTTGCGGAAGCTGTTCTTGGAAGGGAAAAGGCAAATCGAAGACTTTGTTTCTTTGCACAAAGTAAATTGGAAATTCAACACCCCACTCAGTCCACATCAAGGAGGGGTGTTTGAAAGTCTTGTGAAACAGGTAAAGCGAGCCTTACAAGTAGTGATAGGTCAGCAAGTTCTGACGTGGAATGACATGGCGACAGTGTTCGCTGAGGTTGAGTCTCTTATCAATTCGAGGCCGTTGGGTTACAATCCGGGGGATCCCAATGATCCTCAACCTCTGACACCCAATCATTTTATGTTAGGTCGAGCGACGACAGATATTCCTCAAGGACCCTTTGAGGAGACCAGAAATATGAGAAAGAGATTTGAGTTTGTTCAGATGTTGGTTCAACATTTTTGGCAACGGTTTACTCGAGAGTACATTCCTACTCTCATGAGACGTAATAAATGGCAGTTGAAAGGTAGGCAGTTACAGGTAGGTGATGTTGTCCTGCTTACCGATCCAGTTCTTCCTCGAGGTAAGTGGAGTCTGGCAAGAATAGTTAAGGTTTTTCCTGGATCTGACGGCATTGTGCGCAATGTCCAATGTCAAAACTAAGACAGGTGAGTATCGACGCTCCATTCAGAGATGCTGTCCTCTTCTTGAGACAATTTAGGCAGTTTCAAGCACTTCTGTTGTGGCTTGGAGGATATGTTAGAGATAGCGTAATCCTGCGTGAGAGTTTATGCGCGAGTTATCTTCCTTTGCTCTTTGTAGCGGCGAGCGTGTTGTTTTATGGCCACAGTTGAAAGTTGTTGCATAACTTTGTCCGTCTGTTTTCGACGATATTAGTGACGAGGTTTCGGTTGCGGCGAAGGTCCACTCTTCAGGTACTATTTTAATGTTTGCGGAGTTGAGACAACTCATTATTTCGCTTGTGTAAAGTCTATAATGTTTATTTCAAAGCAAAATCTATGACCAAAATTTGATGATTTCACTTGCCAGTTTGAAGGCAAGAGATCGCGCGTTTCCATAGTTACGTGAACTCGATGACCTTTAGGGCAACATGTAAACAGATGGATCACGTACTATAACAATATAGGGTCAGAATATTAGCGAAATAAGCATCAGTTTGAAGCAGATAAATATTAAAGTTAATAGTTTTGGTTATTTTGAATACAGCTCATTGTATTTTATTCGTTTAATGCTGAAGGAAAGTTTAGTAGTTCGATATAGGCTTACATTCTAACGTTATAGCATTATCCATGTTAGGCTAATTTGCACTGATTCATGCATATTTTAGGAGAATTTCATGCTAGTTTGTGAAAGCGTTATTATTGTCACTGGGCTAATTGAATTCTAAATTTTCTTTCTTTTCTTTTTCTTCAGAATGTCATTGTTCTGAATGTCATCGTTATCGGATAATTTGAATAATTGTCAGCCAACATTGTCACAATTCAACTTCACTAAAGACTGTATTAGTGGCAGTATACCATCATCCTGACATATACGAAATACATCTTTATCCTTTACGTGGCGTTTCTTGATTTAAGTAGAGCAGAGTTATTAGAAGCTACCTTTTATGCAACTGAGATCTTCGGTCGGAGCACTTAATACCTTATATTTCTACCAAGGCCTGAAAGGAGGGTAATCCAACACGAAAGTTGACCGACACTGATCGTTGTTGTTGTAATCAGACTTCGATTTTTCGTTTGTTTTTCACCCCATTTCTACATTCTAAAGCTAACTAGACATGTTTTATGTGTCCTATGTTTAAGTTTAGTTGTATTAGTCGTAGTAAGCTCATGTAGATTGGTTTCTTAGCAACTTTAAACAGGCTATGGCGGCAAGTGGACCTTTAAGAACAATAGGCTGATCCCTATATTTATAACATACACCGGCGATACCGCTATTTCGCTTCGTATTACGGTTTAGTTTACCACCCATAGTTATAATGACAACACTCTTAAAAATTCAATTTTATATATATCATATTTTATTCCCCCAAAATGCATTGTAACAAATAGTTTTAGTTTAAATCGGTTTCTTTTTCTATAAAGTTCATAATTCTCTCGTTCCACACAGTGTTTTTCTTAAAGTCTTCTTACCATTCAGCCGTAGTCAACCGATAGCCGCGAGCTTAGATTTTAATTAGACATGCGGCGAACCGTGACAAATGACTAGGAGCTAATATTTTAATGAGATGTGCAGTACAGGGATGAACTACCGCTTGACAGACTTCGATGAGGCAAATTTTGCATAGGCCCGCTATATCGCTGTCAGATCTTCTAGACTGACTACCTACATTACCCATTATATTAGTGATGGAATGATTGACACTGGTGCGTTAACGGTTTGACATATGTATGAGGACGTAGAAGAACTACTCGACTATATATACGTCTATAAAGTTCATAATTCTCTCGTTCCACACAGTGCTTTTCTTAAAGTCTTCATACCATTCAGCCGTAGTCAACCGATAGCCGCGAGCTTAGATTTTAATTAGACATGCGACGAACCGTGACTAATGACTAGGAGCTAAGATTTTAATGAGATGTGCAGTACACGGATGAACTACCGCTTGACAGACTTCGATGAGGCAAATTTTGCATAGGCCCGCTATATCGCTGTCAGATCTTCTAGACTGACTACCTACACTACCCATTATATTAGGGATGGAATGATTGACACTGGTGCGTTAACGGTTTGACATATGTATGAGAACGTAGAAGAACTACTCGACTATATATACGAAGAACAAAAAGATAAGTGGTAAGATTCATTCTGTTTATTAGGGTTCAGTATACTATTTTAATAGTAGATATAATGTTGATGACGTCACCAGTTGACGTAGTCCCCTGGATTGCAACGTCTACACATCATTGCTCCGAGTTGATTAGCGTGGTCGCCTCTGGCACTACAATCTTCATCGTCCTCTTCTTGAGTTTCTCCTTCCGCATTGTCATCCGATCCCGGATCTTTCATCTTTTTGGAAAATTCATCGGCCATTTTAAATACGGATTCCATTTCTCCTATATCTCGGTCTATGTCCGAAAAATGCTTTCTTAATTTACGCCATCCAAATTCGTTCATGGCATACCCCATCTTGGTAGGCTTCAGGTTAGTCGAAAGTGTTTTGTCTTCTATCCATTTCCGCAGATGAATAAGTTGTTTCCCATTGTATTGACTGCAACTTAGATATATGTCATCCTCTAGGTTGTATGGTCTTTCTAGTGGCTCTCCCATCTTTAACATCTCGTCAATCCTATATGCAAGCGTGGTTAGTCCACTCCATGCAGTAGATGATAACGTTATCGGTATACTGTTTGGTCTACTTTCATCTGTTTTGCCCTGAATCCTTTGGAAGGATACTCTGGCCTGTCCATCGAGACTAATGACTCCCACACATAGACTAGAGCTGATGTTATACATTTCGAGGAGCTTCTCAAACTTTAGTGGTTGTCCAATGTTAAACGATGTTGGATAGTGTTGAGAGTGTTGCTGGCCAGTCCTGTTTTCCGATGATGACTGGATCTGATTTACACCCGTCTTTATACAGATTGGCTGAGCCCTAAGGCTGACACTTTTTACTCAGCATATTTTTTTTTTCGGGAAGGCGCAATCATTTGACTGCATTACTCGACATATTCTATTCCGTTAATTTGTTACGGTTGGACGCACACGTCTCTTTGGTAGTCGACTTAATTGGATACGGTCCGATGCATCTGCCCCCCGAGGCCGTTTGGCTGTGATATACACATACTTACCGATATGATCTATACATTGAGGTAATACTGTCCAAGGTTATTTATACATTCGTTTATTATCTATTGTCTATCACCAGTGTCACGGTTTAATTGGTCCTTTAGACCAGTATTGCATTACTAAGCATATTTTTTCCGTGGGAGTGTATTATTCAGCATATTTTTTTAAGAATAGGTGCACATGTACTTTAATATTGGCTGATGCGCACGTCCCTTAATAGACCTTTACTACATCAAGTAGGCATGTGGGGGGACTGGGTGCATACGTAATTAGGTCAATGCCTCGCGGCAAATTTTTTATAAAGGTATTGTGACGTCATTTGACTCACTTGAAGTGTCTTCGAATGCCCATTTTGCCCTCTACTTGCCATTTCCAATTGCTTAACCATCTCAGTGTCAGTTCATAGAGAATACAGGCTTAGCAACTAGATTATCGCTTTTCGCACGAGGGGTTCAGGGTTTTTTCATCAGTAAAGTATAAATGCAAATTTCCTGTTGACAGTTGGGTTTCAAGAAGAATTCTTAATCAACTACTCAAAAGAAGAAAGCCTTCCATCGACGCGTCGCGGGTTCAAATCCCACTCAGAGTCTGGCTAAATAAAAATTGAAAGATTTCTCAGTTGATTTTTCACGCGATCGGGTTGTGTGAAAGAGATGCTAGGTATTCGTCGAAGATAGGGGTTTCCTCCAGGTGTATAACACGCCCCCACCCCCCCCCCCCACCCCCACATACATACATTTACACACTAAACCTAGCAACGCCGCCGTGTAAAGGGAATAATCTTCAGTGCGACATTTAAATCAATCAATCAATCAAAAAAAATAAAATGCATAAAATCCTTGCAATGTATAAAACGACTAAAGAACAGTGTTTTCATCATTAGAGTATATACCGTAGTTCAAAAATGCAATTGAATTGCTGTCATGTTACGAAAACTAGCATAAGTTCAAAGCTAACGATAAATCGACAATAGTTTCACCCCTTTTTCTTGTAATAAATTATAATCGTAGCTTATTTAATGAACAAAGCTGTCAGAAGAACCTGTTTGCCCAACACTGCAATGCTTTTAGAACGTGACATACAGAGTTTGAAATAAAAGCTATTGGCAAAATATCATACGTAACTTCAAACCATACAACCCCTACTGGTTTCGTTGATCCTTACGTTCAATGATTAACCAGAACAAATCTGTATTGTCCAGAGAAAATGGCTGCTTGCTGTGTTAAAGCAGGCAAAGGGACATTACAGATGCATAATGTGTATGTGCGAAAAGACATAAAGCACATTTCATTATGTAATCCGAAAGCTTGATATACATACACATGGTATCTAAATACTATGACTAATTGAGACACATGTCGGTATCATATGTTATTATACAACCAGTATTCATTAACTAATGAAAGATTAGCATTTGTACCACGTGTCGATCATATATCAGTCGATATTGGACCGAAAGCGATATCGGATGGTGCTATTGGATTTTCATCCGGGTATCGGCAGAGAGAAGAGCGACTACGTCAGTTCGATGATGTGTAACATTCGAATCTACGTCACCGCGGAGTCGTCTGTTTCGCTCATGTCCTTTTGTCAGAACCCTCATATCTCTGCAAGATGTTAGATGACGCTGATATAGATAAATTTGTCGAGGGTCAAATACCAGAAAACACTAAAAAGAAAACGAAATGCGACGTTCTAACAATTGTGAATACGTTGAATATTGAAATAAATTATTGTGCTTGTTTAAAGTTAAACTTGAAATAATTGTTGTTGGCGTTGGATTGCATATGTATAATAAAAATGTTATTATATGACTTTGCATCCAATAGGGATATTGATTGTACTCGTCACCGTTGGGTTGAAAGTCGATATTAAACTCGACGCCTTTGGCGTCTCGTCCAATATCGGCTTTCAACCCAACGGCGACTCGTACAATAAATATCCATATTGGATGCGAAGTCAAATAATAACCTCATATTATCGCAACGTGTCAGTGGTGTAACCAGTCAGTGGTGTTACGTAAATATTGGTGTTGTAAATATATGCCTGTTAGTCAATCTGTTGCATATTAATGTTTCTCCCATGTGACCTGTCAGGTGACCACACCTTACTTGGAGCATCTCTGCCCGTGCGTCTTCACTTTTGAAGTCATTGTTACCACGAGGTAGATCGCTCTGCTAGCTGGCGTGTCTCACAGGGAGAAGACCCACTCTTTAGGTAAAGCATTCTATGCAACTATTACACATTTCAATGTAGTTTAATGCAATCTTATCTGAAATAATCGTACACACAACTTTATTTCTTACACGTATAAATTAGATACAGCTGAGCAGGATTTTGGAAGAGTCCATTACGTAGTGGGGGGGGGGGGGGGGGGGCGAGGAAAACGCACCTATGGTAACATGACAATTTTTAATCACTGAAAACCTTTAAATATTTCGTTTAATGTTCTATCGTGCAGTGTTCATTGATTTCCAAAACGTATTTCTATATTAGGTTAAGTTCGGTGTCTAAATCGATATTTTTTACTTAGCCGTGAACTTAGCTTTCACCCCTTATGGGCGAGTCCATGTTCGAAGTTGTAAAAACGTGTGTATATTTTGCGGTGATTTTGATGTATGTAATGTATTGTATGTATTAATTTTGAGGTTAAATGTTTGATAGCTTTTACAAAACTAAAAACTACATAAAAATGAAGTATTTGAGAGTTTGATGTTAATATACCAAATGAAATAGAAAATGTGAAATTATAAAATGAAATATGAAATTATCCACGGAAGTGTGCAATATTTTGGCAATAGTCTGTGATATTTAAATGAATTGGTTATTGTGTATTTTCTATGTTTCATGATTTGTGTAAATTTATCTATGTGTAAAATTGATTTCTGTTTGTATATTTCAGAACATTGTGTACACAGTAGTTGTGCTTTTGTTAAAAATACAGCTGTGTATACTTGTTGAAAGAATCTCCTTGTTCGAGTTCATTTTCTTCCTTATTCGCACCAAATTTCTAAAGAGTGGAACTGGAGTCGACTTAGCAGACTGTGGTGGAGTTCCAGCTTGGTGGTTTGGTGGAAAATTTAAAGACGTCAACAATGGCAGAGGGTAGCAGCAGAGCCGATGTTCCAGGAGCCTTGTCAGATGAGGAACAACTAGATGAACAACGGGCCAATGAAATAAAATCCAAGAGGCGACAACTTAGAGGCCGGGTGACCAGATCAATTAAACGTGTTCGTCAGATGATTGCTGGTGGCGAAACAAATCGACGAAGATATCTCCAAGAAACTACGGCAATTCGAGAGGACTATTCTAAACTTCGAGAACTACATGGTGAGCTGTATGACTACGTTCCAGAAACTGAAACCGAAAGACTCGATAAATGGGAAACTGAGATGGCAGACGATTTCTTTTCCTTTGAGCAAGAATTAGATGACTTTCTCTTAACTTTGGAAAATTCTTTGACTGACGATGCCGAGTCAAGAAAGAGGCCAAGGGAGGTAAGCAGAGCGAATCAACTGACCCCAACCAGAACTATGTTAATGACAATTTACTAAAATCTGAAACTGTTCCCCATGTTGAAATTTCCCAAGAACACTCTAGTTTAAATGAAACTGTTTCTCTTGCTAATGACTTTAGTGCTTCACAAAACTCAGGACTTGTCTTTGATAACTGGATAAATGAACTAACAGAATTTAAAGAAACTGATTTACATGTTAATACTAAAACTATGTCTGTGGCTGAAGCACTTTATCGTTTGGAAGCTAGCAAAGATATTCCAAATGTAACAATATTGAAATTTGATGGTAATCCTATACATTATGTTGAATTTATTGAAACATTTAAAATCCATGTCCATGATAAACAACACTTGTCTGATAATATGAGAATGGTTCAATTGAAAATGCATTTAAAAGGGGAAGCCGAAAAGTCAATCTCTGGTTTGGGTTCTGGGGGTACCATGTACGCAACAGCCTTAAAAATACTGAAAGATCAGTTTGGTCAGAAGAGTGTAATAGCTAGAGCATTAATAAACAACATTGCTAAAGGCGAAAAACTCAAACCAAATAACAAACAAGCTTTACGAGATTTATCTCTTGACATCATCACTTGTTTAGCCACATTAAAACGTTTGCTTTATTTTTCAGACGCAAACTCCATAGAAACCTTAAGGCAAATTGTTCAACGTTTTCCTGATTACTTAATTTTGCAATGGAAAACACGTGTTGTAGATATTCGTGTTAAGGGGGTTTCTCCATCTCTTGAACACATAAGCAATTTCTTGAGAAAACACGTTAAAACCTTATTCGACCCAGATTTTGGCGACCTTGAAACTTTTCGAGGGAAACCGGATCAGGGTTATAAACAAGCATCCAACAATAAACGTGGTATTCATTCTACACAAACAAAACCATTTGCTAAACGTACTGTAAAATGCTTTGTATGTGATGAGGCCCATGGCGTAACTAAATGTCCAACGTTTTTAGATTCTACTATTTCTGAAAGAATTCAGCTTGCCCAGTCCAATCGTCTTTGCTTTTCATGTCTAATTCGAGGTCATATGTCCAAAGACTGTCGGCTTAGAAAAAGTTGTGATAAAAATGGTTGTCCGAAAATGCACCATCCTTTACTTCACACTGATCCGCCCAGTACTAGTGCCACTTCTTCCCTTGATAGAGACGGTATTTTGCCTGTGGTTAGATGTCGCTTTCGAGCGTCGAATGGTCGTGTAAAAGAGGGTAATATACTTATTGATAGCGGTGCTGCAACGACTATTATTCGTAAAGATTTCTCAAAGGCTCTTGGCCTTCAAGGTCGGCGGGAAGCTTTAGAGTTGTCGGTCGTTGGTGGCGAAAGGTTTGATCAAAGTGACAGTAGAAGGGTTAAGGTTTGGTTGTCAGCAATTGGTGGTTTAGAGGAATTTGAAATTGAGGCTCATGAAATTGACAAAACTGTTGCTAGTGTACATGCGTTAGATAGACCATGGCTTGAATCATTTTCACATTTAGCTGATTTAAAGTTTTCACACAAAGCCGGTCCAATTGACCTAATTTTAGGTGTTCAGTACAGTCATTTACATGCTGAAGAGGAAGTTAGACAGGGGCTGCCCTTTGAGCCAGTTGGTAAACTTACAAAACTCGGATGGTTTGTTATAGGTTCTGACAATACTTGTGGTCAATCTGTATGTTCAGTAAATTTTGTTGAGAAAATTGATTTGTCCAATTTGTATGATCTTGAAACTCTAGGAATTCGTGCTCCGGATTGTAATTGTCCAAAGAATGTTATTTCGCACGAAGATAAGCAAGCTATGGATTTGTTTCAGAGTTCTTGTGTTAAGGAAGGTGACCGGTATACAATTGGGTTGCCTTGGAAACGAGATCCCGTTCATTTGCCTGACAATTATATTGTGGCTGAAAAAAGGCTTATTTCACTTGAGAGAAATCTTGTAAAAAATCCCATGAAAGCAAAACAGTATTGTGATGTCCTGTTAGAGTACCGGGTAAATGGTTGGGCTGTAGAGGTTTTTCCTGACGAGGTAAATAATTATGATAAGCCTGTTTATTATTTACCACATCATGGAGTTTATCGGGCTGATAAGCCTAGTACACCATTACGCATTGTTTTTGATCCCGCTTGTACATTTCAGGGAGTGTCCTTAAATTCTTTCCTATTTAAAGGTCCGTGTCTTATAGGGAACCTTCTGGGGGTCTTGTTGAGATTTAGAGAACTACCAGTAGCCTTTGTTGGGGACATATCTAAAATGTTTTTGCAAATTCGTCTAACTGATGATGACTCTCATGTTCACAGGTTTTTGTGGCGAGATTTGGATATGGAAAGGGAACCATCTATTTACAGGCAAACTAGGGTTACTTTTGGTGATAAGCCATCTCCTGATATGGCAAGCTTTGTTATGTTGAAAATCGCTGAAACATTTGCAGCTAAATTTCCCAGTTGTGCAAAAATTCTTCAGGAAGATAGGTATGTGGACGATCTTATTCACTCGTGTGGTTCTTCAAGTGAAGCCGTTAGTAGGATGACTGGGTTAAATGAAATTCTTGGTTTTGGAGGTTTTAAAATTAAGGAGTGGTTTTGTTCTTCAAAGTCAGCAACTGAAGAGGTGGCCAAGGGGCACAACTCTTTAGGGGTCAGTGAGGGCCCACTCGGAGGTCCAGGTTCCAACAGTGTTTGTTTGGCAGCATCGGTGAAGGCCCTTGGTGTATGTTGGGATCCATCAGGGGATACCTTACATTTTGATGTTAAAGATTTTGAACTTGATAAATATACAAAAACAACTGTCTTGTCAAAGTTGTCTATGCTTTATGATCCATTAGGGCTTGCTTCTGTTGTAACGATTAAGGCAAAGGTCGCTATGCAAGCTATTTGGAGGCAGAATAATCTCGGATGGGATGACATTTTGCCTGAGGAAATGCGTGAACGATGGGAAAGTGTTTTTAAAGAATTAAATCAACTTAGGTCTGTACGACTTCCTAGATGTTTAAAACCCAGTGACGTCAGTGGTGATCCTGAGTTGCATGTATTTTGTGATGCGAGTTCTTCAGCCTACGGTGCTGTAGTTTACATTCTGTATCCCGCACATTCTGGTCCATGTGTCCGATTGGTGACATCAAAGACCCGGGTCGCTCCACTTCATCAAACAACTATTCCGAGGTTGGAGCTCATGGCGGCTTTAATTGCGTGTAGGTTAGCAAAAACGGTTGTAGAAGAGTTTCGCGTTAAGGTCAAGGTTACCCTGTGGACAGATTCGCAAATAGTTTTGCACTGGATTCGTTCGGAATCACTTGGTATGAAGGCTTTTGTAGGGGTTCGTGTGGCTGAAATTCAGTCAACTTGGGAAAGTAAATATTGGTTATTTGTTCCGACAAAGCTAAATCCGGCAGATGATCTCAGTAGAGGTTTGAAAGTTAATGAAATGGGTGGCCGTTGGTTCAATGGGCCTGACTTTCTTTTGAGACCCAAAAGTGAATGGCCTGAGCAGCCAACGTATTCCCCTGCTTGTTCCGATCCTGAAAGGAAAAAACCTAAACCAGTATTGTCTAGTGTCAAATTAAAGTGTCCAATTGATGTGTCGAGATTTTCTTCTTGGTCTAGGCTCGTAAGAGTTACAGCTTATTGTTTTCGGTTCATACATAACTTGAAATGTTCATTTATTGATAGGCAGAAAGTTGACACTGACAGTTTGAAGCTTCATGAGTTAAAAAAGGCAGAAAGGTACTGGATTGTTGTCGCTCAGGAAAGCCAAGGGGATTGGGCTAAGCAGTACAAGGATTTGTTGCCATTTGTGGATAATGGAATAGTTCGGGTTGGAGGGAGGTTACGGAGGTCTTCTCTACCTTACGAACAAATACATCCGGTTCTTCTTCCTTCCTTTAGTCGTATATCAACTTTGATTTTGAGAGATATTCACATCAGCAAAGGTCATTATGGTTGTGAGAGAACGTTGTGTGATAGCCGGCGTCAGTTCTGGGTTCTTAGAGGTCGTAGTCTAGTAAGAAACATTGTTCGCAATTGTACAGTATGTCGTAAGTTAAGACAGGGTCCACACACTACTTTAATGGCAGATCTTCCTCCGGAGCGGCTTAAAGTTTTTGTCCTCCATTTACCACAACGGGTTTAGATCTTTTTGGGCCGTTTAGTTTAAGGTATGGTAGAAATAAAACCATAAAGGCTTGGGGAGCTTTGTTTACGTGTGCAACGGTTCGTGCCATGCATCTTGAAATCGTAGAAAGTTTGTCGACTCAGTCGTTCATGCAGGCCTTGCGGCGTTTTGTTTCCAATCATGGGTGGCCTCAGACAATTATTTCTGATAACGGTACATCGTTTGTTGGTGCTGAGCGAGAGCTTAGGAGTCTTTTTCTAGAAGGCAAAAAACAAAAAAGTGAGTTTGCTACGTTACACAAGGTTAAATGGTTATTTAATACTCCTCTCAGTCCTCACCAAGGGGGATTCTTTGAAAGTTTAATTAAACAGGCTAAATGAGCTATCCAGGTGGCAGTTGGACAGCAAACATTGTCTTGGAATGAAATGTCTACTGTATTTGCTGAAGTCAAATGTTTGGTAAGTTCACGTCCAATAAGTTACTCTTCCAACGATCCTAATGATATTCAACCATTAACACCTAATCACTTTTTACTAAGTCGAGCTTCAGCTGACGTACCTCAAGGTCCTTTTAAGGAAACAAAAGATTTACACAAGAGGTTTGCTTTTGTTCAGTCTCTGGTCAATCGGTTTTGGATAAGATTTGTTAGGGAGTATATTCCGACATTGTCACGTAGATCTAAGTGGGAAACTAAGGATAGACAGTTGCAGGTTGGTGATGTAGTTCTCTTGGTTGATCCGAATGTGTCTAGAGGAAAGTGGAATTTGGCTAAGGTGATAGAGGTTTATCCAGGTCGTGATGACGTCATTAGAAATGTTAAAGTTCAAACAAAGTCTGCAATTTATAAGCGGTCTGTACAACAATGTTGTCCAATTCTTGAAACTCAGTAGTTATATTCCCCATTTCTTGGCGGGGGGAGGGTTGTTGTAAATATATGCCTGTTAGTCAATCTGTTGCATATTAATGTTTCTCCCATGTGACCTGTCAGGTGACCACACCTTACTTGGAGCATCTCTGCCCGTGCGTCTTCACTTTTGAAGTCACTGTTACCACGAGGTAGATCGCTCTGCTAGCTGGCGTGTCTCACAGGGAGAAGACCCACTCTTTAGGTAAAGCATTCTATGCAACTATTACACATTTCAATGTAGTTTAATGCAATCTTATCTGAAATAATCGTACACACAACTTTATTTCTTACACGTATAAATTAGATACAGCTGAACAGGATTTTGGAAGAGTCCATTACGTAGTGGGGGGGGGGGGGGGGCGAGGAAAACGCACCTATGGTAACATGACAATTTTTAATCACTGAAAACCTTTAAATATTTCGTTTAATGTTCTATCGTGCAGTGTTCATTGATTTCCAAAACGTATTTCTATATTAGGTTAAGTTCGTTGTCTAAATCGATATTTTTTACTTAGCCGTGAACTTAGCTTTCACCCCTTATGGGCGAGTCCATGTTCGAAGTTGTAAAAACGTGTGTATATTTTGCGGTGATTTTGATGTATGTAATGTATTGTATGTATTAATTTTGAGGTTAAATGTTTGATAGCTTTTACAAAACTAAAAACTACATAAAAATGAAGTATTTGAGAGTTTGATGTTAATATACCAAATGAAATAGAAAATGTGAAATTATAAAATGAAATATGAAATTATCCACGGAAGTGTGCAATATTTTGGCAATAGTCTGTGATATTTAAATGAATTGGTTATTGTGTATTTTCTATGTTTCATGATTTGTGTAAATTTATCTACGTGTAAAATTGATTTCTGTTTGTATATTTCAGAACATTGTGTACACAGTAGTTGTGCTTTTGTTAAAAATACAGCTGTGTATACTTGTTGAAAGAATCTCCTTGTTCGAGTTCATTTTCTTCCTTATTCGCACCAATTGGTTACACCACTGACGAGAGAATAACACCACTGACTTATTTCGCCATAATCAAGTGAAAACTTATTTTTACTCCAACAGAAATGGTGAGAATAAGCAACGCAGAAAAACAGAGGCTGTATCGTCAGCGTCGGGATGCAGATCCAGCCGGCAGAGTCCAATATCTGACCCAGAAACGTGACAAATATGTGAAGGACAAAGACACTGGTAAACGCAAACTCATATCCCAAAAAAGCCCCAGAGAACAGAGACTTCAGCGCAAACAATGGCGAAAACAACAACAGAACTGATCGCCGAAATGACCCCACCACCAACCCCGGACTTCCAAAGCCTGCAGTCCACCAGGTATGCCTTTGTAGAAAAAAATGTGCAGTATAAACACATTTCTAATTTTCATCTGAAAATCTGGGGTTTTTTCTCCAAAAACTCTGCTGCAGACATTCGCTTACCATGTATGTGAATATTATCGTTGAACTCTTCTTTTAAAGATAGTGTTTGCTTTGATTTCAGGCAACAACTAAGTTGCAGAAGAATTTCGGCGAAGCAAAGGTCTCTGTATACCGAGAAAACGAACGGCTGCGCAACGTTATTCAAACTAACAAAAAAGAAATAAACAGATACAAGATGAG
Organism: Lepidochitona cinerea; assembly: GCA_963971465.1. Taxonomy (NCBI): domain Eukaryota; kingdom Metazoa; phylum Mollusca; class Polyplacophora; order Chitonida; family Tonicellidae; genus Lepidochitona; species Lepidochitona cinerea. Next base: position 28,279,989 of record OZ020553.1, read on the forward strand.
ATTAAGTCGCCTTCAGAGGGGCCTGTCACATAAAAATCTTACTCAGGTAGATGACAGTCCTCGTACAAAAACGAAAAAACTTCTTCGTCACATATATTATCCCCCGGCCAAACTTATGAAAACACTTACGTTCCATCACGCTCTGATACATGGACTTAGAACAGATACAGAGGCACTAAAAATCAAAGAGAGAAAAGGAACATTAAAAGGCTGCTGACAAACAAAATTATTAGAAAATACAGGGTTTTTACTTTGGCCAGTCGAGGAACTGGCTTTATTGCGGCAAACGCTCAAACGGATAACAGAGTTAGCCGTGCGGCGCATGAACTGCGTAAATCGGTCCAAGATTCTTTCCTGCGTGATGATGTCAATCGTTTAGCCGCCGGAGAAAAGAACACACTGACCCAGAAAAACAAAAGAAACAAAGACGGCTGTGAACAGATAGTTTGGAGAACCTTCACATGAAGTTCCAAAGCGATCCACTACTGTCTGTGTCTTACTCTTTCCTTTGCAAATTGAGACCATTTTGGGTTGTAGCACCCAGTGAAAAGGATAGGGATACCTGTTTGTGCATGACCCTATGAGAACTTTCAGTTTTTCGTGGACAAGCTATTTCATCTAAGCATTCTGAACACAAATGACCTGAAAACTCCCCTTCAAACAATAGTTTGTGACACAACATTAAAGGACTTACAGCCTTTCCTCTTCAGCGTCAACCTGACCAGACAATAGTGCCTGTTGCGCAATGGGAGCGACAGAAATAGCAACGCAAGGTGAAGGATTCGATACCACTGTCGAATCGATTATCACTGTGAAGGCAAACGTAGAGATGACAGAAAATGTCATAGTAGACAAATTTCAACAGGACCTTGATCGACTAAAGAAGCTAGCCACGGCAAAGGAGCTCCTGACGGAGTGGGTGGGTCATTGAGGAGACAAGCTGATTGGTTGATATTCAGAAGAAACCCATCTATCAGAAACCAGACTACGAAGATTTGTTTCAGTAACTCTTTGTCATGATTATTTTAATAAAAATGGCAGAATTATCTGAATGAGTTCTGTAACAATAAAACAAAAACAAAATAAGCAAGACTTTCATTCACAAGAATAAAAGACTACTTTCAGAGTTAACATGTTCAAAGCATAAACAAAAATCTGATCAGCTATTATGCCAATTCTCTAGTGATGGAAGCCCTCTGCATGTAATGAAATGCCCTAGCTAAGCCATAAAACGTCACATTCATTTTCAGTTATGTAAAGGGAAGTAACTCTTTCGTGACAATATTACAAAATATCTGCAGAAGAAATAAACAATAACTTTAGATCAAACACAATTGGCATTTTAACTCTAAACATTTTGCCTTTACCTCTAAATTATTCAATCAATATATTTCAATCAAAATGACTTAGTCTCTGTTTTCAAAATGTTCAACTAGCGGCTAGTTACGAATTCTGTAGAAATTTGTCATTGGACTTTGACCTAGATTTTCCACATACATTTTTACGGTTTGAACTAAGCTTAAGCTCGATAACCTAAGCAATGATTATCATAACATGGTTAACTGGACATATATTAAGAAAATAAAACAGTAAATACCCGAATAATGGATCTTCAAAGCGTGGAAATATGATATAAATGTTGCAGACCCAACGCACGCCAACCGCTCTCAATGCATGATGTTTTGTGACCGTTATAAGAAGAGCGCGCGCAAGGGGAGATAATGAAGAGATCATGCATACATATCTTACACTGATCGTCTGTCGAGACAAGCCCATGACATCCCTACTGCTGATGTACTTTACCGTAAACTGAAAGAAACACTCAAGCGTTCATCTGTTTTATGTGGACGGAAAAAAGGTGGAAAAGGCTGCTGATCAGCTGTCTTCTGTTTGGCTCCCTCATAGCCGTGAAGGTAAAGTACATCAGCAGTAGGGGTGTCATGGTCTTGTCTCGACAGACGATCAGAATGCCTCTGTCATTCTTGCTGTAGAAAACGACGATATACAGATCGACTGTATGCATTCAGTTGGGGAAAACCGAGTTTTTGGCGGACTCATCGCAGAAACTGGTACACAGACGAGCAGGTCATATCGTTTATACCACAGCCAAGCAATGCAAACAGAAGGCATGTCAAGGTTGATAAAGATATTTGGGAGGCCGTTGAGCAATGATCTGGAAGCAGACAAGACCGAAATACCAAAGATTATGACTTTCACTCTTTTAATTTTATCTTGAAAATCTGCGGTATAGTTTCGTTAAGGGGTGCGGAAATTGTGAGTATATCTTTTCGTGTAAAGGGACATTCGCATGACCCGATTACGCAAATTCAGACCGTTTAGCATATCATGTAACTCGAAAAGTATTTTATTATTCAGGAAAAACATAAAACGCGTGGTGAGTATGAAGACATTTTGTTTTCTTATGTCAATAGGCATATTTCTCCTGTCTGCAAGTTGCAAAATAAAAGTTTAAAACAATGAAATTGTTCTGGGTCAGTTCTTTTAAGTAAATGCAGTTTTTATAATAAAAATGTAACTGAAGTCAGTGGTGTTATGGGGCTGTCAGTGGTGTGGCTAGGTTAATAACTCATACTTGAAGTCAGCGCAGCAGTGTGTGGAGTGTTCTGCCTCTCAGAATAATTCGATGGTTAGCATTTCATTTCATTAAATATTTTTTTCAAAATAACCTGAAAATTAATCTATATCTATAAACTGTTGACTGTACCAACATAGACACATGGTATGAACTTTGCGTCCATGGCCTTCCAAAATGTGGAAACCGCGCGTGTGTGTTACACCACTGACACCTTCCATGCAGTTACCGCTTTCCTGCAACCTCATTAAAATATATACAGAGGACTTAGGCTCCGCTTCCGATTGTAGTGATATCTGGGACCATTGATCGGTCATGTAATACAACATTACTGTAAAAAAACAAGGTTGGAGTTCCGCGTTCTGTAATCTATGGTTTACTGAAGAATGACTCGTATATTTATTAACACTAAAACTCACAAGCACAGGATATCATAAAGGTTTGCATTGACACAAAAACGTGATATGTGTATGTCTGTCCACTCTGAAGTTAATAATTATATTTGATTATATTGTCTAAATTCTGTGCAAGACTTTTGCCGGAATCTCTTTTTGCTTTTATGCACATGGCATAAAATATATCTATATATACACATGTGATATCAGTCGATTGGCTTTTCGGCCCATTTCGCTAAATTGCACGGTCTCAAAAGTGTTCGAAAAAACTGTTTAGGAAACTGTATGAATTCAGTGATACGTATCAACTCTTAACCCCAACATGATTCAAGCCTGGAGATGGGACTGTCAAACAATTATTACGTATTGTCCATGATACTTATAAATCCCAAGACCAAGGTAAAGACTTTTGCATGGTGTTTCTTGACGTAAGCAAAGCCTTTGATAAGGTGTTGCATAGAGGATTGTTACATAAACTTACGACCATTGGAGTTAATGGCAGTCTGTTAACATGGTTTGATAGTTACCTCTCGGATAGGAAAATTCGAGTCACTCTAAATGGCAAATCATCTTCATTTAAGATGATTAATGCCGGCGTGCCTCAAGGGTCTGTACTTGGGCCTCTTCTGTACCTAATCTACGTCAATGACAACGTTACTGGCCTTGAAACCTCAGTTAACTTATTTGCTGACGATACATCCCTATCTGTATACCTTGAAAATGAAAAACGAGCTGACGAAAAACTAAATAGGGACTTGACACGCTTATCCCAGTGGGCCAAGCAATGGCTTGTGACCTGTAATGCGAGTAAATCAGTTTTCATTACAATTAGTAAAAACATGCTCCTAAATATAATTTGACTCTGACATTGGATAAGTCCCCTCTAACACAGGTATACAGTCATAAACACCTAGAATTGACTATTAATAACAAACTGACCTGGTCCCATCATAATGATCATATTACTGAGAAGGCTACAAAGACTTTCTTAAAGAGATCACGTTTCATTTTACCTAGAACATATTCTGGATTACGGTGACATTATCTATGATAACTGCAAAAAAGGAGAGTGACAACTAGAACATATTCAACGCCAGGCATGCTTGTTAGCGACCGGTGCATTAAAGTTAACAAAATCATCCGCTTTAGTAGAAGAAGTAGGCTTCTCTACGTTAAAGAACCGTAGATACTGTAGACGCATGCATTAGCCGAGAAATCTTGGCTCTGCCGAATTTTTTTTTTTCCGTGTTCGTCATAGCCAAGATCACTTCCATAGTAAAAAAGGAATATATGTTAAGGAGGCCCGCCTAAAAAATCGGCGGCGCAAATTTCACAACAAATAAGCAAAGAATAAAATATTTACCACTGCATTCCGATAGTATAGACCACGAAGAAGGAGTTTGTCAAACTTACGCCGCTGTAAAGTGGTAAACTTTCCCTTATGCAGTCAATATTTGTTTCGAAGTCCACTGGCTTTCAACCTGACGTAACCGCCATTGTAAAACATTTAAACGACCAGTTAAACTGTGCGGGGCGTCGTAGAAATACTTCAATCATATATCTTTAGTCACTTTACAGCGGCATAAGTTTGACAAACTCCTTCTTCGTGGTCTATACTATCGGAATGCAGTGGTAAATATTTTATTCTTTGCTTATTTGTTGTGAAATTTGCGCCGCCGATTTTTTAGGCGGGCCTCCTTCACATATATCCCTTTTTTACTATGGAAGTGATCTTGGCTATGACGAACACGGAAAAAAAAAATTCGGCAGAGCCAAGATTTCTCGGCTAACGCATGCATATGATGTTCAAAATTGTGAATTGCCTTATACCTAACAATTTACATGCGATTTATGCCCCCTTCATCCCTATGAATTGTGGGTTCAATCTCAGGAAATCTCACAATATAACACCCTTCTATAACAGAACAGAATTCTTTAGGGAATTCTTTTTTTCCGTGGTTATTTAAAGACTGGAATAACCTCAGTCTTGAGATTCGTAACTCAACCTCCCTAAATATGTTTAAACGTAAATTAACTCATGGGCAGGTGGAACACAATCCCGTCTATTCATATTCATTTGGGTCAGGCCAAATCCAACTATGTAGAATTAGGCTGGGTCTGAGTCATCTACACAATCAGCTGTTTCAGTACAATATTACAGAGTATCGCCTTTGTCCCTTATACAATCACCCAAAAGAAGATCCTCTACACTTCCTGCTGCATTGTCCATCCCTGACTGCTCAAAAAAAGGTTCTGCTCACTAAGGTAATGGAAATTGTTAGCCAAGGTATCCACTACTCACTATATGTGATCATAAATATATGTGAATATAATGCCAAAATATCTAATGGACATCTTAATCCATGGTAGTAAGTATTTAACCCGAACCCAAAATAAATCCCTGTTTGATGTCGTCTTTAAGTATATCGATGAATCCGATAGATTCCCAGTGTTTAATAAAGTTTGATAAAATCGCTCGTTTGAGAAATGAGACATCTCACTATTAATACATTAAAGCTTGTGCTTCTAAACCTAATTAATTATCCCCAGTAGGTAATAATTGATCACTCTATATGTACATACATATTAGCAATCATATAGTTGTGCTGTGGGTGCTTCTAATATATATGTATAAACACATGGGCAGAAGGGAAAATCTTCTGGTCTAAAATAACCATGAAGACAAGTTTATAATTGTGTTAAAAAGAGGTATATCATTTAGACCTTTATACCCCGTAAAAGGTTGTAATAAACTAAACCTATGATATTTCATTAGGTTGACGACTGACGGGAGCTTAGTCTTGGTCAGTAGAATTTTTTGGAATCCTTTTTGTAATACATTGAAAATGGTTACGCATCTTAATTATGGCAAGAACATCGGTAGACTGAGATTGAACCCCATAAATTTTGCCATCTCATAACCGACAATTAACAAACAACAAGGTTATAAACTCGATCTTACAACCAACAATTAAAAAACAGGGTCATGACAAACAGCAAAGTTCTAACAAACAACATGGTTATAACTCCATCTCACAACCGACGATTAACAAACAACACGGTTATGAATTCTATCTCACAACCTACGATTAACAAACAACAAGGTTATAAACTCTATCTCACAACCTACGATTAACAAACAACACTCCGTGTAATAAAACACGTCACCAAGCAACAGGGAAGAGGTTCAATTGCCAATCTGGAAATAAAACGACTCATTATTAACTCGATATTCATTTTTATATTCATGGAAACTATATACATGTAAAACAGTATCGCTGTTTGGAATCTGATCATAACTCTAAAAACAGGGTCTTCTGTATTCTTCCAAAAATTCACAAACCCATTGAAAAATGGCCGAAGCCTACAATGCCCCCTGGGCGTCCTATTATCTCAGATTGTGGCAGTGGGAGTTGTGGAATATCGGAGCTAATTGATTACTATCTAAAACCTATAGCGAATCGGCATCCTAGCTTTATAAAGAATACGGATGATTTGTTGGCTAGATTGTCTGAGAAATCCATCCCACAAGATGTGATTTTGGTTACTCTGGATGTGGAGTCTATGTATACAAACATTGACATAGATTTGGGTCTTAAATCCATAGAATCAGCGTTCCGGGGATGTCCTGGCCACCGTCGTCCGGATAAAGACATTTTAGAATTGCTGGAACTTAGCTTAAAAGGTGGCGGTTTTGGATTCAATGGGGAGATCTTTCGGCAAGTTGAGGGGTGTGCTGTGGGGAAACGTTTTAGTCCTAGCTTTGCCTCTATTTTTATGGCTGAGTGGGAGAGTGATATTCTTCACAAATGTCACCTACAACCTTTTGTTTGCCTTCGGTGTCTGGATGGCATTTTTATCATTTGGCAACATACGTTGGAGGACCTTCATGTTTTCATCGGTGCTCTTGATTCTCACGACTCAAGCATTAAATTACAGCCTACTATTGGTCACACTTCTGTGGATTTTTTGGGTGTAGCTATTTACAAGGGTCATACATATCATACTACTGGGTATTTGGATTACAAAGTATTCTTCAAACCTACTGACACGCATCAGCTGCTGCATGCTGGGTCATGCCATCCTCCTCACACTTTCAAGGGGGTCATTAAATCTCAGATTTTTGGATTCTGTGGAAACTGTAGTTCTTTAGGTTTTTTTAACCAGGCTTGTTCTGTTCTTTTTAAAGCTCTCCTCCCTAGGAAGTATTCTATTAGATTACTCCGAGGGATGAAATCTAACACAGTAAGACAAATCATGTTTCCCCCTTCATCCCCCGATGCGCTTGCCTCCCCTTCACGAGTGTGCCGCTGCCGTCCGGCATTTCTCTCGGGTACATCGGTGGGGTGCCTTGGGACGCGATGCAGGCTCGATGTGTACGTGCCCGATCGCGGGGCCTTTTTCGGAGAGCAGGCTCGCGGCAAGTATCAAATGGCAGAGAGCCTTGATTGTGGCTCCTCTGATGTCGTGTATGTGATCACGTGCAAAAAGTGTCGCGGACGGTGCGTCGGAGAAGCTCGGAGTTCTCTGCGGCAGAGAGCGGCCAACCATTTTTCTAGCATAAGACTTAAACATGATGTACCCGTGGCACAACATTTCAATACTCAAGGTCATTCGGTCAGGGGCCATTTTGAGGTCATGCCTGTTGGGAGGATCCCGTTTCTCACTTCCGCTGCGGATGCGGAGCGCAGGCGTTTGGAAAGGGAGAGTTTTTGGATTCAAACATTGCAAACTATTTATCCTTTGGGTTTGAGCTTGGACCCCGGAGGATGCCGTGAAAAAACTATAATACCATTTGTGTTTCAGTATAACAAAGCTAGTATCGCTATGGCCAGGATTATGGTAGAAGAATACAAACTACTTCAAAGTAAACTTGCTCGACCTCTGACCCAAAGGCCAGTCATTGCTTATAAAAAGAACAAGAGTTTGGGGGACATGCTGGTCGGGGCTAGGCTCCCCTGTCTGCCTTCTGCCTAGGTTTTCTGGGAAAGGGTATGGGGGGGGGGGGGGGCATACTATATAGTCTGACGATGTTCTTGCTGTGGCTTAGGATGCGTGAGCATTGTCAATGTAATACAGAGTGTTCCAGAGGGTTCTGCTGGCTGGGGCCAAGCTCCTGCCAGTCGTCAACCTAATGAAATATCATAGGTTTACTTTATTACAACAATTTATGATGGGGTATAAAGGTCTAAATGATATACCTCTTTTTAACACAATTAGAAACTTGTCTCCGTGGTTATTTTAGACAAGAAGATTTTCCCTGTGCCCGTGTGTTTTAGTGTCCATAAATATATATATATATATATATATGTTTTAGCCTTTCGCAAGCTTACTTTTGAATGTTAAATTTTCCCTTTGTGAAATCTATGGGATATAACAAGTTCTCAAGGAGCTTTATTCCCACCTTTTATGTACAACACGGTTATAAGAAACAGCACAGTTATAGCAAACAAATGGTTATAAACTCCATCTCACAACCTACAATTGTTTATAACAAACAACATGGTTATATCTCACAACCTACAATTAACAAACAATACTGTTATAAACTCCATCCCACAGCCTAACATTAACAAACAACATGGTTAAGACAAAACAGCACAGTTATAACAAACAACATGGGTACAAACCCCATCCCACAACCTACAATTAACAAATAACATGGTTATGACAAACAGCACAGTTATAACAAATAACATTTTCATAAACTTCATCTCACAACCTACAATTAGCCATAACAAACAACATGGTTATCCACTACATCTTATAACCTACAATTAACAAACAACAAGGTTATAAACTCCATCTCACAACCTACAATTAACAAACAACAAGGTTATAAACTCCATTTCACAACCTACAATAAACAAACAACACAGTTAGCAAACAACATGGTTATAAACTACATCTCACAACCTACAATTAACAAACAACAAGGTTATAAACTCCATCTCACAACCTACAATTAACAAACAATAAGGTTATAAACTCCATCTCAAAACATACAATAAAAGAACAACACAGTTATAAACTCCATCTCAAAACCTACAATTAACTTAAAGGGGCATGAGCTGCCAAAATGGTGATATTTTGACGTTACAACAGAATGTTGAAATTATTGGCTATTTTTCTCAAGACGTATAATTGAGAAGCTTTTTAGGGCTTCTAGTCTCGAAAGTGTGCGATATAGTACTGTTTTGAACTAACTTTGGCTTAGAATGAATGAATGGTCGTCCCGGTTATTTAAATTTTGTTTACTTTTCCAACACGTTTTCGGTTTGTACAGGCCACATACTGTATGGATTTTCCTCATTCCAACGCCAATCATTTAGTTTTTCGATGGCCTTTAAAGCCTCTTACTGTCGTGACGATCAGAAATCGTGAATTTTGGCAGCTCATGCCACTTTAAGTATTTTAATTTTTTTTCTTATGTTATAGAGGAGAGCTTAGTAGTCTCTGGCTGTTTGTAATCCTCTTTAATAAAATAAAGCATTGCAATTACAATATAGTTCATTTGTCTTTGAGACAAATTCATCATATGTTATCAGTTGTTGCACTGAAGATTACCAAACTGGTTTCAAATAGAATAATAACAGTATATAAGAAAACAAAAAGGAACAAGATGGTTGGAAGTTTCTACTGGTTTCACCACGTCTTTACATATATGCAAAACTTTATCTTGTATTTTTATGAAATCAATTATTTTTCTCATCATAAATGCATGAAATACAACTTCACTACTATTCTGATCAACTACGCGATAAAATCTCCATCAAGTTAGCATTATTTCCAATATATTTAAGACCAAGTTGTCTGATCCTATTTGTCACCTTGTGAAGGTTGCTGAGAACGATACTCATTGTGTTACATTCAAGTGTTATTAGATACAAAGGATCTTTTTAACATGTGCGCCACAGCAACATATTCATATGACAGTTGTATTGTTTTGCTCTTTTTGTTCGAAAAAAAGATAATCATTGCTTATACATATTCATTAAAACTGTAAAAAATATTTTACAAGTCCATTTTAGTTTGTTTCATGTCTCGCTTCTTATTTCACACCCCTTGTCATTACGTTCGCTGTGAGCAGAAAGAGGTCAAGTGCTTAATCACAATATGTTTTATGATAATTTTTATAAACCTAAACAAGCAACACCACCGCCGTTCCAAACGTGTACACGACACAACTAAATCATAACCTTTTTCGAATGTTGGACATCCATTTCGAACGACGTTTATTGTTTCAGATGCACCATATAACCTTCAGCGAGTACCTGGCAAAAACACACGGCAATGGATTTAAAACCCCACTCAGACATGTATCAATTATATTTGGTCTGAGTGGGATGCGAACCCTCGATGCATCGATAGAAGGTCTGTGTCGGGCTTAGTAACTATCGCTCTGTTTACTACCAATGAAGTGAGTTGAAATTTATCAATGACTACATCCAAACTATTCTATTGCTTAGCAATGTGCTCTATTCATAATTCTGGAAACTCTATTGTCTGTGGCCCTTATCGTGTATTTGCGATTTCATAGAAGTCATTGATTGTACAATTACCATAGGGCATCCGCACTAGTCTGTGTGACAATAGCTTAATTTGGTGGAATTTCTATACTGATCCAGTAAATGCTTCTTTCATTTAGAACAAATCGACAATACATCTATTGTGTATGGAAATTGCAGTGAATAGTGTAACTACTGCATCAAAACCTGATCAAATATTAATTGTAACTCTCATTTGGACGCATATTAACTTACGGTCAACGAGGACATTTCAAACATTAATTATTTTCATCCCACATGGTCGTCCCGTGTGGAAAAATAAAACAAACCACCAAGCGTGGCAACGAGCCTTTACAAAGGAAATATTCTCCTTTTTGTTTGTGAAAGTCTGATAAAGGTATAATACCAGGCACCCATGCAATAAAGACGTTTACATTAGGAGTAGTAATTAAATCATGAACCAATATTCTGTACACTGGTAAAAAAATGAACATTATATAAAACCAGACTGCTTTATGCTATCCTAAATTTCATATTTGTTAACTCTCCTATACAATATTTAGTTGATTGATTGATTGATTGGTATTTTACGCAGGATTCATGATTATCTCACTTATATGGGGCGTTGCAGATTTAGTCGATCGAGTAAAAAATCTACTTAGAAATGTTTCTATTTTATTTGGTTTGAGAGGGATTCTAATCCACTTTCATCAATGGAAGGCCTTTTGTCGGCCTGAGGGATGACTCTACTGACTGAGCCACCTACAATATTTGGAGATATTCATATAGGAATTATCTAACTTGTACCTTATGTTATTGTACGCAATTTTGGTTTCGCTTTTTCGTTCTAGTCGCACTTTGTTAGAAAGCTTCCGTTCATCAGAAATACACATGGATTTCAAACACAGAATTACATATGTATGCGTCATTTCTTGTACTCTCGACATTTCTAGCTTTGTCAGAGGTAAATATTGTAGCGGATTTTGACCTTGTCGTCACTTAATCGATAAACTTTAGCGAGCGTATAACTAAATTGCGGAGTTTGCTAATTTAAATCTAACTTAATTAACCTTGGTAGCGTATATAAACCTTTTGTTCTAAATTAGCTTTCTTTTTTGGAGACGCCGCTACTGTTGGGTTCGAGACGATTCTAATAACTTGTCCTTACAGCTCTGTTACAATAATGGAGTCGACTAATGTTTTCAAATTCAACAAATAAGTAAACATTTTTATTACAACTTGAACAAACACAATCAAAGTTTCTGCAGAAGTTTAGCTATCGTTAAAGTTTTTGTTTTCAGCAAAGATGTAGGGAAGATTAGATACTTTTGTCAAAGCAAAGATCATTGTCTTAGCAAAGATTTTTATTACTGCAAGATTATTGTCCTGGCAAAGATTATTGTCTTGGCAAAGATTATTGTCACTGCAAAGATTGTTGATATAGCAAAAGTTATTGTCACTGCAAAGATTCACGTAGAACAAAGATCTTTGTCATAGCAAAGATTGACACAGCAAAAGTTTTGTCACAGCAAAGATTGACACAGCAAAAGTTTTTGTCATAGCAAAGATTTATGTGGAGCAAAGATCTTTGTCATAGCAAAGATTTATGTGGAGCAAAGATCTTGGTCATAGCAAAAATTGACACAGCAAAAGTTTTTGTCACAGCAAAGATTTATGTGGAGCAAAGATCTTTGTCATAGCAAAGATTGACACAGCAAAAGTTTTTGTCACAGCAAAGATTTATGTGGAGCAAAGATCTTTGTCATAGCAAAGATTGACACAGCAAAAGTTTTTGTCACAGCAAAGATTTATGTGGAGCAAAGATCTTTGTCATAGCAAAGATTGACACAGCAAAAGTTTTTGTCACAGCAAAGATTTATGTGGAGCAAAGATCTTTGTCGTAGCAAAGATTTATGTGGAGCAAAGATCTTTGTCATAGCAAAGATTGACACAGCAAAAGTTTTTGTCACAGCAAAGATTTATGTGGAGCAAAGATCTTTGTCATAGGTTGATGAATTCGTGAGAGTTGTTTGGTACTATCATTCCTTATGAACGGTCCTTAATATTGGGCGATGAAATGTGGCTGGCTCCTTCTAGTGTTATGAGTGTAGGCAGAGAACGAAGTGAAGCTGGCGGCAACCCCGAGACGTCTGTCAACTTGTAGAAAAATTCTCCTTTTTATAGCACAATCTCATGAATATTCATCTGCTTACAGGCGATTTGATTGGTTGAGAGTATAAATTCTTACGGTTGTTATAGACAACGACTATGCTGACGTCATTACTAATGGTCGTCTGCTAAACTCAGCTTCGAATAGACCGAATAAATTTTAGATAATGGCGATAAAACTGACTAACGCTGCTCATATTTATAAGAAATTTCCTGTCCGCATATATATATTTTTGTAATAAAATATGCTGATTCGATACATATAACTTTGTGGAGATAAGACACGCAAACCAGTGACATCACAAGTGTGGTACTTTGGTAGTCCGACAATATGGCGAAGCTTGTAATGTTATCCGATACGACCTCTTGTTCGTATGCTGTTTTGCAGCTCAATCTGAGAGATAATACGCTTGTAACTCTTTTCATATGAGATCTTGACACAAGAGAAGTAAATGTCACTGAAAAGTTTATCGTAAGTATTTATTGTTCCTAAACTCAAAACCTTTTTCCGACAGTGTTAGGTTATCCTCCATGTAAATTTGTCCGATGTCCGGTCAAGTCTGATTGTCGTTATAAGCCAAATACGATACACATTGTTTATTCTGAATGGTGGAGATAGTCAGTTGAATTTAACTAATAATGCAATATTTTTAACGAGAAAAACATGCATAATTTCATGGAAAACGGAAATATATAAAGTTATTTACCTGGATGGAAACTGGAGTGTATTAGATGGATAGTTCGTTGTTGTTGTTGTAAATAACTGTAAATTACCGCGAAATTTACAAGTTTCTTTTAACCAATCAGGATAAAATTAATAAAATTCCATTTAACCAATCAGAATTGGAATATTTTTGGGCAGTCATCAATCATAGTTAATATTTTATTCTTTTGACAGGTGGCAGAAATAACCCTTACTTTTTGTACTCACTGTCAGTGACAGTCAATGCGAAAACTGTCACACCACCCCCTTCAAAAAAAAAATGTTGCGCGTCCCGAGCAACCGTATGAACGAATCCGCAAAGAAAACAACAGGTGAGTCATCAGCTTTGTTCCTAATTGGTCCAAACCAATTTGTTAAAATATATTGTACGTTTTTGTTGTTGTTGTTTTTTTTTTGTTTTTTTTTTTAACAGTAACAAATAAAGTTTGAACAAGTAAAGTTTGTAAAATTTAAAAATTGAAAAATTGAATTTAACATTAGAGGAACGAGTCTCATATAACTATAAACGAAATTGAATAAATGTTTCATTCCTTAATTCCAGGGATTGGCTACACTCTTCTTGCAAAACAAGCAACAGTCTTCCTGAGTCTGGATTTCCTCCCTACGTACCTTCTTTCCGTTAGGGAATTCGGTTACCACTAGCGTATGTACATGACGAAAGGATTCCGTCCTCCTGGAAATAACGGTTGGAATTGTATTCGCTGTTTCGTGGTGGCTGACATCCCAATAAGTGGACGGAAAACTAGGTACAGGATCCTGATAGTACTGGATTGTCTGTACCCCGGTTTGACCAGTATTGCTGACAGAAATGGGAGTCTCTTTAGACAAAACAGGGATTTCCTTTTTCGAGGAAACGGTGGGCACACAAACTGAAGCTGTTGTAGAGTTCAAGGACTTGGATACAGGTTTCTTGTCGGTTTGAGCCAAGGACTGGGAAACAGGTTTCTTGTCGGTTTGAACCAAGGACTGGGAAACAGGTTTCTTGTTGATTGGAACCAATGACTCGGATACGGGTTTCTTAATGGTGGAAGTCAAAGATTCAGAGACAGGTTTCTTGATGGGAGTTGGCTTAGGAAAAGGTTTCAAGGTTCTGAAGTTGAAACCTTGGGCAAAATCTGGATTTTTGTCTCCCGATCCAAGTTGACCAACCTCAGAAATAATGTCGAACGCCGATCTGGATGGCGAGGAATCCGGCGAAATAATCATCGGAGATAATGGCCGCTTCTCTGGTTTACAGGGTTTCATTGATTTTTCGTCCTTGACTGGTGTCCCAGGACTCCGACGAGGAATCAGCTTTGTAGGAGCCGTGGCTTTTGAAGACAAGGGCTTTAGGGGTTTAACATCCCGCCTCACCCAAGGCGTGTCGCTGCAATTGCTCATGTGCTGGATCCATTCCTCCTTGTCCTTGCAGAAGAACTGGCAATAGGGACAGCATTCGGACTGTAACCTACACGCTGACTTGTGGCGAGACAAAGAAAATTTTGTCCCAAAAGATCTGCCACAACTGCAGGGATGAGCTTTATCTGTCATAACTGAAACATATAAAATAAAAAAAAAAATGTTTGTCAATCAAATTGTTTATCCATTGTTTGTGTGCCTGTATAATCAACAATAAAGTGAACTTGTCTGTATTTGTCTCCCATTGTCAGTCTGTCATAATTCTCTTTTACCGAAAACTAGGTTCATAGCCACGATACTAATGATGTACCATTGTAGGGTTTTAGGCGGTCAAAGTGAACAATTTTTGGCTTCGCTTGTGCAGAACGCTGGATTCGGTAAATTGTATCATCCAGTTTATTTATTACGAGATACGGTCCTTCCCAAGGCAAGGACAACTTTGGGGAGATATTTTTCTTTCTTGCAGGCTGGTGTAACCAAACAGCGTTCCCAACCTCATAAGGTTTTCCCGCAAGATTTTTATCATAATAACGTTTCTGTCTAACATTGCTTTGTGACTGATGATTTCTGGCTCTAGCATGAGCTGCTTCTAAACGCTCTCTTAGTGTGTCCGTGTACTCTGTGACATCTATTGGAGTCGGATTGGGAGGTTTCCCAACAATCAAGTCCAACGGTAGGTCAACTTCTCGCCCGAGCATCATGTGATTTGGCGTTTGCTGGCAACTTTCGTGAACGGATGATCTATAAGCCATAATGGCAAATGGTAATTGCTCATCCCAATCTTTCTGATTAGCTTTAATCATCATAGCTAATTGAGTTTCTAAAGTACGATTGAATCTTTCGACAATCCCATTGGATTGTGGATGATATGACGTAGTTCTCGTTTTTTCGACTCCCAATAATTTACAAACTTCTTGGAAAATGCGAGACTCAAAGTTGGATCCTTGATCAGAATGAATTTGGCGAGGGACACCATACCTACAGATGAATTCCTTTACTAGTTTATTTGCTACAGTTGTGGCCTCCTGGTCTCTTATAGCATAACCTTCTACCCATTTTGTGAAATGATCAACCACAAGTAAGATATATTTATTTCCTTTGAGGGTGCGAGGAAGCGGTCCAATTATATCAATGGATAATCTCTCCATTGGTAGTCCGACTTGATACTGCCGTAGCCCGGTCTTTCTATGTTGAGATGGACACTTTTTACGGGCACAAGTGTCACACTGTTTACACCATAAAGTAATATCCTTTTTCATTTGGAACCAAAAGTACTTTTGTTGTATTTTTGCTAATGTTTTAGCCACCCCGAAATGTCCTCCTATTCTTGAGCTGTGTAAAAACAAAAATGTTTCCTTTCTATAATTTTGGGGAAGAATGATCTGTTGTCTACTTTCACAACCATCATCCGATTCCCATTTTCGACAAAGTATCCCATTGTGTAAACTCAAACGTTCCCAAGAAGTCCAATAAAACTTTGCCGCTAAATTTTTGGCTGAAATATCTTTCCATTCTGGGCGTTGATTGCTCGACATCTTAATTTGCAAAATCCACCCTATATCTATCTCATTTTCTTGCGCTGCATATATCTTTTGCATTGACCAATCATTTTCCTTCTCATCATCTTCATTCTTTTCAGGTTCCAATTCGTCCGTTGGTTCCAGCTCTGGTTGTTTTGAAGTCCCTGGTTGACTTCTGGTTGTGACTGCTGCAACTGTTCGCCACTTGTTTTGATTTGTCTTTCGTCTGAATCCATATTTAGTTTCTTTATGACCCCAGCACTTTGGCAACCATTTTACTTTTGTTATTATCGTTTCTATAGGCCCTGAATGATCAGTCTGAACTTCTGCTTCGCTGGAGTTTATATAAGTTTGAATACTATGTATGTAACCATTGTTGTCACACCATTTGCACGGTTTCCTTGATAGTGCATCTGCATTACCATGGAGTTTGCCTGGTCGATGGATTATCTCAAAATCATATGTGCTAAGTAACCCCAACCATCTTGCCATTTGCCCTTCTGGCTCTTTAAAATTCAATAACCACCTCAATGCATTGTGATCTGTTCTTATTGTAAAATGATGACCGTAAAGGAAGTGTTTAAAGTGTTTTACAAAATTTACTACTGCTAAAAGCTCTTTTCTTGTCACACAATAATTTCTTTCAGCTTTGCTAAGGGCTCTACTTGCATAGGCGATGACTTTTTCATCTCCCCCCTGTACCTGAGATAAAACCGCTCCTATTCCAGTACCACTGGCATCAGTGTCTAGTATAAAATCTCCCGAAGAGCTTGGGTAAGCCAAAATAGGTGTTTGGGTAAGTCTTTCTTTTAATGTAAGAAAAGATTGCTCACATTCAACAGACCACTGGAAATTTTTGTCATTTTCTGTCAACTGGTGTAAAGGCTTTGCAATAGTGGCAAAATTTTTAATAAAACGTCGATAATATGATGCCAATCCCAGGAAACTTCGTATTTCAGTCACTGAAACTGGTGTCGGCCATTTTCGGATTGCATTTATTTTCTCTGGATCAGTTGACACCCCTTCAGCCGAAACTATGTGGCCTAGATAAGTAACCTGCTTTTGAAATAAGTGACATTTCTTTGGCTTAAGTTTTAAGTTCGCTCCTCGTAGTCGTTCGAAAATTTCCTTAAGATTTAATATAGCCTCGTCCAATGTTTTTCCAAACACAATTACGTCGTCCAAATAAATCAAACAAATGTTCCATTGAAGGCCTGCTAGGACCATTTCCATTAATCTTTCGAATGTACTTGGGGCTGAACTTAATCCAAAAGGCATAACTTTGAATTGAAAAAGACCACCTCTCGACACGAAAGCAGATTTTTCCTTAGATTCGTCATCAAGTTCTACCTGCCAATAACCACTAGCTAAATCTAAAGTAGAGAACCATTTAGCCCCATGCAAAGAATTTAAAGTCTCATCTATCCGAGGTAGTGGGTAAGCATCTTTGGTTGACACCGCATTAAGCCTCCTGTAATCTACACAGAAACGAGTACTTCCATCTTTCTTTGTTACAAGAACTATAGGTGAAGCCCAGGGACTTGTAGATTTTTCAATAATCCCTCTATTTAACATATCTTGTACTTGTTTATCTGCCTCTTCTTGCTTGTGCATTGGCAATCGTCTACATGCTTGTCGAAGTGGAGGTGTATTCCCTGTTTTGATTGTATGTTTTACCCCAGTAGCTCTCCCAAGATCATTGTCAGATTTGGCAAAAACGTCGGCATATTCCGCTAAAAGATTTTCAATTTTATGTTGATCCACTCTTTCCACTTCTTCCATTGCCTCCGAAAAAACCGACTTCATATGTTCAGGTAAATCTTTACTAAAATAGTCTTGTTCTTTAACACTAAAAATATTACAAGTGTCAGTTCTGTATTCTGTATCTTCAGTTATCACCTCAGTGATGGTCGTGACTGGACTAAGAAATGCACATGTGGCTCCTTTGTACAATGTTTCTGGCTCTGAACTAGTATTCATTATTCTTAAAGGACAAACGTCTTTTTCCGTATCAATAAGAGTTCTTCCTATTAGTAGTTCATGGTTCCGCATTCCATTTGTTGACGGCTCACATAAAGCCCATTTCCCCGGGATACACTCTCCACAAATTTTCCCAGAAACTACCATCTGATGTCCTGGAGGTATCACCGTGGTTTCATCAACAATAATACGACAACTATTTGATTCTTCTAACTGCCTGGTACACAAAATTTGATGACCATCACAAGTCAAACAACCCCTCTTTGGATGGATCTCAAAATCATACTTTGTAAGGAAGTCCATTCCTATGATGCCATTACTTGGAATATCTGCTACAATGACATCCGTAAAACACGGAATATCTAGGATGCCAATGTCTAAGTTGCAGATACCTAGCACATCTAGTGGTTTGTGATTTGCTGTCAGTAAAGATAAGGTTGTATAAGTTAGGTTAGGTCGAAATTTAGCTGGTAGATTAAAATACATCTGTTTGGATAAAATGGTAACACATGCTCCAGTATCCACTAAGTATGAAATACTTTGATCCCCTATTCGACCTTGAACATACAATCCATTTCCTTGTTTACTGTTTCCTATTCCCGATATGTGTCCCCTCCCTGAAATGGAGGTATCAAATGGATAAGAAATAAACAGCCTGTTTTTACCACTTTTAAAGTATTCTTTTTGTGTGCAGTTTGAATCGTCGTGGGGTACTGTTGAATCTACAACCGCCCTTGACCCCTTACGAACGGTTGCGGACCATTTCCCGACTTTTGAAGATCTTCTCTCTTCTGTAGACAGAATCTCTTGGTATGCCCCTTTTTCCGACAATAATAACATTCGATCTTTGAATAGTCTCGTTTTGCAGGAACATTATCATTAGTCTTCTCTGTACTAGTGACAGACATAGCTTGTAGCTGTAACTCAAGGTCTTTTAGTCTTTTAGCCATAGAGTTTTCTTCGGCTGATATTTCTCGAACATGTCTTCGTAATCCAGTCCCACTTCTTTGTTCTTCGATTTGTCTGTATCCCTCTAATTCAAGGGCTAAGGTGATGGCCTGTTGGAGATTATCAGGTTTCCCTTGATATACCTGCATTCTCATATCTGGGTCATCAAGTGCATCAATGAAATGTGTTTTAGCCAATCGTTCCTGGTGAAAAGCTGACATTCCGGGATAAGCCAAGGCTGTTTGTTTGCGAATGGCCTGCCCCAACTCACGAAGAGTTTCCTTATTCTTTCGACGTCGGGAACGTAACTCCGCTAAGTATAACTCTGCTTGATTGTTTACACCGAATCTGTTATTCAATGCTTCTATAAGTTGGTTGACATCTCTTTGAGCATTTTCTGATAATGTACAGGCCAACTGTCGAGCAGCTCCTTGTAAATGTGCAAAGAGAAAATCCGCTTGTTCTGTCGCTTCCCATCTATTGATGCGACTTATAGTTTGAAATACTTTAATATATTCATCCCAGGAACTCTCTCCGTTGAAATATTCTGGCTTGACATGGCGATGACTTGAAGACCTGAACATGCGAGTTGCATCGCCGTGACCTAACTCGAATGGAGACTGTCTCGGGGATGCCGCTTCGTTCTCTACACTGTCATTTGTTCGTATATTGAAAGATACTTCTCTGTCCTCTTCCATACTACTGTCTGTTGCCATGATGATTTTGTTTTAAACTTATGTGAATCCCACCGCTGCCACCATTTGTAGCGGATTTTGACCTTGTCGTCACTTAATCGATAAACTTTAGCGAGCGTATAACTAAATTGCGGAGTTTGCTAATTTAAATCTAACTTAATTAACCTTGGTAGCGTATATAAACCTTTTGTTCTAAATTAGCTTTCTTTTTTGGAGACGCTGCTACTGTTGGGTTCGAGACGATTCTAATAACTTGTCCTTACAGCTCTGTTACAATAATGGAGTCGACTAATGTTTTCAAATTCAACAAATAAGTAAACATTTTTATTACAACTTGAACAAACACAATCAAAGTTTCTGCAGAAGTTTAGCTATCGTTAAAGTTTTTGTTTTCAGCAAAGATGTAGGGAAGATTAGATACTTTTGTCAAAGCAAAGATCATTGTCTTAGCAAAGATTTTTATTACTGCAAGATTATTGTCCTGGCAAAGATTATTGTCTTGGCAAAGATTATTGTCACTGCAAAGATTGTTGATATAGCAAAAGTTATTGTCACTGCAAAGATTCACGTAGAACAAAGATCTTTGTCATAGCAAAGATTGACACAGCAAAAGTTTTGTCACAGCAAAGATTGACACAGCAAAAGTTTTTGTCATAGCAAAGATTTATGTGGAGCAAAGATCTTTGTCATAGCAAAGATTTATGTGGAGCAAAGATCTTGGTCATAGCAAAAATTGACACAGCAAAAGTTTTTGTCACAGCAAAGATTTATGTGGAGCAAAGATCTTTGTCATAGCAAAGATTGACACAGCAAAAGTTTTTGTCACAGCAAAGATTTATGTGGAGCAAAGATCTTTGTCATAACAAAGATTGACACAGCAAAAGTTTTTGTCACAGCAAAGATTTATGTGGAGCAAAGATCTTTGTCATAGCAAAGATTGACACAGCAAAAGTTTTTGTCACAGCAAAGATTTATGTGGAGCAAAGATCTTTGTCGTAGCAAAGATTTATGTGGAGCAAAGATCTTTGTCATAGCAAAGATTGACACAGCAAAAGTTTTTGTCACAGCAAAGATTTATGTGGAGCAAAGATCTTTGTCATAGGTTGATGAATTCGTGAGAGTTGTTTGGTACTATCATTCCTTATGAACGGTCCTTAATATTGGGCGATGAAATGTGGCTGGCTCCTTCTAGTGTTATGAGTGTAGGCAGAGAACGAAGTGAAGCTGGCGGCAACCCCGAGACGTCTGTCAACTTGTAGAAAAATTCTCCTTTTTATAGCACAATCTCATGAATATTCATCTGCTTACAGGCGATTTGATTGGTTGAGAGTATAAATTCTTACGGTTGTTATAGACAACGACTATGCTGACGTCATTACTAATGGTCGTCTGCTAAACTCAGCTTCGAATAGACCGAATAAATTTTAGATAATGGCGATAAAACTGACTAACGCTGCTCATATTTATAAGAAATTTCCTGTCCGCATATATATATTTTTGTAATAAAATATGCTGATTCGATACATATAACTTTGTGGAGATAAGACACGCAAACCAGTGACATCACAAGTGTGGTACTTTGGTAGTCCGACAATATGGCGAAGCTTGTAATGTTATCCGATACGACCTCTTGTTCGTATGCTGTTTTGCAGCTCAATCTGAGAGATAATACGCTTGTAACTCTTTTCATATGAGATCTTGACACAAGAGAAGTAAATGTCACTGAAAAGTTTATCGTAAGTATTTATTGTTCCTAAACTCAAAACCTTTTTCCGACAGTGTTAGGTTATCCTCCATGTAAATTTGTCCGATGTCCGGTCAAGTCTGATTGTCGTTATAAGCCAAATACGATACACATTGTTTATTCTGAATGGTGGAGATAGTCAGTTGAATTTAACTAATAATGCAATATTTTTAACGAGAAAAACATGCATAATTTCATGGAAAACGGAAATATATAAAGTTATTTACCTGGATGGAAACTGGAGTGTATTAGATGGATAGTTCGTTGTTGTTGTTGTAAATAACTGTAAATTACCGCGAAATTTACAAGTTTCTTTTAACCAATCAGGATAAAATTAATAAAATTCCATTTAACCAATCAGAATTGGAATATTTTTGGGCAGTCATCAATCATAGTTAATATTTTATTCTTTTGACAGGTGGCAGAAATAACCCTTACTTTTTGTACTCACTGTCAGTGACAGTCAATGCGAAAACTGTCACAATATCTCAACATATCTGATAGTGAAAAGCTGTAAAATATTCCATAAAATAAATATCCATCAAACAGTACTGTCACTGAATTATCTACCTTTGACCTGATATGCCCTGTAAACCAAGCGTTCATTGTTCTAAGCAGTTATGCACAGGAGATGAGCTACCAAAGTATTCCCTCTGCTTATTTCATAGGCGTTATTACAAATGACACTTGTTTTGCCATCAATAATTCAGCATCGAGAAGACCATTGGCCGTAATGCAATTCTGTGTTCCTCGAAAGTACGTGTATATAGTTTCTCCATTGTCTTCTTCTGGTTTGGGCCTCCTGTAATCAATACTTAGTTTAAAAGTTCAACGTCGATATATGATTTTGTTACTTATGTTCATTTAAAATCCATTTAAAGAATTGAAACATAAACAAACTTGTTTGAGGATGTGCTTTTTGTTTGAGCATCGATGGAAGGTCTGTCTGGGACTGAGGGACGATTGCTTTAACCCACTGGATCATTCAGAATGACAGCTGAGGCGAACAATCACTTGTTGCACTCCTCTTTATGTTTTATGAGAAAGTTTTGAAACTACATGTAGTTACCGAAGACGTCATCCTTCATAGGCCCCTAACCAGTAAGCGTCTTTGCATAGCTACAAATGTACATGTAGTCTAGACCGAATTTATTACGTTCGGTGCACGAGGAGATATTTTAGGGAGAATTCTTATTTCCGCCGAATCTTAAAATCTAAGAAAATGTACGTTAACGTTTTCCAACACAAGTGTTGTTTCGGAACAAAACTTTAAATATGAACTATTATAATTTCCCACGTGATTCAAATACGTATCATCAGTTTATGTCATTTCCCGCTTTTTGTTAGGTTGTTATTGTATATACAAAGAAAAAAGTTAAGCACCCGCTGGAAAGTCTGCACCGACCGATAAAATCATTGGTGTATGGATATTGTTGGCAAACTGACGTTGCAGAAACGAGTGTGATCACAAAGGGAAACATTTTGTTGGCCAAATCAAAAGTGTATTTTAACAATACAAAAAGATGCTTGTAAGTATGAAACTTCAGAGTCCATCTGGCTTCACAGGGCAAACATATTGAAGTAAACATGTCACTTTGAATGTGTAGAACACATCCCTAGAGCAGAAGCTTCCAACCTGCGTCTCAACCCTCCAGTGTAAGCTGAAGATTTAAATTGATATGGGTTGTCAGTAAACGTGACTGGAGACTTCATATGTAGATGTTTAACGTAATCTTTTAGATTTTGCCCTTTTCTTTGGCGCAAATCACCTTTTATACGAAACATCACTCAAGTATACTCAATTCAATTCAATTTAAATTCTTTATTACTCGGACAGTCACTCAGGGTGACACCGGAGGATACATGTATGCCTAATTTACATATGGCAGGGCAATGATCAATATAAGTCAATTTGACATACAATCGTGACACCAAAACACATAGGACAACTTGTACTACTTTGTACTTGTACCACCATGTACAAAGTCGTACAAGTTGTGTTTTGGTTTTATTAAAACCGCTCTATAGAAGAATCTACAATCGTGACAACAGGGGATACCGAAACAGCGATTTCAATTCGTCCTAGCATTTTAATGATTTGTTTCTGTGGCATTGTGTTACTGATTATTTTCGAAGTAAAACTTTATTTGATAAAGTTCTATGAATGAGATGAGTGACATTACCAAATCTTAAAAAAAGTAATCGGATAATTCATCCACTTTTAACTTTCAGTGAATTTTTGTAGCATAAATATATAAATATGTTAAGTGACGTTTTCGAGTCGAGGAGATATCTTCTTCAAAATGAAGAATTTAGTACTTTATTTAAAAAAGTACCATGTGCTGACATGTGGAAACCCTTTTAAGTACATTGGATATGCCATTGACATTAAAATGAAAATTATACATTGAGTCAGTATTCGGTAAAAGTAATACCCAAAACAAATACAAATAACCGGGACAGATGACTATTAAGTCCCCAGAAACTTAAACTCTAATCTAATGTTAGAAAACGTTTTCTAATCTGTACTTTGTTTTTGAATTTTTTATTTATTTTTGCTATTTGGTTGAACGTGTTCAACATACCACATTAAATATTTTGTCCCAAGAAACGTAAACTCTAATCTAATGTTAGAGAAAGTTTTCTAATCTTTTTTTTTTAATTATTTATTTATTTTTACATTTTGGTTGAACGTGTTCAACATACCACATTAAATATTTCTCTTTAAAATGAAAACCAATACAATCAACTGATTCCTTACGCCCACGTGTCTCTTTTCCCGAGGACCTGCTTCCAGTTTACATGTACCTCAACATACATAATCCACTTATACAGGTTTATGGGACTTCATCCAGATAAGAAGATGCCATGTTATCTCAGATGGTGGAGTCCACACAGGGTTATACAATTTGGAGTAATTTCTAGCCATTAACAACGTTTCCTGAACGTCTTGACCGGTGTCATAAAAAATGAAAGTGTACAGGAAAGTGCTTCCGTTGATTGCCGTAAGACCAGTGAGAAATCCAGAAAATTGGTAGAGCAAGTAGCTGTTATGTCAATAAAAAAAGGAACGGATTTTTCTGAGCTGACGATAAATTACACCCACATTGATTGTGTAAAGTACAAGACATCAAATGTAAATCGATTGGACACCTGTATGTTGTAGCCTGTCAATGCCAGCCACATAATCAGACATTGGGCCTCCATTTTCATTATCTGCGGAAATTCGCACTTTTGTCTTGGATTCCGACTGTGAAGAGAATGCCGGTGTTTATAACGCATCGTCCTCACGGATTACTTTGTTAGTAACAAAATATAACATCTCCCAAAGACATTTACAAGTTGGGAAATGTTGTGTATAACTGAGGAACACGGTTTTTTTTCATCATGTAATTAGGACATTAATATATATGTGATTTAATATAAACTTCAAACCCCACTAGTCTCCGAGCCCATGGAAAGTCAAGCAAACAATGTAATCGTAAAAATATAATTATAAAGACAGTAATTTAATCCAAAACAATGCAAACGCAATGATGTAACTAAAAATCTCTAGCTATCCTTAGATATCTTTGTAATGAACTTAACCACGTTCATATTTAGAAGAGTACATGTAGTTCTGCAACGAGTTTTGTACCTTAGTATTGTAGCAGACAATTTGAATAGGCAAGACTTTCAATTGATTTTATCCTGTTTTTAGTATTATCGTAACATATAACAAGAGGTGTTAACCTTGTTCACAAATTTCCCATTAAGGCAGTCAAAAAGTTGACAGTCCAGCCGGTCCTCTGGGTATCTAGTGACAGAGAAAAGAAAACATCCAGGTAAGACTCCACACATTTTTGCACATTCCTTTAAACTGCGAACAGCCATCTTAGATATCGGTTCAGTTGCAGGTATGACGTCAGTTTTGTACGGAGCGAATGTTCCCTGGAATGATCAAATGTACATTGTTTGATTTTCACAAATATATCAATATTATCAGAAAGGGAGAGATTATTACCACGTCCATTGCTGGATGAAAAGTCACAAGCTTCAATAGGTACCTGGTAATCATTTCACAAAGGCCGATCCAAGGATATACACAAGCAGTTGTATTCATTTTTTTTTTTGCCTTTGTCTACGGAGTGGGATTAGTACCATTGAACCATTGTGTCGACACGAAAGACAATCCTTCTATCGAAAGAGCCACCTGGGCTCTCGTTATTTATTGAATAGAGCCCAGTCTAAACACCAGAGTGTGGCGATATTCGTTGGATTATTCGAACACGTGACACATGCATTTTTAAAAGGAACATTTGACTTGTTATCTTCTCTATACATAAATGTTTTTTTAATATCAAGTTTGACAAAGAGACATTGCCGGGTATAAAAGGCGACTGTTCATCTGAAGAGTGAAATCAATAACTCATTACCTACCGTACAAATGCCCTGCTTTATATTCCCATCCACTTGTTGCTCTGTCAAAAACCGTAAAGTATCTCAATCAAATATTTAAAAACTAAAAATATTTTTGTGACAATGCAAGAAATTTGTAATGGCTTTATTGATAAGAAAACTTCACATCGAGCTCCGGGATTTGGGTGGTGGTGGTGGGGGGGGGGGGGGTAAAATTAAGGTTTTGAAATTTACCCCAACCCCCGGCTATTATATATTAGATTTTTTATTTATAGAACTATTCATCCTTTCGGTGGCAGTTAAATAGAGATACGTGTAAATAATGCATTTTGCTATATACTAAGTTTACTATGGGTGCAATTGTTCTTAAATATTCAATAGGCCTATTAAAAAAGCAGTCTATATAAATTAAAGTTTTGCTGTGATATATGTATAATGCTAGACGATCGTTTGTCCCAAACATAAATCCATCTTATGTCAACCACCTAAAACGTGGATAATTGCTGTGAGATGGGAAGGGATGTCACACGGCGTGTTAACTCCTTTGGATGACCAAAATAACAAAAGGCATATATAGGCCTTCTGTCGAAGTATACTGTTGGATTGGATACAGCTTATCTAACCCGAAATATCGGTCTATGGTAATGAGAATATAACATACAGTCCTTTAAGAGCAAGACTCACACCTTCTTTGGAAATTGATATTAGTGAAATGACTTCGTTTTGCTTTAAGGAAACGCATGCGCTCTCTCAAGTAAGTTTTAAAATATTTTCATGCCATCGATGCCAAATATGTATCCTTTGGGTTTCAACTGCGTGCAATGAGACAAAGCATTCCATAATCCGACAAGGTTGATAACAAAAGTTTTAGCACATGTATATAGTAAATGTTATATTCTTTGTTAATTGGCGCCGTTTTTTTTTCTCGGGAGGATAGAATACAATATATTAAATGTCAGTACAGCCCAGATTTCCACAGCTTACCTAGAGACGTTGCATTGACTTGTACTTCACATAAAGCTAAGGAATTGGTCGTCATGAGTTTTAGCATGACGTATCTTCCTGTAAGAGACCTGATGCAAGGATACATTTGTGTTGTACCACGAGGCTGTGGAGAAGACCCATCAATCTCCGCACATACCTCCGGTGCAGTTACACCTACATTTTCTTTAAACAGAGTGCCAACGGAAATGACAACGTTCTGCAGAGCACTGCCTGAAACAGGAAATTACATGATGGCAATATGCAGCTTTTCCACTTTCACGGATATAATTGCCGGGTGAAATGGACACTTTAGATAACATATAGCATACTGAATATCGAAAGGAATTTCAGCCAGGGGCCTCTTTCATAAAGGAATTTATACAGATAAACTGAAGAAGCCTATTAAACTGTCATGTTTTAACATTACCTGCATGCTGTTATAAATGAGGTTTTTGAAAAAGACTAGTGTAAGTTGAGCTTGTCGCAAGGGTATATTCAGTTATAAGAATTCAAGCATGGTCATGTGTTTGAAGGCGCTACTATACATTCTGTACGAATTCTTCTGGAAGATTTACGAAAGCGTCGCTATGAACCCCTGATTTAGCTGATGCTTTGAATTTTCTGAGATATTTCCTTAATTCGTTGTGATTGGTTAATCGTTCTCAGAAGTTGAATAGACGTTGGTTCTGATATTTGTACACGCCTGGAAGACTTCCCCTATATATGCATGTGTCCTTTAGAGTTTATAAATATATAAACCGGCACCATGATTCGTCTATATGTTCTTTGCAAATAAGTATTCAATTGATTTAAGGAAAACTGTCAATCTTTATTGCTTTCAGTTTAAAGTCACAGAAAAACCCTAATCCTGTTTTAAAACCAGGTGAATAATGCCTTGGGATTTTGGTGTATTTTTACTGCGAACGATCTCAGTTTGAAGGCATGGTTTGCAGCAAATAGTTGGGTTTAGAACATCTAGACGACTTTTAGTTCTGATGAACAATAACGCTCCTATCCTCAATCGTCTTTTCAATTAACAAGAACACCGGGACTCATTTTAGACTAATCCCTGATTTACTCTTACTTTCGTATGGACAAATTCTATGGGACAGTTTTCATGCGCTCGATTCATCTCAGATAATCAGGTTTCAGAAAAAGCAGGCCGTTACAGATCATACTTTTCCAGAAATGATGTGATATACTACCATTAAATGTAAGATCGCACCACACTTTTCAAGTTAAAAGTGATTTTTATAATATTTCAAAAAAGCAATTTTGTAATTCTACTATCTTAAAGAAAGTTTAAGTTGCGATTATTTACATATTTGGTGATTCGATAAAATCTTCTTGACATAACATATGTAATTATTTAAGAAATTCACAAGGTGGGGATTGTCAATGTTAGCACCATTTGAAGCGTATCCTATCCTATACGGGAATGTGTTATACCAGATCTTCCATTTAAAGGCACGATATAAAATGATCTAGTTTTTATTGAAGGGGATGATCGGATTTGCACTGGGTTTCCCAGTCATTTGACATCTCTCGTCATCATTAAAAAAAATCCACTCCGTACGATTGCTTTCTTGTACAGACTCGAGCACACCGCTTTTTCTAAATTACTGCTTCTTTGTCTTAATGCAATACATAGATTTCAAAGTCTGTAATTTGCCATGCTGATAACATACCCTCATCATTCACTGACCAGGCCTACTTTCGAAAAACAATCGGAGGTCATCATTTAAATTTATACAAACCCATCTACCAATCTACTCTTCAATATTGCTTAAATCCTCCTCAAGTCGAAACCAAATTCGCATATATATTTTTAAAGACAGATATCAATTTATTGTAGAAATATATACACAAGTAGATTGATTATTCGTTATCTGATCATCCTGATGGCATTATCTATTACAATGATAGAAAAGCTGTATTCCCACAAATATTACTATTTTATTTTACAAATGGTTCCTCTTTTGAAATTCTTCTGTGAATTTTTTTTATATTTATGTTAATGATTAAACAAAAACGGAAAGCAAAACAAACAGCCTGTATAGACAATAGGCCTGTGTGAATCCATTCTCACAATACTTACCATCAAGTCTACTTGTTACTTCAATCCCATGAATGTGGTAGTTTTTCCCTAAGTCAACAACCCACCATGGATTGGTTTGGTGAGTTGTATGAGTACACGAGTTACATTTGTAGAAAGTGGTAATTTTGTTTCCATCGACTGCCCTTCCTGAAACAGCGAGTTCCCCTCTGGCTCTGTATGTCCCACTCTGGAATGTCGGTTTCTTCAAAGCGACGTTTTCTTCCTGGTCTTAAAACAAAATAGAACCATTTCACACGAAAAAATATTTCTTTTATGTTGACGTTGCCGCGAGTAATCTCGAAACTTTGACGCGTACCTGTTCATCCTCTAACATATAAGGCGATCCATATACGAGTGCTTTAAAGAAGAAGGTGATCACTTTATTGTTAAACTTACCTTTAAATAAACAAGATATAGATATTTCAAATGTAAATATATATGAACTCGATGGATTTTTTATAACTGTTCACTACTGTTTGTGAAAATCAGATTTTAGGGGCCAATCGTTAGGTTTGAGTAGAAAACCCATGTCGCCCGAGGATATTTAGGGCCAAATTACTCTTTAAGTCGGCCCTAAATCTCGCTCCGCTGATTCAAATGACTTTAACACAGATGAAATTCGAATAATCAAAATTAAAGCTAATGAAATCTTCACAGAACAGGTATTTCCATTGTTTTATGACTAGCGATAAAATATGTTTAGCTAATGATATATTTTCTTACCGCATTCCTGGAAAGTGTTACCTACTTTGAATACGGATACACATACAACGAGCCCTATGAGACCAGCAGTCCTTAACATTACAACCATTCTCTATGTCGAACCTAACGAAAACTAAACATCAACACGACTTATTCTATTTATTATTGTTTCTAATAGTCATCGTTGAGCTGGTCTTCGTTCTACAAAAAGTTTATTGGCCTTGAATAGGGCAAGTAATTATTTAAAATAATTCATCAAATATTCACAGCTTTGTCCAGATGCCATTTTGTTCCACCCATGACATACTACTCTCTGAGGCAGAATATTGTTAAAACTCTCTAGCCAATAAAGTTTCCTTTGAGCCGTTCCTTTACAACTTGGTTTGAAAATTAAGTTCGTTATATCTTTTTTCGCCGGTAGTTCTTTATCAAATTGAAACAAATCGATCTAGTTAAATTGATAGAATGTAGTCCACAGAATTGTGTGTAAAAGTGAGACGATTAGTGCTTACGTTGATATTCAATACAAGGATATATAAACCATGAATGGTTGAATAGACAAGGAATAAATAAGTGGAAAGACACTGAATGGTATTCACGGCTGTTCCATGTTGAATGAGAACTCTTTCCCTGGCTGACTGGTATTATATGGCTGGTAATATTGCTGGTGGACGAGTCGAACAGACAAGAAATGTTGACATCGAGTACTTGTGATAAAGTCTATATTTCAACTTGAAGTGTTCGCCAAGAGCAGGGATCATTCTCATACTTGATTACCCCTGTTATCTATAGTTTCAACAAAATTAGACAATCTCACTCTGGTCTGGCAGCGCCGCTTACGAAAAATGAATAATCAGGACATCTTACTAAACCAATCGTGAATACTGAATAGTGGGGAGAATACACCCCTTTTTAACACAATATTAAAGAAACTTGTCTCCCTGCCTGCCGTCAACCTTATGAAATATCATGGGCTGTGATTGGGTATAAACGTCTAAATGATATGCCCCTTTTTAACACAATAAGAAACTTGTCTCCCTAGTTATTTTAGACAAGAAGATTTTCCCTGTGCCCTTGTGTTATAGTGTTAAAAAATAAATGTCTTTTGAATTAGCGCAGATTTGAAAAACGAAAGAATCCAAACGAGAATGCAATGTCAGTCTAATAAACAGTTTAAAACGGAAATAGTCTTGAAAACAAACGATTTTCCTTGCAAGAACACGCGCCGTAGTTACCAAACAATATTCTGGATATTGGTGACTAAATTCATTTTGGTATGCGTTTAAACCACAGATTTAGAAACATAGCTGACCACATAGTGTTTAGTTTTATTGGTTTTACTTGTGGTAAGCTCCTGTAAATTCGCTCCTTTCTCAAACGCGGGTTAATTACATAAATCTTGTTAAGGTTTTTCCTTTCTATTTTAAGCATTTACAATAAACACCGATAGGAGTAGAAAAAAATACAGATGTGGATGGCACAAAACCCAAGATTACAGATGTTTTACTCAGAACCGCTTCGTGGCTTCAATAAACTTAATAGCATCCCCAAGTTTAATGCTGTTGTACTGGACTGATTTTGATTGGTAACCGTTCAACAATTCGTGTATACTTATATCAGGGGGAAGATTCAGTATTAGTGCTGGTCTAAGGTGTGTATATTTTGGACAGACAAAGAAGAAATGAAACGCATCCTCGAGAGGATGACCACAAGCACACGATCTAGTTAATGAGAGGTTTACTCGATATCTATCATAATTTAGAGGACTACAGCAGTATCTGATTTGAGTTAGAATAATATTATAAACGCGTTTGCCAATATTTAGATACTTTGGTGGTAAAAAGTTAGAGAAAAATTATTTTTTCAGTTGGTTGAATGAGATTTCGTTTCTAATTGTTATATCAATATTATACCATGATTTTAGGACGGATTAGTTTAAAATTAGTTTGAATACTTTCTGTTGAAAACAGATTCCCTGGCCATTTGTGATAAAGATACCTGAGTGAAGGAAAGTTTTAAAATGTTTTGTATTTAACATTAACCAACATTCAGAATTAATCAAGGCCGGATTTCAAGGTCGAATATTATCTCAACATCATATCAAGTCAATCATTATATAGAATTTATTAGATTTTGATAACAATGAATACATAGCTTCTTTATATTCTCCTTTATTCTGGAATGGATTGTATATAACCCCTCTCCGTCTTATATATTAATTAACATTAAAACACACGGGCACAGGGAAATATGTTTGACTAAAATAACCATGTAGACAAGTTTCTAATTGTGTTAAAAACGGTTATATCATTTAGACCTTTAAACCCCATAAATTGTTGTAACAAACCAAACCTATGATATTTCATTAGGTTGATGACTGACAGCAGCTTAGGTTACACTTTTATACCTAATCATTCGCTGTTGTAATAAACAAAGAGCTATGATATTTCATTAGGTTAAAATCAGACAGGAGATAGGCGTTAACCTCAGTATTTTTTGTTTTCTTCTCTTATATGTCCAGTTTCAGACTACATCGACCTAACTCTCCATATACGAAACCATTGGATTTATTCCTTGGCAACCCCAAAGCATGCTTACAGTACGGAGTATGGACTCCTACTTCAGAATTCTAAGTCAACATAAACGGGAGTACACTTTTATTGTCCGTAATTTAGCACTTTCATATGAACGATATAATACAACCAAACGTGAAAGCCAGAGATTGTAGAGATCGGGGGCCGGTTGTTTAAAAGAAAATTAGCTTAACGGCAGGTTAAATGACGTGGCGTAACAAAGAAATTCAAAGAACGTTAATATAAAACGTTAACCGTCCTATTAACCTCAGTAAAGCTGTGGAAATACGATATCTGATGGGTTATGTTTGAAAGACTAGATTTCTTACCAACCATTTGCGTGTGAAAAAGCCATTTATTAATATAACAACAATACTAATTTGACAAACAATTTTCCTTGCTTGATGGCGTTACATCGATCAGCCAAAGCGACATCATATGGCCCTTGAGACGTATATCAAGTAAAGGCCCTACTTGTATGTTCCAGACTTTCTGTTCAATTAATTGGTTGATGTATTATGACAAACTTGGTACGAAATGAATGGTTAATATATCTAGAAGTAAAACCATTAATATGCTGTGCTGAAGCAGTCAAATAACATTTTTCTCCTCCTCTTACCATCAGCATTATAAGTACACGTCCATGATTTAAAGTGCAAATATTACTTGATTAGTGTAAGGCAATGATAAAGTCATAGTCAGAGTAATACTTGAATTCAAACATTTACCTTATGTTGATATTTCATAAGGATCATACGTTGCACTTGTCTTATATATCGACTACGGAGTTAGTCAACCAATCGTCCCTGTTTAATGGACCGGTGGACATTTATTTTTTATGCGAAGAGATCGTGTTGCACTTTCTGTTAACACATGTGGAGTTGCAGTTTAACGTTAGGAGAAGCAGGTAGCAGTTACCATAGATTCCCTGCTTCCAAAGATTTTAAACTTTAAGATTGTGCTATTCCTTAAAAGGCTGCAATAGAAAGAAAAGGAAGTCGCAATTAATCTGAACTAGCCTTACGTGAACTAGCCAAATAAAATGGATAAAGTTGAAACCGTTGAATGTGCTTGAGGTTTTACCATCCTTAAAGTCACTTTTTTTACGTGGACACTTAGTTTTTCAGGGAAGGTTGTAAACTGGCTCCGTTTGAGAGTCTCGACTGGAAATTCCTTAATGATTTGATTTGATTTGATTTTATTCACCAGAACAAGTACAATTAATAAAAGTGCGTAAATATACATAACATTTCTGGCGGGAACAGAAGCCCCATAGGGCTTATTTTATCCCGTTAAATAGAATTTAACAATAGCAGTGGTACATGTAGGTGAACAGTTTTATAGCTATATAATGGGTTGAACTATTTTTATATCGAACAGAATATTGATGTAAAATAAACAAACAAATAAGTGTGCAGGTTGGGGGGGGGGGGGCTCAAACAAAGGCTCTAAGCGGGTTAAACCAGTTTTTGAAGAAGAAGGTCTTTCAAACGAGATTTAAAAAGAGAATGGGATTGGCACTGTTTTAAGTCAGAGGGCAGTTTGTTCCATTCAATTGGACCTTTAATAAGGCAAGTATGAAGTGACAGATTGGTTTTGTGAAATGGACGTTGTAGATTATAGCAGGACGTTCGTGTGGGGTAGGCATGGATGTTAGATTGCTTGGTAAAGTAGGTTAAAAATGTTGTTGGCAGAGTTTGTGGTTGATGGATAAACTTATGTGTGATTTGTGTAATGAGATATAAGTTGACCATAGATAGAGGGAGCAGTTTATTTCTAATAAACAAAATTGTGGATGGGTCATATTTGCTGGAGCAGTTAATGATTCGTACCGCACGCTTCTGAAGGCGCACTAAAGGAAGAAGATGTGTACTGTATGTGTTACCCCAGACAACATTACAATAAGTTAAAAATGGATATATTAATGAAAAGTAAAGGATGTATAGAGTTTTTTTATTTACAACATTTCTAATTTTAGTCATGATCCCCAGGTTTCTGGATATTTTTTTAGAAATGTCATTTATATGGGTTAACCAAGTAAGTTTGCTATTTATTGTGACGCCAAGAAATTTAAAGGTCTCAGTACGTTCTAATGCTACATTTGATATCATAAGAGGTTTCGGGAGATTCTTATGGCGGATTTTATGAGAGGGAGTTACAAATATGTATTTTGTTTTTTTAATATTCAGTGACAGTTTATTGCTGCATAACCAATTATACAATTTGTTTATTTCGCGATTAAATATTTCACACAGATTAACAGGGTTACTGTTAGATATAAATACACTGGTGTCATCTGCGAATAGGAGGACCTCTACTAAAGATGTAACATTAGCGATATCGTTGATATATATGAGGAAAAGCAGAGGTCCTAAGATGGAGCCTTGAGGGACACCAATGCGTTGTGTTTTAAAGGTTGATTGGCAGTTATTATATATTAAACAATGTTTACGATTAGATAAGTAATCCGAAAACCATTTGTTACAGTTGCCGCTAATGCCATAATGATTTAATTTTTGTAGTAGAATTGTATGATCAACTGTATCAAATGCTTTTGCTAGATCCAGAAATAATGTAATGCTGTAATTGTCAGATTCTTTAGATTTTACTAACTTGTCATATAGCTCGATAATGGTGTGAACGGTTGAATGACGTTGTCGGAAACCATATTGGTGATCAGACAATAATTTGTTTTCCTCAAAGTATAAGCTTATTTGGTCTGATACTATTCTTTCGATAATTTGCTAAATGCAGGCAAGACAGAGATGGGTCGATAGTTGGCAAAGTTCCCTACTGGACCATTTTTGTAAACTGGTGTTAGTTTAGCTATTTTTAGTTCATCTGGGAAGGTTCCAGTCTGAAAAGAGCAGTTAATGATATGGGTCAAAGGAGTTGAAATGGAATCTACTACAAGTTTTAAAATGTTTGGGCGAATTCCATCTAAACCTGGGGAGCTGTTTTTTAAATTCTTAATTATGTTTTTTACTTGTTCTACAGAGCATTGATTAAAGTGAAATTGGTTGTTTTGCTGCGGGGGTAAGTAAGAGGCGTAAGTAAAATCTGATTCAGGTATTGTTGAAGCTAGCTCTCTTGGTGCACTATTAAAGTAATTATTAAATTTTTCGGCAATAATAAGGGGATCACTAATATCTTTGTTGTTTATGGTAAAAGATTTTGGTAAACCAAAAGGTTTATTTTTTTTAGCATTGGTTAGTTCTTTGATAATTTTCCACGTCCCTTTGATGTTATTGTTAGCTTTATTAAATTGGTCATCATAATATCTTTTTCTGGCAATTTTTATAACATGGTTTACTTTATTTCTGTATTTTCTGTATTTTAAGGTTACAGAATTTCCGGAATTTTTTAAATGTTGTTTATATAAACGATTTTTTTGTTTTATAGAGTTTTTTACAGCCAGAGTTATCCATGGCTTGTTTCTTTTATTATTTGTTTTTATAGTTTTAATAGGAAAAAATGTTTTATATGCGTTGTTGAATTTAATGATAGATTTAGATTTAGTATGATGCGTTGTACTAAAGGAATAACAGTTCATTTTGAGCCAGAGAGCCTGTGTCAATCAAATATTTAGTAAACATGGCTGTAGCTGGCTTTAGTCCTGGCAATAACACACAAACCTTACGTAAACAAAAATTACCAGGCCTTTTGTCTAAAACAGGTCCTAATCGTTTCTTTAACTGTAAATTCAAGAATAACAGAAAATGGCAGAAACTAGTATGTGACGCATCTGACGAGTTTGAATCGTAGCCCACTTGCACAAAGCGCTCTTAACTGAGAGTACTCTTAGTGTATGTCTACAAAATGGGACTTAAGAGTGCTCGTAAACTTTCCATGTTGTAGAGATATGCTAAGAGTGATCTTAAGTTAAGAGCGCTTTGTGCAAGTGGGCCCAGAATTTATTGGGCTATATATGGTTTTTAATGCACTGGAACACTTAGTACAGAAAAATAAATTTCAATTTGGTTCTATGTAAGTTCCATTAGACGGCTGTGAGTATTAAGATTTCTGAGTAAACTTGGATTATACATTACTCTAGGTTTGGAGAAAATTCACGAACCCTTTCGTATTTCACCTCATTTAACTATAATAAAGATGAACATAGGTACAGTGTCCTCAACTGCCCTTAAGATCGCGGAAATTGATTCAAGAACCAGTTTTTTTCTGATTTGACATTTTGTAAATTACGACGACTACATGAAAACAAAAATGAATACTAGACACTTCATTCTATCTCAATATTGGTAGCCTAATGCTTGTATTATATAGACTTTTTTCGAGAGACGTTCGTGTTAAAATATCCTTGAATCCAAAAAGTATCAGACATAATTTCCGGTCTCGGTCGATGTACCTAATACATTGCGTAAATGACGAGATACGTTCGAAAATGGTACACGCATACGAGAGTGTGTGTAAGCTTACGGAATCAATTGTTGGCAGATGAAATAGGGTCGTTTTATTATCCCACAATGCCGGCGATGTTCAATTTGATTTTATAATATCTAATTACTTAACAGTTCTTGCCGATGGTGAATCGTTGAATTATTATGTGTTTGAAATAGGCTGTAATGTAGAGTTGATGCAATACAAGGTTGTTTTGTATCGTTTCGATTTAGACATTTGTGCCTTGTCAAAGTAAGGTTATTCAGATTAAAATATTATAAAATACTGTACTGCTAACATTGTAACTTATACAAGTTGGCGATATATGTTCATAAAAATAAACAAGGTTTGCTACATATAAACACGATCGTAACAACCATTCCGGCGGGTTTCTGAAGGAATATGTTTTAAAGAATAAATATCCAACATTGCAGCTCATGTCACCATCTTCTTATGACAGGCGTAGATAACTGGAATTGTCGCCCAATTGAGTGCATATGCTTAATTGTATATGGACTCTGAATTTACAATGGCAAGGGCTGCCTGTTTAACTGGATTTCCTACTGATGGGTGCATTTCTCTCCTCTTTGTTAACTATTTCTTCTGTTTTTGTTTTCGTGTATTTAAAATAAGGTTCTCAAAGTTCTCAAATTCTCAAAGTTTCCTCAGACCTAATGAAAAATTTTTCAGTGGATTTTTCACTCGGTCGTCGTAAGTGGAAGAGTTGCCAGGTACTTGCCGAAGGTCTGGGGTTTTCCATTTGCCATAATGTTAACGTTTGGCTCTGTCACTCGGTTAGAAACATTCGCCCAGCTAAAAGCCCTGATGGAAACTCGGAACCACCCTAGAAAAGTCTGCAGTTAAAATCTTGACAGACCAATAAGGGAGAAATCTCAAGATTTTCGCTTCCGAAGGGGACAGGGGTGCAGACGACACAAGTCACATTGTTGTCAGGGGCCCAATCACCCCCACGTCAGACAGCTCAATCCGCCCCTTTTATTCAATCTTCACCTTTCATATATTTTTTTAGGCAAACTACTACTTCATTGAGTCACATGAATACTCAAAAAAGTAGTCCTTATTGGAAGTCCCACTAAACAATGCCCAAAGATATCGACCGAAATCTAGGAACTTCATTCGAGAACGGGCTAATCCTAATAGTGTACTTGCTCCAATACGAGATCAAACATGGCGACCGTTTCATTGCTATCACTTCAAAATCCCAACGCTATTTTTCTTGAAATCATCAACAGAAAAAAAGAAAATAGTCAATGTACAGTTAAAGAAAAACAAATATTCCGTCTATTTCATTAGGTAAATTAAATATTGCATAAATAATAATTTGTAAGAGTAAAGAAATATGTTCCTGTGTTTTATGTACAAAAGGGGAACAACTCTTGGTATACTACACCTAGATTTTTTAAAAATAATTTTTAAAAAAAAAACTTTCCTTGCAAAAAAACTTTCCTTGCGAATGCGTCTATTAAAGCACTAGTATTTTTAAATCATATAAATATTTTATGAAAAAAAAACATTGAAAGCCAATTAATAAAATTTTCATTAATCAGGATATTCCTTATTGGCATTGTCACAGGTCCTCGGACAGCCGTATTAGCCCTCGGCCTCGGATCAATACGACTATCCTCGGACCTGTAACAATGCCAATAGGGAATATCCTGATTAATAAGATTATAATATAAACCATGAATGGGGGGCTCAGGGTCTTAAGTGGCAATGCTTTAATGTTGGTACCAGTGATTCAAAAGATAGACGACAGCGGCATAGCGGCATATATACCAGTAAATTATGAAATACAATGTTTGCTACACATTTAATAGTTGCAACAGGACTCTCAAACATATAGAACTCCTATCTTTGTAAATATACTTAGCGCCATTAAAAACGCACGACCCAAAGAATGTAAAATATTTTGAGAAATGTAAAGTGTAAAATATTGCAAGTACTCTTAAATTGAAGAACAAGGCATTGGTCACAATGCGACAAAGAATTGACCATATGTGAAACCCTGGTGACTTTTATTCCTTGCAAACTAATCGTTGATACAGAAATTGAAGGTGTCATTATTCAATAATGGGTATGTCCACCTCCGGCATCAACGCAAGCAGTACATCTGCGACGCAAGGACCTGATGAGTGTGGCTAGTCTGTGCTGTGGGATCCGGTCCCACTCTTCCTGCACTACCTGGATCAATTCACGTCAGTTGCGTGGCCTGGGTTGACGTTGTGCAACGGCATTCTTAAGCTGATCCCACAAGTGCTCTATGGGCGATAGATCGGGAGAGTAAACTGGCCATTCCATGATGTCCACATTATTCTGTTGCAAGAAGTCTTGTGTCAACGTTGCAGAGTGTGGGCGCGCATTGTCTTGCTGAAACGTCGTGACGCCATCATTGGCTTGAATGAATGGAAGCAGCACAGGTCGAAGGATGTTATCCACGTAACCCTGAGCATTCAGGTTGCCATCAACAATGACAAGGGGAGTTCGTCTGCGAGACGTGATGCCTTCCCACACCATAACACTACATCCACCCCAGAGATTTCCTTCCCTCACACATGCATTTGCGAAACGTTCACCACGTCTGCGCCACACATTGACGTCGGTCAGGACGATCAAGGCAGATACGAGACTCGTCAGAGAAAAGGACAGAGTTCCTTTCATTGATACGCCATCTCTGATGATTTCGAGCCCATCGTAAACGGTTTTGGCGTGCGGCGGGTGTCAATATGGGCCCCCGGTAGGGGATGCGTGCATGCATCTGTATATGTTGGAGACGGCGTCGGATGGTGCTGAGGCTTACCCTGGGCCTTCCAATTCCCACTTTCTCACGAGCAGTCTGTGTCGCGGTGCGAAATCGGTCACGTGTGTGCAACAAACCGATGTACCGATCCTGGAGGGCTGTGACTCTTGGCTGACCAGGGCGTGGTCGGTCGGCAACATTGCCAGTTTCATGTTCCCTGATTCTGAGGCGACTAATTGTGGAGGGATGACACTGCATGTTACGTCCTACGGTGGCAGAACTGAGACCCGCCTGTAACATGCCAATGGTACGTGCAGTGACTCCTTCTACTTTAGAATTGTAAGTCAACATAAACGGGAGTACACGTGTGTATTGTCCGTAGTTTAGCACTTTCATATGAACCGATACGGTACAACCAAACGTGAAAGCCATAGATTGTAGAGATCAGGGCGTTAATATAAAACGTTAACCGTCCTATTAACCTCAGTAAAGCTGTGTAAATATGATATCTGATGGGTTATGTTTGAAAGACTAGATTTCTTACCAACCATTTGCGTGTGTAAAAGCCATTTATTAATATAACAACAATACTAATTTGACAAACAATTTTCCTTGCTTGTTGACGTTACATCGATCAGCCAAAACGGCATCATATGGCCCTTGAGACGTATATCAAGTAAAGGCCCTACTTGTATTTTCCAGACTTTCTGTTTAATTAATTGGTTGATGTATTATGACAAAATTGGTACGAAATGAATAGTAAATATATCTAGAAGTAAAACCATTCATACGTTGTGCTGAAGCAGTCAAATAACATTTTTCTCTTCCTCTTACCCATCAGCGTTATAAGTACACGCCCATAATTTAAAGTGCAAATATTACTTGATGAGTGTAAGGCAATGATGAAGTCATAGTTAGAGTAATACTTGAATTCAAACATTTACCTTATGTTGATATTTCATAAGGATCATACGTTGCACTTGTCTTATATATCGACTACGGAGTTAGTCAACCAATCGTCCCTGTTTAATGGACCGGTGGACATTTATTTTTTATGCGAAGAGATCGTGTTGCACTTTCTGTTAACACATATGGAGCTTCAGTTTAACGTTAGGTGAAGCAGGTAGCAGTTACCATAGATTTCCTGCTTTCAAAGATTTTGAACTTGAAGATTGTGCTATTCCTTAAAAGGCTGCAATAGAAAGAAAAGGAAGTCGCAATTAATCTGAACTAGCCTTATGTGAACTAGCCAAATAAAATGGATAAAGTAACTGAACCGTTGAATGTGCTTGAGGTTTTACCATCCTTAAAGTGACTTTTTTTTACGTGGACACTTAGTTTTTTCAGGGAAGGTTGTAAACTGGATCCGTTTGAGAGTCTCGACTGGAAATTCCTTAATGATAGATTTAGATTTAGTATGATGCGTTGTACTAAAGGAATAACAGTTCATTTTGAGCCAGAAAGCCTGTGTCAATCAAATATTTAGTAAACATGGCTGTAGTTGGCTTTAGTCCTGGCAATAACACACAAACCTTACGTAAACAACAATTACCAGGTATTTTGACTAAAACCGGTCCTTATCGTTTCTTTAACTGAAAATTCAAGAATAACAGAAAATGGCAGAAACTGGTATGTGACGCATCTGACGAGTTTGAATCGCAAACAGCCCACTTGCACAAAGCGCTCTTAACTGCGAGTACTCTTAGTATATGTCTACAAAATGGGACTTAAGAGTGCTCGTAAACTTTCCATGTTGTAGAGATATGCTTAGAGTCCTCTTAAGTTAAGAGCGCTTTGTGCAAGTGGGCCCAGAATTTATTGGGGGTAGATATGGTTTTTAATGCACTGGAACACTTAGTACAGAAAAATAAATTTTAATTTGGTTCTATGTAAGTTCCATTAGACGGCTGTGAGTATTAAGATTTCTGAGTAAACTTGGATTATACATTACTCTAGGTTTGGAGAAAATTCACGAATCCTTTCGTATTTCACCTCATTTACATATTATAAAGAGGAACATGTGCATTGTTCTCAACTGCCCTTAAGATCGCGGAAATTGATTCAAGAAGCAACTTCTTCTGATTTGACATTTTGTAAATTACGTCTACGGCATGAAAACAAAAATGAATTCTAGACAATTCATTCTATCTCAATATTGGTAGCCTAATGCTTGTATTATATAGACTTTTTTCGAGAGACGTTCGTGTTAAAATATCCTTGAATCCAAAAAGTATCAGACATAATTTCCGGTCTCGGTCGATGTACCTAATACATTGTGTAAATGACGAGATACGTTCGAAAATGGTACACGCATACGAGAGTGTGTGTAAGCTTATGGAATCAATTGTTGGCCGATAACATAAGGTCGTTTTATTATCCCACAATGCCGGCGATGTTCAATTTGATTTTATAATATCTAATTACTTAACAGTTCTTGCCGATGGTGAATCGTTGAATTATTATGTGTTTGAAATAGGCTGTAATATAGAGTTGATGCAGTTCAACGTTGTTTTGTATTGTTTCAATATAGACCTTTGAGCCTTGTCGGTATGGTTGGTAATGGAAAGTAACCTAGGTTATTCAGATTAGAATATGATAAAATACTATACTGTTAACATTGTAATTTATACAAGTTGGCGATATATGTTCATAAAAATAAACAAGGTTTGCTACATATAAACACAGTCGTAACAACCATTCGGGTGGGTTTCTGAAGGAATATGTTTTAAAGAACAAATATCCAACATTGCCGCTCATGTCACCATCTTCTTAAGACAGGCGTATGAGAACTGGAATTGTCGTCCAAATACATGTAGATTCTTACCTTAGCTCGAGAACATAAAACATGCAAATTGACCAGGTCATGTTTTGGCTGAACTCATTATAAACACAATGATGTACGGGTTATGAAGTTTTATGGATTGTATGTACAGCACCCTAATTCAATTCCAAGACTTGTAATTGCTCTCTACGTAATCATATATATATTAAAATGAATATTATGGAATATTCGCCATTGAAAACGTCAAAAGTGAGAATACGAGAACTCTCTACTGTGTTTTCCATAGAGTGCTAACTGTATAGACTCCGAATTTACAATGGCAAGGATTGCCTGTTTAATTCGATTTCCTACTGATGGGTGCATTTGTTTCACTTAATTTCGGATAAAAACCTTGCATATTTCTTTTGTTTTTGTTTTCGTGTATTTAAAATAAGGTTTAATAAGAGTTGCCGGGTACTTGCCGAAGGTGTGAGGTTTCCTCTGGGCAATGAGCCCGGTTTCCTCCCCCACTTAACCTGGCAACGGCGCCATATAAGTGAAATAATCTTGAGTACGGCGAAAAACATCAATCAATAAATCAATCAAAAGTGTGCAAGATGTAAATGTCGATCTAGTTAAATTGATAGAATGTATGTCACAGAAGTATGTGTAAAAGAGAGACCATTAGTGCTTACGTTGATATTCAATACAAGGATATATAAACCATGAATGGTGGGCTCAGCATCTTACGTTGTTATGCTTTAATATTGGTACCAGTGATTCAAATGATAGACTTAATTAGCCACAGTGTAGCAGCATAGCGGCATATATACCAGTAAATGATAGAATAAAATGTTTGCTACACATGTAATAGTTACAACAAGACTCGCAAACATATAGAACTCCTATCTTTGTAAATAGACACTGTCGCAAAACCAGATTAAAGCTAAAACACTAGAGTATAGCAATTGTATAAAGCAGTGGCAATTCATTCGACATGGCCTCGAGTTCGATATTAGTCGAATCACGATCGGGCTACATGGTTAACTTACCAGGAGAGCAAAGAATATGACTTCCGGTCTAGATAATCACTATTAATCAGTTCATTCTCAGGAAATCTCAAATGGTATAAATTGCGTGCAGCTGAGTGCCTATCATTTAGTTCTTTTGATATTTAGCTAGGAAAAATAGCATTTATATATTTATTAAATCTTTGAAATGTGCGCCATCAAAGTTACTTTTAACTATAATCATATTGTTTTTCAAATATCCTACATGATTCTCTTAACAATCAATTTCATATGACTAATATTGAATAGCGCCGGATTTACTTTTACCCATATATGCACCAGATAAAACTCCCGTATTATTAGCGTTGCATCTACGATATATTTGATGAAATTTGTCCTCTTATAATAATATGAAAATACATGTTATACTGTTATACGTTATACTGAACATTTATGTTTTGAATTTCAACGAAAATTTAAATATCAACTGTGGGTCCATTCACATGAACAACAGTCGTTGTCAAGTTTGACAGAAGGGATCGCTTGTAATGCTGATGTCCAGAGTCCTTCTACCACCTATTTGTCAGTGCGACCAAAAGATTTGCATCCTCGCCAAAAAATGAAATGTCATTTGGAGGAAGTTGGCTGTTTATTTCAACAAAATGAAATAAGCTAGGTTAAATTGTTTTCTAACTCATTGATTCTTTAAAAGGACTTAAAAATAGTTGACGTCGACCTAGTAAAAAAACACACTCAGAAATCTGTCCATTTTATTTCGTATGAGTGGAATTCCAACCGACGATAATCACTTTAGAAATGTCATACATCTAAAGAGTATCGAAAATATTACAATAAATGACTTTGGCCACCAGTAACTTTTCGTACATTTATCTATTTATTTATTCAGTTTCTGTTATTTTTATTTTAGCTATTTATGGCTTATATGTCTTCATTAAAGGTAACAAACAGCCTTTCATCGTTTCTCCGGGGCTACTACAATGGAAGTAAATAGTTTTTATAATCTCCACCCGTTACCATGACCTAATTTGTCGTGTTGTATAGGAATGTGGTTTAATTAATGGCTCGTTTGTTTGGACATCGTTGCTTGTTTAATTTAAATATCCCCAAACGACTCCTTGAGATTGTCCATTTGATAGAAATGTTCAAATTAAAGCTTAAGCCGTAACAGCAATGGTGTCGATTCCTCTTTAGTAGAAGCTGAACAAGACAATTTGACTTTCAACCTTCATCGAGTCAATTAACAATGTCGAGTTTTATGTGACAATCATTGTAACCACTGCTAGCGATTGCGACATTTTGTTCGTTTTTTAATGGGTTAATTCGTTTTGCTCGATTAGGCTCTTCTATTTTATCGCCGCCTTGTTTAAACTGGTCTGTAAATTAAGGTTCAGCTCTGT
Organism: Lepidochitona cinerea; assembly: GCA_963971465.1. Taxonomy (NCBI): domain Eukaryota; kingdom Metazoa; phylum Mollusca; class Polyplacophora; order Chitonida; family Tonicellidae; genus Lepidochitona; species Lepidochitona cinerea. Next base: position 28,324,763 of record OZ020553.1, read on the forward strand.
GATAAATCATGTCCGTTTAGAGTCTGGGGAAACTTATCGACTTCACACCTTATAAGGGGTAAAAATGGGGTTATTGAATCAATTTATTTAATAGTGAAGATGAAACTGATGAAAGTATTTCGGGCATGGTATTCCCAAAGGTACCAAATGTAGACGTCTTGCAATGTACAATGTATAGTTATGAACATTACCTAAGATAAATGACTCACTGGTTTGGCATTGTTTGAATCATTCACCTTGGGGTTTAACCTTTGACTGATATAATCGGACATATCCTTGAATTTGCTCAAAATAAGGTAAACAGTAATTTAAGTCCAATACTTAAATACTTAGAAATGGTTGAATTAAACAGGTATTAATGTACTTTATGTGTGAATTAGAACGGCAAAAGCTATCATAATGTCCACTTAGTGCAAGAGTTAAAACCGATGGAAGCTAAATAAAGGAAGACATCAGCATAAAGATTGAGTAAATTACTAAGGTTTCGTTAATTCGTTGTAAACTCGGCTCTTTTTAGAAGCCTTTTAGAAGACTTATAGATGAAATTCAAGGATAAGAACATCGAATAAAGCTCAAATAAATTGTGTTTTGATTTAATACGAACAGATCACTTTTCAAAAGTAATTAGGTATCGGTATTACTGTGGAAAACTTTGAAATAGTACCAAGTGAACCTCCTAATAGAAAATCTGAAAATATAATTTACAGTATATATGGTTGATGCTTGGTTGGAAGTCGATGCAGTGATTTAAATGATCACCTAACCCTGTTCGAATTAAAAGAAACATAATATAATTGGCTAGAAATAGCTGCAGAATGGCATGTTAATGGCTGGTGACATCCACATCGATTAATGCCTTATACTTATACAATGTAAGCTGGGGTAATTCTTGTACTTATATCAGATACATTTTTAAATTATAAATTGACCTAAAAGTTTCGTCACTTAATGATGTGCACATCGTATTGTTTCATACATGTGTTTTGCAATATCGAAGCTATGTCAAAATCACGAAATTGAACTTTATTTTGACAGAATGACATATAGCTACAGGTGTTTGGAAAATAAAGTCCAGCGTGTTAAGGTTATATCAAATAAAATATTGTCTTGGTGACCCTGCGAGAGAAAGTTTAATAGACTAATTTGTCACTAGGTTGAGGAGAATACAAAATAGTAATTTATATATCTGAGACTTATCTAAATGTTCGCTGCTCAGGATCCGAATAATACATTCACTTAGTTACGTCCATTAATTTAAAAATATTAGATCTGCATGTATATATATAACACTTTCATGTCTTATTATGTCGTGTTATTTAGGATATTGGGTTTTGCTTTTGGTCTCTCTTTAATTTGTGTTCTGAATGTACACGGAGTGCATTACTACATGAAAGTTCTTAGGAGACCACGATATCATTATCACTGTTTATCAATACAAAAACAAGCAAAACAAAAAACACTTCAAGAGATCTTTGAAATTAAGATGAGAAAACTATGTGTAAGACAACCCGACTATTTCTACTGAGAGACTGGAAATACTCACTAATGGCTTTGAAAAGTGATCAGTTATTCTTATCCCGTCATTCGTAATGAAAGTGATTTCCACAGCGGGACTAATAGATATAGAAGAGAGTAGTACTATTGACAGATTGACCTTTTACTGTGGATGAGATAGAGTAAATTCCCATGCAGCTCAGGGTTTGTTCAGTGGTGGGCAGATAGAACAAAACAATAAGAACCGAAGCGATCCTTCCAAGCGAGACATTATTGAGTGTAGTTCGATTTGTACCCTTTACCTGTACCTATTAAAGGTTATTTGTTCTCTGATCAAGATATCTCTTTCGTCTAAGATTTTCATATCTGTGTCTTAGCTGGCATCTTTGTAGTTGATGGTAAGTAAAACCGTCATTGGACAAACTCGACCATTTTAAAGGTGTTATCTGAAGTTTCAGATATTGGCAGTCAGAGTTATTCCTAATATCAATTAAGACCATCTTCGTCGCATTTAAACAAAACACTTACACAGACTTTTCGCGGAACTGGAGAGATTGAGTTTCCATAAACTACGCTCGTTCAACAGAACAATAAAATCTACGTCAAGGAACATCTGATCCAGCAAATCTCGTTTTATTTGTTTCTTTAGAGCTGTGAGTTATTCACTATGTCATATATCCGCGTATCATCATTCATCTCCACCATTTAGTAAGGTACTAGGGAAAGATCTTTCATCTTCCCTATACAATAAAACAACCACAAATTAAGTTAATAGCTGATAATAAATGAAATGCGGCTCATTTTATAACCATGCAAAGGTTGTTTGTGGTTTCAATAATTGAGATGTTCAAAAGATAAATAACAGTATCAAAGTTAACATAACTTGGGTGTAAACGTTTGTAATTTTGATTGAAATGACACCTGAATAATTGATAAAGGAACTGAAAACACAACCAGAATAACATTTCTGTCGAAAGAAAATTATTCTTAAGTGGTTTTGCCTTTATAGTCCTATATGGAATAATTTTCAGGTACGTGTCGATGGTCGGATGATTCCTCGGGTAAAACATCGGGGGGTTTCTTGCGCTTAAAGATGCCAACGCTGCCGGTAAATATTTTATACGGCCTAAAACATCACATCGATTAAAATCTACGCTCACGCTCACTTTACCCGTGGGACAAGTGGAACCAAATCCGTCGTTTCTAATTTAATATGCATGTAGACTTTGATTGGTTCCGCTACGAAACTGTGGCGGAAATTTCACTAATCAGAATCGGCGTTACGTAAGCATGCGTAAATAAAAAAAATATTCAATTTAAGTCTGGTTAGTATTTTCGGTCTTTCGGTTTTAAAGAGGGAAGGGCCATCAGGTTGGCTAAAACGAATTTTCCCACACATGGTATTATTTTTCCCGGAAAGACGAATCATAGAAGATGCCTCTGTCCAAATTTCATGAAAATCCTAACGTAGGTTTTCCCGTACGAATTAATTTTTCAAAGAGGGGCCCTACCAATTATTACAAAATATTTGAAAAACCGCCCAGATCCTCCCCGAAGTTACTGACATGCACATGCGCATTTCATTGTAAACAGTGTTGAAAGGCATGCCAAGCAAAGTTGGGGAGAATGACTCGAAGAAGTTGAGTGTTAATGACGGTAAAAACAAAACAGAGGCCGTAATATCCACAAAGTTTTCACCCGAAAGCAGTTTGGAATACCTTTACTGACATTAGTGGATATGAAAAGGAGAGAAACAACGAGGATCGGGCGATAATCTGGCTTGCCTTCTTCGCTGCACTCAGGCGTCAACACAGCGGTGCCTCTCACTCTGTACAGGTCTGTCAAATCTTCATTTTATCTTGTACAATTTTTTGTAGGCCTCGTGTTACAAACAAAATTTAGCTTAACTTTATTTCTTTTCAATTTCATGCAGGGTGATGTATTGGTTAGATCATTAGTTATTGATATTTCATTCGGACAAACTAGCTGACAGTGAGAGTGAGTGGTAGTACTTGTACAATCAATGTTGTTGTGGTTGCAGGAAAGTTTCAATAAACAATACATGTATACCGTATATATATGTCCAACCTTGCGTTTACTCACTGGCCTGCCAGAATGATATTAGTCTATGTGCTGCAAATGTCATCACTTTGAGCTCTGTTTTGTGAATTTGTCACTACATACTTTCATGGTATGGTTATTTCAGTTCAGAGTTAACACCTTAGCCCATCCCCAGGTGACTATCCTGCCATTCTGTCAGTGTTGTATTCTTTTGTGTATGACATAAAGCACCTAGTAAATCTGATATTTATTTTAGCACTGTAACTAAGAAAACCTTGTTTTAGTACTATTCCTATTTTTTATATTTTGCAGTGATATGAAAACAAAAGATGGAGCTGTAGGCCTATGGATTGTATTCTGTTGGGGAAGTGCTAAAAAATTGACTGAGGCAGAAATGAGGAGTTATTAAGATGTGGCTCACATACATTTAAATCTGTGCCAGCGTATTGACATTACAACTTCAACCTTACTCATTAGCGATGGAAAACCTTGCGAGATGGAGTATTAATTCGTTTTTGAAATAATCATTTTTGACTGGTCATGATGTTTAATTTCTAATCATCACCACTAGACTAGACTGCTAAATTCAGTGACATTAACTGAAAATGATTTCTACCTGGATATAGACATGTTTAAAATATGTCAAAACCAACGTTTGGTGGACTGGTAGTTATGGAAAAGCATATGCTTAGTGTACACATATTAAATTTGTTTTTTGGTGATTGACTTCACATTTAAATGCTGGAATTGTCAGAATAAAACTGTGTTCTTAACAAAGAACCTGTACGATAAATAATCTAGTTGGATATGTTTTATTTTGAAAATCTTCTGCAAATAATCTGAACTAAAATCATCTTTTAGGTTCTTAGGAAACATTCCACCAATTGGTTTTGATTTCAATTCCCACTTTCTTTTAAAAATGCTGGCTTGGTTTACAACTTGATCACTGGCCCAATGTGCTATGTTGTCATGGATAGTCAAGGGGTTTCCTCCCCAATAAACCTAGCTAGGCCACCTTATAAACGAAATAGTCCTGAGTGCGAATTAAAACAATGAATAAATCAATCTTAGAAACCTGCTCTAGGTTTGTTCTCAACAATCACATTTGCGTACACATTCATATACCACCCCACTGACCTCGATAGATTCATTCATGTCTGGAGTAAAGCCGAAACTCTCACCCTTTGGCAGGTACCTAAAAATCTATTCAATTTGGACTGAATTGGATTCGAACTTGGGACCCACTTGTGGAAAGCTGGTGATGATGTGAGAATCATCACTACACACAATCTCCCTTCTTCAAGCAAAGAAGGGGCCTCCGTGGCTCAGTAGGTAGAGCGTTGGACGCTCAATCCGAACAGCCTTCCACCAATGGGTCGCGGGTTCGAATCCCACTCAGTCCAAAAAATTGGAAAATTTTCTGACTGGGTTTTCACTCAAACGAACTATGTGGGATGGTTGCCAGTTACCAGCGGAAGTTCGTGGGTTTCCTCCGGGCATAGAGACCGGTTTCCTCCCACAATAAAAGTGGCAACGCCGCCATATAAGCGAAATAATCTTGAGCGCGGCGTAAAACAACAAACAATCAATCAATCAAGCAAAGAAAGGCGTTCGGCTCAGTTGGCAGAGTGATAGTCTCTTTGTTACTAGGTACTTACCGAATGTTGGGTGTTTCCTCTGCTCAGAGCCCAGTTTCCTCCTCCACTAAACTTGGCAATGCTACCATATAAGGGAAATACTATTCAGTGTGGCATAAATATCAATCAATCAAAGAAAGAAGGGACCTCGGCTCAGTTGGCAGAGTGATAGTCTCTTTGTTACTAGGTACTTACCGAAGGTCGGGTGTTTCCTCTGGGCTCTGGGCAGAGCCCAGTTTCCTCCTCCACTAAACTTGGCAATGCTGCCATATAAGTCAAGTAATATTCAGTGTGGCGTAAACATCAAGCAATCAAAGAAAGAAGGGGTCTCTGTGGCTCAGTTGGCTAAGTGATAGTTTTTCAGTCCGACAAACACTTTCCGTTCATGGGTCGTGGGTTCGAATCCCACTCAGACCAAATAAAATTTCGAAATTTCTGAGTAAGTTTTTCACTCTGTCTGCCTATGTGAAAGAGATACCAGGTACTCGCTGAAGGTTGGGTGTTTCTTTCGAGAAGAGCTCCATTCCCCTCTCCAGTAAACTTGGCAACGCCACTATATAAGTGAAATAATCTTGAGTGTGACTAAAAACACCAATCAATTAAACAAAGAAAGGACCTCAGTGGGCAGAGCGATGGATTCTCAGTTTGACCCAGGCCTTCCATCTATGTGTCGACTCGAGGCCTCAGGTCAAATAAAATTGAAAAATCTCTGTGGGTTTTTCACCCTGTCGACCAATGTGGAAAACTTACGAGGAACTCTCCGAAGGTCAGGGGTTTCCTCCGACAGAGCCCAGTTTCCTCCCGCACTAAACTAATTTTCTGTGCAGCATAAAACATCGATCTATCAAACAAACATGGGACCTCGCTGGCTCAGTGATGGTTTCTCAGTGATTCAGACATTCAAGTCATGAGTTGCAGGTTCGAGTCCAACTCCGACCAAATAAAATTGAAATATTTCTGAGTGAGATTTTTCCTCAATCGCCGTATGTAGAAGAGTTGACAGGCAATTGTCGAAGGATCAGGATTTTCCTCTCACACTAAACCTGGCAAGGCTGCCATATTAGTGATATAATCATCAATCCATCAAACAAAGTAGAAATGAAAACAAAATCTTTCTTTTTGTTATACATGTATATTTTATTTTTTTAAATGGACAGGAATCAAACTTTTTGATTCGTTTATTATGTTTGAAACCACATATCATTGATGAGCCTTATCATAACTTACGTACATAGCAAATGTATTATAAAGTCTCTTCCTAATAGCCGAAATAAGAAATTGGGCTTTCTTTTCTCACCCATTCCTTTTACTGAATTGTCTGTGTTGTTTATAAATAATCAGATCTGTACACTGGATTCCATTCAATTTTGTTTTCTTTGATCTTGCTCTTGAAGCAACTGAGAAATCTTTGAAACCTTGCATTAGTTTTGAATTATCCTCCAGTCAAGTTGTTCAAGACTGTTGAAAAAATAAACAACAGTGCACTGTCATTATTATGTAGTGAATTTTTTATAACATAAATTATAAAGTTTTATTTTAGATGATGAAAATCAAACCTTGAAGATGCATTTAGAGCAGTTTTACACCAAGTATTATACTGAATGGTTTTCTATGTCACACTCAATGTTATTTCATTTATATGATTGATTGATTGTTTGGTGTTTTACGCCGCACTCAAGATTATTTCACTTATATGGCGGCGTTGCCAGTTTTATTGTGGGAGGAAACCGGGCTCTATGCCCGGAGGAAACCCACGACCTTCCGTTGGTAACTGGCAACCATCCCACATAGGTCGTTCGAGTGAAAACCCAGTCAGAAAATTCTCCAATTTTTTTGACTGGGTGGGAATCGAACCCACAACCTATTGGTGGAATTCATTTATATGACTTTGTTGCAAATTTAGATCGAGAGGGGTACATCATTTAAAATGTTCTCAGTATTACATACAGTTTGACTTTTGATTAATTGGAGAGTAGACCAAATACCCACAAGTGGGGTGGATTGGAATGACTTGACAAGTAAAATACCATTCTTCAAGTATATAGATGATTTGTAAATATACAAACCTATTACTTACTATACTATTTACGAAATTAAGCCTCTTGTATATGTACTTACTATTCGTATGCTTGTCCATTTGCATTCCACATTTACTACCTGTCCCACAATGCCAGTCAGTCACAGAATAAATCCACGCTTAGTTAGACTCAGAGTTAGAAAGAAGTTAGACCAAGACAAGAGTAGAAATAAAACAGATCGAGACGACGAGAGACTAGAACGTTTGTGGAAGATCTATTGACTTCTAATTTCACCTTCAAATAAAACCAAAAATCACCAATAGTAAGGAAGTACAGGACAGATATAAATTGTTTTTTTTTAATAAGCTAAAACCACTGTGAAATAACACCGACACTCGATTTCGATCGACGTGTCGTTGTTGTTGTGATGTGCACACACTCAGCTTGCACTACGAGGCTGGTATTTCATTTAATCATCCAAAGATTAGTCAGCCGCAAATCTACGTTGGTTGCATAATTCCGATTATTCGACAAAACAACAAGAAATCAAGTGAAAATCAACTTACGCTTTGATATTCCTTTGTATTCAATCAGCTCCTTTCAAACATGTGACTTTGTTATGACAAGCAGACGGAAGACTCTACTGCGCATGTCAAGGCGGAGACGAGAAATTCGTTTCGATAATTGACAGATGAACTTCATGAAGGAAGTTTAATTTTTACTCTAATTACTTAATTAAATCAATGAAACATTGGGTCATTAGTTAAGTTTGCCCACAACTCTCATTTACCACTAAAAACGATTGTGATTTGGACAAAGCCTATAACTTTACTGAAGCTCGTGGCCCTTCCCGCTTTAAGAATATAACTAACACAAGCAATTCATCTTCCATATATAAAACCGGGGACTGTGCTAATGTACAATCCTTAAAGGCACACTAGTAGTGGTATTATGCATCCACCAGGACAAAAGAATTACCCTATTGTTCGTATTGATCTCTATTGTTCTCAGACAATGGTTACCCTATTGTTCGTATTGATCTCTATTGTTCTTAGACAATGGTTACCCTATTGTTCGTATTGATCTTGATTGATTTTTCGTATTGATCTCATACAATGGGGAGCCTATTGTTTATATTGATTATTTAATTAGGGGAGCCTATTGTTTATATTGATTATTTAATTAGTGGAGGTTAATGAGTGTATTGATTATTTTTAATTACTGGAGCTTATTGTAATGATATCTCTGAGATCAATAATGTTATTAATAATGAGATGTCAACAAGTGAGTAATTAAAACACTTGTCTCATTAATGATTTTTTTTTTTTGTCTTCATGTTTTTAATGATTATGTATTTTGTTCTAAGAGATATTGTTTTCAGTTAAGGATTATTCGGTATTGTTTTCCAGTTAATGCTACTCATCCTTCTGTCTGTCAATTAGAAATAAGGTTTGTTGGTGTACTTGGCGGTTATACATTCAAATTATCTGTGTGGAGAAATGAGGTCATCTTAACACTGGGTGAGCACTTGACCTTAGTTTTCTTTCATCGCTCGAGGTTGTTTAGTGAACGTGCCACGACACGTTTACTAAACACAGTGTCAACAACTATTTTTTACTGCACATAGGTGATTTAGATAAATATGAGCGAATTCGTTATTAAGCATTGGACGTGCCACTGCCCTGTGTGTGGGGGGCACAGTTACAGTGGGCGAAAGAAAAATATCTCTTAAAAGAGGTTCTTTTTTGTCACCAATCAATGACAATCCACATATGTTCGAGAAAATAATTATATGTTGTTTTGCCTCGAGTTGTGTATTCATGCTCACGTCAACTATTACAACTTTACACTCCTGGGAAAGTTCCAACTCTTCACCTATTCGAATACTGAATTTATGGATATGAAGAACACATGTAAGTATTATTTCAAGAACATTAATAAATTATTGTTTCGAAAACTATTCCAAGTATGAATTTTATTTTCATTTGATGTTTTTTTTTTCATTACGTTTATGATTATATCTATTTCTTGAATGGGTGAGATATTTCAACGTTCAGATATCTTTTTCTTTTAGTACGTAATGCTGTTTTATACGATGAGGTTAACCTTCTATAGATAAATAAATAAAGAATAAAATTAAATGATAAATTCTGAAATGAAGGAATTGTTATGCTTTATCTTATGTGTTGACTTGCTTCTTTGTTTTCAGAGTTGGAAAACACATAATTCAGCCTCCAGTACAGAACATTTCATTCTTTCCATGAAGCAGGTATGTATGAGTGCAAACATTTCAAATTTTTTATTTAATCCTCTACATATCAGAGAGATCAGATATTAGTTATAGCCAATTTATGTCAGTTGCTTCTCTTTTGTAGTGGTTTACCAGGGCACTTTTCTACGGCATATAAGGCAAGGCTGATCTGTTTTTTTTCATCATAGTGGGAACATAGCCTGAGCACAACTTCAAGATTTCTTTACACTTTTATTTCATTGAAAAATCGTAAAAGATGAAGCAAATAGACTGGGATAGACACGTTCATTCTATTTACACACTGGGGGATTACAAAGACGTTGTGCGTCAAATGTTTGCTGATGGCCGTGTGACTGAAGCGCGTTTGTTTGTACTTGAGGTTTTTTACAGATGAAGTGTGCCTTCACTTACCTGAAAAGATCTCGCGTGAGATTAAAGAATACCATGAATGGACAAGCCTAGAAAAGAGACAAAATCTTTCGTTCTGGAAGTACTTTTCATTAGTGGTTGGGCTGTCCTGTATAACTTTGTGTTTGTTAATATAAAGAACGGTTTGCAACTCTATACTTTATTTACTTTGAATCGGTGACTTTGTAAAGATGTCTTCAGAACGATTCAAGTTCACCTCTCCCACAACGATAATGGTCTCTGGGGCAACCCAATCTGGTAAAAGTGTATTTACTAAACGTGTGGTTGAATTCTCTAGAGATATGTTTACTATTCCACCAGTTCGAATATATTTAGCTTACAGTGTGTATCAACCAATATATGCAGAGATGAGAAAAATCCACCCGACCCTTACGCTACATCACGGCCTACCTTCGCGAGAAATTATAGAAGAGTGGGCGAGAGGAAAACACATTCTTGTCATTCTAGATGATTTAGTTCATGAAGTATCTTCTTCAAATGAATCTTTACACCTGTGGACTGTTGCGTCACATCATTTGAACATTTCTATCTTACTTATTACACAAAACTTATTTCCGATGGGAAAATATGCACGTACTATCTCCTTAAATACACATTACATCGTCTTATTTAAACAAAGACGAGATGTGATGCAAATAAAATGTTTTGGTCGCCAAGTTTTCCCCGGACAATTACCTTTCTTCATGAGTGCCTATCAAAAAGCTACAGACCGGCAGTTTGGATATTTGCTTATAGACATGTCACCCAGCTCAACCAATCGATATCAGCTAAGAACTCATATCTTTCCGACTGAGAGTCCAATTGTATATATTCCTAAATTACTATAAAAACCGACATTTTATCTGAGTACTTCATTCAGAATGTCAGAGATTCTTCAGTACACCTGGGAAATCATCGGCAAACCTGATCCACGCAGTCAAGAGGCGCATAACTTGCCTGACGAAGTAGTCATATCAGAAGCTAAACGTTGGTTCCCTACTGAAGAAGAGTGTTTATTGGATTTGTCAATGACTCCACTACCAGACGTTCCTTGTTCTTGGGGACAGTGCAAGACATTCATTTTAACACGACGACTTTATTCTACGCTTTGGCTTGATTAACATGTCATCACTCTTTCAAAAACATGGTTCGTTTTTAAATCTCATAGCCGCAGCCCATCCCAAACAACGAAAAGCTTTGCTGGAATCTATGACTCTGTCTCAGGAAAAAGCCATTTGTGAAGTCATTTTGAATGTCCGCTTTGGGGTTGTTTCCCTTTCCAAGAGTGAATTGTTTCGTCTTAAGCGGAATAAAGAACTGATAAGAAAATTGTGTGAAAAAAAGATTAGTCTTAGTAAAAAACGCCCTTTGTTTATTCAACATCATACTCTCATTGCATATATAATACAGCGTGTGTTAAATTTCATGGGGAAATAATGGCCGAGGAAGTGATTCTCTCCTCTGTCAAAGAGAACAAAAGACTTGAGCTAAGTGATCTTCTAAGCGCGATAAACAATACCTCGGTAAAAAATTTAGAAATTCTTCAGAAAGCTCTAAATGACCAGTTAAAGGATAAAGAACCTAGTGCACGTGAATTAAAGGACAGTCAATCTGTGAAAGATTTTGCATATCCTAATATCAATAGTGAATCTAAAAATGATAAATCATCAACCGGAGGAGGACTTTTTGTAAGCCGTAATTTGACAAATCCTCCTGTTAAACAAACTCAGTGGCTAACATTCTAATTTCATTGTGTTTTAATTATTTATTTTAAATCTCTGTGTTGGTGGAGGGATTGTCTTACAATATTTATTTGACATTAGACAAGTTAGTTTTTTTTATATTCTTGATAATTTATTGACGTAATGCAATCTGGAATACGTTGCTTTGATGAGCCTTCATTTATTTAAACAGAATTTATTGTAGCTATTCTATTGCGAGGCTATTATGATAATATTATGTTTGTTTATTAGTATGCTATAATTTTCGAAAGAGAAAAAAAATGCGTGTGGGTTATTTTTGCAAATAAATGAAATTATGTTTATCAAGCAAAAATGTCTTCTTTACATTTGTGATATTGGGAATATGTCGATACATAGATTTTTATTGGGATAATATTTCAAATGGATAAAATACAACGGAAAGGTTGATTGGTGAAATTTATCAAGATAGTTTTTCACAAGGCATAAAATACATTGGAACGGTTAATTGATTTCATTCACCAAGATGATTTCCGAACAAACGGATAAACGTTTAAGAAATCTATATTTTGACGCCAAAAGTCCGGGCTCGTTCTCAGGCTTTAAGAAGTTTTATGATGTGGTGAAAAAGAAAAAGATTGATGTAAGCCGAAAAGAGCTCAAAGAATGGTTGCAAAACATTCCAGCGTATTCGCTTTATAAACCTGTAATGAGACGATTTAAACGTCAACAAGTTCTGGTTTCTGGGACGAATTCACAATTTGATTGTGATTTAGCCGATGTGACAAACATTTCAAAATTCAATGATGGGGTAAATTTTTTGTTAGTGGCTATTAACGTTTTCACGAGGTATGCATTTGTGAAAACGTTAAAAAACAAACGGGCGGACAGTATTGTTTCGGCCTTGAATGAAATTATTACAGAAAGTAAACCGGACAAGATAAGATTTGATAGGGGCCGAGAGTTCAACAATTCAAAAGTTTTGTCTTTCCTGAGAAATGCTGGAGTATATCCATATTTCACTAATACAAGCACTAAGGCAAATTTTTCTGAAAGGTTCATCCGAACATTGAAAGGATTAATGTATAGGTATTTCCAGTACAAAAGAAACTATAGGTACATCGAAGCATTGCCCGATATAGTTTTCAGTTATAATCATAGAAAACATAGTTCATTGTATGGTCTATCTCCATCAGAGGTCCACGGCAAAAAAGCACTTATGGTTTGGAAAAATCAGTATCTGTCAGATGAAAAGAAAAAGAAAGCCGTATTTAAATTTAAAGTTGGTGATCATGTTCGTATTTCCCTACTGCGGTATGTGTTCCAACGTAGTTACCACGAACAATGGTCATACGAAGCCTTTATGGTAAAGCGGAGAATGTTAAAACAAAATATTCCTCTGTATATTCTAGAAGATCTGCAAAAAGAAGAAATTCAGGGGACATTTTATACTAAAGATCTTCAAAAAATTCAAGTAAATAATAATACAAAATGGTTTATTGAACAGATTTTACGGAAAGTTAGAAAAGGTGGTAAAGAATTTTATATGGTCAAGTGGTATGGGTACAGCGCAAAGTTTAATTCGTTAGTTCCAGTAAATGAGGTCAATGAAGTTTAACATAATTATTTAAACTTGTGTATTTTCTCATGAACTCACACTTGACAAGTAAAAGAGGAGAATGGAGCATTATATTTATTTGTCGAGTGAAGATTCTAAAGACCTGTTTAGTGATAATACTGCCTGGAGTTTCAGGGTTCAGTTAGCCCGGGAACTGGATCTTCGATACGAATGGGTTATGGCTTTGATGGAAGTAACTTTGTCCAGTGAGAAAGTGAAAGGTAGCGACGTTTATATTTGTTCCAATATAAACGCCTTATCCTTTGTAGGGCAGAGTGCTATGCGTGTATTGAGAAAGGTAAAATTGTCACCGAAAGGAGCTTTATCTCAGGTTTTCATAAAACCATTTTACGCTCCGGTGGATGTAAATAAAATCAAAGAATTTCACGTCTATATAACACTTAGAAATGGGTTGTATGCCACATTTTTAACTGGTTCATCAAGCGTCACACTACATTTGAAGAGAAAAACATGAATTCTTCAAAACAAGTGTTTATTCCAAATACAGAGAGGTGGGTCAAACTTTATGAAAGCCTGAATCAAAATAAATCCTCTAAAGAGATGAAGAAGGTTTCAGTCAAAAAGCACAAAACCATACGGACAAAGCCTACGGAAGAAACTTTAAAACATATGGAAGCAAAGAAAAGAATCATTTCACCCAAAGAGACTCCAGGGGAACAGATCGCTACAAAGTCGGACGTGTTTGATTAAGCTATGGCCTTCATCGGTGATAATACTGCCGAAAGTATACCAAAGGATTTGAATTTATTCAATTTACCCACTTCACAGACTGCTATAGAAAATACGCATTATGAAGAAATACGTCCTGTCACTAGAGTTGATGGCAGATCTATAGAATTCCAAATCAATGGAAGTACACCTGAACTTATTTCATTAAGAGATTCAAAACTAAATCTGCGTGGGCGAATAATTAGGTCAGACGGGAGTGATTTAAAGGAAAATGAGAACGTTGCTCCAGTTAATCTCTACCTACATTCCATTTTTGAATCAGTTTTCGTAAAATTTAACAATGTATTGGTTACATCGTCACCGAATAATTATCACTACAAAAGCTATATTCAAACAATTGTTAATAAAAGTTACGATGCAAAAAACTCCCAGCTTGAGGCGCAATTGTTTAGCAAAGATGAGAGCGATCTCAGTGTATATGACACCTTGGGAAATAATCCAGGAGTAAGTGACCGAGCAGATAGAGTAGCATTGTCAACTGTGTTTGAACTGGAAGGTCCTATTTTACAAGATGTATTTTTTCAGAGTCGATTTCTGTTAAATAATGTAGATATATATGTGAAATTAAATCTCAGTAGTTCTGAATTTTCACTGTTGTCAAAAGAAGACAAGCCTTCCTATAAGCTTATTTTAGATGACATCTTTTTGAAAGTATTAAAGGTAAATGTTAATCTAGGAGTTCGGTTAGGTATTGAACATCAGCTCCAATCAACGAATGCTAAATATCCATTTACAAAAACAGACTTAAAAGTGGCTTCTATTCCTAGCGGTCAAATGATGTTTCATTGGGATAATATGTATAACAATGTCATGCCCACAAAACTAATTGTGGGTTTTGTTTCGTCTAATGCTGTGACTGGTTCTTACACAGAAAATCCATACAATTTTCAAAATTTTTCAATTTCAAAAATCGGAGTATTTGTGAATGGCGTTTCAGTGCCATCTTCACCTATACATGCTCATTTCAAAAAGGAAAACTCCGTTTGTACATCTGCCTACATGACTCTGTATGATTTTTTAGGTCGGTCGAATGAGAATTTTGGGAATGATATAACTTTGTACAATTTTGCTAACGGCTATGCTCTGTTCGCTTTCAACTTAGATTATACTAAAGCAGAAGGTATTCCATTGTTAAAACATGGTAATGTTAGATTGGAAGTTATGTTTAATGAAGCTTTACCAGAAACCGTAAGCTGTGTCGTTTACAGCGAGCAGCCGGCTTTAATAGAAATTAATAAGAATAGAAATGTAATGTATGACAGCACAATGTAAAATTTGATGTAACATGATTTTTAATCTGGATTTTATGTAACATTGTTTTTTGTCCGTTATTTAATAATACGTTCAATCCATAGTATGTAAAGATATATAATTGAAATTCACACTTTTTTTCTTGAATAAAATATATCCAAAAATGTATACATGGTTGTATGTTAAATTAATCATAGGAGTATAAAATACTAAAAAGACTTTTTGGGGGGCTGAAAGCAATGTATTCTAAGGACTTCAACAGTCAAATATAATCGCTCGGTGATAAGGAGAATTAAAGGTGAGAGAATCTCGGATTAGTGTTTCATCATCTCTAAAAAAAGAATGTTTATTCAACCTATTTGAGGCTTTGTTGAATGGGTTTCTTTGACATACATAGAAAGCTCGCTGTACATGTAGGTCAAACAAATAGGCGCAAATATGATGTACCATGTATGAATTCAAAATTTAAAAATTCATCTCAACCAGGTTAATTTGTAAGGTAAACATAGCTCTAAAGCTCTGACCTCATTTCTCTCATTTGAAATAGGCGCGAAGTAAGTAAGACTCAGAGTCTATCTCTGTCAGCTTTCTCATCTCCATTTAATGCCCTCTTTATGGTTTCTTATATTTGACGGAATGTGTTGACACTGTGTTTAGTAAACGTGTCGTGGCACGTTCACTAAACAACCTCGAGCGATGAAAGAAAACTAAGGTCAAGTGCTCACCCAGTGTTAAGATGACCTCATTTCTCCACACAGATAATTTGAATGTATAACCGCCAAGTACACCAACAAACCTTATTTCTAATTGACAGACAGAAGGATGAGTAGCATTAACTGGAAAACAATACCGAATAATCCTTAACTGAAAACAATATCTCCTTAGAACAAAATACATAATCATTAAAAACATGAAGACAAAAAAAAAATCATTAATGAGACAAGTGTTTTAATTACTCACTTGTTGACATCTCATTATTAATAACATTATTGATCTCAGAGATATCATTACAATAAGCTCCAGTAATTAAAAATAATCAATACACTCATTAACCTCCACTAATTAAATAATCAATATAAACAATAGGCTCCCCTAATTAAATAATCAATATAAACAATAGGCTCCCCATTGTATGAGATCAATACGAAAAATCAATCAAGATCAATACGAACAATAGGGTAACCATTGTCTGAGAACAATAGAGATCAATACGAACAATAGGGTAACCATTGTCTGAGAACAATAGAGATCAATACGAACAATAGGGTAATTCTTTTGTCCTGGTGGATGCATAATACCACTACTCACACTTGCCGCCGTAGCCTGTTTAAATTTGCTAAGAAAACCAATTTACATGAGCCTACTACGACTAATACCACTAAACTTAAACATAGGACACATAAAACATGTCTAGTTAGCTTTAGACTGTAAAAATAGGGTGAAAAACAAACGAAGAATCGAAGCCTGATTACAACAACAACGATCAGTGTCGGTCAACTTTCGTGTTGGATTAGCCTTCTTTCAGGCCTTTGTATCTGTGGTTAACACTCAAACAATTACCAGCAGGCTTTTCCAGTCGCTGTTAACCGATCGTCAGTCTGTATTTCTCAGATAAATAGGCCTACGTAAAATTACACTCTGCCGTTAGTTCACTCACTCGACTGAAACATAACATCGCCAATAGGGGGCAGATCGGTTTGTTTACGTTCCGGGTACGTAACAATTCAAATTTTCAAATTCAAATTAAAAATACAAACTGACGTCCAAACTTTTAAATTTTGGTAAAAATAGAAAGTTCCTAACTTATATTGTCTGGGGAAAATACAGAATACGGTCTTTCTTTTTTAATGTAAACAATATTCCTGATTTTCGCGGCAAGTGTGCCTTTAATAGCTGTAAAATAATCTTCCAGGAATAGGTGAATGGTAAGATCCATACATAAATAACTTGAGTGACTTTGATCCATCAAGCTGGAATTAACTTCACGTATAGGCTATTCAAATAAGACCAAGACTCGCATGGGATCACAGAGGCTGTCATCAATTCATGCTGCTTTGGAAATGAAATGGACATTTTTCCTGGTTGAGACGAAAAAAACGTTATTAATCTATACACATCCATCTCTTTCCGTCCATTGTATATATCCTACAGACAAGCTTATTTAAGTTAAACCAGATAAGTGACGTACATGTAATTGGTATCTTATTTCCGTACCGCAAACGTATCCTGTTCGAATCGAAACAAATTTTAAGTTGTTTAAATTTTTCATACCAGCTGATTGTGTGACAACGTTTGAAATGAACATTTGGTCAATTTATTGTGTTTTAACTCTAAATCACGGGTGTTGAGTAAAGTTTAAATACATATATAGATAGCTCACAGATGCGTTTTACGATATAAAATGTCCTATTAACCGGATAGACTATTAAATCGTAAAAGAAGTAAGCTGGAGGAATTCAGATTATGGTCCTGTGAACAAAACTTATGACTGGGAAGAAAGAACTTTCTGGACAGTTGCAACAGGTGTCAAAATTATCTAACAACGGCTACATGCGTTTACAGAAACTATCACATGCGACAATTCAGGAAAATTATAAAAGATGTACACAGTACGAGTTTACCCAACTCAGTTTACCCAATTCAGTTTACCCAATTCAGTTTACCCTATTCGCAACATCCCATACACTTTTTTACCCCGATGCCAATTAAATTGATTGATTGATGTGGTACGCCACACTTTAAATTATTACGATCGATCGAGTAAAACCCCATCTAGAAGTGTTTGTTTTTTCCTCACTGTGGAATTATAGAGGAAACTTACTGAGGGGAAGTTCGTTTTGTTTCTGTAACACAGTGTAAGTTTTCAAACTGACTTAATTCACACTGACTTAAACCAAACCGACATAAATCAAACCGAATTAAATCAAACTGACTTAAACCACATTGACATAAAGGTAAATCAGACCGACTTAAACCCGAGTGACTCAAATCAAACTAACTATATCACACTGACTTAAATCAAACTGAGTTAAACCAAACTGACTTAAATTAAACCGACTTAAGCCAAACTGTCTTAAATTAAACCGACTTAAACCAAACTGACTTAAATCCAACTGACTGAAATCACATTGACTTAAACCAAACCAACATAAATCAAACTGACTCAAATCAAATAGACTTAAACCAAACAGACTTAAATCTAACAGACTTAAGTCAAACTGACTTAAATTAAACCGACTTTAACCAAACTTACTTAAATCAAATCGAGTTAAATCAAACTGAGGTAAATCAGACCGACTTAAACCCGAGTGACTCAAATCAAACTGACCTAAATCAACTGACTTAAATCAAACTGACCTATATCTCACTGACTTAAATCAAACTGAGTTAAACTAAACTGACTTAATTTAAACTAACTTAAACCAAACTGACTTAAATTACACTGACTTAAATTAGACCGACTTAAACCAAACTGACTTAAATCAAACTACTTAAACCAAACTAAATTTTATCGAAGTGACATACATCAAACTGAATTGAATCAAACTGACTTAAAACAAACTGTTTATGTCAACTTGAATGACTATCAATTCAACGGAGGATGCAGATTTAATAGTGACTTGTTTTTAAATCATGTAGGTATAGTTTCTATAGAAATTATTAATGAACTGGAAATTTTGATTCTTTGCAATAGCCTTTGTTCCAATCAAAGCTTAACTGATATGTTGTGTTCCATGAGGGATTTTCGTGTTTTATTTTGTTCCCAAAAATAGTCAGCATTGAATAAATGTGCTGGTACATTTTTCTTTATTTTAAATAAAAATGGTTTATTTTGATTTCCACATGCCTTTTTGTCCCGACAATCAGTATACGTAACAAAACGTTTTAGTAAACATATTTTAATCTTATACCTGCTTAAGAGCACGAAGTCTACTAAAACGAATATATATTGTTTATGTAAAAGCCAAGAGAAATGTCGATACAATCCCTCTTGATAAAAAGTAAAGCATCTTACAGCTTACTAATGTCACCCAGGATGATATATTGGAAGATAGTTATAAATGTGATTAATGAGATGACCTTTTACCTGACGGCAGGGGTTGAGATGAACTAGTTAGTTCTCTATAGCATCAAAAACCCAACCATTTTAACCTGCTGATTCAGATAATGAAGGAAAATATACATTAACCGTTGGCTGATAAATGTATGTACAATTAATGTCACGGTTAAGATATAATCCACCGTAATGCAAACACCCGACCTCAACTGTCAAATCTCCATTTCCTTCATTTTTAGAACTGTTACGCCTCTGAAATATTGAGTAACTTCCGCATATGATAGGTCAAGCTTTACCATGAGAATGAAAAGAAAAAAACTACTTTTTTATATACGAAACGTTTTGAAATATATATTTTGCAATTATTTTACTCTTATTCAAAATGTTATTAAAGACCACGAAACGGAATGAAATTAGTAAACTTTAATTTAATATAACTTCCTTCAGATCGCCTCAGTTCATCCATGTCACGCAGAACAATTTGTGGCAGGGCCATTGCTTTCACAAAACTCTCTTGTAAGTCAATCTGTAAATACTAGTACTGTTTTCCAGAGATAAAAGACTAAGAAGTGAGTGAATAAATCTGGATAAAAATTGAATAATTTGTAAGTCCGCCAATTAGTTTTGAAATGGGTAGTATTAACCCTTTTAATATATAATTCAGCTTGGAAAAATATGTGATTGGTATTTTGGCCGGATAAATTCAAGGCGCTTTTGTCGAACTTAAGTGTGTTTTGTCTAATGTTATGCAAACCAGTGTTTCTGATTGACATGGGGCCTCCGATGCTCAGTAGGTAGAGGGTTGGACGCTCAATCCGAACAGCCTTCCGCCAATGGGTCGCGGCCTCGAATCCCACTAAGTTCAACAAAAATCAGACACTTTTCTGACTGGATTGTCACGCGAACGACCTATGTGGGATGGTTACCAGTTACCACCGGAAGTTCGTGGGTTTCCTCTTTCTTTCTTTTCTTTATTCACCAGATCAAGTACATACAATAGTATACAGCAAAATTCAAATAATAAATGAAGGTAATTAAGTCGATATAAATAATCAGTTGTCTGGCGGGACATAGAACCCGGTTCCTCTCACAATAAAACTGACAACGCCGCTATATAAGTGAAATAATCTTGAGCGCGGCACCAAACAATCAATCAACGAATCTGATTGGCTCCAAAGTGCATGGAACAGCCTGTATCCTGTATACGGTAAAGCACCCTATTTTAAGATTGAGACGTTTTACTTGTCCTTGATGTACAACAGGAAACATTTTACTTTGGGAATGGAAAACAATAAAATATGCTAGATTCCTCCATATACAAATCGATTAGTAATCTATCTCTGATATATAAACAAAAAATCGACGTATCTCCGGATGTTTCATGAAATGAAATTTCTGACGGGAAGCCTACAAAATTCAAGACATTTTTTTACTCATCACATTTCTGGAAGTTAATTACATTTGTGCATCAACGTCACTGTCCACATCTGCCGTGTATATTACCAATGCTGTGATGTCATACACAACTTTCATCGAGTCCGTGTGTATTTATGATTGCCTGAAACGACGACAGCGTTCAAAATTTAAATTTGACGCCGTTTTATTGACGTCTTGGGACATAGCCGGAAACTTGGGTTGTTTTCACATGAAGGTTTGTTAATATATGTATTTATTCAATATTCAGTCACCTTTAGTTTTTCATGAAGTACTGCATCCTCGGATACCCAGGGTTAAATTCTCAACAAGCTCACCTTTTACCCCTGGGCTAACTGCGATTCAAAGACTCATTTTCGGGGAATGTCGGACCAATCAAAACTTCTCTTCTAAAGGTTGGTGAAATTTCCGCCACATTTTTGTGGCGGTACCAATCAAAGGCCTATTAAATTACAAACGACGCATTTGGTTCCACTTGTTCCACGGGTAAAGTTTTAATCGTCGACGATGGAAGAACTGTTCACAGTTCAAAACACTTTATTTCTTTTCTAATCTGAGTATGGGTGCCAGACAACCTATATTAAATTAACGGAACAATTTATTTCGCGTGCTTGTACAACCACTAAACAAAGCTAGTCAACATTCACCGTCATTGTCTCTCGTGCCAAGGTCTAATTAGCGAGATTTCTCGAACACAGCTGTGCCAGTTTAACAAATCACAGTCTATGAAATTGTCATTGGTCTCAAGAAAATGAATTGATGGATTACAAGTTGTCTGTAATGACAATGTAAAGAAATCACTGCTTGTCATAGTGCCAATACTAAGTTGTGAGTCTTACCAGGAAGAACAAAATGAACAACGATGGACTGGTAACATTACCAGGTTAACATCTTACCATTAAAGGTAACAGCCTTTCATCGTTTCTCCGGGGCTACTGCAATGAAAGTAAATAGTTTTTATAATCTCCACCCGTTACCATGACCTAATTCGTCGTGTTGTATAGGAATGTGGTTTAATTAATGGCTCATTTATTACAATATGGACATCGTTGCTTGTTTAATTTAAATATCCATGTACACTTAACATTCAAAATCAAAACGCACATATATTTCTAGATAGCACTTAAAATATCCCCAAAGGACTCCTTGGGATTGGTTATTTGATGGATATGTTCAAATTAAAGCTTAAGCCGTAACAGCAATGGTGTCGATTCCTCTTTAGTAGAAGCTGAACTAGACAGTTTGACTTCCAAACTTCATCGAGTCAATTAAGAATGTCGGGGTTTATGTGACAATCATTGTAACCACTGCAAGCGATTGCGACATTTTGTTCGTTTTTTTATGGGTTAATTCGTTTGGCTCGATTAAGCAACTATTTAGCTCTTCTATTTTATCGCCGCCTTGTTTAAACTGGTCTGTAAATTAAGGTTCAGCTCTGTGATAAATCATGTCCGTTTTATAAAGTCTGGGGAAACTTATCGACTTCACACCTTGAACGTTGAATTTGAGCAAAATAACGTAAACAGTAAGTTATGCCCAATACGTATAAAAATTGTTGAATTAAACAAGTATTTATGTACTTTATGTGTGAATTAGAACTGCAAAAGCTATCATATTGTCCACTTAGTGCAAGAGTTAAAACCGATGGAAGCTAAATAAAGGAAGACATCAGCATAAAGATTGAGTAAATTACTAAGGTTTCGTTAATCCGTTGTAAACTCAGCTCTTTTTAGAAGCCTTTAGATGACTTATAGATGAAATTCAAGGATAAGAGCATCGAATAAAGCTCAAATAAATTGTGTTTTGATTTAATACGAACAGATCACTTTTCAAAAGTAATTAGACATCTGTATTACTTTTGAAAACTTTGAAATAGTACCAAGTGAAACTCCTAATAGAAAATCTGAAAATATAAATGACAGCATATATGGTTGATGCTTGGTTGCAAGTCGATGCAGTGATTTAAATGATTAGATAACCCTGTTCGAATAAAAAGAAACATAATATAATTGGTGAGAAATAGCTGCAGAATGGCATGTTAATGGCTGGTGACATCCACATCGATTAATGCCTTATACTTATACAATGTAAGCTGGGGTAATTCTTGTACTTCTATCAGATACATTTTTAAATTATAAATTAAGTTCCGTCAGTTAATGATATGCACATGTTATTGTTCCATACATGTGTTTTGTAATATCAGCATGAAACTAGCGTTCCAAGCTATGTCAAAATCACAAAATTGAACTTTTATTTTGACAGAATGACATATAGCTACAAGTGTCTGGAAAATAAAGCCCGGCGTGTTAAGGTTATATCAAATAATATATTGTCTTGGTGACCCTGCGAAGAAATAATTTGTCACGAGGTTGAGGAGAATACAAAATATTAATTTATATATCTGAGACTTATCTAAATGTTCGCTGCTCAGGACCCGGATAATACATGGGCCTTACATTTGGAGGTTCACTTAGTTACGTCCCTTAATTTAGAAATATTAGATATACATCCTCGGATACCCAGGGTTAAATTCTCAACAATCTCACGTAAAGTGAGCGTGAGCGTAAGTTTTAATCGTGGGTTCCGACGATGGTATATATATATCCCTTTCATGTCTTATTATGTCGTGTTATTTAGGATATTGGGTTTTGCTTTTGGTCTCTTTTTAATTTGTGTTCTGAATGTACACGGAGTGCATTACTACATTACAGTTCTCCGTAGACCACGATATCGTTATCACTGTTTATCAATATAAAAACAAACAAAACAAAAACACTTCAGGAGATCTTTGAAATTAAGATGAGAAAATAGAAAACTATGTGTAAGACAACCCGACTATTTCTACTGAGAGACTGGAAATACTCACTAATGGCTTTGAAAAGTGATCAGTTATTCTTATCCCGTCATTCGTAATGAAAGTGATTTTCACAGCGGGACTAATAGATATAGAAGAGAGTAGTACTATTGACAGATTGACCTTTTACTGTGGATGAGATAGAGTAAATTCCCATGCAGCTCAGGGTTTGTTCAGTGGTGGGCAGATAGAACAAAACAATAAGAACCGAAGCGATCCTTCCAAACGAGACATTCTTGAGTGTAGTTCGATTTGTACCCTTTACCTGTACCTATTAAAGGTTATTTGTTCTCTGATCAAGATATCTCTTTCGTCTAAGGTTTTCACATCTTTGTAGTTGATGGTAAGTAAAACCGTCATTGAACAAACTCGACCATTTTAAAGGTGTTATCTGAAGTCGGATGATTCCTCTGGTAAAACATCGGGGGGTTTCTTGCGCTTAAAGATGCCAACGTGCCCGTTAAATATTTGCTACGGCCTAAAACATCAATGAATGAATCCCGTTCATGCATAGTCAGTCAGTGAAATGACAGTTTATGTATTAGAATATCATGATATGTTATAATAACACATTTCACTTGTTTACGAATGAAATCTGATATTAACCGGTCTTGGTTAATTATTTCCTCTTCTCTCTTTCTTTGGGTTCACTCCAATTTATTAACTAAAGCATTAAGTAATAGTACTTTGTAATATATACTCTGGCGTTACATCTTTTCCTACATTGTATTTTGTTCACCTTATTCATACCAGGTGAATAAATAAATAAAATATTCAATTTAAGTCTGGTTAGCATTTTCGGTCTTTCGGTTTTAAGAATATAACTAACACAAGCAATTTATCTTTCATATATAAAACCGGGGACTGTGCTAATGTACAATCCTACCTTAATAACTGTAAGATAATCTTCCAGGAATAGGTGAATGGTAAGATCCATACAAAAATAACTTGAGTGACTTTGATCCATGAAGCTGGAATTAACTTCATGTATAGGCTATTCAAATAAGGCTAAGCCTCGCATGGGATCACAGAAGCTGTCATCAATTCATGCTGCTTTGGAAATGAAAAAAGGGTTTCTTCAACAGACATCTTTCCTGGTTGAGACGAAAAAAACGTTATTAATCTATACACATCCATCTCTTTCCGTCCATTGTATATATCCTACAGACAAGCTTATTTAAGTTAAACCAGATAAGTGACGTACATGTAATTGGTATCTTATTTCCGTACCGCAAACTTATCCTGTTCGAATCGAAACAAATTTTAAGTTGTTTAAATCTATTTTTCATACCAGCTGATTGTATGACAACGTTTGAGATGAACATTTGGTCAATTTAATGGGTTTTAACTCTAAATCACGGGTGAAGTTTAAATATATATATAGCTCACAGCTGCGTAGTATTAACCGGATAGACTATTAAAACATAAAAGAATTAAGCTGAAGGAATTATGGTCCTATGAACAAAACAATTTTTCTCCTCCTCTTACCCGTCAGCTTTATAAGTACACTTCCATGATTTAAAGTGCAAATATTACTTGATGAGTGTAAGGCAATGATGAAGTCATAGTTAGAGTAATACTTGAATTCAAACATTTACCTTATGTTGATATTTCATAAGGATCATACGTTGCACTTGTCTTATATATCGACTACGGAGTTAGTCAACCAATTGTCCCTGTTTAATGGACCGGTGGACATTTATTTTTTATGCGAAGAGATCGTGTTGCACTTTCTGTTAACACATGTGGAGCTTCAGTTTAACGTTAGGAGAAGCAGGTAGCAGTTACCATAGATTTCCTGCTTCAAAAGATTTTAAACTTGAAGATTGTATTCCTTAAAAGGCTGCAATAGAAAGAAAACGAAGTCGCAATTAATCTGAACTAACCTTATGTGAACTAGCCAAATAAAATGGATAAAGTAACTGAACCGTTGAATGTGCTTGAGGTTTTACCATCCTTAAAGTGACTTTTTTTACGTGGACACTTAGTTTTTCAGGGAAGGTTGTAAACTGGATCCGTTTGAGAGTCTCGACTGGAAATTCCTTAATGATAGATTTAGATTTAGTATGATGCGTTGTACTAAAGGAATAACAGTTCATTTTGAGCCAGAGAGCCTGTGTCAATCAAATATTTAGTAAACATGGCTGTAGTTGGCTTTAGTCCTGGCAATAACACACAAACCTTACGTAAACAACAATTACCAGGTATTTTGACTAAAACCGGTCCTTACCGTTTCTTTAAGAATAACAGAAAATGGCAGAAACTGGTATGTGACGCATCTGACGAGTTTGAATCGCAAACAGCCCACTTGCACAAAGCGCTCTTAACTGCGAGTACTCTTAGTATATGTCTACAAAATGGGACTTAAGAGTGCTCGTAAACTTTCCATGTTGTAGAGATATGCTTAGAGTCCTCTTAAGTTAAGAGCGCTTTGTGCAAGTGGGCCCAGAATTTATTGGGTGTATTTATGTTTTTTAATGCACTGGAACACTTAGTACAGAAAAATAAATTTCAATTTGGTTCTATGTAAGTTCCATTAGACGGCTGTGAGTATTAAGATGTCTGAGTAAAATAGGGTTATACATTACTCTAGGTTTGGAGAAAATTCACGAACCCTTTCGTAATTCACCTCATTTAACTATAATAAAGAGGAACATGTACTGTGTTCTCAACTGCCCTTAAGATCGCGGAAATTGATTCAAGAACCAGCTTCTTCTGATTTGACATTTTGTAAATTACGTGTACGACATGAAAACAAAACTGAATACTAGACAATTCATTCTATCTCAATATTGGTAGCCTAATGCTTGTATTATATAGACTTTTTTCGAGAGACATTCGTGTTAAAATATCCTTGAATCCAAAAAGTATCAGACATAATTTCCGGTCTCGGTCGATGTACCTAATACATTGTGTAAATGACGAGATACGTTCGAAAATGGTACACGCATACGAGAGTGTGTGTAAGCTTACGGAATCAATTGTTGGCTGATGAAATAGGGTCGTTTTATTATCCCACAATGCCGGCGATGTTCAATTTGATTTTATAATATCTAATTACTTAACAGTTCTTGCCGATGGTGAATTGTTGAATTATTATGTGTTTGAAATAGGCTGTAATGTAGAGTTGATGCAATACAAGGTTGTTTTGTATCGTTTCGATTTAGACATTTGTGCCTTGTCAAAGTAAGGTTATTCAGATTAATATATTATAAAATACTGTACTGCTAACATTGTAACTTATACAAGTTGGCGATATATGTTCATAAAAATAAACAAGGTTTGCTACATATAAACACGATCGTAACAACCATTCCGGCGGGTTTCTGAAGGAATATGTTTTAAAGAATAAATATCCAACATTGCAGCTCATGTCACCATCTTCTTATGACAGGCGTAGAGAACTGGAATTGTCGCCCAATTGAGTGCAAATGCTTAATTATATATGGACTCTGAATTTACAATGGCAAGGGCTGCCTGTTTAACTGGATTTCCTACTGATGGGTGCATTTCTCTCCTCTTTGTTAACTATTTCTTCTGTTTTTGTTTTCGTGTATTTAAAATAAGGTTCTCAAAGTTCTCAAATTCTCAAAGTTTCCTCAGACCTAATGAAAAATTTTTCAGTGGATTTTTCACTCGGTCGTCGTAAGTGGAAGAGTTGCCAGGTACTTGCCGAAGGTCTGGGGTTTTCCATTTGCCATAATGTTAACGTTTGGCTCTGTCACTCGGTTAGAAACATTCGCCCAGCTAAAAGCCCTGATGGAAACTCGGAACCACCCTAGAAAAGTCTGCAGTTAAAATCTTGACAGACCAATAAGGGAGAAATCTCAAGATTTTCGCTTCCGAAGGGGACAGGGGTGCAGACGACACAAGTCACATTGTTGTCAGGGGCCCAATCACCCCCACGTCAGACAGCTCAATCCGCCACTTTTATTCAATCTTCACCTTTCATATATTTTTTTAGGCAAACTACTACTTCATTGAGTCACATGAATACTCAAAAAAGTAGTCCTTATTGGAAGTCCCACTAAACAATGCCCAAAGATATCGACCGAAATCTAGGAACTTCATTCGAGAACGGGCTAATCCTAATAGTGTACTTGCTCCAATACGAGATCAAACATGGCGACCGTTTCATTGCTATCACTTCAAAATCCCAACGCCATTTTTCTTGAAATCATCAACAGAAAAAAAGAAAATAGTCAATGTACAGTTAAAGAAAACAAATATTCCGTCTATTTCATTAGGTAAATTAAATATTGCATAAATAATAATTTGTAAGAGTAAAGAAATATGTTCCTGTGTTTTTTGTACAAAAGGGGAACAACTCTTGGTATACTACACCTAGATTTTTTAAAAATAATTTTTAAGAAAAAAACTTTCCTTGCAAAAAAACTTTCCTTGCGAATGCGTCTATTAAAGCACTAGTATTTTTAAATCATATAAATATTTTATGAAAAAAAAAACATTGAAAGCCAATTAAAAAAATTTTCATTAATCAGGATATTCCTTATTGGCATTGTCACAGGTCCTCGGACAGCCGTATTAGCCCTCGGCCTCGGATCAATACGACTATCCTCGGACCTGTAACAATGCCAATAGGGAATATCCTGATTAATAAGATTATAATATAAACCATGAATGGGGAGCTCAGGGTCTTAAGTGGCAATGCTTTAATGTTGGTACCAGTGATTCAAAAGATAGACGACAGCGGCATAGCGGCATATATACCAGTAAATTATGAAATACAATGTTTGCTACACATTTAATAGTTGCAACAGGACTCTCAAACATATAGAACTCCTATCTTTGTAAATATACTTAGCGCCATTAAAAACGCACGACCCAAAGAATGTAAAATATTTTGAGAAATGTAAAGTGTAAAATATTGCAAGTACTCTTAAATTGAAGAACAAGGCATTGGTCACAATGCGACAAAGAATTGACCATATGTGAAACCCTGGTGACTTGTATTCCTTGCAAACTAATCGTTGATACAGAAATTGAAGGTGTCATTATTCAATAATGGGTATGTCCACCTCCGGCATCAACGCAAGCAGTACATCTGCGACGCAAGGACCTGATGAGTGTGGCAAGTCTGTGCTGTGGGATCCGGTCCCACTCTTCCTGCACTACCTGGATCAATTCACGTCAGTTGCGTGGCCTGGGTTGACGTTGTGCAACGGCATTCTTAAGCTGATCCCACAAGTGCTCTATGGGCGATAGATCGGGAGAGTAAACTGGCCATTCCATGATGTCCACATTATTCTGTTGCAAGAAGTCTTGTGTCAACGTTGCAGAGTGTGGGCGCGCATTGTCTTGCTGAAACGTCGTGACGCCATCATTGGCTTGGACGAATGGAAGCAGCACAGGTCGAAGGATGTTATCCACGTAACCCTGAGCATTCAGGTTGCCATCAACAATGACAAGGGGAGTTCGTCTGCGAGACGTGATGCCTTCCCACACCATAACACTACATCCACCCCAGAGATTTCCTTCCCTCTGTCACAAAGTGTAATTTCCAATAATTATGTAAATAATGTAGCATTGATCAATTAGCTTAGCTTCTTTACTATAGCGGTCGTATCGTGCAGCGATACACGACGATTCATTCAGCCTTCAATTAAAGCACTGCTATGCTAATGTGACTGCAGTAGGCCGGCGATTGGACCGCGGTCACGCTTGTGGTTTATGCAGAGCGTTCTGGTCTCTGAAGTGTGATTGGATGACTTGTACAATATATATGCAGGTATTCTTTGTAATCCTTACTTTCATAGTCAATATTTGTTGTGTGTGGAATTTGCACGTATTTACCCAGACCGGGTAGCCGTTTGTAACGGCGATGTGTTATTTGTCACGGTAATCTGGTAGCCAGGATTTCATATGTACGGCGATGTTTAGCCAGATGTGACTGCCGATATTATTTATATACGGCGAGGTACAAATTCCGCTCAGGTATGTTTATGCTAATGCTATACCTTTTTTTTATGTGTAATCAAACTAAGTAAATTGAATAGCGTTCTTTTGTCCGCTTGTAAATAGGAAAGGATTATTCAATTTTATCAATTCGTTTCTTACACAACCTTTTGGTTTCGCTCAGATATCAGGACTTATGCTATAAGACAACGGTGGAGAATTGAGCCCGGTTACTATCTACGCTCCGAGGGGTCCAGAATACCAGCCAAGGATACCAGGATACCGTCAATCCAGGCCGGGCGTTTTCAGCCGAACTATGACGCTGCAGGAAATTGTCTGGGAGGGATTCGCCAACTTCGAAATGATTTGAGGCTGCGGGAACTGTGACTTGTCACTTGTGACGTAAAGCTGTGTAATTGTGGGGCCCCATCTGACAATATCTGTTAAAATATGTAGTTTTTGTTTTGTCTTTTGTTTTTTTTGTATTAAATGGTACTCTGTACTCTAAAACTCAACCGCATTGTCGAGTCATTGCCTAATACTCAGTAAGCCGCGCAAATATTTTGGGAACCCTTTGTGACACCCTCACACATGCATTTGCGAAACGTTCACCACGTCTGCGCCACACATTGACGTCGGTCAGGACGATCAAAGCAGATACGAGACTCGTCAGAGAAAAGGACAGAGTTCCTTTCATTGATACGCCATCTCTGATGATTTCGAGCCCATCGTAAACGGTTTTGGCGTGCGGCGGGTGTCAATATGGGCCCCCGGTAGGGGATGCGTGCATGCATCTGTATATGTTGGAGACGGCGTCGGATGGTGCTGAGGCTTACCCTGGGCCTTCCAATTCCCACTTTCTCACGAGCAGTCTGTGTCGCGGTGCGAAATCGGTCACGTGTGTGCAACAAACCGATGTACCGATCCTGGAGGGCTGTGACTCTTGGCTGACCAGGGCGTGGTCGGTCGGCAACATTGCCAGTTTCATGTTCCCTGATTCTGAGGCGACTAATTGTGGAGGGATGACACTGCATGTTACGTCCTACGGTGGCAGAACTGAGACCCGCCTGTAACATGCCAATGGTACGTGCAGTGACTCCTTCTACTTTAGAATTGTAAGTCAACATAAACGGGAGTACACGTGTGTATTGTCCGTAGTTTAGCACTTTCATATGAACCGATACGGTACAACCAAACGTGAAAGCCATAGATTGTAGAGATCAGGGCGTTAATATAAAACGTTAACCGTCCTATTAACCTCAGTAAAGCTGTGTAAATATGATATCTGATGGGTTATGTTTGAAAGACTAGATTTCTTACCAACCATTTGCGTGTGTAAAAGCCATTTATTAATATAACAACAATACTAATTTGACAAACAATTTTCCTTGCTTGTTGACGTTACATCGATCAGCCAAAACGGCATCATATGGCCCTTGAGACGTATATCAAGTAAAGGCCCTACTTGTATTTTCCAGACTTTCTGTTTAATTAATTGGTTGATGTATTATGACAAAATTGGTACGAAATGAATAGTAAATATATCTAGAAGTAAAACCATTCATACGTTGTGCTGAAGCAGTCAAATAACATTTTTCTCTTCCTCTTACCCATCAGCGTTATAAGTACACGCCCATAATTTAAAGTGCAAATATTACTTGATGAGTGTAAGGCAATGATGAAGTCATAGTTAGAGTAATACTTGAATTCAAACATTTACCTTATGTTGATATTTCATAAGGATCATACGTTGCACTTGTCTTATATATCGACTACGGAGTTAGTCAACCAATCGTCCCTGTTTAATGGACCGGTGGACATTTATTTTTTATGCGAAGAGATCGTGTTGCACTTTCTGTTAACACATATGGAGCTTCAGTTTAACGTTAGGTGAAGCAGGTAGCAGTTACCATAGATTTCCTGCTTTCAAAGATTTTGAACTTGAAGATTGTGCTATTCCTTAAAAGGCTGCAATAGAAAGAAAAGGAAGTCGCAATTAATCTGAACTAGCCTTATGTGAACTAGCCAAATAAAATGGATAAAGTAACTGAACCGTTGAATGTGCTTGAGGTTTTACCATCCTTAAAGTGACTTTTTTTTACGTGGACACTTAGTTTTTTCAGGGAAGGTTGTAAACTGGATCCGTTTGAGAGTCTCGACTGGAAATTCCTTAATGATAGATTTAGATTTAGTATGATGCGTTGTACTAAAGGAATAACAGTTCATTTTGAGCCAGAGAGCCTGTGTCAATCAAATATTTAGTAAACATGGCTGTAGTTGGCTTTAGTCCTGGCAATAACACACAAACCTTACGTAAACAACAATTACCAGGTATTTTGACTAAAACCGGTCCTTATCGTTTCTTTAACTGTAAATTCAAGAATAACAGAAAATGGCAGAAACTGGTATGTGACGCATCTGACGAGTTTGAATCGCAAACAGCCCACTTGCACAAAGCGCTCTTAACTGCGAGTACTCTTAGTATATGTCTACAAAATGGGACTTAAGAGTGCTCGTAAACTTTCCATGTTGTAGAGATATGCTTAGAGTCCTCTTAAGTTAAGAGCGCTTTGTGCAAGTGGGCCCAGAATTTATTGGGTGTATATATGGTTTTTAATGCACTGGAACACTTAGTACAGAAAAATAAATTTCAATTTGGTTCTATGTAAGTTCCATTAGACGGCTGTGAGTATTAAGATGTCTGAGTAAAATAGGGTTATACATTACTCTAGGTTTGGAGAAAATTCACGAACCCTTTCGTAATTCACCTCATTTAACTATAATAAAGAGGAGCATGTGCATTGTTCTCAACTGCCCTTAAGATCGCGGAAATTGATTCAAGAACCAGCTTCTTCTGATTTGACATATTGTAAATTACGACGACGAAATCAAAACAAAAATGAATTCTAGACAATTCATTCTATCTCAATATTGGTAGCCTAATGCTTGTATTATATAGACTTTTTTCGAGAGACGTTCGTGTTAAAATGTCCTTGAATCCAAAAAGTATCAGACATAATTTCCGGTCTCGGTCGATGTACCTAATACATTGTGTAAATGACGAGATACGTTCGAAAATGGTACACGCATACGAGAGTGTGTGTAAGCTTATGGAATCAATTGTTGGCCGATAACATAAGGTCGTTTTATTATCCCACAATGCCGGCGATGTTCAATTTGATTTTATAATATCTAATTACTCAACAGATCTTGCCGATGGTGAATCGTTGAATTATTATGTTTTTGAAATAGGCTGTAATATAGAGTTGATGCAATGTAAGGTTGTTTTGTATTGTTTCTATATAGACATTTGAGCCTTGTCGGTATGGTTGGTAATGAAAAGTAACCTAGGTTATTCAGATTAAAATATTATAAAATACTGTACTGTTAGCATTGTAATTTATACAAAGTTGGTGATATACGTTCATAAAAATAAACAAGATTTGCTACATATAAAGACAGTCTTAACAACCATTCCGGTGGGTTTCTGAAGGAATATGTTTTAAAGAATAAATATCCAACATTGCTGCAGCTCATGTCACAATCTTCTTAAGACAGTCGTATGAGAACTAGAATTGTCGCCCAAGTACATGTAGATTCTTACCTCAGCTCGAGAACATGCAAATGGGGCGGCATCGTTCCTGTCACATGCAAATTGACCAGTTCATGTTTTGGCTGAACTCATTATAAACATAATGATGTACGGGTTATGAAGTTTTATGTATTGTATGTACAGCACCCCTAATTCAATTCCAGGACTTGTAATTGCACTCTAAGTAGTCATTTATATTAAAGTGAATATCACGGAATATTCGCCATTGAAAACGTCAAAAGTGAGAATACGAGAACTCTTTACTGTGTTTTCCAATGAGTGCATATGCTTAACTGTATATGAGCAATTTACAATGGCAAGGGTTGCCTGTTTAATTGGATTTCCTACTGCTAGGTGCATTTGTTTCAGTTAATAAGTTATTAAGGTTTAATAAGAGTTGTCAGGTACTTGCCGAAGGTCCTCTGGGCAATGGGCCCTGTCCCCCCCCCCCCACTAAACCTGGCAACGCCGCCGTATAAGTGACATAGTCTTGAGTGTGGCGAAAAACACCAATCAATAAATCAATCAAAAGTGTGCCAGATGTAAATGTCAATCTAGTTAAATTGATAGAGTGTATGTCATAGAATTATGTGTAAAAGAGAGACCATTAGTGCTTACGTTGATATTCAATACATGGATATGGTGGGCTCAGCGTCTTAAGTTCCAATGCTTTATTGTTGGTACCAGTGATTCAAATGGTAGACTCCGGTTAATTAGCCACATAGTGTAGCGGCATAGCGACATATATACCAGTAAATGATAGAATAAAATGTTTGCTACACATGAATAGTTGCAACAAGACTCACAAACATATAGAACTCCTATCTTTGTAAATGTATACTACCGCAAAACCATATTAAAGCTAAAACACTAGAGTATAGCGATTGTATAAAGCAGTGAAAATTCATTCGATATGATCTCGAGTTCGATATTAGTCGAATCACGATCGGGCTACATGGTTAACTTACCAGGAGAGCAAAGAATAGGACTTCCGGTCTAGATAATCACTATTTATCAGTCCATTCTCAGGAAATCTCAAATGGTATAAATTGCGTGCAGCGGAGTGCGTATCATTCAGTTCTTTTGACATTTAGCTAGGGAAAATAGCATTTATATATTTATTAAATCTTTTTTGAAATGTGCGCCATCAAAGTTACTTTGAACTATAATCATATTGATTTTCAAATATCCTACATGATTATCTTAACAATCAATTTAATACGACTAATTTTGAATAGCGCCAGATTTACTTTGTTTTACCCATATATGCACCAGATAAAACTCCCGTATTATTAGCGTTGCATCTACTATATATTTGATGAAATTTGTCTTCTTATAATAATATGAAAATACATGTATACTCATACGTTACGCTGAATATTTATGTTTTGAATTGCATTCGTTTCAGCGAAAATTTAAATATCAACTGTGGGTCCATTCACATGAACAACAGTCGTTGTCAAGTTTGACAGAAGGGATCACTTGTAATGCTGATGTCCCGAGTCCTTCAATACCGCCTATTTGTCAGTGCGACAAAAAGATTTACATCCTCGCCAAGACAAGAAATGTCATTTGGAGGGAGTTGGCTGTTTACTTCAACAAAATGAAGTAAGCCAGGCTAAATTGTTTTCTAACATATTGATTCTGTAAAAGGACTTAAAAATAGTTGACGTCGACCTAGTAAAAAAACCACACTCAGAAATCTGTCCATTTTATTTCGTATGAGTGGAATTCCAACCCACGATAATCACTTTAGAAATGTCATACATCTAAAGAGTATCGAAAATATTGCAATAAATGACTTTGGCCACCTGTAACTTTTCGTACATAATCTATTTATTCAGTTTCTGTTATTTTTATTTGAACTATTTATTGCATATATGTCTTCATTAAAGGTAACAGCCTTTCATCTTTTCTCTGTGGCTACTGCAATGGAAGTAAATAGTTTTTATAATCTCCACCCGTTACCATGACGTGATTCGTCGTATTGTATAGGAATGTGGTTTAAATAATGGCTCATTTGTTACAATATGGACATCGTTGCTTGTTTAATTTAAATATCTATGTACACTTAACATTCAAAATCAAAACGTGCATATATTTCTAGATAGCACTCAAAATATCCCCAAGGGACTCCTTGGGATTGGCTATTTGATGGATATGTTTAAATTAAAGCTTAAGCCGTAACAGCAATGGTGTCGATTCCTCTTTAGTAGAAGATGAACTAGACAGTTTGACTTCCAAACTTCATTGAGTCAATTAAGAATGTCGAGGTTTATGTGACAATCATTGTAACCACTGCTAGCGATTGCGACATTTCGTTCGTTTTTTAATGGGTTAATTCGTTTGGCTCGATTAAGCAACTATTTAGCTCTTCTATTTTATCGTCGCCTTGTTTAAACTGGTCTGTAAATTAAGGTCCAGCTCTGTGATAAATCATGTCCGTTTAAAATCTGGGGAAACTTATCGACTTCACACCTTGAACGTTGAATTTGAGCAAAATAACGTAAACAGTAATTTATGCCCAATACGTATAAAAATAGTTGAATTAAACAAGTATTAATGTACTTCATGAATGAATTAGAACTGCAAAAGCTATCGTATTGTCCACTTAGTGCAAGATTTAAAACCGATGGAAGCTAAATAAAGGCAGACATCAGCATAAAGAGTGAGTTAATTACTAAGGTTTCGTTAATCCGTTGTAAACTCGGCTCTTTTTAGAAGCCTTTTGGAAGACTTATAGATGTAATTCAAGGATAAGAATATCGAATAAAGCTCAAATAAATTGTGTTTTGATTTAATACGAACAGATCACTTTTCAAAAGTAATTAGGTATCGGTATTACTGTTGAAAACTTTGAAATAGTACCAAGTAAACCTCCTAATAGAAAATCTGAAAATATATTGAAGTGACAGTATATATGGATGATGCTTGCTCGGAAGTCGATGCAGTGATTTAAATGATTAGTTAACCCTGTTCGAATTTAAAGAAACATAATATAATTGGTGAGAAAAAGCTGCAGAATGGCATGTTAATGACTGGTGACATCCACGTCGATTAATGCCTTATACTTATACAATGTAAGCCGGGGTAATTCTTGTACTTATATCAGATACATTTTTAAATTATAAATTGACCCATAAGTTTTGTCAGTTAATGATATGCACATGTTATTGTTCCATACATGTGTTTTGTAGTATCAGCATGAAACTAGCGTTCCAAGCTATGTCAAAATCACGAAATTGAACTTTTATTTTGACAGAATGACATATAGCTACAGGTGTTTGGAAAATAAAGCCCGGCGTGTTAAGGTTATATCAAATAAAATATTGTCTTGGTGACCCTGCGAGAGAGAGTTGAGGTTGAGGAGAATACAAAATATTAATGTATATATCTGAGACTTATCTAGCATAGTTACTTTATTACAACAATTTATGATGGGGTATAAAGGTCTAAATGATATACCTCTTTTTAACACAATTAGAAACTTGTCTTCATGGTTATTTAAGACAAGAAGATTTTCCCTGTGCTCGTGTGTTTTAGTGTTCATAAATATATGTTCGCTGCTCAGGACCCGGATAATACATGGGCCTTACATTTGGAGGTTCACTTAGTTACGTCCCTTAATTTAGATATATTAGATCTGCATGTATATATATATATCCCTTCCATGTCTTATTATGTCGTGTTATTTAGGATATTGGGTTTTGCTTTTGGTCTCTCTTTAATTTGTGTTCTGAATGTACACGGAGTGCATTACTACATTACAGTTCTCCGTAGACCACCATATCGTTATCACTGTTTATCAATACAAAAACAAACAAAACAAAAAACACTTCAGGAGATCTTTGAAATTAAGCTGAGAGAACTATGTGTAAGACAACCCGACTATTTCTACTCAGAGACTGGAAATACTCACTAATGGCTTTGAAAAGAGATCAGTTATTCTTATCCCGTCATTCGTAATGAAAGTGATTTTCACAGCGGGACTAATAGATATAGAAGAGAGTAGTACTATTGACAGATTGACCTTTTACTGTGGATGAGATAGAGTAAATTCCCATGCAGCTCAGGGTTTGTTCAGTGGTGGGCAGATAGAACAAAACAGTAAGAACCGAAGCGATCCTTCCAAACGAGACATTCTAGAGTGTAGTTCGATTTGTACCCTTTACCTGTACCTATTAAAGGTTATTTGTTCTCTGATCAAGATATCTCTTTCGTCTAAGGTTTTCACATCTTTGTAGTTGATGGTAAGTAAAACCGTCATTGAACAAACTCGACCATTTTAAAGGTGTTATCTGAAGTTTCAGATATTGGCAGTCAGAGTTATTCCTAACGTCAATTAAGACAATCTTCGTCGCATTTAAACGAAAAACTCACCCAGACTTTTCGCGGAAATGGAGAGATTGAGTTTCCAGGAACTCCGCTCGTTCAACAGAACAATAAAATCTACGTCAAGGAAAATCTGAACTAGCAAATCTCTTCTTATTTGTTTCTTTAGAGCTGTGAGTCTTTATTCACTATGTCATATATCCGTGTATCATCATTCATCTCTGTCATTTAGTAAGGTACAAAGAAAGCTCTTTCGTCATCCTATAAAATAAAACAACCAGAAATTAAGTTAATAGCTGATAATGAATGAAATGCGACTAATTTTATAATTAAGCAAAGGTTGTTTGTGGTTTCAGTAATTGAGATGTTCAATAGATAAATAACAGTATAAAAGTTAACATAAGCTGGGTGTAAACGTTTGTAATTTCGATTGAAATGGCGCATGGATAATTGATAAAGGAATTGAAAACACAACCAGAATAACATTTCTGTCGAAAGAAAATTATTCTAATGTGGTTTTGACTTTATAGTCCTATATGGAATAATTTTCAGGTACGTGTAGATGGTTGGATGATTCCTCGGGTAAAACATCGGGGGGTTTCTTGCGCTTAAAGATGCCAACGCTGCCGGTAAATATTTTATACGGCCTAAAACATCACATCGATTAAAATCTACGCTCACGCTCACTTTACTCATGGGACAAGTGGAACCAAATCCGTCGTTTCTAATTTAATATGCATGTAGACTTTGATTGGTTCCGCTACGAAACTGTGGCGGAAATTTCACTAATCAGAATCGGCGTTACGTAAGCATACGTAAATAAATAAAATATTCAATTTAAGTCTGGTTAGTATTTTCGGTCTTTCGGTTTTAAGAATATAACTAACACAAGCAATTTATCTTCCATATATAAAACCGGGGACTGTGCTAATGTACAATCCTACGTTAATAGCTGTAAGATAATCTTCCAGGAATAGGTGAATGGTAAGATCCATATATAAATAACTTGAGTGACTTTGATCCATGAAGCTGGAATTAACTTCACGTATAGGCTATTCAAATAAGGCCAAGCCTCGCATGGGATCACAGAGGCTGTCATCAATTCATGCTGCTTTGGAAATGAAAAAAGGGTTTCTTCAACAGACATCTTTCCTGGTTGAGACGACAAAAACGTTATTAATCTATACACATCCATCTCTTTCCTTCCATTGTATATATCCTGCAGACAGGCTTATTTAAGTTAAACCAGATAAGTGATGTACATGTAATTGGTATCTTATTTCCGTACCGCAAACTTATCCTGTTCGAATCGAAACAAATTTTAAGTTGTTTAAATCTATTTTTCATACGAGCTGATTGTGTGACAACGTTTGAAATGAACATTTGGTCAATTTATTGTGTTTTAACTCTAAATAACTGGTGTTAAGTAAAGTTTAAATACATAGGTAGCTCACGGATGCGTCTTACCATATAAAATGTCATATTAACCGGATAGACCATTAAAACATAAAAGATGTGAGCTGGAGGAATTTAGATTATGGTCCTGTGAGCAAAACTATGATTGGGAAGAAAGGATTTTCGGACAGTTGCAACAGGTGCCAAAATTATCTAACAACGGCTGCATGCGTTTACAGAAACTATCATATGCCACAATTCAGGAAAATGATAAAAGATGTACACAGTACGAGTTTATGCAACTCAGTTTACCCAAATCAGTTTACCCAAATCAGTTTACCCAAATCAGTTTACTCAACTCAGTTTACCCAACTCAGTTTACCCAACTCAGTTTACCCAACTCAGTTTACCCAATTCAGTTTACCCGATTCAGTTTACCCTATTCAGTTTACCCTATTCGGGTCTAGAAGGGCAACATCCCATACACCTTCTTACCCCGACGCCAATTAAATTGATTGATTGATTGATGTGGTACGCCACACTTAAAATCATCACGATCGATCGAGTGAAACCCCATGTTTGTTTTTTCTCACTGTGGGATTATAACGGAAACTTACTGACGGGAAGTTCGTTTTGTTTTTGTAACACAGTGTTAGTTTGCAAACTGACTTAAATCACACTGACTTAAATCAAACCGACATAAATCAAACTGGCTTAAATCAAACTGACTAAAATTCAACTGACATAAATCACACAGACTAAAACCAAACAGACATATCTAACTGACTTAAATCACACTGACTTAAATCAAACTGAGTTAAACCAAACTGACTTTAACCCACTGACTTAAACCAAACAGACTTATATCTAACTGACTTAAATCAAACTGAGTTGAACCAAACTGACTTTAACCACACTGACTTAAACCAAACAGACTTATATCTAACTGACTTAAATTACGCTGACTTAAATTAAACCGACTTAAATCCATCCGACAAAAATCAAACTGACTTAAACCAAACTGACTTAAATTAAACCGACTGAAACG
Organism: Lepidochitona cinerea; assembly: GCA_963971465.1. Taxonomy (NCBI): domain Eukaryota; kingdom Metazoa; phylum Mollusca; class Polyplacophora; order Chitonida; family Tonicellidae; genus Lepidochitona; species Lepidochitona cinerea. Next base: position 28,364,579 of record OZ020553.1, read on the forward strand.
AAACTGACTTAAACCAAACTGACTTAAATTACACTGACTTAAATTAGACCGACTTAAAACAAACTGTTTATGTCAACCTGAATGACAGATTTAATAGTGACTTGTTTTAAATCATGTAGGTATAGTTTCTATAGAAATCATTAATGAAATGGAAAATTTGATTCCTTGCAATAGCCTTTGTTCCAATCAAAGCTTAACTGCTATGCTGTGTTCCATGAGGGATTTTCGTGTTTTATTTTGTTCCCAAAAATAGTCAGCATTGAATAAATGTGCTGGTACATTTTTCTCTATTTTAAATAAAAATGGTTTATCTTGATTTCCACACGCCTTTTCGTCTCGACAATCAGTTTTTGTAACAAAACGTTTTAGCAAACATATTTTAATCATATACCTGCTTAAGAGCACTAAAAGTCCACTAAAAACGAATAGCTATTGTTTATGTAAAAGCCACGAGAAATGTCGATACAATCCCTCTTGATAAAAAGTAAAGCATCTTACAGCTTACTGATGTCACCCAGAATGATGTATTGGAAGATAGTTATAAATGTGATTAATGAGATGGCATTTTACATCACAGCAGGGGTTGAGATGAACTAGTTAGTTCTCTATAGCATCAAAAACCGAACCATTTTAACCTGCTGATTCAGATAATGAAGGAAAATATACATTAACCGTTGGGTGAAAAATGTATTAACAGTTAATGTCATGGTTAAGATATAATCCACCATAATGCACGCACCCGACCTCAACTGTCAAATCTCCATTTCTTTCATTTTTAGAACTGTTACACCTCTGAAATATTGAGTAACTTCCGCATATGATAGGTCAAGCTTTACCATGAGAATAGTTATTAGATTCCAGATGTTTATAGAAACCTCCGGGTTCGTTCAATGAAAAGAACAAAAACTACTTTTTATATACGAAAAGTTTTGAAATATATATTTTGCAATTAGTTTACTCTGATTCAAAGTGTTATTAAAGACCACGAAACGGAATGAAATTAGTAAACTTTCATTTTATAACTTCCTTTAGATCGCCTCAGTTCATCCATGCCACGCAGAACAATTTGTGGCAGGGCTCTTGTTTTCACAAAACTCTCTTGTAAATCAATCTGTAAATACTAGTGCTGTTTTCCAGAGATAAAAGACTAAGAAGTGATTGAATAAATCTGGACATAAATTGAATAATTTGTAAGTTCACCAATTTGTTTTGAAATGGGTAGTATTAACCCTTTTAATATATAATTCACCTTGGAAAAATATGTTATTGGTATCAAATCTTTCAATGGCATTTAGAAGTTGCAGTAAGGTGCAGAATCACTTATGGATAACAACTTCTTGGTTTATTGGTAACGACGTTTCGATGCAGTTCTTACGTTGTTATCAAAGTCAATGATTTTGATAACGATGTAAGAACTACATCGAAACGTCGTCACCAATAAACCAAGAAGTTGTTATCCATAAGTAATTCTTCACCTTAATGTTATTGGTATTTTGGCCGGATAAATTCAAGGCACTTTTGTCGAATTTAAGTGTGTTTTGTCTAATGTTATGCAAACCAGTGTTTCTGATTGACATGGGGCCTCCGAAACTCAGTAGGTAGAGCATTGGGCGCTCAATCCGAACAGCCTTCCACTAATGGGTCGCAAACGACCTATGTGGAATGGTTGCCAGTTATCACCGGAAGGTCGTGGGTTTCCTCCGGGCATAGAGCCTGGTTTCCTCCCACAATAAAACAGACAACGCCGCTATATAAGTGAAATAATCTTGAGCGCGACACCAAACAACCAATCAATCAATTGGCTCCAACGTGCATGGAACAGCCTGTACCCTGTATACGGTAAAGCACCCTAATTTACTTGTCCTTGATGTACACCAGGAAACATTTTACTTTGGAAATGGAAAACAATAGATTCCTCCATATACAAATTGATTAGTCAGCTATCTCTGATATATAGACAATAAATCGGCACATCTCCGGATGTTTCATGAAACTCAAGGCATTTTTTATTTTTTTTTACTCTTGTCACATTTCTGGAAATTAATTACATTTGTGCCTCAACGTCCCTGTTCATATCTGCCATGTATATTATCAATGCTGTGATGTCATACACAACTTTCATCGAGTCCGTGTGTATTTATGATTGGCTTAAACGACGACAGCGTTGAAAATTCAAGTTTGACGCCGTTTTATTGACGTCTTGGGACATAACCGGAAACTTGGGTTGTTTTCACATGAAAGTTTCTTAATATATATATTTATTCAATATTCAGTCACCTTTAGTTTTTCATGAAGAACTGCATCCTCGGATACCCAGGGTTAAATTCTCAACAAACTCACCTTTTACCCCTGGGCCAACTGCGATTCAAAGCCTCGTTTTCGGGGAACGTCCATTTACTGTCGGGCCAATCAAAACTTCTCTTCTAAAGGTTGGAACTCTTCCGTTTTTGAGACACGTTTATCGAATTGAAGTGCAAATCATTGTTTTGAACACTGCCTGATGCTTACGTAACGCCAATTCTGATTGGTGAAATTTTCCGCCACAGTTTTGTGGCTGAACCAATCAAAGTCTACATGCATATTAAATTAGAAACGACGGATTTGGTTCCACTTGTCCAACGAGTAAAGTGGGCGTGAGCGTAAGTTTTAATCGTGGGTTCCTACGATGGAAGAACTGTTCACAGATCAAAACACTTTATTTATTTTCTAATCCGAGTATGGGTGCCAGGCAACCGTTATTAAAGTCAACGGAACAATTTATTTCGCGTGCTTGTACTATAACTGAACAAACCTAGTCACCAATCATCGTCATTGTCTCTCGTGCCAAGGTCTAATTATCTAGATTTCTCGAACACAGCTGTGCCAGTTTAACAAGTCACAGTCTATGAAATTGCCATTGGTCTCAAAGAAATGATTTGATGGATTACAAGTTGTCTGTAATGACCATGTAAAAAAATCACTGCTTGTCAAAGTGCTAATACTAAGCTGTTAGTCTTACCAGGACGAGCAAGACTGGATTGGTAACATTACCAGGTTAACATCTTACCTTACAATACATACTGTACTACAAAATCAACGCAACTCAACAATGAAATCATATTTGTGTGTATAGCGGGTCTCTATCATACGGAGTTATTTCACTAACAATAACTGTTGTTGTGTTAACAGCATCAGGGAAATTACTGAATTAGTAAATTAACGGACACTGATTAACCCGGAAAACATTCCGGGCCAGGGTGAGAATCGAACTCACGACGTTACCGTCTCACCGCTCTACCAGCTGAGCTACCCGGCCCTGCTGGGAACACTGTCGGTTAATATACTAATTCGGTAATTTCAATAATGATGATTGCAACTTACTAACAACATCCCCAAGTCTAAAAATGTCCGGTGCGTTGACACTGTTCATCAATTGGTAATAAAAACGTTATATAATGCTTAAGGGTGATACTGGTATTAGGCCTACTAGTAACAACGCCTCTGGTATATGATATAGACGTACAGGGAATTTGCAGTTGTAAGGATGGCAGCGGGGAAGAACGTCTTCTTGTCTATTGGCTTTTTGGGAGGATGGTCAATGGTACATACCACTTGGGCAGTTATTAACAAAGATCAATGTGAAAGTGTCCCAGTTATGGTTTATTTTAATGATCGATTGGTGTTTTATGCCACATTTTGAATTATTTCCCTTATTGTGAAAGTTGCCAAGTTAAGATGGGAGGAACCCAGGCTCTCAAAATCGAAGTTCGAAATTCCATAATATGTTTGTAATTTCTTTGAAAAAGTGCGATATTCATTAAAGTACCCAATCACAGCTGAATGTGAGTTTTGAACGTATTTGTACAAAATTTGGATATTGTCAAATTCAAAGCTAAGTGATACCATCTCGAAAATGCGCTTAGAAGTGTTAAGAAGTTTTATTTACTGGAAACAAATGAACGTTTTCATCGAATTGTATTTTATTATTGCCACAGAACTTGGATTCGACAAGCCGAACGCTGGCTGGAATCATAATGATCTTTGAAAAATAGTGTGTATTTTGGTTTCGGAGTTTTAATTTTGAATTTCTTTCACGAGTTGCAATTTTAAGCTTTAAGAACTTATGATATTTACCCGTTAAGTGGACGTTTAAAGGTGGACTGGCACGAGAGTGTCTATAAAGTTGTGTGAATGAATTTTTTCGTGAAAATCCTAACATACATGTAGTTCCTTAAGGAAGTACTGTTGGCTATATTTGTTTATAACACTATAACACACGGGCACCTTCTTGATATTTGTATACGTATAACATTGGTCACTATGTATTTATTACATGTTTGATTGACTTTTATTTGATATCGAAGTTCGAATTTTGTTAATCGAATGAATCATATGAGCTTTCAAAATAAAATTGAAAACTTAAATAATCAATTATGCAAAATTGTATTCGTAATGTTGCCGTATAAACAGTTGGTGCTAGCTGCCTAATAGTATTATATTTGTGTCTTGTATCATCGTATATTTCATCATTCTAAGTTAAACACATGCAATACAGACAACAAATGTGGACAGCAAGCAACTCTGGGAAGGACCGCGGACAAACATCAATCACTTTGGCGCCACTCCCAACAAGTTGTGCTAATAACAATGTTGAATCCGATAGAAGTGACAGCCTGAATGTGTTCATATTGAATTAATGAGAGCCTTGTATCATTTGAAGGAGAATTGATGGAGACAAATGAACTAATACAGACAAGACCTATCTTCTAACCAAAGGTTTACTTGTCATTGAGAGACTTCTTGGTGAGGCTGACCCACGACAAACTGGCCAGATTGATGTTTCAAATACCAAAGGAGATCCGTTACTTCCTCCTCTGCCATAAATGTAAAAAATCAGCTCAGTATTGAAAAGAGCAAAGAAAGTTCAACTAAATGTAAAAATAATTCAAAGATACACGTGGTATATAGACTTCTTTTACTCCACTATATTAAAGCATTCAATTCTGATTGACCCCCTTTTGGAAAATAAATCCAATAAATTGAGTTCAATCAATTCTTGCACTGCTAATTGGGACACCTGCTCCTCTACTGTGGCTATCACAGTCGCTTCGATGATTTCCGATAGTGCAACAAAAATCTCAAAACACGTGGAAGGTTTCCGTCACCTAAATCTAACGGATTTGGGATGTCCTTTAGAATAACAACAAAGGGTGCACAATGTTATTTAGGAGTTATTTGGTCGAGTTACATATGCATGTGGGAGAAACTCGACATATGGCGGCGAACCGTTTACAATTTCTGCTGTATTGTTTTAGAGTTATCGATCTAATCGGTGAGTGATCAGTGTCAACAAGTTGCATTCTGGTTTTGTTTATTTTCTGAAGGGAAGTCTGTCCTAATAGTTTTTTGCCTATAAGAGTCCATGTGGACGGGAGAATCGTTTCTTTATCTTTGATGTGAATTAATCTCAATATTATACGTTTGGGTTTAGAGTTAGATAAAAGAGATCTGGGTAGACGATGTACATTTCCGATTGATAAATTCTTACACCACTGTTCATTAAATTTCATGTCAATGTTTAAAAACTTAAGAATTGTTTGTTCAGTGTCTTCCTGTTCATCAGGTTGTGGGATTCCGTAGAAGAGAAGGTTATTCTTTCCGGACCTTCCAAGCGTACAAGTTGTTTTTCTAACTCTCCTTCGTAGTCTTTGAATTTCTGCTCGCCTTTAGGTAATTCCCTTTCAAAGGCGCTTACTCTATCCCAGATAATGTTTATGGTGTTTTCAATGGTAAAGAGATTGGACTTCGATGGCCTTCGAAGTCTCTTACTGTCGTGACGATCAGAAATTATGAAAAAAGTGCACATTTTGGCAGCTCATGCCACTAAGGTCCATGATTTCATTTTTGATACCAGAGAACTGATCACACATAGATTTGTTCGTTTATTGCATGAAATCCATAAACTGTACATGGCTAGCGGTAGTAGAGGCACTAATCTCAACGAGTTCGTTTTCTGTTGTTATCGTTGCTGTTGTTACACAACTTGTATATTCTGAGTTGTTATGGTCACATTCAACAATCTTTGAATCTTCACTGAATTTGCGGTGTGATTTTGAATTTACATTTTTTTTTGTTACATGTGGACTTACTAGGTCGTTCTTTCGGAGGCATTTTGGAAATCAGATCGTATATTTTAACCCAAATAATGACCAACACAGATGAATGGTATTACCTAAAACGTATAACTGTCCGCCATTTTTTAAAGACGAAATGAAGCAGATTTATCACTAATATGCATTTGTTCTTTGATAACAAATATGTCGTAATGACTGAAATATAACTTACTTGGCGTGATATAATGGTATTGACGGCGCGTTAAAGCCTACGACAGAAGGAACTATGATAGTCAACGCAGCTTAAGCTGAACAAGCTATAGTGTACTATATTGCGTACGGTGTTATATTGCTGCCTTGTATACTGTTGATGATATCTTTACCTTTGCTAGGGCCAAGCTGTTGTGAACACGTAATCAAGATATGCCAAACTCGGAGACCACAGTAACCCCAGTGTAAGAAGGAAAATTGGTTAACATACTCAACACTATGAGGGACTTGGGTAGGTAGCCTAATATATCATTCAAAAACCGCTTCACAACGAGAGTCAACTAGTGGAAACCACCATCTGTAGAATGTATTTTTCGTGGTTGATGAAAAAATCTCCTCTTCGCACTTCAAGTGATTCCTGGAATTTCTTCTTACTGTAACCTATTACCTTTCGGATTTAACCCATGGAGATCTAAGTAACTATGTCATTCATCATAGTTTATTATGTTCCCCATTCCTTTCCACCTTAATAACATGTCTTATCATCTTTGTTCGTTTACCTGAATTTTAAGCTGTCAAATATATGAGTAATTTCTGTGAAACATGACTAGTATTATTTTAAACAAGAAGTAGCAATCAAGAGGGGGCCTCTGTGGCTCAGTAGGTGGACACTCAATCCGAACAGCCTCCCACCAATGGGTTGCGGGTGCGCATCCCACTCAGTCCAAAAAAATATAAAATTTTCTGAGTGGGTTTTCACTCAAACGACCTATGTGGGATGGTTGCCAGTTACCACCGGAAGGTCGTGGGTTTCCTTCGGGCATAGAGCCCGGTTTTCTCCCACAATAAAACTGGCTACGCCGCCATATAAGTGAAATAATCCTGAGCGTAAAACACCAAACAATCAATCAACCAATTAAGAGCCAATCACTGAGATGTACGTTAAGGTAGTTTTTATAAGGAACAAAACCCTAAAATGCACTTATGCCGATCGTCCATGTGAACGCATCAGAGTCGGTGAATCGTGGGTTCAAATCTCATTCGGACGAGATAAAATCTGAGAGGGTTTTCCACTCGACCGGGTACTTACCCCGAAGACCGGGGGTTTCTTCCCCCACTGGAATAAGTGTAATAATTTACAGTAGCGATTTAAAAGCTCGGTCAAGCCAACGTTTAAATAACACTCCGTGAAAGGCTACAGCAAACGGCCAGTGCGTCGTACAACACAAACCAATCAATCAATGTACTTCAAACGCTCAACTTTTTTTGGCAATCGGAATTTATGAAAAAGGTCCAACGTTTGGCAGCTGTGCCCCTCCCCAACCCCCTGATAGTTACATAGGACTCCTTCATTAATATGCAACCTATTTCAGATTTTTATATATCTCTCAAGGCAATACACACAACCCCAAAAACATGAGCTGAGATTCGAACCAGCGCGTCATCAATGGAAGACATATTTAGGTATGAGAGATCATTACTCGGTGTCCCTCGAAGAAAAAAAACCTAGTCTGACAAGCTATTTGTTTGGTCTGGATTCAACTGCATTTGATCTAAAAAAAAGTGTTTTTCATCTTTCTTGTGTTATTTATCACAGAGCAAAAATAACGCTTTCAACAGGTTGTTGTTATTAGTGAGATATAACAGCTTAGCATTGACACGTGTTGTATTAAATCAAAGAAAACCTTAGCATAATTGCATAGATACGTCATTTCTCCTGCTGTTTTGATGATGAAAAAACTAGTTTCTCGCCGTTTGCTGTGGTATTTCACGCAGTGTTGTAATGCGTTAGCATGCCTGTTTTGTGGCTCAACACACCGAGCCCCTAGCTCTCTGCTCTCTATACCGTTAGTCGGAGTTTTCATATCTGTATCATCAAGATCTCACACAGAGTCACTCAGCCAGGTGCCTCGCTGTTCTTGGTGTGTATCAGCTTCCGGTTTGTTAACTTAATCAATAAATAATGTCTACTCATGACATTTACAGGAATCTTTGCTAGACAAAAATAAAGACAGTATTCTCGTTATTTTTTGGGAATAACACTTTCTTGAAAAATGGCAGAAATTTTTCTACCGATTTTGGGTGAAACCCGAAACGGGAATCGCACCCGGTTCCCAGAGTATGGCACCTATCGCCAACACTAAATGCCGGCTGCGTTATCCATTCAGCCAATTAAGTAAAGCCAAAAAAATAGCGAGAATACTGTTATACTCACTTTCTAAAAGGCACTATCTAATTAAACTAAACAAATAAAGACGCATTCAATCCGAAACAAAGAGATATACAAAAAGCAATTTCAAATCGGTATGTGACCAAAAATTAAACGGTGCTGTTTTCCCTTGGATTTGGAACATTTATTAGTACATCGAATACTGCATATTGCTTTATTTCCAGGAAAAATTGTATTCGACACAAATGCAAATTTAGATTGTTTTTGTTCAAAACTATTAGGCCGACAGTTTTGAAGTTTAAACGTAGGACTACATGTACAGTATGGGTTTATATGATTCAATTTCAACTATATACAATCACTAACAGATAAGAATAGCTTCCATTCAACTTGATAAAAACATGCCAAATATATCTCAGATAATAATATTAATAACGATGAAATCACAGACAGTATTTTATTACATCTCATATAAAGGGCACTTTACTGGATAGGAAAGTGAAAGGTGTAATTGGAAACATCAATACCTTTTATTTATACATTTAGGGGGTTCAATGGAGTGGAATTGTTTATTAACTTTGCTTTTACACAGTAATTGGCACACTCCTTGGTTGTCTGGCATGGTTTTGTGGGCGGGTAGTCTACATGACCAATCATTTCAGCAATACACTAAGTGTAAATTATATAGATCAATACTAAATCTGAAAGCTGTTCTACTTTAAATGTTACATGTAAATTTTCATCCCGAATAGCAGAAAAAACAGGAGGCGATTTGAGGTATAGATGTTTGGCGATTTAACATTGCTTACCAATAACTTGTCTACCAAACTCATTTGGAAGCTCTCTTTTCAGAAAAAAATTAATCTTTTTTGACAATTTAATGTGATTAATTATACGCAGTATGAGATTAAGCTAATGGCTGGTGTATCCCGATTAACATCTGTAGTATGGTCTTCTGGTGTCGCAGATTCCATAGGGACGCTTTGATTTACGTATGGCAGTTCTTTGCTTGTTTTCATTTCGACCCAATCATACCAGGCGATCTGGATTGTGTGACGGCAAACGATACTGACGTAGAGCGGTGTGGTTTAGACAACTTTCAGAATGCTGTCTGCGCTTTGGTAGTAACGAAGATTTTTGGTCTCTGCTTAAACTCTACCCACCTGTTCGCCAGCAAATCAAACGCGATGTATCTGGCAGAGACGAGTTCAAAATGCGCTGTGCCGAACAATTAATTTTGTCAGTTCAGTTAAGCCATGTGACACGAAAACTAGATCGATGGCTTAGAGGAGAAACCTTAGTTTAATTTTTAGAGAACAATGTAGTGTTGGACAGATTGCCAGATGCACTCACCGAACACCGACACTTACAGGAATCTTGCGGATTACTTATCGGTTTTCCAAAACCAAATGATTCTTCCAAATTGTAGGGTATGTCTACGGGATGTAAAACCCATGCACCGTCTTATCAACATACAATGAAACAGGTAAGAGTTTCGCCAACGTATTTATTTTTCTATTTAAAAAGAATGATTTTGATTTACTTGATTACATATACAAAAAACCAGACCTAGTGAAATTGTATGCAAATTTCTGACTAGTAGTTTCCCGGTACTTCTTCAACATTATGTGCTTTTATTTAGACATTCTCTTTCTGTCGACTAATGTTAGCCTCTTCAAGAAAATTCAAGTTGATTTTTTAAAGTGGTTTCAACTATTCAGTGTTGGGTTATTTAGCATCTATCCCAATGTTTATAAGATTGATTTATTACGCTACACTCAAGGTGATTTCACTTATATCGCGACGTTGCCAGAATTAGTTGGAGAGGAAACCGCCGACCTTCGACGAGTACCTGACACCTCTCTCACATACGGCGTAGAGTGAAAAATCCAATCAGAAATTTTTCGATTTCTATACTTCTGAGTGTGATTTGAACCTGCAGCCATGACTATCCCCCTAACCGAATACCCCCCCCCCCCCCCCCCCCCCGAGATGTTTATATGAGACAATAGCTAAAACATTACCACGATTTGATGCTTTATATAAGATAGTCCTCATTTGTTATTACGTATTTTTTATTCTTATATATCAGCCTGAATTTTATTTTTGTAAATTAGTATATTTAAAGTGGCATGAGCTGCCAAAATTTTGATATTTTGATGTTGAAACAGATTGTTTAAATTATTCGCTAATTTTCTCAACACGTATAATTCAGAAGCTTTTTAGTGCTTCTGGTCTCGAAAATGTACGATAAAGTATTGTTTTGAACAAACTTTGGCTAAAATGAATGAATGGTCGTCCCGGTTATTTAAATTTTGTTTACTTTTCAAACACGTTTTCGGCTCGTACAGGCCACATACTGTATGGATTTTCCTCATTCCAACGCCAATCATTTAGTTTTTCGATGACCTCTTACTGTCGTGACGATCAGAAATTATGAAAAGTGTGAGTTTTGGCAGCTCATGCCATTTTAAAGAAATATGTTCTATTACAATCCTTTTAAAGGTAGATACTTTCGGTTTTATCTCTTACGCGGGAAAACATTGGTTTAGTCTATGTCAAATGTTTTCCCGAATTCTCTTTAAGAATTAACCTCTACGTTCTTTACATTTATAAATCTAGTAGCATCCATCTCATTTCGCTGTCTGCTAACACTACAGAAATCGTATGTGTGTGTTTTATAAATCAACGATTACCGGGTAACAATCTATACGAACGATTCTCACGGTTACGATTTGTGAGATACGATTCTCCCTTTAAAATAAGGAAATGTTACAAAAGACGAGACCTGTTGAGAAAATAAACCGTTTACCAGATAACAACCTCGGTCCGATTTACTGTCTAATGAATCAATCAACGGATATTCCTGCAGGGCATATTAAAACTCCGGGAGCAATTAGGGGGGTTCTCTGGGTACGGTCTTAGTCGGCTCATAAAGGAACTAAAGTATTGGCCAGCTGGAGGACTTTCCAGATACAATTACCACACTCGATAAAGGTGTAACAGTAATTAGCTTGGACGGTTAAGTGAAAACACACCCGTTGCCAGAAGAAGGCACATTTAACTTTCTCTTCATCGCCAAGCCTGGTCTCTCCATACACACTTCACATACTTCGACAAATGTACGACAGAGCTAAAGAAACAAAACCCACGGTGCTAAAACCGTTGATGTATGACAAAAGAATGTGTTCTCTTATCAGACGCCTTTTTTCTACAAGTAAGAAGACGTTCATTTCCAATTTTCATCAGATAAGAGATTATGCTTTTTGACAAGTTCTGTAACAGTAAGGATGGTTTATTTCGATAAGAATAGACAATCTACCATCTTAAATAGACAAGTCATTATTTTCGCTTTGCCTCTAAGATTTGACAGTTCATTAAGATATAGTCTACATTCTAGAAACCTTTAGCCGTACATTTTGTAAAACATCGTTATTTCATTCCGGCCCGCATATCAGTAAAAGGTGGGCAAAATATGCTGTTAAAAGTAATTTTTACAGACTTGTTTACTCCATTTAATCAACGTCTGTGTAGCGCCCCCTACCGCGATTTACGCCATTCTAAAACTCGTCGATAAACACAAATACCAAGGTTAAAAATAAAAGACTGATTTTGTGCGTTTTGTCTCGAGTTTTTCTGTATGCGGGTTAGGACGCCAAGGACACTCAGATTATCATTGCCGTTTAATATTTTTTTCACTTCCTCTGAAGGAAATTTAGATAAATAATGAGTTCCCCCAGTAACTAAGTCATCACCCCTACATTCTGAATTTATTTCATTGCTCACTTACAAACCGAACATTTATGTTTTCAGCCATTTGTTATTTTTGTAGTTAGTACATAGTGTTTTTGTTAATGCAATATGATACATCTTAGCATACAACTAATATATAATTGGGTGTTTGCGTTGCATTCCTTAATACACAATCTGATAAACTGAAAAAAAGTTACCATTCAAGTACTGCCGAAATGTGAGCTTACAATTCAAGTGCTGCCGAAATGTGGGCTTACAATTCAAGTGCTGCCGAAATATGGGCATTACCATTCAAATGATGCCGAAATGAGAGCGTTACCATTCAAGTGCTGCCGGAATGTGGGCTTACAATTCAAGTGCTGCCGAAATGTGGGCATTACCATTCAAATGGTGCCGAAATGAGATCATTACCATTCAAGTGCTGCCGAAATGTGGGCTTACAATTCAAGTGCTGCCGAAATGTGGGCATTACCATTCAAGTGCTGTCGAAATGTGGGCATTACCATTCAAGTGCTGCCGAAAAGGGGGCTTTCGTCCTGATCATTCAATTCAATATTCCACGATTTTTATAACTTAAGAGAAAAAGTAAATAATAGACCTGTTGGGATGGAAGAGTTGTTTGAATATCAGAGATTTGTGTAAATATATGTGACGTGTATGAATATCTGTAATGTGTGTGAATATGTGCGATGTGTATGCATATCTGAATATGTGCAATTGTTGTGGTTATCTTTGATGTGTGTGAATAGCTCTGATTTGTGGGAATATCTGTGATGTGTGGGAATATCTGTAACGTGTGGGAATATCTGTGATGTGTGGGAATATCTGTAACGTGTGTGAATATCTGTGATGTTTATGAATATCTGTGATGTTTGGGAATATCTGTGATGTGTGGGAATATATGTAACGTTTGTGAATATCTGTGATGTGTGTGAATATCTGTGATGTGTGGGAATATCTGTGATGTGTATGAATATCTGTAACGTGTGTGAATATCTGTGATGTTTATGAATATCTGGGATTTATGTGAATACCTGTAATGTGTGTGAATATATGTAATGTGTGTGAATATATGTGATATGTGTGAATATCTGTAATGTGTGTTAATATCTGTGTTGTGTGTAAATATCTGTAATGTGTGTGAATATCTGTGATGTGTGTGAATATGCGCGATGTGTATGAATATCTGTGATTATGTGCAATTTGTGTGGTTATCTTTGATTTGTGTGAATAGCTCTGATTTGTGGGAATATCTGTGAAGTGTGTGAATATCTGGGATGTGTGTGAATATGTGTGGTGTGTGTGAATATCTGTGATGTGTGTGAATATCTGTAATGTGTATGAATGTCTTCGATTTAAATGAATATCTGTGATGTGTGTGAATATCTGTGATGTGTATGAATATTTGAGATGTGTGTGAATATGTTTGATGTGTGTGAATATCTGTGATGTGTGTGAATATCTGTGATGTGTATGAATATCTGTGATGTGTGTGAATATCTGTGATGTGTGTGAATATATGTGATGCGTGTGAATATCTGGGATGTGTGTGAATATGTGTGGTGTGTGTGAATATCTGTGATGTGTGTGAATATCTGTAATGTGTATGAATGTCTTCGATTTATATGAATATCTGTGATGTGTGTGAATATCTGAGATGTGTATGAATATTTTAGATGTGTGTGAATATGTTTGATGTGTGTGAATATCTGTGATGTGTGTGAATATCTGTGATGTGTGTGAATATCTGTAATGTGATGTGTGTGAATATCTGTGATGTGTGTGAATATCTGTAATGTGTGTGAATATCTGTGATGTGTATGAATATCTGTGATGTGTGTGAATACCTGGGCACATATTCAAATGGTAGGCTTTTGTTACTTCTTAACATTTCACACCTTTCACGTAATTTTATTTGAACGATAAGCTTAGCAACCAATTCAAATTCCCCAGGATTAGCTGTATATTTCTGAGACTCCATGAAGATAAACTATCTATAAACTTCAAGTTTTCTCCCACTATGATCATTATGATTAATATCTTAGTTTTCTATCAAATACTGTATCATCTCAAAAGAAGTAGGAAATTGTCTTCCGTCGGAAGTTATTACTGTTTAACTATCAGAGGTAACAACCTTTACTTTAAACATCATCAGCACACCAGTCCATCGTTGAAATGTCAAAAACTATTAAAGCAAATGACTTTTCATCCAAGATATATGTGATCTCTTTCAAAGCTAAATAACACGTGTGCATGATATCAGTCAAAAACCAACATCAATAATGTGGCAGCAGATTTGGTTTTGAGTCAAATCATTTTACAAGGCATTTGATCTATCTGTTTTAGGTCTTGTTCTTTTTAGGAATCTTTTAAGAATTGGGAAAACTTCTATCTCACAACATGTTGGATCGTTGGCTCCCTTCGCTTGCTTCGCGATCAGAGCATTCCAGTACACGCCTAACGAGGCTTTTAAAGTGGAAGCCACCTTTCAGTTTGACTATTTTAATATTAATATTAAATTTCATATTGATGCTTGTAGACATTTTATTGTGGCGTGGCCTATAATCATAAAGTTTTCTCTTATTCGTATATACATGTACTCAGATAGAAAAACACATTTCGTTTAAAAAACCAGCTCGAAAAATAGTCGGATTGAAAGGTTCATGAGCTGCTATTCAGACTTCAGAAATTTCGATCGTCGGGATGAGGCAAGCGTTTGAAGTTGCCCGCCAATGCCAACGCCAACTTCAACCTGATATGTGATCATTCAGGTGAGCTCTCAGATCCAGATTTGTGCCTGCTCGGATTGTATCGTGCCGGTTCTTGTGCCTAACATATGAATACGATTTTTGAAATCAGAATTAGATTTAAATTAATAGTGGGCTTTACAATATCAAAAAAATCAACAGCTGTTTTGTATCCGCGCCTTTACCTGTGATTAATACTGATGTCTTCAATGGAAACTAATAAGCCTCCTTTCTCTATCGTATAGCAAAGACACTTTTGTTACTTTAAAATGCTAACACGCGGCTTTTGAAGTACTCGTCCATCAAGCCTTAATCAATGGACATATTATTTATCTACGAAGTGGTCAAATGGTACTAACAGTTGAACTTTTCACCTTTCGTACCCAAAATAAAACGGCACGTTAAACTTATTACAGGGTTTCCGTTAAAAAAAGAAAACCTTGGAGCAGTTTTCGCTGAAAGATGTGTTTTGAATCCAAATAACTATGTAGGGTTAATTGCAAGCGAATCGAATTGCGTGAAAAATGAAACCACAAATGATAATCGCGCCTGTTGTCTTTAGAAACTGCAGAAAAGTGGTTTCAAATTGTTCTTAAAGATGTTAAACCACAGTGCAATTAATCGAAATGGATTTTAGTGAACTTTTAACCTTCCCAGAGTGGGTATTCGCTGCTTCATGGGGGTTTCATCAAAGAAATGGGTTCCAGTCAATGACAAAGATTAAGACGTTACCATTGTAGGATATTAACGAAGGTATTCACTGCGATTAAGAACTCACTAGTCAACACACGGTCAAGATCGGCACTTTGGTCGAAGCCAAGACTATACCGGGTAAATCGCTTTAAATTGTTTTGTCGTTTGGATGAAATGTACGGTCACCAGTAAACCTTGGATTGAATTCACAGCAAGTGATATTGAGTGGAAATGCATTTGGGAAGTACACCCCGAAGCGATGGCCATTGGAAATAGGCAAGTTGACAGGTAGAAAGCCTCTTGTGATGCCATGAAAATCTTATATTGAAGTGATTTAGTTCCGTCTCTTGTCTGGAGGTTTAAATCGATCTCCGTCAGACGTTGGTCAGGTATGATTGATCTGCTGGTTCTCGACGATACCACATCGTTTCCTTTCGCAATCGAGGCAATTTTGACATGGACACCCTAGGATGGAAATTCTATTAATCAATGTAGACATTAAACGCCCCATTAGGATTTCCAGCATCCGTCGGTGAACAAAGTAATTAATAAAGCCATATAAAGATCAACCTTAAAGGCATTTCAAGACATGTGCCACTAAGCGGTCGATAATGTGCAATTAACGACTGAGAACAGATCTGTCGGTATTTGTATTGCCACTCAGAGGATATCTTTCTCGAATAAACCAACCAATGGGTACTATCCTTACGCACTTTTACCCAGAACGCTAGGGGCGTACATCTAATTTCTTAATTAAAAAGCGCGTATTTGGCCACAACCTTTTGCGGATGGAATCACCCGTTTAATTTGTTTTGCAATATAGCGTCTGTTAAGAAATTATGTAATATAATGCTGGTGTAATCGGAGAACTAATGCTAAGTTCCCAGTAGGTAAATGTACCGAAAACAGGACATAAACTCAGTCTATTGAAGGAAAATAAATCTACGATTGACAAACATTTTGCTGTTGTTTATAAGAAACAAAAATCGTAAGCGTTGTAAATTTTACAGTTTCTCCTACTTTAACACAAAGCGCAATTAAAGGTCCACGTTGCTTATTTCAATGTTGTGCATCAAGCTATAGCACAAACTTTCTCACAGTGTACAGGTTTTTCTTCGGATGAAATTTAAATCTTGTACTTTTTGTTTCTTCGAGGACTTCACATGATGGTAGCTCGTGCCAGTTCAAGAAGTCCACTTAAATTCTAAACAAGCATGAGACAACATACTGATTAGATATGACAAGATATCATTCGGTTGAATAACATACTGACTGGATATGACAAGATATCATTGGGTTGAATAAGTATGCCCTATATTCACTAAATAGTTTGATCTATCTCTCAAAATTAAATTTTCATTTATTAATGGTGGTGGATTGTGGAATAGCATGTTTTTTTTCACAAAAAAACGTGTAATCGTTTTTCACCGTAAAGCCCGGAATTAAGTTTGCAGAAGAGTTAGAAACAATTGCAATATAGATATTTGTATTGAGTACATGTAAAACGAATGCTACGGAAACAGTTTACACGTAAATTGTTTTCAGTTCCATCAATATTCCCTCAAATATGGTTAAATCAAAAACGCTTTTCAGTCATCTCTAAGTACATACTGGCAGCTAATATTGCTAATGTAAGTAATGAGAAACGTCTTAAAGCGGCAACCCCTTGTGGCATGTATGATCCAAATATAAATGTAAGTCGTGACTCTGTATCAAGGAAATTTGATGGTTTAGCTAATCCTAGAAATCAACATAACATTACTTATTCAGAATATCTTGCCTTACGTAAGCTAATGGGAAATCAAAACATATATCGTTATAAAACCGACAATAGTTATTACATGTATGTCTAGACAGGATTATGATTGAGAAGGTAGAGCGGCAGCTTAACATCCCTTTATTATCAAAAACTTTATAAAGAAATTAGGCCTGAAAATGTTGGAAATTGCAATAGAATTCTTCGTCCTCTTGGAAAAAAAGCTCTTTGAAATCTGACCTTAATTCTAAAAACAGGGCACTCTATATTTCGAAAATACCCAAACCCATTGAAAAGTGACCCAAGTCTTCTATGCCCCCAAGGCGTCCTATTATCTCGGATTTTGGTAGTGAACGTTAAAGAATATCAGAGCTAATTGATTAATATCTAAAACCTATAGCAAATCGGCATATTAGCTTTATCAAAAATACTGATGATTTGTTGTCCAATTATCTTTACCAGAAAAATCTACTGACTAAGGCTAAACTCCTGCCTGTCAATCTAATGAAGTATCATAGATTGTGGTTTATTATAACAACTTATGATGGGGTATAAAGGTCTAAATGATATGCCCCTTTTTAATACAATTAGAAACTTGTGTCCATGGTTATTTTAGACAAGAAAATTGTCTCTGTGCCCGTATGTTTTGGTGTTCATAAAAAGATTTTCCGTGTGTTAAAAAATATATATACTGTGTAGAACATACTGGAAGATGTCGATGGATTCAAGGCGTTCAACAATGTTTTCCTGAAGGAATCTATATAATTTTGTGTGTCATCATCATATCACCGATCTTGTTTTTACTGTCAGCATGATCGCTCAGAAATCCTTAGTTATAAGTGTTAGCAACGGGTTTGGAAGTTTGATAGTGGCCAGATTTTCGATCTCTCTCGTTACATTTCTAAAGCCACTAGTATGTAAATCTAATATGGAAAACCCGCTATTTGTAAATACATATTATATTTTAGACAAACAGCTAGATTGCCGATTGAAACCCAACCAGATTGAGTATTTAAAAATATTAGATAGATAGATTGTTTTATGTCGCACTCAAGATTGTTTGACTTATATGGCAGCGGTGTCAGATTTAGTTTAAAAGGAAACCAAACTCGTTGCCAGGAGAAAAACTCGAGGTTCGACGAGTACTTAGCAACTCTCCTACATAGGCGACCAGTGAAAACCCAATTCAGACATTTTTCTTTTTTATGTCTGAAAAAATATTATATCGGGTGTCAAATATTGTGCATAGCTTGTTGGGCATAACTATAAATTTATTGTTTTGTATTTTCGCATACCCTACTGTTAAACAACGATGATCATTCACTTCAAAAATGACACACGTGTTTTCGTTCCCCGATGCCTGAGGCTCATATGTTATTGTTCCTAGAGTCTACGTATAGTTTGTTATTAAATCATTTTCATCTTCTTCATATATTTATGGACACTAAAACACACGGGCACAGGGAAAATCTTCTTGTCTAAAATAACCACGGAGACAAGTTTCTAATTGTGTTAAAAAGAGGTATATCATTTAGACCTTTATACCCCATCATAAATGTGGGTAAAGGCTATCGAGAAAATCCTCACCGCGTTGTGTAGGATAACAATATTTGAACTTGCAGAACTATTCAGGGTGTGTTAACCTTTTGTCAATACAAAGGTGAGCGGCAGTTGAGAATAATTAAGTCAAACACAAGTAATGCTTTTAATTTAGTTTAAGGTCCACACTTGTGTGCTAAGATGAAATTTGTTGGTTGGTTGGGTGGTTGTTTTGGCTTATTGGCACGTCCATTCGTATGAATGATGTACGTCATACTAGTGAGTAATTATTACCTTGAGCGATTAAGAAAACTGTGATGTTTGAACTCAAAATAACAATATAATGCATGTCTCTGTACAGGAGTATATGTTAGTACGATTGATAACTACTTAACCTCTTAAGATGATGAAATTTGTGATGATAAGATGAATTATAATATCATTATTATACTTTTTACAGGCTGTACTCCGAAGAGCTTGAAAATGGCTATTTGAAGTGACGTGAAGTGGCAAGCTATCTGAGACATGGGTTTCATTGGAGAGTTGGAAGATTTTCTCGACAATGCTATTAATGCCAAGAACACGTCTTCTCTAGAGGAGCTGCTCGAGTTGGGGAATTCCAGCAGCGTTAATGAGACTTCCCAGCTGCTATCTGATTTGAGATCATATGATGTAACGGGAAATACATTTTTAATTCTATCGTACTCAGTGCTGTTTTTAGTATCCCTATTTGGTAACTCCATAGTGTGCTATGTCATTTTCCGGAACAAAAGACTACACACGGTTACAAACCTTTTTATAGCCAACCTGGCTATTTCAGATATTATGGTTACTATGTTAAATATACCGTTCAACGTTGCAAGATTTTTATTGGACGAATGGCCTTTCGGAACATTTCTCTGTCAGTTGGTGAATTTTTCCTTGATGACGTCAGTTTACGTTTCAACGTTTACGCTAGCTGGAATAGCGTTAGATAGGCATCAAGTCATAATGTATCCCCTAAGACCACGTATAGGGATTGTCGCCGCCGTCATTTTTATTGTGCTCATCTGGATTTTTGCTTTTGTTTTCTCTTTGCCTTATGGAATATACACACATGTCAGAGAAGTGAGATTTTTCTTCAAGACGGTGTTGCGCTGTCGATCACAGTTTCCCGAACCCAGTCAGTTGTTTGAACAATCGCTCACGATTGCAACGTTTACTGCTCAATACGTACTGCCTCTGGCGGTGATTGGATCAGCCTATGGACGAATTGTCCATAGGCTCTGGTCAAGGACAACCCCAGGGGCCGTCACCCAAACACAGCAAATATCACACGAAAAGGCTAAACGTAAGAGTATCAAGATGTTGATATTAGTTGTAGCCGTGTTTGCCTTGTGTTGGCTCCCCTTGAATTTGTATCACATTTTGACAAATGTTCATCCAGACACTACTGTATTTGTTTACAATAGCACAGCATTTTTCGCCTGCCATTGGATCGCAGTGAGCAGTACTTGCTACAACCCCTTTATTTATTGTTGGCTGAACGAAGCCTTCCGTAGGGAGGTCAAGAGGCGATTTAAATGGTGTTATGCTAGATCTAGAAGTGTACATCCTGGAGTGGAAGAAGATGGCATATTGGTACGTGGTGACCATGGTCGGAAGTCTGTAAGCCGCTTTTTGGCAAGCAGTACCAGAACAACTTCCGCCCGACGAGAATGTCACGTTGTGGAAGAGGCCCAACAATCTGCGTCCAATTCTGGAGGAGAGTCAACTATTACTGTCTGTGACAACATAAAAGTGGCTTCACCTTTACTTCCTAAACCGAAAAGCAACTCCGTTTGCCTCACATCGGCTTCTAAATCAAAAAGTGTTTTTGATGTTATTCAGTGACATTGATCACCAAGCAATAGAGCTTGACGTTTTTACCATTTTACTTCAAAGAGGGGGCAACTTGGTTAATTGTAATCAACTATAAATCTATTTTTGTGATCTTTCTCATTGCTGTGATTTGAAATACTTTTAATGCGGTAAATGAATTTGATTTGGAACTTTTAAGTCGTAATCAAACGAATTTTTCACTCTTACAATTATAACTTAATATTTACTTGTCGATTGCTCAATCATTTGAAAAACTTCAAAATTATTCATTAAGACTGGAATAAACCAATTTGCTCGCTGATGTTTACGAAGAACAAGAAATTATGAATAATTTGGTTTCCAAGGACAAAATTAGATCTTTGGTCACCGAAACTCTGAATGATATCTGTTGCGTTTGTTGGCATTTTGTGATTCCAAACGAAAGCCAAACAAAAGAACAGTTTAAACTATCTGTGATGGACGGCTCTAAGTAGGTTAACGCAATAAGTGGAAAGTTACTTTACAAAAACTGCTGTTGTTTTTATTCCTGTATAGCTAATTTATCAATGTTGATCTAATATTAACACATGTGTGTTTTTTTTTTAAATATTCTTCAAAGTAGAAAAAATATTTTGACTTCAATATTTTTGCTTATTGCCCACGTGTTTGAACTACTTGAGTCGAAACAAAGCTTATGTAACGACATACCCTTACAAGTATAAAATTTAAAAAACGAGATGATCTTTCGTAGCCTTCTATTTCCATACCGAGAAGTTCATTGGTTCGGATAATCGACTTTTCGCGTGTCGATTTAAATCTTTATTTCTAAGCCACAGAAGACTTAATTAGATTATCAGTAGAATTTAAGAACCAATAAAATAAAGCAGTTATGGATAAAAACGATGTCAATCTTTTTAATAGTTAATTTGGTCATTGTTATAATCTTTCCTAAAAAATAATGGGATAATGAGTTATTGGGCTGATTTTACGTTGTTGTATATCATACTGATGCTATTGATTTTGGTGATAGGTCACATTTATCGTTATCAATTTTAAAAGGATATTACAAGTTACTCATTATATTAATAAAACAAGTTTAATATTAGATTTATGAGCGGAGTTTGTTTTTCAAGTAATAGAATAACATAGCATTGAAATAATTGACTTGATTAGCTTTTTAGGATAAACTCGACCTAAGAAAGGAATCCTAAAAATTCTATAAAGCTTAAATATTTAGAACAAATTACCATGGAAATGTTCCAAAAGATGTACTGCCGATCTGTACAATTTTTTTTTTAATTTAGTCCAAACTTACAATGATGGATGACATAGAAAACCGTATTTTGGAGAGTTGGTGTAGAGAACATTTGCAAAAACGTTCAACGGACTTTTATTGGCTAACATATATCAACTTAAAGACCAAGCTCAATGAAAGCTTTAGGAATTTTGGAGTCAAACCAAGTTTGGAATGTTTAGCATACTTCTCGTCATGAAAGGGTGAATGGTGGAGGGGGGTGCAGTGGGGCAGCGATAATGTATCTATAAGTCCAACAGAAGTCTTTCGTCGTGCTTTCGAGGGTTCGAATTCGCCTCATCCATACAGAGAAGCTGAAACATGGATTTGATTGCAGTTTTCACTCTCTTGCCGTATGTAAAAGTCTCCGGAGAAATACCTTTAGACCCCCCCCCCCCTCCCCTCGCTTCTCCCTCTTAACCTTGCAGCCCCGCCAATTAAGTGATATCATTTTGAGTTCACATTTAATCTAAAAATTCCATATTACGGGAAAATTTGGAGTAGATATGCACTACAACAGTCATGAAGTGAGGTAGTGTATCTTTTCTTCTGATGAGTCACAAAGCACATCTGTTGAATTGGTTTTTAATGTTTTATTATCATGTGGTCCATTATCGAATCAGCATGTCAATCTTTAACATGAAATGTCCCAGAGGAGACAGGAAACATTTAGACCACAATGTATGTATGTTTTATTGTATCTTCGACACGTTCGGTCACACTGTACTGTTATTCTATAGATCGGGTTTTGGCTGTCAATTTAATTACTAAAAAAAGTTAAGCAAACAAGATGAGATGCGTTTCTACAATGTATGTTAATTGACATGATTATACTTTTCAAAATTTTATTCCAATAGAATAAGGAAAATAAAAAATTGACAAAGACAATAGCCCTTTGACCAATGATTGTACAAGGAGACAAGGAGCGATAAGGAGAGATGCAGTTCAGATTACTTCTAATGACATTTAACAAAAAATACCAAAACGTTCTCTTAAATTAGTCTTGATAACAGTATCAACTCAACATATGAACCTATGTTAACCTTCTTGGGCTACAATTTTCTTACCATGTTAAAGTGGCATGAGCTGCCAAAATTCATAGTTGCTGATCGTCACGACATTAAGAGGCTTGGAAGGCTATTGAAAAACTAAATGATTGGCGTTGGAATGAGGAAAATCCATACAGTATGTGGCCTGTACTAACCGTAAATGTGTTCGAAAAGTAAACAAAATTTAAATAACCGGGACGACCATTCATTCATTCCAAGCCAAAGTTAGTTCAAAACAATACTTTATCGTACATTATCGAGACTAGAAGCACTAAAAAGCTTCTGAATTACACGTCTTGAGAAAAATAGCCGATAATTTCAACAATCTGTTTTAGCGTCAAAATATCAACATTTTGGCAGCTCATGCCACTTTAACTTACCGGGGCGCACTACTTGCCTGGGCTACGTTTGCAAATTCCTGTGGGTCCAGTTTACATTTTAAGTCGGTTTATATTTCGTAAGATTTGAAGTCATAAGTGCCCTGACATATGCCAAGATGATTATTTTTAAAGAACTGCGAAACCATACAGGTCCGGGTACAAACGCGGGCTATTATGGTTTTAAATAAAACGCACAAGACAACTTGCTGCAAGGTTTCTAATTGCATAGCACATGGCGTTCCACACATCAGTCCACAGTACGATAAACACGACGTAGACTCTAAAATCGACTGAACTGCCAATTTAGCCACTTTTTAAGCGTTTTAGTACCACCGGGATCGAGTATACTTTCAGACTTTACGCGTCACACGGGTCACAAGATCACTAAACAGTTGTTATTTCAACGAGAGTCATTTAGATTATCTACAAACTTCAATCTTTCAAATTACCATAACAATAGAAGTCCACTTTAACAGTGTCCCATGTTAAATGCCCCAAGATGGCTATATATCGATTGGCGTCAAAATGTATTGAAATATTTGAAGTCAAATGTCAGTGGGCGTGGAAAGTTAATAATCGACAATGACAAAGGCAACCTTTGGCCAATGATTGTAGGGTGTGGTAGTCGTGGCAAGGAGTGATACAAATAGATGTCGACGCATTCCAATGTGACCGCTCAGATTTGAATAAATTCTGATGTCACTCTATACATTGATTGCTTGATGTTTTACAGAAGATTATTTTACAAATATGGCGGCGTTTCCAGGTTTATTGGCGAAGAAAACCGAGTTTTTCGCCTGGAGGAAACCCCTAACATTTGGTGAGTACCTAGCAACTCTTCCACATACGGCCATCGAGTAAAGATTCACTCAGAAATTGTTCACTTTTTATTCGGTCTTAGTGATATTCGAACCGGCGTCGGTGGAAGGCTTTGTCTGACTGAGCTGCTATCCCTCTACCCGGCTCTATATATTGACCATCTTGTTTAACAGTCCTGAAGTCATTTAACATGGACAAATATGAAATTATTCATGTTGATGATACCAAGGTGAAATGTGAATCCAATTATAAACCCATCGGCGCCAGATGCCTTCCTTCCGGTAAAGATAGTTACCTCGAGAAAATCGCTCGTAGGTGCGACCGAGAGACGACATTATTATCAGAGCTATTGTCAAGATACTGTCATTTTGATGCAATATATTGGGATTTGCTTTTAATAACTTTCCGTGAATTCTGTTCTTTACAGGTCTTCTCGCATTAGAACTTGTGTGTTGATAACATGTCGACTGTTGCTACAAATGAAAGAAATATTATTGAATCAGTTGTTAAAATAAAATCTCCAGTCTAAGAGGATGACTACTTTACTAAAGGCGACGTCAATTAATTAATAAAAAGACTGGTTTACAAGGCAAGGCACTAGCGTTTCCGTCCGAAATCCTGTAGGAAATAGCATAATACTATGTATTATTGTTAAATTAGAATAGGCACACAACTAGCAATGCTCAACCAAAACAAACGACACGTTACCGAAAGCCTAGATTCTACTAAGCTTCAAACTATAATGCGAACCTTGCCGATTGAAATAACAACACTATTTACTTTCTTAAGGATTTTAATAATATCATATGCATAAAATCATAATGAATGTATTACTTTGCTGTCGAAAATAAATACAATTTTCACATGGTAGCAAGTATAGATGTTTGTTAAACGTTCGTCGGCCATTGAAGTTTTTAAGTTAACAGACAACGACCCGCATATTTAAAATCGAAGAGCTATTTTCAAAAGCTAGACAGTATAATTGGAAATATTTAGCCGTTTCTCTTTTCATCTTATCTTATATAAGATACACTTTCTGTTATGTGGGATTGTATCTATGTCAACCCAATGCACTAGCAAAATGTCATTGGATAACAAGTAGGATTAGATATTATACCGATATTGTTTATTCAGTTCCCACATCCATTCAAAGTATAATAGCTGTTTGTTTGAAATATAGCGCGATGTTTAAAGCTCCCAGGTATTTTTATAGAACAGAAAATATCGCCTTTCAATAAAAACAAGTTTCTTTTTAATAAAAATGTTTCCTTTTAGTTTTGCTGTGCTGGACGCTAATTACAGAGGCAGTCCTACAGCAGTTTATCTTATATCATTGTCAATTGATACTATGAAATCAACATTTTTTCCTATTGGCCTTTAGAAATGGACATTGCTTTTAGCCAGGGGCACACTCAGTCGGAACAAACTTCGGCTATATTCGCTCGCTAAAGGTCGGCTTTGACACGCCTCGGGCAGTCTGCTTTTCTGTACGATATATCACCGTATTTTTGGACTGAATACAAATGGCGTCGAAAGTACATATCAGAAAATATTTTACGAAAAAATAAAATAAAAATAATTAAAAATGTATTAAATGCTAATATCATTTAAAAGGATATTTGTTTATGTTTGTTATTTAGCCCGGTAAACCACATGATTTGTAACTCAACGTACACAGACGCAGTTTCTGTACATTTTAGAAATCATCCAATGCTTCAATTATATAACTGATCGTTAGCAAACCGAGTGTTTCGAACCCTTACATTATCACGGGGACACTTTTGTAGGGCCCTCGCGAGGATTTGGGAATTGTACGTTTCACGGCTACCTTTTTGGTCTCCACATTCAAAATAACCTGCAGTCTATCAGAGGGTATTTCACGTACGTGAAGTTTCAGAGTGGCGCACATCAGGCGATTCTGAATGGGCGACAGTCCCTGACGAGCTAATCATCTAGTGTTTTAGGAAAGCTTTGAAAAAGCACTGTCGTATAAACTTGGCCCTCGAAATACCAAGGCATTTTATACACCACAGGTGTCCACAGCCTACTATACTCTCCCAAAAAAGAAACGCAGCATCCAAATTTTCAAACATGATCTTTTCCAAAAATGTGCGTGATTGACACACGACAACAGGATCATGTTATAATGCAAATGTCCGATAATTGAATTTAAGCCCCTGATAGTGGCTGTTGATCGGATCAATGGGTATACAAGACACACAACCCTTCAATTGAATTCAGTCGTTAAATTGTTTCACGAAGCTGCTACAATATGCCAAGACTAGACGCAGCTACCCGGAACGTCGTCATTGGTCGTCTCCTGGCCGGCGAATCACAGAATGCAGTCGCTAGACTTTATAATGTTCACCGGACCACGATTTCCAGACTGTTGCAACGGCACCAGCAATCCGGTTCAACAGCTGATCGTCAACGTTCTGGCCGACCTAGAATCCCATCAGCAGCCCTAGATCGCTACATCCGGTTACTTCACCTGCGAAACCGGACCAAAACAGAAACAGCATCAAATATCCCATGTCTCCGTCGAATATCGGCACAGACAGTCAGAAACCGTCTGCGTCCAAACGGCTTACGAGCCAGACGTCCTTACTTTGGCGGAGTACTGAGACGCCAGCATCGACTTGCAAGGGTCCAATAGTGCAACAGGTTAAGGGACTGGAATCTGCGAAACTGGAGGCGAGTCTGGTTCAGCGATGAATCAAGATTCCAGCTGCAGAGAAGAGATGGTCGTACACGAGTTTACAGACGCGGAAATGAGAGGTTCGCAAGGAACTGCGTCCTTGAGGTCGACAATTTCGGCGGAGGAAGTGTGATGGTGTGGGGTGCCATATCCTGTGCCCGAAAAACTCAACTGGTGCACATTCCTGGCAACCTTAACGCCGTTCGGTACACAGATGAGGTTTTGACACCACATATACTGCCCGTAATGGATCTCCGTAGGGACATTTTTCAGCACGACAACGCTCGGCCGCACACAGCTCGTGCTACTGTTGAATTTCTAGCCAACCAGAACGTAACAGTGCTCCCCTGGCCGTCCAAATCACCAGGTTTGAACCCAATAGAACATTTGTGGAATGATTTGGATAGACACGTGCGCAGTCGTCATCCAGCGCCGCAAACTCTGCAAGAACAGCAGCAGGCTCTTGAGCAAGAATGGAGGAGAATTCTTCAAAACCATATTCGCCGATTGATTGTGTCTATGGCGAGACGGGTCCGTGCTGTGTTACAGGTTAATGGTGGGCACAACAGATATTGACGTTGCAGTGACGTCATCTGGGCGCTATGAACTTTAATGTGATATGTTTTTACATGTGAATGAACTTTAAAGTATGAACAACCAGTCTGAAAAACTTCAGTGTAATGTAATGCTTATTTCTGTATTAAAAATGGTGTTGAAAATTCATATTTTGAAGAACAAAAATTGGATGTTGCGTTTCTTTTTTGGGAGAGTATATATTTAAGAAATACTTGATGGATTATCTGCGTATACGCTGTGATCACTGCAAGAACAAAGCCTGTGTGACGGTTCCTATTCTATCCTGTTCACAGATTCACTTTATGACTGAACTCAAAGACCCATGTAACCTCATTGGCAACGATACGTCAAACATGCCCGATCGAACATGATCAAGGGGCTCTCTAGTATACATCTGTATACTAAAAATGAAAGGGCTAGGTCTATGGCTTCGTATCCTTTCAAGTTTACGGGTACACTTTAGGTTTTGCCCTCAATGACTTCTGTGACCTACAAATAACGGTCCGACATTCGAAAAATCGAACTTAAGTCTGTCTAATATATACCTATATGAAAAAAAGATGGATCGGTGTTATGCTTCCGAACCTATCGCGTTCACAAGAAATCTGGACGGACGGAGGGACGGACATTCGGAGCGAATTTCAAATCGCAACACACTTGACTTCGTAAATCTTCATTTTAAAATATCATAAGCTTTCCATTCCAAGTTTTAAACAAAAAACAAATAGCAAGTTCAACTTCACTTCAATAAGCCTCTTTCGAGTTTGGCTAAAACCCCGCGAGATCACGCGAGAAATGAGTTTAGGGGTATAACTTTCATTGACTGACCGTTCATTTAACATTAGCATCCATGGTAATCCATGGTAAGCATCCATGACTGTCAATAAAAATATTTATATCGCTTGGAAACGTTTCGAAGTTGTCAAAAACCAACGGTGAAAACACAACTACGACGTGTTATTTTCGTGTTAGAAATAATTTTATTTTTTCGTCCGTCAAAAAGAAGTATCTAATGGCTTTTTTATATATCTTGATATGTCCCACAAAAAGACTTTTGTAAAAAGTACAGATTGTAAGCTGAGAATCACAGATAAAACAACAGGGTTACAGCCGATCTCCATAAGCACTAATGTTAATCGGACAGCCGATCGGTGAAAGTTATACCCCTAAACACGGATCTCGCGTGATCTCGTGGGACTTCGGCCAAACCCGAAAGGGGCTTATTGATAGCAAACCTTGATGTTTGTCGTCGAGCGTATGTCGCTTTATCCTTGCGCCCAGACAAACGCAGGTTTCTCCTCAGAAATATGTATTTTGTTTTAGCCAGAATTTGTTTCATAAATTAACTATTGCCACATGAAAATATATATTTTCGATGCAGATTTGAAAGTCGTTGGTGTTGTGTGGAACTCAAAACCGGCGCGCTTATTTATCCTGCGCCGTATCGGTGATGAAGCCAAATTTAGATTAATGCCTTGGTCAACTGCTGGCAACGAATCGCTCAATTTGTTAGAGAAAATACAACTTAATCTCAACACTAATTATATAATAAATAGTGTATTTGTAGTTTTATCTGCAAATATCATTTATATTTTATCTCGTGAATGAAAACATCTGGGTTTCTCCAATCGTGAAAATATAGCTTCTTTATCCACTCGATGAAATATGAATGATATTTACAGATAAACAACAAATAGCCTCTATTTATACGGCTTTGTTCCATTTCATATGTAGTGAAATTACGCATGTGTGTAGATAACACTACGCATTGTCAGTGACAAATGCATTCCTTCGCGTTAAAACATGCAGTAATGATGCATTTGGTGCTGACAGTCCAGCAAAAAAAGACAAATGACGTAAAATTGATGATCTGGCGTCACATGGACGACCTTCAATTAAAAGCTTCAATCGTCAGTGTATATAAAGTTGTGCAAAGGAACACTCTGTTACCGGGGCTTGAATAGGACATTGGAATCCTTTTCGTAGGAGGTTTTCATCCAGGTGGAAAGTCACATGACTATTCACCCCAGTGATAAGTCACGTGACTTTCCACCCCTGTGATAAGTAATGTGGCCGACAACAGTAACACGATGGCTGCAAGCTCTGGGGTATGTGTAACTATAAAGATCGGGGACTTAAAGGGCGTTTTGGCTTTCTTTTTTGTATCTACATATAGAAATCGGTTCACGCATGCAATTTCGAAAGCGGCTTCACACCGTTGATGTGTGCTACCAAAAAGCGGCCTGCAGAGAGCTGACAATAGTCATGTGACTTTTGACCTGGGCCCTGTCTTACGAAGCGGGCGTAAGTTACGTCTGACGTAAATCAGTGTTATAACTATAGGAACTTACGCCTCAGTCGCAAGTGGTCCATGTTGTAGGCCTATGCGCAACTTTACGACAGCTTCGTAAGACAGGGCCCTGGGTGAAAACCTCCTAAAAAAATGTGAAACTAAAAAAAAAGTTTCAAACTAAAAGGATTCCAATGTCCTATTCAAGCCACTGTACCAGCGCCTCCTTCGTGCCATTCTTAATTTCTTATTTATGGCTGAAATTTGACCAAGACTCAAAGCGAAAGTAAGCAATCACACAGTTTCTTCCTTGAAAAACTTCGCGTTTTCTTATTCTCGCCTTTATTTGACCCATCAAAAACGCGATAAAAAAGAATAAGAAATGGCACAAAACAACCACCATATATAACTGCATACATGTGTGGCCTCACTGTACGAGGTTTTACCCGTACATTCTGGGCAGCTTTTTGGCGTCCGAGGGCTCTACAGTTCCAATGCACTCTTTTGCTAAAACGTGTAAGGCACAGTAACAGTGTTCACATTTGAAATAAAAAAATGATATTTGAAGTGAAAATAAATAACTTTTGAAATAAAAAAAATAACTTTGAAATAAAAAAAATGAGTTTTGAAATAAAAGCTACCTTTGAAGTAAAGAACAGCCAGTTTTGAAAAAAGTGCTATTTTTATTGCGTATTTTCAGTCGATTGTGATTGTAAAAATTATTTCAACATTGGTTATAATTTATTTCAAAATTGGTTTTTACTTCAAAAGTATCATATTTTTATTTCAAAAATCTTATTTTTTCGTAATCCATCTGTTATTTCAAAAATGGTTGCTACACTCCTTCTTTTTTTAATCGTGGATTCTATAAATTCGAATGTGTCATCTGCACACTTTATCCACCATGTTGAATTTGCAACAGTTTACGTGTGTAGATTAACAGAAGAGGACAACGTATAGATTGATTTGCAAGATGTGGTACCAAGCCCCGAGGTTTTGGACTTATACATGTTGAAATAGACTGAAAATACATTTTGTTTATTGTTTTACTTGCAAATAATATTCTGGTATCTATTTATACTCGCTATTTTGTATAATTGCCAACTGATTGCCGACTCGGATTGAGAAGCAGACTTTATCGCTTAGGTAATATACTTAATATACTTATTTAATGATTTTTTCCCTGTAGCCATTGTTTTTTATCTGACAAGCAGCAAACACACAGCTATACAAAAGGTATGTGCCGTTTGAGCCAGATATATTCTTATGATACAGTCTGACCCCCCCCCCCCCCCTAAATGTTGTAAAGTGAAACATCTCATCCTATCTCCCAGAATGCCATTCGCGTCTACAATATCTGCGATAGAGATAGAAGCTGAATTTCTCGTTCTATATTGTTTTGTTTCATTTTACTAGGAATTTCATGTTTGCTAAAAAGTACTTCTAAACGGTTTTTGAAAGTTAATTATCTACTAGTGTGAAATAACAACGGTCCACATGTAATTGTATTTGATTTGCTTCCATTCACAGATGACCTTTCATTTACGCATGGACGTTGAATGAAATCTATTTTAAATAGTTAGATCGTGACTTAATCAAAAGGATATTTCTATCTCAATAATCTGTATAACACACAACATCGTGTTGTACACCAAGCCAAAAGGTTGATGTCCTTACACCGTACCATTCGCAGTGGGTTATGGATACGTTTGTAGTTATTCCTGACGTTTAATCCATTGATGATTAGCCCAGCTTTGTCACATATTGGAGAGGTAGTCAGTTTAGAAACACTGTGTTGAACTCTTATGATGTAATTAATTTTTTATTACAGTTTATGTTTAAACATTCATCTGCGCTGTCAAGGATAATCTATATCCAGACCTTGCTATTTTATAATTGTACTTTGCTTACGCGGTTAAATAGATGCTCAGAATTAACTGAACATTCCCACAGGGAACATGTATCAATACCTCCAAGCCTATCCTGTGGGCAAATTGATATCAGTTAGTGAAGTAATCCAATGTATCGGAATAACCTCTCGTTAACATCAGTGTCAGGCAAAAATTAGGTTGATTGATTGATTGACGCCGCTCTCAAGATTATTTCAATTTTATGGCGGCGTTGCCAGGTTTAGTTGGGGAGGAAATCGGGCTCATTGCCCAGAGGAAGCCCGCGACCTTCGGTGAGTACCTGGCAACTCTTCCTCATACGGCGACCGAGAGAAAAGTCCACTCAGAAATTTTTCATTTTTTTATTTGGTCTGACGTAAATTAGATGTGTGCCATATCGTCAGCGGATACCAATTTAAAATGGTTCGTATACTGCAGTATGTGGAGTTCTTCGTATTAAACGTCAACAAATGGTAAAGTATATAACGACAGAAAGTATAACTTCAGTCATTACTACACACATTTTCTGCCAAATAAAGTAAAAATTATTTTAAATGTTTTCTATAAAATGTATGTGACAACATTATTAAAGTGAGCTGTTAAGACGCATACACCGCCATGCTCTGCTAATATCCCATTATTGTGCTCTTCTAGATAGTTCTGACTTAATCCTCATCCAGATTATCTTGTCTCTGTATAGGGCTGCGCAGATAGAGCTGACTATTTCAACTGTAAAGGATTTATATCCGGATATTCTCTTCTTGGCAATGACAAAAGTTTTGTTCACATCAAAACTGGTAGTCATTAATGCCCTTCTGTATTTAACGGAGATCTCCATCAAGGTTTACGTCATAGGTTATTACCTGAAGGGATGGCTGGCAAACGAACATAAACCGTCTGTTGACTCCTATAGACGTTCTTGATGACAAAGAGCCGCTGTTATACACATCCGGGGAACTCAGATAGTCAGACTGTCCAATACAAGACACATACAATCGGACGTCGTTCAATTGTTGTTCCACATAACATGATGAAAATATAAACGTAATGGACAATAACGTTAAATCACCGAGAATATAACCGTCTGTGATAATGAGAGGTTCAATACGACTCATCCTAAATATATGATACTTTATGTACGAGTCCCGGCGCCAGAAACGAGTTCATACAGCACCATGCCATCTATTTATTTTACACAAACTTGGAAATGTCTAACACAATAAACATTAAACACCCCAAAAAATCTATTTTATTCAGTAAATAATTAAAAATATTTGGACTTGGAAACTGGGACACAACTGGTTCTTAAGATAGCTCTACAGACTATGGTGGCTTGAACAGGACATTTGGAATCCTTTTAATTTGAAACTTCTTTTTAGTTTCACATTTTTTTATTAGTTTTAAATCTTTTTTTTAGTTTTGAATTGTTTGTAGTAATGATTTTTTTTTCGTTTCAAACTATTTTTTAATTTTAAATTTTATTTTCAAATTTTTTTAGGACGTTTTCACCTAGGTGATAAGTCATGTAACTATTCACCTAGGTGATAAATCATGTGATCAACAGCCAGATGCCTGCCAGCTCTCTGTAGCCGCTTTTTGGTAGCACACATCAACGGTGTGAAACAGCTTTGGAAATTGCATGCGTGAACCGATTTCTATTTGTAAATACAAAAAAAGGAAACCAAGACGCCCCTTACTTCCCGATCTTTATAGTTGCCCACACCCCAGAGCTTGCAGCCATCGTGTTACTATTGACGGTCAGATTACTTATCACCGGGATGAATAGTCATGTGACTTTCCACCTGGATGAAAACCTCCTCAAAAAAAATTCAAACCCAACATAGATAGGGGATAAGGTAAATTAGCTGTAGCGGCCGGTATAGATTTTGCGGAATCTCTAAAAGCGATTTAATCCAGCATTTTGAGTAGCTCAACACACTACTCGAGTTTCAAACTGATTCGAAAAAGCGATGGTGCGGACAACACATTTCAGTTTGGATGTTCCTCACTCCAACGCCAATCATTTAGTTTTTCGATGGCCTTCAAAGCCTCTTGCTGTCGTGACGATCAGAAATCTCGAAAAAGTGTGAATATCGGCATGCCACGATAGGCTTTTTGCCTTAAAGAAAACAATTAATGGTTTATCCCCATTCCACTTATATGGCAGCGTTGCCAGATTTTTTGTGGAAACAGGCGAGCTCTATGCCCGAAGGAAACCCACGACCCTACGTTGGTATATGGCAACGTTTAGAGAGATATCTTAAAATACAATAATGATGCGTATAATATTTCCATTTCCGATTCAGACTATCATATAATCGGGTGTTGTCCGGTTCAGAAGAACAAAATATTTTTTTAAAAAATCCATACTTTTAATGATAATCAAGGTCAAAACCTGTGTTTTTACTGCTGCCATGCATGAAATATCTGGCAATCTAAGAAAACGTTGGGGGTTAAAGTTTAATTAAGGGCCAATTGCTTGTTTTTATTGTTTTACAAAGCGCTTAAGATTATTTAGCCTATAAGATCGGGTCGTCAGATTTATTCAGGAAACCTGGCTCAATGTCCGGAGAAAACACCGACCGTTCGTCAAAACATTGCAACCATTCCAAATAAATGCATCTGATCAGATTCCAGTGAGAATAATTGGTTGTTTTAGGCTGAGTGAGATTCGAACCAGCGACAGACTGGTAGAAATGATATCCGGCATTGTACAGCAGACCAACATAACAAATTATCAGCTGTAGTTAATAAAGATGCCATTCACGGCCAAAAAAGTTGACCTCAAAATTATTACACTAAGTGGCGTTCCTTGTCACTGTTAATTTCATCCTAGCTAACATTTTATTGCTTAGTGTAATAATATTACACTAGCTGGTGCAATTACACCGTTTAGTATTATGACATTACACTAGCTGGTGCATTGCACCGTTTAGTATTATGACATTACACTAGCTGGTGCATTGCACCGTTTAGTATTATGACATTACACTAGCTGGTGCATTGCACCGTTTAGTATTATGACATTACACTAGCTGGTGCATTGCACCGTTTAGTATTATGACATTACACTAGCTGGTGCATTGCACCGTTTAGTATTATGACATTACACTAGCTGGTGCATTGCACCGTTTAGTATTATGACATTACACTAGCTGGTGCATTGCATCGTTTAGTGGTATATTATTACACTAGCTGGTGTCATTGCACCATTTAGAGTAATATTTATTACACTAAAATGTTTCATTACACTAGCAGGTGGTACAGATGTGTACGGCCTGCGGGGGTGTATAACTGCATACATGTTCACTAGTTTGGTAAAACGTGTAAAGCAATGTAAAGTGTTTAAATTTGAATGACAAAGAAGACTTTTGAAATAAAAAAAAATATTTTTGAAAAAAAAAAATTTGAAATCAAAAAATAGCTATGAAATAAAAAAGATGAATATGGAAATAAAAGCTACTTTTGAAGTAAAGAACAGCCAGGGTTTTTTTTAATAGTACAATTTTTATTGCAAATGTTGCGTATTTTTATTTCAAAATTGGTTAAAATTTATTTCAAAATGGTTTTTATGTCGTATTTTTTATTTCAAAAATATTATTTTTTCAAAATCCATCTCTTACTTCAAAACTGGTTGCTACAAGGAGCTTTAAGGTTAAGCGCAAATCCCGCGTCCTCTCTGGAAGTCATACATTTGGAATACGTCTCTGTGTTGGTGAGTAAATCTACCAACGTTATCTGGTTTCTGGGATAGTTACACATGTGACATGATTACTTGTGACGGTAGAAATACATTTTAAGAAGCAATGTATTTTAAATAGATAAAATCAACACAAGGAATGAACAGTCGCCCAGATACTAGGGTTTTCGTTTCAGATTTCCAATTGGCTTAACCATTCTCATATTTTATTATACCCGAATGTGTCATATGGAGTATTATGCCTACGAAGTTTTCAAGGGCCGAGGTTGATAATGTATTCGGCGTACGCCGAGGGTACTGACTGTGTGTACTGTGTGTTTGCTCTTTGGGCGCGGATAAATCGGTCCCGTGATACACAAATTCTCTGCGGAATAACGTCATTCGAAAATCCATTAATTCCACTGATCAATTTAACGTAATACACAAGTAGTGCTCTCCTGAGCCGGTATAATAAATGCCGAAATATTGAGTCAATAAGAAACTGTCGTTTTTCGGGTCAACGCTACTTGTGTAACGTCGTTCGGTTTACAGTTCCATGTGTTCGTCGTACTGTCTATGTAGTGTATGTAAGCCAAAAATCAATGTCGATTATTTATGTAAAGTCTATACACTAACTACCCGCCATGTTTGTATATATTTTTGTATATTTTGTTACCCCTTATGCCAGATATTCTGGCCAGGGTGAATAAAGTTGAATTGAATTGAAAAATAATCGAACTAGACCAAGATGTCCATTTTTAACGGTCAGTGGTAATAGAGCATTAAGTGTGGTAGCAAGTTGTTATTCAGGGCCTATATTCAATATGGGTACCGCCATTATGACAATTGTAAGCTTACACATTCTCGACCAAACTGTGGTATTTTCAAAATTGGTTTAAAAAAACAAATACCAACAAATCTTTAATCAAGCATTGACTTGATCCGCATCAGCCTCAATCCAATATTCAAATAACGCAGATACAGAACTATCGCTATGCAAGCCACTTCTTAGCTCTCAGCATAACCGAGATTAATTTTTATTGGCCGAAAAACAGAAACTGGATGCTTTGACTTCTAGTGGCCAAGTTTTAATTGAATATGACCACATTCTCAACAGCTTCCAGTAAATAATACTTCGTTTGGTAAACAAAAGTAAAAGAAAGCGTAAATATAACACTGATCCGACACATGTGATAATGCACATGCGGTAGCTTTTCCTCCAATGATCGGAGTTCTGGACTTCAGAATTCGATAGTTTTTTATATAAATTTAAATGTTATGTTATTTGCCAATCAACCGGTCAGCATAAATCATCCCTTCGTTGTTTAAAAACATATAGTTACATAAAGTAACATCAAATTTCTCCGCTTTTTCGTTTTGTTCAGAATACTATTTCTGTTGTAACAGACCACAGTTAGTTATGAACCTCAACTCCACTTATTCTCTTGACAATCAGAATTTATGAAAAAGGTTTTCTCAGCCTATTGCTCTTTAAGTTTAGAAATACACTGGTTTTAAAAGGATGCCAAATCAATGGTATTGTTGTCTACCTAAATGAATGTGTTATTTGAGAGGCTTACATTGACTTGTTCATGTCGAATGTAATAGAAATTACGTTAATTTTTGCGTTTCTGGCCAATCCGGAATAACTGCGATTGACATCTAGTGAGCCGTTTGCTCACTATTTTTTTCGTTTTAGCGCCAATCATTTAGCTTTTTGATAAGCTTCGAACACTCAAAATGTTTGGACAATAAGAATTTGTGAAAACTTGAAATGCGACATGAGTCACATGTTTATAATTGTTGTGTGGAAACATTTGAAGGACACTTCTTGGATTGCGTGGTAAAGTTGAAAGATCGTAAACATTTTTAAATATTGGGGTTTGTTGACGTTTTGAAGGGATCTCTCAACCGTTTATATTCTAACATTGTCACGATATACCCTTATGTGAAGATTGAGATGTATTTAAGCATCAAACAAATCAACTGGAACTGTACGAGTAAACAAGAAATAGATTCATACTTGCGGTGAGTGCTCCAAAATAAGTTGGACAAAGTTAGTCGGGATTTCCATTATAAGAATCCCTTTGAAGAATAACATTTGGTAAACATTTATGAAAATTGGCTGCAACAGCAGACACTAAAAGCTATGTTATTTTCATTCCAAGCACAACTGTACCAATATTTTTACAACACGATGCCGCTCGTCAACAAATGGAAATCATGATGTAAAAAGGAAGTTCCAAATGCCAATCGAAACTGCCACAGGAATTCCAGTGAATACCGATTGATGTTAACGGATATGATGACTAAATTAGCTTTCGTTATTCTGATATTTGCCTACAGCTGTATCAATATACCCGGCAGGTTGTCAGCCACATTTATATCTCCGGTTAAATAACCATGTTGCCATAACAGGTTTTCAAAACAGGGCGATTTTCCGAAATAGATGACTACTCGACTGGAACGTAGCACGACGTAGGGCTACCTACATAATTTTCCAAAAATAGCTAGGGAACACAATGTCCCTATGACACTGTCAAAAGTATCATAAAATAGAACCATATGATGCCATGTAACTTGCCCATTAACAAAAGTCTTTGAATTCACCAAACCTTTTTTATGTAAATTATGACTATTTTAAGTCTTTTTTACGCTTTCTCTTATATTATAACGTCGTCGTCGGCCAGAAAATACAATTTAACCAGATAAATATCTGGTCCTCTATGTTATCTAGACGTAATGGCTTTCATGGTATTAATTGGTTTATCTTGATTAGGATTAAGTGTTAAAAATTAAGTTTTTTATTTTACGAAATGATACGGTGGCTAAATGTTGCATAAGAAATCGATCTTGTGTCATGATTTCTATTCAGAACGATACTTTCCTATAAATGTTTGCCATGTTGCCCTGCATTCAAATACAAGTTTGCCCTGACCGTGACTGATATATCAGGTATGCTGTTTGGCGAATAGCCGTACTAGCTTGTGTAGATTACTATTAACCAGTTTAAAAGCAGTGATGTAAGTTGAAAATTACGCTTGATCTTAAATCAATGATTAATCATCTTTTCTTTGAAAATCCATTCCAAACGTTCAGCGCATATGGCCTACTTCTTAAGAAAATAGCCGGGTGCTTGGTACACAGCAACTCAAGACAGAACAAATTCTTGATGAAGTTTACATAGAATGACATACGGAAGTCCAACTTCTGGATATTGTTTAGTTCTTCGGTCATTACAGAAATATAGGAGTAGCAGACACTTGTCTCATCAGCAAACAGGATACAATTGAGAAGAGGAGAACAAGAAGAAATTTCATTTATATATGAGAAACAGAATATGGCCAAATAGTTCGAAACATACTTTATCGTACATTCTCTTGAACAGAAGCAGGCTACTGAATTGTACGTGTTGGGAAAATTAGCCGAAAATTTCAACATTCAATTTTAACGGCAAAATATCAAAATGTTGGCACCTGATGTCATTTTAAAATATACAACAGCGTTTAAATAATGGAGTTTATTATTTATACGTAAGTGAAAACTAGGGATTTCCTTCACTCAGAAATGTTATAATTCACTGCAGTGTAATAACACTTTTTGTTATTTAATGCACGCGACGAAGCCGATGACGTCGTCAGACCTACTTCTTTCTTGTGTACTGACGTCTGCTGTACAACAACAACAGTACATATGATTTCGATAGGCTAAATGAAGCCTTTTCATTCATATTTAGCATTAAGATAAATAAATTACAGCTGAAAACACTACATTGATTCAATAGAGGATCGGCTTACCACTCTAAGTCAAAGCGATAAAACAAAACTTCATAATCGATCGTCTATTGGCAGCGTTGTGTGATCTGCAGCATGGCTTCGGAGAATCGGACCACTGCGTGTAACGAGTAACTGTACTTGCCATTCATTGATGCGTTTAAACAATGTAAAGTAATTTCAAATATCATTTTTTATCCTGGTGACTGGTGCTCTGCAGAGTTAAAATCCATGGAGTTCGATTTAATTTCTTTTTACATGAAATATCGCGAAAAACTTCAGGGAGAAAATGGCCATTCAAATGACCACAAATCTGACAGTTGATAGTCACGTGAGAAGAACAGACATGCTGTTGTTTCATTGGTCAGCGATATATATTCCTACGTTTGCTGAAAACCTAATCCGTCATAAGTTTGTTGATACTTTCTTTTATATAATTGATAAATTTATACTTAATAAACAATCTCCAGCCTAAAACATGATAGTATAAATAATAAACAGAATATTGTACAGTTGTGTTTGAACAGCATTTATATTTTTTCTCTTGAAAGGCGGAGGGATAACCCACTCGACGCTTCGCGTCTCGTGGGTTATTCTCCGGCTTTCACTCGAAAAAATATAAGTGCTATTCAAACACAACTGTTCAATATCCTCTATTTATTTCAGGATGTCCTAATAATTGTTAAAAGAACCAGACGAGATTTAGATGTTTCAACATTTCATTTCCTGGGACAACATTGAGTGGATCGCATATAGACTGAATCGGATGGAGCCAGACAGATACAAACGATATTCATAAATATTTATATTTTGACAGACTGGCTTTGTTATATGAAGTACATGTAGTTAGTATCAGAGTGGGTGGATGGATGGCTTGTCGATCAATTCATGAGGTTGGCTTCTCGGTCAATTCCTGAGGTTGACTTCATCATCAATCCATGAGGATGGCTTCTCCGTCAATCCATGAGGATGGCTTCTCCGTCAATCCATGAGGATGGCTTCTCCGTCAATCCATGAGGATGGTTTCTCCGTCAATCCATGAGGTTGGCTTCTCCGTCAATCCATGAGGTAGGCTTCTCCGTCAATCCATGAGGATGGCTTCTCCGTCAATCCATGAGG
The DNA here is from genome assembly GCA_963971465.1 of Lepidochitona cinerea. Lineage (NCBI taxonomy): Eukaryota > Metazoa > Mollusca > Polyplacophora > Chitonida > Tonicellidae > Lepidochitona > Lepidochitona cinerea. The sequence goes on from OZ020553.1 coordinate 28,404,944, forward strand.
TAGGCTTCTCCGTCAATCCATGAGGATGGCTTCTCCGTCAATCCATGAGGATGGCTTCTCCGTCAATCCATGAGGATGGCTTCTCCATCAATCCATGAGGATGGCTTCTCCGTCAATCCATGAGGATGGCTTCTCCGTCAATCCATGAGGATGGCTTCTCCGTCAATCCATGAGGATGGCTTCTCCATCAATCCATGAGGTAGGCTTCTCCGTCAATCCATGAGGATGGCTTCTCCGTCAATCCATGAGGATGGCTTCTCCGTCAATCCATGAGGTAGGCTTCTCCGTCAATCCATGAGGTAGGCTTCTCCATCAATCCATGAGGTTGACTTCTCGATCAATCCATGAGGATGGCTTCTCCGTCAATCCATGAGGTTGGCTTCTCCGTCAATCCATGAGGTTGACTTCTCCGTCAATCCATGAGGTAGGCTTCTCCGTCGATCCATGAGGTAGGCTTCTCCGTCAATCCATGAGGATGGCTTCTCCGTCAATCCATGAGGATGGCTTCTCCGTCAATCCATGAGGATGGCTTCTCCGTCAATCCATGAGGATGGCTTCTCCGTCAATCCATGAGGTAGGCTTCTCCGTCGATCCATGAGGTAGGCTTCTCCGTCAATCCATGAGGATGGCTTCTCCGTCAATCCATGAGGATGGCTTCTCCGTCAATCCATGAGGTAGGCTTCTCCGTCAATCCATGAGGTTGACTTTTCGATCAATCCATGAGGTTGGCTTCTCGATCAATCCATGAGGTAGGCTTCTCGATCAATCCATGAGGTTGGCTTCTCCGTCAATCCATGAGGATGGCTTCTCCGTCAATCCATGAGGTTGGCTTCTCGATCAATCCATGAGGTTGGCTTCTCCGTCAATCCATGAGGTTGGCTTCTCAGTCAATCCATGAGGATGGCTTCTCCGTCAATCCATGAGGATGGTTTCTCCGTCAATCCATGAGGTTGGCTTCTCCGTCAATCCATGAGGTAGGCTTCTCCGTCAATCCATGAGGATGGCTTCTCCGTCAATCCATGAGGTAGGCTTCTCCGTCAATCCATGAGGTAGGCTTCTCCGTCAATCCATGAGGTAGACTTCTCCGTCAATCCATGAGGTTGACTTCTCCGTCAATCCATGAGGTTGACTTCTCCGTCAATCCATGAGGTTGACTTCTCCGTCAATCCATGAGGTTGACTTCTCCGTCAATCCATGAGGTTGACTTATGCATCAATCCATGAGGTTGACTTCTCCATCGATCCATGAGGTTGACTTCTCCATCGATCCATGAGGTTGACTTCTCCATCAATCCATGAGGTTGACTTCTCCATCAATCCATGAGGTTGACTTCTCCATCAATCCATGAGGTTGACTTTTCGATCAATCCATGAGGTTGACTTTTCGATCAATTCATGAGGTTGACTTTTCGATCAATCCATGAGGTTGACTTTTCGATCAATCCATGAGGTTGACTTTTCGATCAATCCATGAGGTTGACTTTTCGATCAATCCATGAGGTTGACTTCTCCATCAATCCATGAGGTTGACTTTTCGATCAATCCATGAGGTTGACTTTTCGATCAATCCATGAGGTTGACTTTTCGATCAATCCATGAGGTTGACTTCTCCATCAATCCATGAGGTTGACATCTCCATCAATCCATGAGGTTGACTTCTCCATCAATCCATGAGGTTGACTTCTCGATCAATCCATGAGGTTGACTTTTCGATCAATCCATGAGGTTGACTTCTCGATCAATCCATGAGGTTGACTTTTCGATCAATTCCTGAGGTTGACTTCTCCATCAATCCATGAGGTTGACTTCTCCATCAATCCATGAGGTTGACTTCTCCATCAATCCATGAGGATGGCTTCTCCATCAATCCATGAGGTTGACTTCTGGCTTCTCGATCAATCCATGAGGTTGGCTTCTCGGTCAATCCATGATGTTGATATCTCGATCAATCCATGAAGTTGACTTCTCGATCAATCCATGAGGTTGGCTTCTCGATCAATTCATGAGGTTGGCTTCTCCATCAATCCATGATGTTGGCTTCTCCATCAATCCATGTGATAGGCTTCTCGGTCAATTCATGAGGTTGGCTTCTCGATCAATCCACGAGGAGGTTGGCTTCTCGATCAATCCATGAGGAGGTTGGCTTCTCGATCAATCCATGAGGAGGTTGACTTCTCCGTCAATCCATGAGGTTGACTTCTCCATCAATCCATGAGGTTGACATCTCCATCAATCCATGATGTTGACTTCTCCATCAATCCATGATGTTGACATCTCGATCAATCCATGATGTTGACTTCTCCATCAATCCATGATGTTGACTTCTCCATCAATCCATGAGGTTGACTTCTCCATCAATCCATGAGGTTGACTTTTCGATCACTCCATGAGGTTGACTTTTCGATCAATCCATGATGTTGACATCTCGATCAATCCATGATGTTGGCTTCTCCATCAATCCATGAGGTTGACTTTTCGATCAATCCATGAGGTTGACTTTTCGATCAATCCATGATGTTGACATCTCGATCAATCCATGAGGTTGACTTTTCGATCAATCCATGAGGTTGACTTTTCGATCAATCCATGAGGTTGACTTTTCGATCAATCCATGAGGCTGGCTTCTCGATCAATCCATGAGGTTGGCTTATCTTTAAAGATATCACAATGGTTGACCGTTCATTGAAAGCACATATGTCCCCACCGTCTATTTACACACACAACAAGAACTGCCGGTGAGACAATGAAGCATTAAGGTCAACATGGCTAGGATAATAGAGTAATCCTTGTCAATGTTGACGGTTGTTTATAATGGACGATCTCAAAATTAAACGTCCTTGATGATGTAAAGCTAAATCCCGAGTTTCCGGAACCGCTATATAGACTGTAGAGACTTGTTAACGAAACCTGGCTCAAAATAGCAAATGGACGGAAATACACACCTGTTCTGTTACTTGTTTTTCCGACCTTCCACAAAGTCAGTTCTCATAACCTCGAAAATGGCTCCCTTTAGGTAAAGCCATGACGTCGATTTCTACACAGCTTCAGTAAGATGCTAAGTCGTAGATATTATATTAAATTTGCGTTGCAGATAGACCTAACGTACATTGAAAAGTTTAACCAATGTAAACTATCATTCTTTTTCGTAAAAGTGAGACTCATGAATAATTAACGAACTATTAACGAACAGGCTAATATAAATGAAATACGTTTTAAACAGTGGCATTGGACGGGCTTCCTCTTAATGTGAAGACTTAAACCTAATACACAATAGTTCAATTTAGACCATGTGCGCCTGCTATTTTTTTTAACTTTGTATTATTTAAATTCGTGGACTGCATAAGAACATCAACCAGGTAAGTGTGTTTAATTTGATTGTGTTCTATTCCAAGATAAAGAATAAATATATAATGTGGCCAATCGGTGAAACTGTTTACAAAGCAACTCTGTAATACTTGCAAGATATTAATTTTAATTGCACTTGATAAAACATCGTCATCAGTATCTAAAGCTCATGTTTATCATAAAAACATACCTCTCGGTGATGCCTTCATTATTTCTCAATATATTTTAGCATTCGATAATGGTTTGCCATACACAACAACATCCAGCCACCGTTTCATTTCTAAATTATATAAACTTTTCTAAATAGCGATCCTAGTCAAAAGGGTGATCCATTAAATCTGTGCTAGTGTGACTAAGTGTTCCACAAATATATTTAAACGTTAATTTATTCATCTATGTATTTGAGTGATCAATAAAGACAAATCTTTCAATCTCAATAAGAAGTTGAAAGGTTACAATAAGGTGAAGGATTACTTATGGACAACAACTTCTTGGTTTATTGGGTAACGACGTTTCGATGTAGACCTTAACCCTTATCAAAACTATCAAAGACAAAAGGGAATTACAAATACTGGCAAATAAAGGATAGACGGATTTCTAGACATTTAAAACGCTCTGATATGAAAAAATACCACGCACATCAGTATTTCAAAGAGGGTCTTGGTGCCTCAGTCGGTTAGAGTGGTAGCCCCTCGGTCCGACACAGGCCTTCTATCGATGCAACGCGGGTTCGAATCACACTCAGACCAAATAAAATTGTGAGTGGATTTTTCCCTCGATCACCGTATGTGGAAGAGTTGCCAGGTACTTGCCAAAGTTCGGAGGTTCCCTCCAAACAAAGAGCCCGGTTTTAAATGATCTTGAGAGCGGCTTAAAACATCAATCAATCAATATTTCGACAGAGTACCGAAGACAAACTGAGTTGACTAAGGCCACAAAGTGACTTTTTAATTAAATATTGTCCAGTAAAACGTGAAAGCGAAAGGTAACGTTAAATGTAAAATAAAATACCCAATAAAATAAATAATTTCCAATTAGACATTAAATAAAGGAATTTCCAAATAAATGTACTGGCTAGTGTAAATGAAGTGGGGCTGAACCGCCCCACTAAACAATTTAATTTATGACAATAAATTGACCAAGAAGAAGGTGGAGAAGGGGTTGGAGGAGGGCAAAACTAACGCTCGCGAATAGAAAATGGCTGCGAAGTTGACCGGACAAGGATGGAAGTGCAGACGACACCCACGTGACGGACTATAGTGAGATGATTGGATAAGAATTACATAAAATGCAAAAGACCCGCGAAGAGCAATGCGTGATGGGATTTCGCCTAGAGGGGGGTAAGCGCAATTGAAGCACACCACAAAATCAGTTGCATTCTGCAACTGTTCATTTCTAGTAAAATATGACTAACGCAATCAAAGCCTGTTTATAATCAAGAGAATATCGCCTATGTAATCAAGTATAATGTATACTAGTATTTAGTAAACAAGTCAATGTCAAAAGTATGTTTATATCAAACAAATGACAATGCGTTATAATTGAGCATTTGTGTAGATAGAAGTAAACCCGTTTCAAGTCATTAACAAACGTATTTCCACTTGAGTCCCTTTAAAAACCGCCAAAACCTTATCGAGCAACGTAATTTAATAGAAAATGGATGGAATTCTTGGATCGGATAATCTTTAAAAAAAACTACAAAGACCAGGAGTGTCATATTGTTCAAACTACATTTTTATTCAGTATCCAGTTTTCTTTTTCCAATTGAAAAAAGGGAGAATTTTGAGATGTACATATTGATTATTTTTCCTTCAGGTGTATCAGATATCGTTTGGTAATAAATGATTGTTATAAAGATGCTTTGCATTAGTAATTTAAGCCTTCAAATACGAGCCGAACGTTTTTACATTTCTTCAACTCTACATGTCTATTTGATTTCTTGGAATACTCTATCAAATTTGACAAAATAGTTTTTACTATTAAAAAGCCTCAGAAAAATTTTCCCCTCAAGTTCCAGCGAGGCACGTTTTTTCTGTTTATTCGATTGACGAGGAATTGTCGGCTGTTTGTTCGTGATGGACTGTGCTTCGATTGACCGATTGCTTGGTGACGTCACTTGAATTTTACGCGCAAAGCATTTGGGGGGATTGAGGGGTGTTCACATAATTTTTAAAAATGGAGGAAGGACTAATACTGTATTGAGAAGAAGACGTGAAAGGCGCAATGTTACCAGAAAAATGCATACATAGTTTACCCGGAAAGCTTTGCGTAAATCTATTTGACGTCATCAGGCTCGAGCGGTAATTATGTTTATGGGTTGGTGTATTAAAAAAAAAATTCTACAATTATCACATTGGACGGGCTTCCTCTGTTAAGTGTAAGCTATGGAGGGTAGAGTTCGATTTTGTGAAATGTTTCGGTGGCTTCAAGCTGAAGTTGGGGCCTCTGTGGCTCAGTAGGTAGAACGTTGAACGCTCAATCCGAACAGCCTTCCACCAATGGATCAAATCTTTCAATGGCATTTAGAAGTTGGATGGTTACAATAAGGTCAAGAATTACTTATGGATAACAACTTCTTGGTTTATTGGGTGACGACGTTTCGATGTAGTTCTTACATCGTTATCAAAGTCAATTTTGATTTGATAACTTTGATAACGATGTAAGAACTACATCGAAACGTCGTCACCCAATAAACCAAGAAGTTGTTATCCATAAGTAATTCTTGACCTTATTCCACCAATGGGTTTCGGGTTCGAATCCCACTCAGTCCGAAAAAAAATGGAAAATTTTCTGACTGGGTTTTCACTCCTACGTGGGATGGTTGCCAGTAACCACCGGAAGGTCGTGGGTTTCCTCCGGGTAGAGAGCCCGCTTTCCTACCACAATAAAACTGACAACGCCATCATATAAGTGAAATTATCTTAAAGTGACATGAGCTGCCAAAATGTTGATATTTTGAGGTTGAAACAGAGTGTTGAAATTATTGGCTATTTTTCTCAAGTGTAATTCAAAAGCTTTTTAGTGCTTCTAGTCTCGAGAATATACGATAAAATATTGTTTTGAACTAACTTTGGCTAAGAATGAATGAATGGTCGTCCCGGTTATTTAAATTTTGTTTACTTTTCAAACACGTTTTCGGTTCGTACAAGCCACATACTGTATGGATTTTCCTCATTCCAACACCAATCATTTAGTTTTTTGAGGCCTTCAAAGCCTCTTACTGTCGTGGCGGTCAGGAATTATGAAAAAAGTGTGAATTTTGGCAGCTCATGCCACTTTAAGCGCGGCGTAAAACACCAAACAGTCAATCAAGCTGAACGTTAATGTCAACAAGGTCAGTAGAAGAACAAACAAACAGTCGCCAAGTAATGTATGAATTTCGAATAGCCTATAATAATACCATGCTATCTTGGGTTAAATAGTTTCTAACTGCAAAGCAGCAGCCTGTAGTTACTTTTAGTCCGCTTTCTCCTCTTTCGTAATTGTTGATATCGATTCGAACATGAGTGCGTTCATTTACAGCTTTTCATTCGGTGCATAGGAACTTACAGATGACACGTCTTTATGTAAGGTCATCCAAAATTAAACTATAGGATGTACGAAAACGTTAATGACAATGCGATGTTTTTCGCTGCACTCAAAACTAGTTCAGTTATATACCGTAACCGGCGTTGCGAGGTTAAGTGGGAAAGAAAATCGGGCCGTTTGTCCGGAGAAATCCACCGACCTTCGGCGTGCTAATACCCACTCTGAAACTTCGGGGATTTACGTGCGTGAAATACCCTCTGATAGACTGCAGGTCATTTTGAATGTGGCGACCAAACAGGTAGCCGTGTAACGTACAATTTCCATATCCTCTTCAGGGCCCATCGAAAGTGTCCTCGTGATAATGTAAGGGACCGAAATACTCTGTTTGTTAACTTTCAGGCGCGATCAGTTTTATAATTGAAGTATTGGAGGATTCCTGGAATGTACCGAAACTGCGTCTCTTCTTTGCGTTACACAACATGTGCTTTACCGGGCTAAATATAATATATAAACAAATATCTTTCTAAATGATATTAGCATTTAATAAAGTTATAATGATTTTTATTTTATTTTTTCGTCTGTAGTAAAACATTTTGATATTTACTTTCGACGCCATTTTTATTCAGCCCAAAAATACGGTGATTTGCCGTATAAAAAGCGCAGACTGTCCGAAGCGTGTCAAAGCCGACCGGTGGCGAGCGAAGATAGCCGAAGGATGTTCCAAGTGGCTAATACCTTGTCACATGAGTAGGGTCTACCACAGGATTATCTGTGGGCCCATAAATTTTCAGGGCGCTCTCACATCACTTGTGGGGCAATCTCATTCTCGCGAGATTCCCTGCTACTACGTGAACGCGACGGACCTCTCAGGCCGTTCCAAGCCATTTTACCCAAAATTTGGGTAATCAAACTTACTTCCAAAATTGATATGTACGTGATCTTTACCTGATTCTATATGTTGGCTTGTATTTCGTTTGTGGTACACGCCCTTAAGTTTTGAATTATCGTTGAGGAAATACAGGGACTATATTTCTACCCTCCGCGATTGTGAACAGGCGCGCGTACAACATGTTATTTTGTCACTCTGAAACTTCGGGGATTTACGTGCGTGAAATACCCTCTGATAGACTGCAGGTCATTTTGAATGTGGCGACCAAAAAGGTAGCCGTGTAACGTACAATTTCCATATCCTCTTCAGGGCCCATCGAAAGTGTCCTTGTGATAATGTAAGGGACCGAAATACTCTGTTTGTTAACTTTCAGGCGCGATCAGTTTTATAATTGAAGTATTGGAGGATTCCTGGAATGTACCGAAACTGCGTCTCTTCTTTGCGTTACACAACATGTGCTTTACCGGGCTAAATATATTATATAAACAAATATTTTTCTAAATGATATTAGCATTTAATAAAGTTATAATTATTTTTATTTTATTTTTTCGTCTGTAGTAAAACATTTTGATATTTACTTTCGACGCCATTTTTATTTAGCCCAAAAATACGGTGATTTACCGTATAAAAGGCGCAGACTGTCCGAGGCGTGTCAAAGCCGACCGGTAGCGAGCGAAGATAGCCGATGGATGTTCCGAGTGGTTATTTTGTATGTCTACGTCATGTGATTGTAGTGAGAGTATTTCTCCGCAGCTCTGGCAAAAGGGGATTCCCCTTAGCATACTAAGGCAAATGGCTTGGAACGGCCTGAGAGGTCCGTCGCGTTTACGTAGTAGCAGGGGATCTCGCGAGAATGAGATTGCTTGTGGGGCTGACTCGTAAATTTTTTTCTGTACGCCGTTCGGATACACTCGTATATTTCTCAGGACTTATGTTCACTCGTACTTTTTTTGTTAAAAATGAGAAAACTAGGACCTGTTTTAAATACGAAGGGGAACATTACTAATCTTTCTCATCTCTTTCTCCTGATAAAATAAATATATTTTGCAATTTTCTTTTTTTATCTTTTTGAGTTTGCATTTAGTGAGTGAATACGTCGGCAATTTTATTTACCCTGTGTAGGAAAAAAAAACTCAAGCACTAAAACATGATATTTTATTTTTATTTGCAAATGCAACAGCATAACATGAATCGATAGATTCTCAAACATGTAGGTCTATCATAAAAATCACACTTTTAAGTAAAACAATTATCAAATAAATTCAAAAATCATTGAAAAAAATGCAAAAAGTTTTAACTCAACGTGATTGAATGTAAACTACAGACAGACATATTCAAAATGAGTTTTGTCCAATTTAAATTTACCAATGTTGTTTTAAATTGTGGTTGTTTTGTTCGGGCTTCAATTCTAATTTCTACGGATGTTTGTACGCACCCATTTACATCTTTTGAATATACTTGGACATGCACAATATGACCCATATTGAATTTTAGTTGTTTTAATGTACTGTATATTGCAGCGAGTACGTCTTTAAAGTGTTGTTTTTTTTTGTGATTTCCTATTGTCAAAAGAATTTCAGCTTCTATTAAACTGAAAAATCGAGAACCACATCTAATTGTAGGGTAAATATAATTTTAATGCAAATGTTGTATTTGTCTCATGTTACAAAGACCATATCGTTATTTAAAATCATTAAAGCAATCAGCATTTTTAATACTTTTATAAGAGAACAGAGGTAAAGTCTTGCTAAATGAATATCATCCATGTTCAAAAGACCAATTCATACATTTAATACGAAAGAAGGAATGATAAATCACTTCTATAAATTTCGTCAGCTTTTCTATGGAAATGAACCATACACGGACAGGCAAACGACTGTTCAAATGCATACCTGGTGGCAAATACCCCCAAGCACGAATTGTCTCGTATGATTTCAGTCAAACTCGAAAAGGGCTTATATGTATTTACAATGTTTTCTAAAAATATACTCTGTTTTACATGAATACAAATAACCAATTGACACATATGCTTAAATGACACTAGCAATGGTATGTTGGCAATATGGACTGTTTTTCAATGATGAAAATCTTCCAAAATGAGATAACAAGTGACGAAGAGCCCCAAGAGTGACAAACAGCCCCACAGGTGATGTTGGGTCCCATAGTGCATCTGGGGGTGAGTTGATGGATACCAGTGAGCTTTTTCAGTTTAAGACACTTACAAAAGTGTATTGATGGCTTTTTTAGTGAAAATAATCTCCAAAAATGAGGTATAGCCCCACAACTGACGAACAGCCCCACAGGTGATGTTGGGCCCCAGGGTGCATCTGGGGGTAAATTAATAGTTACCAGTGAGCTTTTTCACTTGATCACACTTACAAAACTGTATTTCTGGCTTTTTAGAGAAAATAATCTCTAAAAACGAGGTATAGCCCTACAAGTCAAGTGTCGAACAGCCCCACAGGATGTTGCTGGGCCCAAGAGTGCATCTGGTGGTGAGTTAATGGTTACTAGGGAGCTTTTTCAGTTTAGTACAATTACAAAAGTGTAATGATGTATTTCTGTAGTGATGAGAATCTCCCAAAACGAGGTATAGCCCCACAAGTGACAAACAGACCCACAGGTGATGTTAGGCCCCATAGTGCATCTGGGGGTAATTTAATGGATACCAGTGAGCTTTTTCACTTGATAACACTTACAAAAGTGTATTGGTAGCTTTTTGTGTTGATGAGAATCTCCAAAAACGAGGTATAGCCCTACAAGTCACGAACAGCCCCACAGGTGATGTTAGGCCCAAGAGTGCATATGGGGGTAAGTTGATGGATACCAATAAGCTGTTTCAGTTGATAACACTTACAAAAGTGTATTGATGACTTTTTTTAGTGATGGGAATCTCCAAATCTGAGGTATAGCCCCTCAAGTGACGAACAGCCCCACAGGTGATGTTGGGCCCAAGAGTGCATATGGGGGTAAGTTAATGAATACAATTAAGCTATTTAGGTTGATAACACTTACAAAAGTGTATGAATGGCTTTTTTTAGTGATGGGAATCTCTAAAACTAAGGTATAGCCCCTCAAGTGACGAACAGCCCCACAGGTGATGTTGGACGCAAGAGTGCATATGGGGGTAAGTTAATGAATGCAATTAAGCTATTTAGGTTGATAACACTTACAAAAGTGTATGGATGGCTTTTTTTAATTGTATTCATTAACACCCCCATATGCACTCTTGGGCCCAACATCACCTGTGGGTCTGTTTGTCACTTGAGGGGCTGTACCTCAGATTTGAAGATTCCCATCACTAAAAAAAAGTCATCAATACACTTTTATAAGTGTTATCAATTGAAACAGCTTATTGGTATCTATCAACTTACCCCCAGATGCACTCTTGGGCCCAATATCACCTGTGGGGTTGTTCGTCACTTGAGGGGCTATACCTCATTTTTGGAGATTCTCATCACTAAAAAAAGCCATCCATACACTTTTGTAAGTGTTATCAACCTAAATAGCTTAATTGTATTCATTAACTTACCCCCATATTCACTCATAGGCCCAACATCACCTGTGGGGCTGTTCGTCACTTGAGGGGCTATACCTCAGTTTTAGAGATTCCCGTCACTAAAAAAGCAATCAATACACTTTTGTAAGTGTTATCAACTGAAAGGGCTTAATTGTATCCATGAACTTACGCCCATATGCACTTTTGGGCCCAACATCACCTGTGGGGCTATAATTCAGTTTTAGAGATTCTCATCACTAAAAAAAGCAATCAATACACTTTTGTAAGTGTTATGAACCTAAATAGCTGATTATTATCCATCAACTTACCCCCATATGCACTCTTGGGCCCAACATAACCTGTGGGGCTGTTCGTCACTTGAGGGGCTATAATTCAGTTTTAGAGATTCTCATCACTAAAAAAGCCATCAATACACTTTTGTAAGTGTTATCAACTGAAACAGCTTATTGGTATCCATCAACTTACCCCCAGATGCACTCTTAGGCCCAACATCACCTGTGGGGCTGTTCGTCACTTGAGAGGCTATACCTCAGTTTTAGAGATTCCCATCACTAAAAAAAGCCATAAATACACTTTTCGAAGTGTTATCAACTGAAAAAACCTACTAGTATCCATCGACTTACGCCCATATGCACTTTTGGGCCCAACATCACCTGTGGGGCTGTTTGTCACTTAATGGAGCTATACCTCAGTTTTAGAGATTCCCATCACTAAAAAAAGCCATCCATACACTTTTGTAAGTGTTAGGAACCTAAATAGCTGATTATTATCCATCAACTTACCCCCAGATGCACTCTTAGGCCCAACATCACCTGTGGGGCTGTTCGTCACTTGAGAGGCTATACCTCAGTTTTAGAGATTCCCATCACTAAAAAAAAGCCATAAATACACTTTTCGAAGTGTTATCAACTGAAAAAACCTACTAGTATCCATCAACTTTTTAGATTTTTATTTCTACAACGGAATATTTCTCTTTAAATATCGCAAAAAAATATCTGATTAAATTATTGTATGCGCAACAAATTCACGATTACTTCTCAATCCTTTTGTTTAGCTACCAGTACGTCCTACATAGTGGCCAGTTATATTTTCAAGGAAATCTTTATTCAGTTTTGAGAGCAGATATTTTAATTGAAGCTATCCACAACTCGCGATGCAGTCATCAAATTACCATTATTAAACACCAGTCCAAAAATGTCTAAAAATGGGTTATTAGATCATATTTCAATTGTGAAACAAGTTACGATTTTTTATATTTGCTTATGTTAAAAATGTGCGCGCCGAGACAGCCCTGAAAGTGATGTAGATCAAAGCCCTGAAAATGATGTCCTACAGATGATTCTGGGCTGGGTACTGTTGGTCACACTGTAACATATGGTAAACTAGTTTAAAAAACTGAGGAATTCGAATCCGCTTCCTATCGAGGCGAAGCTTCTGTCGGACTGAGAGACTAGCACTCTGTCGACCATATTAATGAGGTTAATTCATAGTGTAAATATATATAGACCGATATTTTATCAATAGAAAACACTGTGTTTGAGAAAAAAAGATTTTGGTTTAGTTGAATAGGAGTTCGATTTTCATTCCATAGAAACTTTTAAAGTGACATCTGGGGCTGCGTTTAATTGCGTTTAACTCGGAAAATGTCAGCAGTAAAGAAAATATTCGGAATGGTAACTCTGCAGATACCTGTGTCACGTAAAATCTTCTTACTAAACCGTGATCTAAAAAGCCAATTCTCTATGGTATGTGGTTCCCGGGTCATTGTCCGTGTTTCTGGCTCCAAAATGACTTTCATTATTGGTGAGGACGACCAGAGTTGATCAAGTTTTGGCGATTGTACGCCCGTCTTATCTTCAGTTAACCGCCGAATCGGAAATTTCCATTGGTTGTTTGTCTACAAGATATCTCCAGAACCACTTGGCGGAATTTCATGAAATTTTAATTACAGCTTTTTGACGAGGACATTCAGAGTTGATCAAGTTTGGCGCCTGTACGCCTTCCCGATCTTCAGTTAGCCTCCGAATCAGATATTTTCATTGGTTGTTGCTTGTGTACAAGGTATTTCGAGAACCACTTGGCGGAATTTGATAAAATTTTAATTACAGCTTATTGGTGTGGATGTTCAGAGTTTATCAAGTTTTGGCGCTGTACGCCTGTCCGATCTTCCGTAAGCCTCCGAATCGTATATTTTCATAGGTTGTTGCTTTTCTACAAGATATTTCCAGAACCACTTGGCGGAATTTAATGAAATTTAATTACAGTTTATTGGTATGGATGTTCAGAGTTGATTCATTTTTGGCATCTGTACACTTGTCCGATTTTTGTTGGCCTCCGAATCGGATATTTTCATTGGTTGCTGCTTGTCTACAGGATATCTCCAAAACCACTGGGCGAAATTTTGTTTACAGCTTATTTATGAGGAAATTCGGAGTTGATCAAGTTTTGGCATCTGTACGTCCGTCTTGTCTTCAGTTAGTCTCAGAATCGTACATGTATGTTTTCATTGGTTGTTGCTTGTCTGCAAGATATCCCCAGAACCACTAGACTGTATTTTCACGTAATTTTATTTGCAGCTTATTGGTGGTGACCTTGAATCGTACAAACTGATACGTGTCGCTAAGATTCCAGAAACCCATTACTCGTTGTTTTTTTTACTTTTTTTTTTTACTGTTCGTATTTTCACTTACTTGGCTAGCGACTTTTTACAAGTTGAAATTATACCGAGTTATGCCTTGAGGCATGCAGTACCTTTTATCATTACCGTCACTGCAGGGGGAGACATTTGTTTTGATCTTAAAACCGTCTAGTTTACACTGTTGGCCGTATTTGGGAGTCAGCGTTCATTGCTATTAAACCCCCGACCGTCAGGTTGAAAAAATAGCCATTTTGGAACCAGAAACCCGAACCGTCGCCTGTGTTGTCTTCCTTTACAACATAAATACAAAAAATCTCCTATCTACGGTGGTTGATTTCCGCCAACAACAAAAAATATATTACGGTGTTATAACGCCGTAAATCTTTGGCACAATATTATATTTTTTTCTTGGCGAAAATCACCTTCCGTACAATTCAATTCAGTTTTATTGCACTTGGCACGTTAACAAAGCAGGGGTCTGTTTCACAAAGCGGCGTAGATGTATTTTTTGCGTAACTTTCATACTAACGTATCTCTACAGTATGAGTTGCTAAGGCATTTACGTAAAAACTTACACTACGCCGCTTTGTGAAACAGGGTCAAGAGCACAAACAACAAAAGGGGTAACATTCATAACTTGGACATATGTACAATGGCAACTAGTACAGATAGCTAAATTATGCTTGAACACGTTTATGGCCGGTTTGATACGATTTGAGTAGGTTATATTGTTATTTCACTGTTAAAATCTAACCACATACTGCCCGCTTCGAAGCGCTTTTCTCTGGGGTTTTTTTTATTGCATTGAGACCGGACTCTAAAATACGACCGTCAGTATAAAAAATAGTTATTTTTGTTCTCTTTATACAAAATTAATTAGCTTAGCGTCGTGACGTCATAGTTGACATCTTGCACAATGAACTATATACGTGGAGTGAAGGTCACGTGGTGTTTGATTTCCATCGAACGCCTCCATTACAAGGTGCAATTTCGATCCAGATCGGTCATGCACGCTCCCACCACACAGCAATGGCGGCGCTTTTTACAAAGTCAGATCCAAACTAGATTTCCGCCAACAAAAAAATATATATATATTGACGGCGTTATAACACCGTATTTAATGGACTGATGTAACCGAAGAGCATCCTGCCAATCAGTAGGCATAAAGATCGAAGCATTAAGTGTTGAATAACTAACTTTTTTATGCAGGGTAGACTTATTAAACCAAAGATTTGATCTTCCTCGAGACCCACTTAATTAATGAATACAACGAAATATGTAGAGTACCAGTAACAAGCTTACCAATTAAATAAATAAATCAAGGATATCAATAATAAATAAATTATGAAATAATTGATACGTTAATATGAAACCTTTCAATGGCATTTAGAAGTTGAACGGTTACAGTGAATTAGGGCGTTATAGCGCCGTAATTTTTTTATTTTTATTTTTTTGGTTGCCGGAAAGCAGCCATCGTTTAAGAATGTTGTCTAAATATGCCCAATTATTTACTAAGAGACAAGTTGCACATTGTTTGAGAGAACTCTCCTGAAGGTTGTACGGTGATCTGTTGGTGAGAGCCACCGGCAGAGAGACTGATTGATCACACTGCCAAGGGGATGCAGACTTCAGTATACTAACAAACAACGGAAGTTTAAAAAAACATATCCGAGTGTCAGCTATTTTTCGCTTTTTCGCGTCTCTTAAAACTAATTAAGGGATCCACAAAAGGCAGATATCCATTAATGAGATCGTCAGTTGGCTGCTAGGCTGATATCTTTGATATCTCTGTCATATACAGGTTTGACGGATTACAGAAACGCTAACCCTGCACTAAACTCGATGTTGCAGAAACGATTGTGATCATAAAGGGTAACATTCTGGCGATAAGAAATCACCATTAATGACAAAATAAAAAGATGTTTGTAAGTACGAAACTTCAGAGTCCATCTGGCTTCCCAGGGCGAACATATTAAAGTAAAAATGTCACTTTGAGTGGGTAGAACACATCCCTAGAGCAGAAGGTCAATAGCGCGTATAGCCTGCATTAGCTTCCAACCTGCGTCTCCTCCCTCCAGTGAGACGTCGGATCTGTTGAAGGGGTAAATGCGCGGATTTACCCCTTCAACAGATCTTTAGAAGTATTTGCCTCCAGTGAGTTCTTAACTTTGAAAACAAGCTAACATCTGAATTATTTAAAGCACACACAATTTTGTTGTCAGAGGTTTCTATTCGTGACATCAAACTATACGCTGATCTGCGAAAAAGTTCAGGAAAAGAAACTACTCCGTTGTTCACAAACATTTGGCTCGCACTACAATCCCTTCTATAATGTAACAGCCATCTAAATGAATTGTTATACATAGTACGTATGCTGTTAAATATCCCTTTTCCATAAGTGGTCCACATGGACGAGCAATAAATGTTGGTACAATATGACCGAAATAACGCTTTCTTTATAACATTCGAGCAAGATGGAAATTTACGTAAGAGAATGTTAGCCTTAATACATAATTTTCTCTTTTGAGCCTCGATATCAACATTGTCACAGAGATCGTTAGACAGAATATGGCCTAAGTACTTACATGTATCGGCAAAATTTAGAGATACACCATTTAGTGTTACATTGCAATTGACATGAACCGTTATTATCGTACAAAACCACATGTGGGAAAGGTTTGAATATGTTCAACTGAATTCTTTTCCTTCAACCACCATTGATATCCATATACGCACATAGTTTTTAAAATATACGTAAACAAATCCTCATCGTCTGTATTCCTGGAACCGTAAGCAATAAGACAAACTAAGACCACAATCGAACATATAAAAGTCCTCATTCTTTTAATGTATTCGTCGTATACATCGATACAAGTTCTGTACTAAAGTTCTTTAATTCTAGCGGACTTTTTAGATTATTTTGTTTCAGAGTCAGTCTACGAATAGTATTACATGTACTTTACTGGTACAAAAGCGGAAATATCGTTTTACTATTCATTATTTTGTTTGTAACATATGTTTATAACATTCATACAGGAGTACCAATAGGTGAATCTTAAGATATGGAAGAAGAATAAAGGCTTAAAAGTTCAATTTATCAGCGTTTGAAGTCAATTTTTCTGTCAGAACCATTTGTAAACTGTTTTTCTTGTTCGATTGACTTTTGATAGCTTTTCATTCTTAGTCGGGATTTTGGTGACTCAATCGGCAGAGCGATAGTCTCTCTCCGCGACAAAAATCATTCAATCCATCTGCCTACAGGGTTCGAATCTCATTCATTCTAAAGAAAAATTAATCGCACAATGTGGGATGGTTGCCAGGTAACCAATTCGCCTAATTTCAAGGGTTCCCTCTTGGCAAGAGCCCACACTAAACCTAGCAATACTATTCCCGTGAAATAATCTCGAGTGCGATTTTTAAAAAAACCACCGAGAAAGACTTGTTTTCTTGCTACTGTATCTTAGGACCTAGTATATATGCTTTTCCTGATTCCAGGAATCTATAACAGGCTAGGAGATAAGAATAAAATGTTAAGATTGCATTATTTCCGATTGCAGATTATCATGTGAACACTTGCAAGATTACAACACATGACATTGTTATTAAAGAGATCGCACGGTAACAGTTTTGTAATCTAAACTAGATCTCAACGACAAATTCAGCTGCTGGGGATAAATGATTCAAAAACGACATATCAGGGTCCTATGATACTGGCTTCAGAAGAAGTCAAATAACGCTAACAGTTTGCTTGAAGAGGATTTTATTCAAATGCGAATACAATAAAAATGTATGTTTTGATGTTACGATTAGAATATTGCATTTCATGCTCGACAAAGTATGTGACCAGATGAGTTACATTTATACTGAAAACACTCGTTTGTGGGCTGCAATAAAAAAAGCAGAAGTCTCTTCAATGTGATATTTCAAGCTCAACATCCAACGATCCACGCTATACCACGTGATCTATCATAAACGAATTTGTCTCTTCTTTACGTACATCATTGAAAGCTTCTTTGGAAAAATGTGCTCTTATGAACAATTATCAATCATCTTAAGTTACCTTCGAACATTTGAGTTATAGAACGTGTTGACATTTAATCGATGGCTAAAATGAGCCCTGTTGAGTAAACATTCATAGTTTCAAGAAGTATTGAGTGGATACTTACCCATCCCTCTACCACGAGAGGCTTCTCGTCGTTCTCTATCCACTGATTTATAGTTACTCCAGGTCATTGCAGAAAACAATGGATGGCCCATTGGTGTATAGGGGCGGGTAACCAGAGCAAGTCCGCTAAAAATAAGATCCAACCAAAATGGGTAATATTATTAGTTATATGACGCCCTTGCGTGGGTATACGGGTAGATATTTGGTGTCTGACATTAATATTTTTCCGAGGCGAAGCCGAGGAAAAATATCTGTCAGACACCAAATATCTACCCGTATACGCACGCAAGGGCGTCATATAACGAATTTATCACCATCCAGAGCAGCATGTTTACTTAAAACTGAGTATAATCAGCTGTTCTTTATTCGATTAGTTCACAAGAATGTCATGGGTTGATTGTATTGAGCAAGGTCAAAATGACGTCGCGAAAGAAATAAATTCTATTGTGACGTTGCAAAGTTATATCGGGTTTTCACCAAAGAGAGTAGATTGACAAGAGTGGTCACTTCGTCCAATCAGCATTGCTGGCATGTTTTTCGGCCCCCTAGCAGAAGGGTGTTCCGACTGTACACGATTCGACTGTAAAGCGCCCCCTAGAGAAAGGAGGTTCCTAATAATCAAATCGCGTCCGTGTCAGCGGGTACTTTAGTTACCATTGTAAATATTTCCAAGTTATGATTGTTACACTTTTTGTTGTTTGTACTCTGCTTTGTTCAAGTGCAAAGTACAATAAAATTGAATTAAATTGAAATTTTTCAAATTCAATATGGCGCGGACGAAGTGACCACTCTTGTCAATCTACTCTCTTTGTTTTCACGATCTTTGAGACAAGCATAACGTTCAATGCTGACGAAACAACATTCTAAACTGACGTCACAATAGGATTTCGTCTTGACTGAAGAATGCTGTGACGCACCAAGACCTTCACTCCGTGGTAATAACAGCGCGTGAGATCTTAACTCCGGGGTTATACTAATAGTTATATGACGGCCTTGCGTGGGTATACGGGTAGATATTTGGTGTCTGACATTAATATTTTTCCGAGGCGAAGCCGAGGAAAAATATCTGTCAGACACCAAATATCTACCCGTATACCCACGCAAGCCGTCATATAACGAATTTATCACCATCCAGAGCAGCTTGTTTACTTAAAAATGAGTTTAATCAGCTGTTCTTTATTCGATTAGTTCACAAAAATGTCATGGGTTGAGTGTATTGAGCGAGGTCTACATGACGTCGCGAAAGAAATAAATTCTATTGTGACGTTGCAAAGTTATAGCGGTTTTCACGATCTTTGAGTCAAGTATAGCGTTCAATGCTGACGAAACAACATTCTAAACTGACGTCACAATAGGATTTCGTCTTGACTGAAGATTGCTGTGACGCACCAAGACCTTCACTCCGTGGTAATAACAGCGCGTGAGATCTTAACTCCGGGGTTATACAGAAACAAATATATACACGGAAAGCACTGGGATGCAGACTCACATTCTGGGCGTTTCGACCAATCAAATGCCAAGAAATTTCTCTCAATGGTGATAAGAATAATTATATACCACATTGATCGATCGGATTAAGGATGGTCGCCAGCAACCGACCGAAGTTAGTTTGGATTTTCATCTAAAATAAAACTGTTGTTTCCAGCAATAATCTGAACGCAATCCCAAAATTGTTTGGAAAAGCGCATAGAGGGATCATAAAAAGCTAATTTTCAATCTGATATGAAACATTAAGATTACTCCGACGTAAAATATTAATCTAAATAAACATACTGCCCTAATCGCCAATGGTCATCCCGTAAGAACTGCGTGGAGAATTCAAACACTGCTTTCTCTTTACAGAAATATAGTAACTCTTGGAAGGCAAATGACATCTCCCGCAAACCATGGATGTTTGATGAAAATTCTGAAATAAAATTTAATTCAGCTATTGACACACGTGCTTATCATTTAGTAATAAACTTATCTTTTTGGAAAGTAGTGGACTATGTTCTTCAAATATTACTGTGGTATATGATTACATACAGCAACATTCGTTCATTTGGTGGTCAGAGGGTGCTCTATATAAAATAGTAGTAGTCAGTGTAACAACTTATATTTAGTAATTCCATTCCAGTTTTCAAAAAAATCTTTAGATCATAGCTTAAAATGATCATCTTACAAATGTCCTGACCCGGACGTTAGACTCAAATATCCTACAATTGTGATAGACAAGCTACGTCATACCTTCTCTCCCAATCAAAGTTGGTTTTCTTGGCCCGATGAAGTTAACATCATCAGTCGCAAATTCTCCAATCCGCGTTAGGTTTCCAGAGCGGTACGCTGTCATAAATTCATCGACCATCGCTCTGATTTCGCTTTCCCATGCTGAAATAGACAAATATATCAGTGATCAACTTTGGGGACTATACTGAAGTGATAAATTACGGATATATATATATTGTTCGTTACATTACGTAAATACATTGCAATAGAAAAATGACTTCTGTTTATAAAATTCATGAAATGTAAACAAGATATTCAGGACCTACGATCACTTACACTCGGCATCACTATAGCAGTAGGCAGAGGGAAGAAACAACACGAGAACGAAACAAAAGTTAAATTTCATTTTCCTCCAGAACTCAGTAAAGCACATGTGCGTCTGTATATAGAGAGCTTAAGTTGTGTATTTATACATTTGACGGACTGTCCCTTTGTTTAGGATAGCTTTGTTTCAGAACTAAGATCCACAGAAGTGTGTCTACTGGTATAAAAGAACAAGATAGGAATCTTTTATCTATTTTTTCCGGGGTAACATATGCATTTGGTAACACAATACTGACCTTGTTGGGTTTCCATTAGCTGACTTCATCAGATGGTGCATTTCTTATCTCTGTAGTACATGTTTTCTCTTTTTTACTTCGCCAATTATTCAAATATGTATTTTTTTATAGTTCGTTATCTGATTTTTTAAAATCTTTTGTTGCATAAACATTTAATACTCTATTCGATTTAACAACTAAAAACAGTCCTGCGTCGAGCAAAAAATAGGAATATGGGCGAATAGAATGTAAAAAACAGTTTTTTTCCTGAATGCGATACACAAGATATAAAAAAGTCGAAAAGAAAATACATTTAATTACAATGTGTAGTTTTAGAATTCCTTATAGTGACATGTGCTGCCAAATGGCGGAATAATTAAACAGAATTAGCTCGTCATTTTATCGAGATGTACAAGAGCTTTCCGTTGACATCAGTATCTGGGATGTTTGTCAAGGTAATGTTAAAACAATAAAAGCCTTAAAACGTATTTATACATCCCGGCTATTTGAATTTTAATTAGTTATTACTACACATCATCGGTTCATTATGGTTACTGTGTATACCGATATGTTTTATTTCAACATTAATCTCTTAGTTTTCCAAGGTACTTTAAGCGTTAACCATGTCTTGATAATCAGACTTTTTCGAGAAAGTTAGAATTCGGCAGCTCATGCCGCTTTAACTATTTAAACAAATAAAAGCGATTTGGTATCATGAAAACACTTCAGATAAAAGATATAATACTTCGTTTTAGAGATAACATCCTAGTAATTATCATCCTGTTTATAAGTTATAGATGTATTTTTGGACCGGTTAATTTATGAAGCCGGGTCACAGTAGCCCTAACTATTTTATTATAGTAAACTAAACAGTTTTGTTCTGAATTTTACATTTCTCTTGGACATTTACAGTTAAGCAATAGCGCAATCTTATAATAGACACAACTAAATCAACAAATATAATACCAAATACCTAGGCCACAATTTTGTCTCTTTGTTCGCGGTATATTATATGTAAAGGTTAATTAACTTCTAAATAGTCAGTTCCACCTAAATTATTAATAAATTGTTAATAATTTGTTTCGTTCAAATTATGCATATTGTTAATCTATATATATGAGTGTGCATTGATGTTCCAATAAAAATATTTAGAAAACAGGAAAAGTAAGACAGTCGGCATTTAGTGCTGGCGACAGGTGCCATACTCTGGGCCCGGGTTAGATTCCCGTTTCGGGCGTCACCCAAAATCCGTAGCAGAATTTCTGCAATTTTTCAAGAAAGTGCGATCTCAATAAATAACGAGAATACTGAGGAACAGTAAATGTTAGATCTTTGAAGGAAATGTGTTTGGATCTGGAAACTATCGTCCGTTTGCTGAACACAATCCGGACAGAACCTCTCGAATTCTAGAATGTTCTACTCAAGGTAAACCTCTAATAATTAATACTGCAGTGATCGTATTGTCTGAATATATTGTATTTATATGCTTTACACATCACTGAATATTCGATTTCATGTTATTCAAACGTTTTTAAATTGCTTGCGACAGATAAGTAACTGAGTGTTCAGTAGAAAGAACTGTACAGACACATTCGTCTGGTTTGTCAAATGAAATATCAGTAAAATAATCACTGGTCTATAAACTAATATATTTATAGCCATTGTAAAACGGATTCTGTTTAAATCCCGCTGGAAGATCATTTCCAATTCTGGTCTAGCTTTATCAGTTTTCCGTTAATGACCACCTGAAACCGTCGGAAACTGCGCACTCCAGAATGAGGTTGGTATACCGGTAAAGTATATTATCTCTTTGATGTTTGAATGAGAAAATCGTGATTATCATATTATAATGGATAGTGGAATCGCTTGGAAACCTGTTCTCACATAAATCACAGTGATTTTCCAGACATTTATGGAAAAAGCCGATCTAGAAGCTTGTCAGAAACAATATTTACCGAATTGCTTTACCCATGTTAATTGTGACAATGTAGATCTATATGTCTGGGTGTGGTATAATTGCACTATTTCCCTCAAAGATCAAACCCAAAGTATGTAAGCTTATTCTAAACATATATAGATCACTAAAAACCAAATATCTTTGACTTGGTCGTTTATATAATCTTTATATGAACTGTTATGATATAGCGGAATCAGAAACGTTCCAGGCAAAAATTGGATACAATTAAATCAAAACTGCGTCGTTGTGGCCAGGGTTGTGGTATAGGAATACAGGATGCTTCGAAGTAAAATGGCTCGACCTCTGACCGGCAAGTAAGTAAAACAGGATGAGGCTACCTCTAATCCACCTTTTTAAAACAATAAGAAACTTGTCTCCATGGTTATTTTTGACAACAAGATTGTCCCTGTGTCCGTGTGTTGCAGTGTTCATAAATATATATGCACACACTTATGTGTTTAACAGAATATAAATAAGATTATATGAAACACAATAAGTTAGGGTACATGTTGTATGTTTCTGAATAGCACTCGATGTAGTTAGAAGTTGATTCAACTAGTGTTGTGTATGCCTTGGATTGATATAAAGATGTCTAGAGGGACATTCTACAAGTTGATGAAGACATGATAAGTAACACAAATTTCTAGGAAAACAAACTTCTATTTATTGAAACAGCAACGTTTCGGTGTTGATACTAACACCGTTTTCAAGTAAATTTGATGATGTAATCATTAGCTTGAAAACGGTGTTAGTATATGTTTTCATAAATAGCATTTGTTTTCCCATAAATTTGTGTTACTTATCATGTTCAGATAGTGTTAACCAATAAACTGTATGCGTTCTCCAGACATATATTAGTAATTTCAGATGCGTTGCATTGGGTAAATATAAAGACATTTAGGGCTTCCTTCCCCAGCAGTCTATATATTTAAGAACACGCAAACACACGGGCAGTCTATATTACGCGTTCAAAGGTTACAAGTAGGTCTGAAACGGAAACGTGTCTGTCATTGTAATAAACCTAATGGAACATAAGAATTCCCGACATGTAATCAAGTCTCCAATACAATACGATCTAATTTGCTCACTGGATAAACCCAACCTTCAACGTTTTAGCAAATATATCGGCTAGAAACAATATTCTTGAGCACGAATACGAGCCTGACATACATAAATTGTTTTTATCATAGACAAAAGGAAGTTTTTTAAAAATAAAACAAAATTTAATGACACAAGCAGAAAGCGTACTGATTACAATACGCAAGCATTATGAGTTAGAGAAATATATATTGATAGCAACGGGTGCGGAACTGTTTGTATGAGCATTGTTTTTCTACAATACTGACAATCTTGCTTAGTGCCGTTATAGCCGAGAAATCTGGGCTTTGACGAATTTTTTTGTCTCTTCGTGTTCGTCATAGACACATTAACAGCCATATACTACCAGTCGCCGTAAGACCGATAATCCGGACTAAGTGCCGTTAGTACGTGGTCCATATTCCCCCAGAGAACCTGCTGACGGTTTCGTTGTAAAGCCGAAGTAGCCAATCGGAATCAACAAAAAAATTAACTGAGAAATGATAACCAGGACAAAGCAACACATGGAATCTCGCCTAAAGTCCAATGATAATGAGCCTCTCAGTGTCCTATTTAAGATTCCCATGTAAATGTACTGCTCTGTATGAGCTCATTCCAATGTCAGTGAATCATAATGGCATACAGTTATCTCTCCAAAATAGGCCTAACCACACCGTTAGCACAATCAGAAATTGCTCGTCGTCGTTTGCATTGCAGAGAGAAAAACATACCGGT
Organism: Lepidochitona cinerea; assembly: GCA_963971465.1. Classification (NCBI taxonomy): domain Eukaryota; kingdom Metazoa; phylum Mollusca; class Polyplacophora; order Chitonida; family Tonicellidae; genus Lepidochitona; species Lepidochitona cinerea. The sequence goes on from OZ020553.1 coordinate 28,429,601, forward strand.
CGTTATCTTAACTTCCTTCCTAGGTTAATATCATGTCGGATAATAGTGAAAGGAAAAGTCTGTTATGAAAATATAATGAGCAGGATAAATAACCCACTCAGTAGAAATCTGCCGGCTAATTTACATGGGTTTTTGCAAGGGAATGTTGGGCAGCTTGGAACAGTTAACCTGCTTTATTAATACAATAGATCGTGTGGCTAAATACACTCCACTTACTTGAAATCTTTTTTAACCTTGTCATTTTGTAAGATATCGAGCCGAAAATTGTTTAATGCACACCTATTAGCTATTATTGGTTGAAATTACTTAAGCTTATGTTCAATATGTTTTATTCAGAGTAGAATTTTAAAAGCGTGGTCAAAACTTTACACACTGAAACTTGAAATTTTAGCTTCACTCTTTTACACACGCTGTCCCAATATCATTTGTTCTTCTGACCAGTGTTGGGTAAACAGTTTCTTGAATCTAATGCAACTGAACGAGTTTGGAGTAGATACATACGGACCAATATCGGAAAACAATCACTAACTACCCAGATTTCACAGGTAAGTATTAGCCTTACGTCTTAATAATGTCAAATGCCCAATTATTTAATGTGTAATGACCCAATCTTCAGCATATGGTCAAACGTATGTTGGACCAACCTCTCGCCATCCCATTGACCCAATGCTATTTGTTTAGTTGGCCACATTTGTTCCTGCAAATCTCTGCTGTCAAAGTGATGTTGTTAAGAGGATAATCCAAGTCACCACCAGGGGATATTTCTGCCAAGATTTGAAACATTTCGCCGCAACTAAACCTTTCAATGAAATTTTAAGAGTCTGTAGTTATTCAAGTATCAGATACAGTTTGCCGATTCTATTATTGATATCTTTTGACTAATTCTAGGTTTTAATTTGATAACGGTTTTTCGATTACCACACATTACACATGCCATGGATGGTGAAATTTTTATGACGTTGAGTTTGTTGGCAGTAACATTGAAAGTTTTAGCTTTTTGTTTCGGGGGTAGACGGGATCCTTATTATTTCAGTTTCTTGATGGGTTTTACTTCAAAATAATGATTCCGGCCAACATGGTTATCAAAATTCTATGAGACAATGAGTCCGGTAAAAGGGAGAACCTACAAAAGTGAGTGGGTTTTGTTTTGTTTCATCTTGATTTTGTTTTGTGGGCGTGTGTATGTGTGTGTCTTTTTTTTTCTTTTCTTCTTGTTTTTTATCACCTGGAAAAAAGTGAGAGCATCAAATTTTGGTGTAATGTATTGAACGTTCACGGCCTAAGACATTAATTTTTAGTTTTAGTTTTAGGGATATTCTGTCTAAATTCCGTCTTTTTGCAATTTGTAGAATTTTAAAAAATCAGATACTGACTGTTAGGTTGTCAAGATTCAGATGAAGATAATGAAGAAAATAGGAAGATTAAGTTCCAAACATATAAAAGTCTCAGGTTTTGACAATTCCTAAATGATTTGGCAAACCATATTTTTACGTTCACCAACGAAAGAAACATCTATTCAAGATACACCGATGGTCTTAATTAGTTTCCTACTATCCTTACCTAAAAATAAGATAATGATGAGAGGATTGGAGTTGAGATGGAATGAGATTCCAAACTAAAAAAAAGATCTCCAAAGTAAAGGTCACATTCTATTGCAATTTCAAATCTTCCGCCAATCAATGGAACTTTATATAGATAACATGAATTTATCTCAAGATGACAATCTTCGGAAATGTTAAGATATTGGTTGACAATATTAAACCAGAAGGACACAACTTCACACCTTCCATGAGGATATTGGTTTTATACCAAGTTGACAACGTTTATTGCGGGGGTTGTCTTGGAAGACAATTTCAAGCCCTTGTATTCACATGGTTTAACGAAACGGGTTTTTTTAAGACATTTCAACATTTTTTATATGTTTTTTTTTAAGGTTTTCTATATTTCCGATGATAATTCTAAGAAGAAAACAAATTGAATCTGACCCTTGATTTGTCTACTGGTATACAGACGGATATAACTGACAATAACAGCGGAGAACATCATTAAACGTAAAGAGTGGTACAAAAAAATAGTAATCAGCATAGTGACGAATGTGACTGACAAATAGCCCGGTGTGTAGCCCGGATTATCGGTCTTACGGCGACTGGTATTATATGGCTGCCAATGTGTCTTGTCGCCTTGACGAACACGGAGAGAAAAAAATTAGCAGAGCCCAGATTTCTCGGCTACCCGGTGTGGTGAATTACTCCGACAACCAACAGGACACACTGATCTGACCCCAGAAAATAACTGATGAAGTCATAGAGGACACAGCATTGCACAGCTAAATTACCGAAGTCCTAATCTATAACGAATGTCAGGAAGTGTAATTGAGATGTAAGAAGTCCATTCTCTGCTCTAATGTCTCTGGGTGTATCCAGTAACAAACGTTATTATCAGATCTAGTAAACTTCAGTTGACTTCAACTTATACTTTTGCAAAGTGGCAAACACGAAAAGAGTAAGACATCGAGCCAGATTGATCAATAGAAATGTTAGTAGTTCACATGCGCATAGAAGGATACTTACTGTTGATATAAGCTGTTTGTATAAAAAGTTTGTACATAAAATCGAAGGGGGCCACGGTGGTTCAGCTGGTTAGAGTGATCGTCCCTCAGTCCCACACAGACCCCCCCGCCCCCCCCCCCCCCCCCCATATAAGTGAAATAGTCTTGAGCGGTGAAAAACATCAATGAATCAATCAATCATATATAAAATCGACCATACACAGAATGTCATCTTCACAATATTATCTTATTGTCGAATCTTTTAAACTCGGACCACATATACTGCTAGAACATGATATATTTTATCTACTGCAAATCAGGTTTGAAGGACTATACAACAGAAGAAACATTGTTATCAGGTGGCGTTTGATTAATAGACGATCGTTTTTTTCCAGGGGCATTGAACCTCTTAACACACTCCATCCGGGAACGAAATCATCAATCATGTTAATACAATGGACAACAACTAATCAATACATCAAGAGTTCGAAATAACTATCGCTGCTTTAAGTTGGCGTTATACTCGCTTCTAAAATGAGTTTTTTTTTCATAATTTCCGATTGTCAATGAAGTCCAGAAAAAATAATAAAAAGTTAGAACCGTGTAATTAAAGGACTATTCCATCAATATTAATGCTATGTAATTGTTCATTCGTCTAAAACGGTGGAATCCCTCAAAAACCGAAACACATTCTTAAAGACCTACACAAAATGTCGATCTTCACAAAATGTGAGTATACAAGCGATTATGGAGGAACGTCTGGTTACATGTAAGCTGTTGTATTCACAGACAGACAATTCCTCATTGTTGACCTACTCGTCCGCCACCATTTTGTTGACGATCAAATCCGCTTTTCAGATTAACCTTCCACTTCTCTTATTTCAATCCCTTCAGTGAACACTCAGTTTAATTTCCGGAATCACCCACATGACCACAGGACACAATACCATTTACCACTTGTGGTAGTGTTACGATTTGGACTCATCACACCTTCCAAATTCTCGTTGAGCCAAATTACCCAGTTACTGCCTTCATGCAGTAGCCCTTTAAGAGTGTCTTGAGCAGAATTTGAACTCAGCGTCCAGGGATAGCTTTTTTTTTATGTATATGCTTTATCTTTGTGCACAGTAAGCTTTATCAGCTTATTTTGTACAACAATTCAAGGAAAGGTCAAATAATTTAAATAGACATGAAATGAATGGTAATCACAATGATGGCAACTATTGCTGAAGAAAACTTTGTACATGTTATCAAAAAAAAAAAACGATTATAGATTAAGATATTAAGAAAAATAGGGAAAAATACGCAATTGAGGATAATATACAACATACATTCATTACAGAGATATATAAAGGTTTTAACATATTTTTAAAGCAGTTGTTTACATATGACGGAAGCAAAACGTAAGAACACAAATGATAGGTTATACAAACACATACAAACCATAACAGTCAATAGATTTACGTACATAACATGACAACATCATACAATAGTCGTCATTAACAAAAATGAAAATATGTTGTTTTTGGCCGTCCAGACCGCGTCACACAATTGGTCCCTTTGGTATCAAAAACGTTTTGATTGTGTAATGAATTTGCAAACGGAATCAAAAATATGATTATTAATATCTAAACTTAATTCATGAGAGCCGTACAGTAGCAGTGTGGGTGACAAATCGCCTGCATAACCATTTAGCCGTATCCGGTCAATCATAAGCGTGCGCGGCAGTACGAAATTATTACAGACAAGTAGGTAATGTGAAGCGCTTCCAATAGAACATCCACATGTACATTTTGGGGAATCAGAAATGAAGTTATTGAATAGGTCCTCGTTCAGAGAACTGCAACCATTGCGTAGTCGACAGTGTATTCTGTTTCCTTTACGTTGGCCAACGTAATACCAAGGAGGAACTTTTGGTATAGGGAAAAGCTTTTGCAGTGAAGTTTTAAAACTAGATTTGTTAGGTTGTAATCGAATCGGTTCGGGTAACTCGTTCCATTCACGCAGAGTTTGTGGATAAAACGATTTACTATAATTTGCAGTTCGACACCTGAAGGAAGTTAGTTGATTTTTGTTTCTGACTGGGTATGGATTACGTACGTTAGTTGGAGGGGGTAAAATATTGTTAAGTCTACTGTCTGGGTTTTTAAGGTTGTCGTGAAATATTACAAGTCGCTGGATTTTGCGTCTGTGTTTTAATGTGCGTAAACCGGATTCCTGGTACAGAAAACAAGATGCTGTGCTTTTGGTTAGTCCGGTAATTACTCGGATACAATCTTTTTGAATATTTTCCAATGTATTGGCTTGCTGATCAGTGACATTATCCCACACTACGTTAGCATACTCAAAAGATGGGCGTATAAAGCTTTTGTACATGCTTTCTAGGCTCTTTCTGTTAAGTTGAAATTTTAGGCCTCTAAACATGGATAATTTTTTATTTGCTGATTCAATAAGTTGGTCTAAGTGGTGATTCCAATTCCCGAGACTGTTCAGATTAAGCCCGAGATGTTTGTGCGATACCACAGATTCAATGGTGCATCCTTGAAAAACACAAGTGAGATCTGAAGGAAATCTGCGTCTTGAGACTGTCAGTGACTTCGTTTTTTGGGGATTAAAATCCATTTGCCAAGATTGTGCCCAGGCTTCCAACGACTCCATATCTCTTTGTAAATTTTCTGCAGAACCCTGCAGATCATCCGATATTACGTAGAGACATGTGTCGTCGGCAAAAAGTTTAAGGGATAGCTTACTAACTTCAGCGTCAGACAGATGACAGTGTTTTAGCTAGTCGCACTCGTGTGTCTCTATCTTGTTTTACTTATCTAACGGTCAGGAAGATATATATCCTAGCAAGTGTTTTTCGGAACCACAATATTGTAAAGCGATGAATAGGATTTCGTCCAAAAACAATTGTAGATAAGGACAATAAAAGTTCTATGTCAAAACATAATATCATACTATCAAATAATAGACTTTTTCGTGTTATTGTAAGCAAAGTTGGTAAATTCATCTAAGGAATCTTGTGTGTTGGAGGGGGGGGGACTTTTACCATTATTTTCGAAACTCACATATGACTGATATGTGATATGTCCCCTACGACTGATACTGACTTTTTTGCTTTCTAAATCCCGCAATGTAAACATAAAAACTTATGCTTTGTTCCATCCAAATCGTTAGGGTAACAGTTTTGTAATCTAGACTAGATCTCAACGACAAATTCAGCTGCTGGGGATCAATGATTCAAAAACGACATATCAGGGTCCTGCGACACTGGCTTCAGAAAAAGTCAAATAACGCTAACAGTTTGCTTGAAAGGGATTTTATTCAAATTTATGCGAATACAATAAAATGTATGTTTTGATGTTACGATGTGACCGGATGAGTTACATTTATACTTAGAACACTTGTATGTGGCCTGCAATAAAAAAAGACTCTTCAGTGTGATATTTCAAGCTTTCAACGACCAATCGCTATACGACGTGATCTATCATAAACGAAATTGTATCCCCAGCTGTCTATATTACGCGTCCAAAGGTTACAAGTAGGTGCTTGTCTGAAACGGAAACGTGTCTGTCATTGTAATAAACCTAATGGAACATAAGAATTCCCGACATGTAATCAAGTCTCCAATACAATCCGATGCAATTTGTTCACTGGATAAACATAACTTTCAACATTTTAGTCAATATTTCGGCTAGAACCGATCTTCTTGAGCACGAATAAGGGCCTGAAAAACAGAAACTGTTTTCTTCATACCCAAAAATAAGGGGTTTTTTTTCAAATAAAACAAAATTTAATGACAAAAAAGCGGAAAGCGTTCTCATTACTATATGCAACTATTATGAGTTAGAGAAATACATATTGATAACAACGGGGGCGGACCTGTTTGAATCCCGCCTAAAGTCAAATTATAATGAGCCTCTCTACCCCCTATTAAAGATTCTGCTGACACCCATGTAAATGTACTGCTCTGGATGAGCTCATTCCAATGTCAGTGAATCATAATAGCACACATGTATCTCTCCAAAATAGGCCTAACAACACCGTTAGCACAATCAGAAAGTGCTGGCCATCGTTTGACCTGAATGTGAAACGGAAAAACATACCGGTCGTTATCTTAACTTCCTTCCTAGGTTAATATCATGTCGGATAATAGTGAAAGGAAACGTCTGTTATGAAAATATAATGAACAGGATAAATACGCCACTCAGAAGAAATCTGCCGGCTAATTTACATGGGTTTTTGCAAGGGAATGTTGGGCAGCTTGGAATAGTTAACCTGCTTTATTAATACAATAGATCGTGTGGCTAAATAAACTCCACTTAATTGAAATCTTTTTAACTTCGTCATTTTGTAAGATATCGAGAAGAAAATTGTTTAATACACACCTATTAACTATTATTGGTTGAAATTGCTTAAGCTTATGTTTAATATTTTTTATTCAGCGAAGAATTTTAAAAGCGTGGCCAAAACTTTACACACTGAAACGTGAAATTTTAGCTTCACTGTTTTACACACGCTGTTCCAATATCATTTGTTCTTCTATCCAGAGCTGGGTAAGCAGTTTCTTGAATCTAATGCAATTGAACGAGTTTGAAGGAGATACACATACGGACCAATATCGGAAAACAATCACTAACTACCCAGATTTCACAGGTAACTATTAGCCTAGGATAATCCAAGTCACTATCAGGGGATATTTCTGCCAAGATTTTGAAACATTTCGCCGCAACTAAACTGTTCAATGACATTTTAAGAGTTTGTAGTTATTAAAGTATCTGATACAGTTTACCCATTCTATTATTAATATCTTTTGAATAATTCTAGGTTTTAATTTAAAACGGTTTTTCGATTACCACACCTTACACATGCCATGGATGGCGAAGTTTGTCACATTGAGTTTGTTGGCAGTAACATTGAAAGTTTTAGCTTTTTGCTTGATATATTTTACTTTTCAAAAAAATGATTCCATTCAACATGGTTATCCAAAGATGTCCGGAGAAAGCGGGAGAACCTATAAAAGTAAGTGGGTTTTGTTTCAACTTGATTTTGTTTTGTGGGCGCGTGTTTTCTGTGTGATGTGTGGAACAGCCTAAGACATTAATTTTTAGGGATATTCTGTCTTAATTCCGTCTTTTTACGATTGGTAGAATTGAAAATAAATCAGATACTGAGTGTCGAGATTCAGATGAAGATAATGAAGAAAATAGGAAGATTAAGTTCCAAAGATCTTATAAAAGTCTCAGATGTTGACTTTTATAATTCCTTTATGCTTTGGCAAACTGGCAAACCAGATTTATTTTCACCAGCAAAAGAAAAATAACATTCAAGATACACCGATGGTCTTAATTAGTTTCCTACTATCCTTACCGAAAAATAAGATATTGATGAGAGGATTAGAGTTGGTTGGTTGGTTGTTTTAGCTTATTGGCGCGTCCATTCGTATGAATAATGTACGCCATACTAGTGAGTAATTATTGCCTTGAGCGATTAAGAAAACTGTGATGTTTGAACACAATACATTAAATCTCTCTGTGCAGGAATATATGTTAGGGATTAGAGTTGGGATGGAATGAGTTTCCAAACTAAAATAAAAAGATCTCCTCCAAAGTAAAGGTCACATTCTATTACAATTTCCGATCATAGACCAGTCAATGGAACTTTATACTGATAACATGAACTTATCTCCAGATGACAATCTCCGGAAATGTTAAGATATTGGTTGACAGTATTAAACCAGAAGGACACAACACACCTTCCATGATGATATTGGTTTTATACCAAGTTGACGGCGTTTATCGCGGGGGCTGTCTTGGAAGACAATTTCAACTCATTGTATTCACATGGTTTAACGAAACGGGGTTTCTTAAGACATTTCCAAATTTTTTATATGTTTTTTTTTTAGGTTTTCTAGATTTCCGATGATAATTCTAAGAAGAAAACAAATTGAATCTGACCCTTGATTTGTCTACTGGTATACAGACGGATATAACTGACAATAACAGCGGAGGACATCATTAAACGTAAAGAGTGGTAAAAAATAGTAATCAGCATAGTGACGAATGTGACTGACAAATAGCCCGGTGTGGTGAATTACCCTGACAGGACACACTGATCTGACCCCAGAAAATAACTGATGAAGTCATTGAGGACACAGCATAACACAGCTAAATTACCGAAGTCCTAATCTATAACAAATGTCAGGAAGTGTAATTGAGATGTAAGAAGTCCATTCGCTGCTCTAATGTCTCTGGGTGTATCCAGTAACAAACGTTTTAACTCCTGCAGTATTATCAGATCTAGTAAACTTCTGTTTACTTCAATTTATACTTTTGCAAAGTGGCAAAAACGAAAAGAGTCAGACATCGAGCCAGATTGGTCTATAGAAATGTTAGTTCACATGCTCATAGTAGGATACTTACTGTTGATAAAAGCTGTTTGTATGAAAAGTTTGTACATAAAATCGAAGGGGCCTCAGTTGTTCAGCAGGTGAGAGTGATCGTCCCTCAGTCCCACACAGTTCTTCCAAATAAAAATTGAAAATTTCTGAGTGGATTTTTCATTCGGTCACGGTATGTGGAAAAGTTGCCAGGTTGGGGCTTTCCTCCGCGCAACGAACCTGGATTCCTCCCCCACTAAACCTGGCTACGCCGCCATATAAGTTAAATAGTCTTGAGCGGCGTAAAACATCAATGCCATCTTCACTCGTTTAGAGTGTTGATATTATTCAACATATTGGCACTCAAACATACATTAACCAGCACTGGTAGTGCTTCGTGTCTATGGGAATCTATAACACTAATTACATATGCATCATGAAGAGGTATAGTAGGCCTACTTATTGGAATAGTGTCTCATTGTCGTATCTTTTAAACTCGGACCACATATGCTGCTAGAACATGATATATTTTATCTACTGCAAATCAGGTTTAACAGCTATGGAACAGGAGGAGCATTGTTATCAGGTGGCGTTTGATTAATAGACGATCGTTTTTTTTCCAGGGGCATTGAACCTCTTAACACACTCCATCCGGAAACAAAATAATCAATCATTTGAATACAATCGACAACAACTAATCAATACATCAAGAGTTTAAAATAACTATCGCTGATTTAAGTTGACGTTATACTTGCTTCTAAAATCAGGGTTTTTTCATAATTTCCGATTGTCAATGAAGTCCAGAAAAAATAATAAAAAGTTAGAACGCTGTAATTAAAGGACTATTCCATCGATATTAATGCTATTTAATTGTCCATCCGTCTACAATAGACGGTGGAATCCCACAAAAACCGAAACACATTCTTAAAGACCTACACAAAACGTGAGTATGCAAGCCGTCGTGGAGGAACGTCTGGGTACATGTAAGTTGTTGTATTCACAGACAAACAATCTCTCATTGTTGACCTACTCATCCGCCACCATTTTGTTGACGATCAAATCCGGTTTTCAGATTAACCTTCCACTTCTCTTATTTCAATCCCTCCAGTGAACACTCAGTTTAATTTCCGGAATCAAACACACGACAGCAAGACACAATACCATTTGCCACTTGTGGTAGTGTTACCATTTGGACTCATCACACCTTCCAAATTCTCGTTGAGCCAAATTACCCAGTTACTGCTTTCATGCAGTAGCCCTTTAAGAGTGTCTTGAGCAGAATTTGAACTCAGCGTCCAGGGACAGCTTACTAACTTTAGCGTCAGACAGATGACAGTGTTTTAGCTAGTCGCACTCGTGTGTCTCTATCTTGTATTACTTATCTGTCGGTCAGGAAGATATATGTCTCAGCAAGTGTTCTTCGGAACGACAATATTGTAAAGCGATGAATAGGATTTCGTCCAAAAACAATTGTAGATAATGACAATAAAAGTTCTATTTCAAAACATAGTATCATACCATCAAATAATAGACTTTTTCGTGTTATTGTAAGCAAAGTTGGTAAATTCATCTAAGGAATCTTGTGTGTTGGAGGGGGGGGGCTAAACTTTTAAAATTATTTTCGAAATTCACATCTGACTGATACGTGATATGTTCCCTACGACTGATACCGACTTTTTTGTTTTCTAAATCCCGCAATGTTAACATAAAAACTCATGCTTTGTTCCATCCAAATCGTTCGTGCAAATAGTGGGCCTGTGAACGCTTGCAAGATTACAACACATGACATTGTTATTAAAGAGATCGCACGGTAACAGTTTTGTAATCTAAACTAGATCTCAACGACAATTTCAGCTGCTGGGGATAAATGATTCAAAAACGACATATCAGGGTCCTGCGACACTGGCTTGAGAAGAAGTCAAATAACGCTAACAGTTTGCTTGAAGGGTATTTATTCAAATTTATGCGAATACAATAAAAATGTATGTTTTGATGTTACGATGTGACCGGATGAGTTACATTTATACTTAGAACACTTGTATGTGGCCTGCAATAAAAAAAAGACTCTTCAGTGTTATATTTCAAGCTTTCAACGACCAATCGCTATAAGACGTGATCTATCATAAACGAAATTGTCTCTTCGATGCGTATAAGGGCCTCGGTAGTTCAGTGGGTTAGAGAGATCGTCCCTCAGTCCCACACAGACCTTCCTTCGATGCGGCGCGGGTTCGAATCACGCTCTGACCAAATACAAATTGAAAAATCTCTGAGTGGATTATTCAATCGGTCACCGCATGTGGAAGACCTACCAGGTACTCGATGAAGGTCGGCAGTTTCCTCCTGGCAATGAGCCCGGTTTCATCTCCCACTAAGCCTGGTACCGCCGCCATATAGGCCGAAGTGAATTAATCTTGAGTGCCGTGTAAAACACCAATCAACCAATCGTTACGTACAGCATTGAAATGCTTTAGAAAAATGTGCTCTTCAGCAATTATCAATCATCTTAAGTTATCTTCGAACATTTGAGTTATAGAACGTGTTGACATTTAATCGATGGATATAATGAGCGCTGTTGAGAAAACATTCATAGTTTCAAGAAGTATTAAGTGAATACTTACCCCTCCCTCTACCACGAGAGGCTTCTCGTCGTTCTCTATCCACTGATTTATAGTTACTCCAGGTCATTGCCGAAAACAATGGATGGCCCATCGGTGTATAGGGGCGGGTAACCAGAGCAAGTCCGCTAAAAATGAGATCCAACCCAAATGTGTAATATGAATAATTAAATACCACATGGATCGATCGGAATAAGGATGGTCGACAGCAACCGACCGAAGTTATATTTTCATCTGTTTTCAGCAATGATCTGAACGCAATCCCAAAATTGTTTGGAAAAAGGCATGGAGGGATCATAAAAAGCTAATTTTCAATCTGATATGAAAGCTCGAGAAAAGTCAGTTATAAAACACTGTAAACATATAACACTCAAGGCTCAGGACAAAACACATTAAGATTACTCCGACGTAAAATATTAATCTAAATAAACATACTGCCCTAATCGCCAATGGTCATCCCGTAAGAACTGCGTGGAGAATTCAAACACTGCTTTCTCTTTACAGAAATATAGTAACTCTTGGAAGGCAAATGACATCTCCCGCAAACCATGGATGTTTGATAAAAATTCTGAAATACAATTAAATACAGCTATTGACACACGTGCTTATCATTTAGTAATAAACTTATAATTTTGGAAACTAGTGGACTATGTTCTTCAAATATTACTGTGATATATGATTACTTATAGCAACATTCGTTCATTTGGTGGTCAGAGGGTGTTCTTCATAAAATAGTAGAATTCCATTCCAGTTTTCAAAAAAAATCTTTAGATCATAGATTAAAATGATCATCTTACAAATGTCCTGACCCGGACGTTAGACTCAAATATCCTACAATTGTGATAGACAAGCTACGTCATACCTTCTCTCCCAATCAAAGTTGGTTTTCTTGGCCCGATGAAGTTAACATCATCAGTCACAAATTCTCCAATCCGCGTTAGGTTTCCAGAGCGGTACGCTGTCATAAACTCATCGACCATCGCTCTGATTTCACGTTCCCATGCTGAAATAGACAAATATATCAGTGATCAACTTTGGGGACTATACTGAATTGATAGATTGACTTCTGCTTATAAAATTCATGAAATCTAAACAAGATATTCAGGACCTACGATCACTTACACTCGGCATCACTATAACAGTAGGCAGAGGAAAGAAACAACACGAGAACGAAACAAAAGTTAAATTTCATTTTCCTCCAGAACTCAGTAAGGTACATGTACGTCTGTGTATAGATAGCTTTAGTTGTGTATTTATACATTTGACGGACTGTCCCTTTGTTTAGGATAGCTTTGTTTCAGAACTAAGATCCACAGAAGTGTGTCTACTGGTATAAAAGAACAAGATAGGAATCTTTTATCTCTTTTTCAGGGGTAACATATGCATTTGGTAACACAATACTGACCTTGTTGCGTTTCCATTAGCTGACTTCATCAGATGGTGCATTTCTTATCTCTGTAGTACATGTTTTCTCTTTTTTACTTCGCCAATTATTCAAATATGTATTTTTTTATAGTTCGTTATCTGATTTTTTTATTTTAACATTAATCTCTTAGTTTTCCAAGGTACTTTAAGCGTTAACCATGTCTTAATAATCAGACTTTATCGAGAAAGTTAGAATTTGGCAGCTCATGCCGCTTTAACTATTTAAACAAATAAAAGCGATTTGGTATCATGAAAACACTTCAGATAAAAGATATAATACTTCATTTTAAAGACAACATCCTAGTAATTATCATCCTCTTTATAAGTTAGATATATTTTTGGACCGGTTAATTTATGAAGCCGAGTCACAGTAGCCCTTACTATTTTATTATAGTAAACTAAACAGTTTTGCTCTAAATTTTACATTCCTCCTGGATATTTTCAGTTAAGCAATAGCTCAATCTTATAATAGACGCAACTAAATCAACAAATATAATACCAAATACCTAGGCCACAATTTTGTCTCTCTGTTCGCGGTATATTATATGTAAGGAATAATTAACTTCTAAATAGTCAGTTCCATCTAAATTATTAATAAATTGTAAATAATTTGTTTCATTCAAATTATGTATATTGTTAATCTATACTTATGAGTGTGCATTGATGTTCCAATAAAAATATTTAGAAAACAAGAATAGTAAGACAGTCGGCATTTAGTGCTGGCGATAGGTGCCATACTCAGGGGCCCGGGTTAGATTCCCGTTTCGGGCGTCACCCAAAATCGGTAGCAGAATTTCTGCAATTTTTCAAGAAAGTGCGATCTCAATAAATAACGAGAATACTGAAGAACAGTAAATGTTAGATCTTTGAAGGAAATGTGTTTGGATCTCGAAACTATCGTCCGTTTGCTGAACACAATCCGGGCAGAACCTCTCGAATTCTAGAACGTTCAACTCAAGGTAAACCTCTAATAATTAATACTGCAGTAATCGTATTGTCTGAATATATTCTATTTATATGCTTTACAATTCAGAAGTCACATCACTGAATATTTGATTTCATGTTATTCAAACGTTTTTAAATTGCTTGCGACAGATGAGTTTATTGAGTGTTCAGTAGAAAGACATAGTGCGAACTGTACAGACACATTCATCTGGCTTGTCAAATGAAATATCAGTAAAACAATCACTGGTCTATAAACTAATATATTTATAGCCATTGTAAAACGGATTCTGTTTAAATCCCGCTGGAAGATCATTTCCAATTCTGGTCTAGCTTTATCAGTTTTCCATTAATGACCACCTGAAACCGTCGGAAACTGCGGCACTCCAGAATGAGGCTGGTATATCGGTAAAGAATATCATATATTTGATGTTTGAATCAGAAAATCGTGATAATCATATTATAATGGATAGTGGAATCCCTTGGAAATCTCAGTGATTTTCAAGACGTTTATGAAAAACCGATCTAGAAGCTTGTGAGAAACAATATTTACCGAATTGCTTTACCCATGTTAATTGTGACAATGTAGATCTATATGTCTGGGTGTGGTATAATTTCCCTCAAAGATCAAACCCAAATTATGTAAGCTTATTCTGAACATAAATAGATCACTAAAAACCAAATATCTTTGATTTGGTCGTTTATATAAGCTTTATATGAACTGTTATGATATAGCGGAATCAGAAACGTTCCAGGCAAAAATTGGATACAATCATATCAAAATTGACGCTATTATATCACCATGCCCATTGAACAAATCCCTTTTCTCACTTCCGCTGCAGACACCAAACACAAGCGTTTGGGAAGGGAGAGCTTTTGTTTTGGATTCAGACGTTACTGACTATTTATCCCTTGGGTTTGACCTTGGACAAGGGGAGGGGGTTCGTGGGAGGGTTGTAGAACCATTTGTGTTTCATCGTGACAAGGCCACCGTCGTTGTGGCTAGGTTTGTGGTATAGGAATGCAGGATGCTTCGAAGTAAAATGGCTCGACCTCTGACCGGCAAGTAAGTAAAACAGGATGAGGCTACCTCTAACCCACCTTTTTAAAACAATTAGAAACTTGTCTCCATGGTTATTTTAGACAACAAGATTTTCCCTGTGTCCGTGTGTTTAAGTGTTCATAAATATATATGCATACACTTATGTGTTTAACAGAATATAAACATAAGATTATATAAACACATTAGTTAGGGTACATGTTGTATGTTTCTGAAAAGCAATCGATGTAGTCAGAATTTGATTCAACTAATACATGTTGGACTGATATAAAGATGTCTAGATAGTTGTTTGAGTGACACTCTACAAGTTGATGAAGACATGATAAGTTACACAAATTTATGGGGAAGCAAACTTCTGTTTATTAACACAGTAACAGTTCGGTGTTGATACTAACACCGTTTTCAAGCAAAATTGATAGCTTGGTTATCTTGAAAACGGTGTTAGTATATTTTTTTATAAATAGCATTTGTTTTCCCTTAAATTTGTGTTACCTATGATGTTCAGATAGTGTTAACCAACCAACCAATCAACTGCATGCGTTCTCCAGACATATATTAGTAATTTCAGATATGTTGCATTGGGTAAAAATAAAGACATTTTCCTA
Source organism: Lepidochitona cinerea (assembly GCA_963971465.1). Lineage (NCBI taxonomy): Eukaryota > Metazoa > Mollusca > Polyplacophora > Chitonida > Tonicellidae > Lepidochitona > Lepidochitona cinerea. The sequence continues at coordinate 28,445,175 of OZ020553.1, forward strand.
TGAGCAGTCTATATATTTAAGAACACTAAAACACACGGGCAGTCTATTTTACGCGTCCATAGGTTACAAGTAGGTGCTTGTCTGAAACGATAACGTGTCTGTCATTGTAATACACCTAATGGAACATAAGAATTCCCGACATGGTATCAAGTTTCCAATACAAGTCTCCAATACAATACGATCTAATTTGCTCACTGGATAAACACAACCTTTAACGTTTTATTCAATATATCGGCTAGAAACAATATTCTTGAGTACGAATAAGGGCCTGAAATATAGAAATTGTTTTTATTCAAATAAAACAAAATGTAATGACACATATGAGCATTGTTTTTCTACAATACTGGCAGTCTTGCTTAGTGCCGTTATGGCCGAGAAATCTGGGCTCTGCCGATTTTTTTTTTCTCTCCGTGTTCGTCATAGACACATTAACAGCCATATAATACCAGTCGCCGTAAGACAGATAATCCGGGCTAAGTGCCGTCAGTACGTGGTCCATATTCCCCCAGAGAACCTGCTGACGGTTTCGTTGTAAAGCCAAAGAAGCCAATCAGAATCAAAAAAAAATAACTGAGATATGATAACCAGGACAAAGCAACACGTGGAATCTCTCCTAAAGTCCAATGATAATGAGCCTCTCTGTGTCCTATTTAAGATTCTCATATAAATGTACGGCTCTGTATGGGCTCATTCCAATGTCAGTGAATCATAATAGCACACAGTTATCTCTCCAAAATAGGCCTAACAACACCGTTAGCACAATCAGAAATTGCTCGCCATCGTTTGACCTGAATGTGAAACGGAAACATTGCAGAGAGAAAAAAACATACCGGTCGTTATCTTAACTTCCTTCCTAGGTTAATATCATGTCGGATAATAGTGAAAGGAAAGGTCTTTTATGAACATATAATGAGCAGGATAAATAACCCACTCAGTAGAAATCTGCCGGCTAATTTACATGGGGCTATGCAAGGGAATGTTGGGCAGCTTGGAACAGTTAACCTGCTTTATTAATACAATAGATCGTGTGGCTAAATAAACGCCACTGAATTGAAATCTTTTTAATTTCGTCATTTTGTAAGATATCGAGAAGAAAATTGTTTAATACACACCTATTAACTATTAATGGTTGAAATTACATAAGCTTATGTTCAATATTTTTTATTCAGCGTAGAACTTAAAAAGCGTGATCAAAACTTTACACACTGAGACTTGAAATTTTAGCTTCACTCTTTTATACACGCTGTCCCAATATCATTTGTTCTTCCACCCAGTGTTGGGTAAACAGTTTCTTGAATCTAATGCAATTGAACAAGTTGGAAGTAGATACATACGGACCAATATCGGAAAACAATCACTAACTATCCAGATTTCACAGGTAACTATTAGCCTAACGTCTTAATAATGTTAAATGCCCAATTATTTAATGTTTAATGGCCGGATCTTCAGCATATGGACAAACGTATGTTAGACCAACCTCTTGCCATCCCATTGACCCAATGCTATTTGTTTAGTTGGCCACATTTGGTCCGGCAAATCTCTGCTACCAAGGGGATGTTGGTTAAGAGGATAATTCAAGTCACCATCAGGGGATATTTCTGCCGAGATTTTGAAACATTTCGCCGCAGCTAAACTGTTCAATGAAATTTTAAGAGTCTGTAGTTATTCAAGTATCAGATACAGTTTGCCGATTCTATTATTAATATCTTTTTGAATAATTGTAAGTTTTATTTTAATAACGGTTTTTCGATTACCACACATTACACATGCCATGGATGGTGAAATTTTTATGACGTTGAGTTTGTTGGCAGTAACATTGAAACTTTTAGCTTTTTGTTTCGGGGGTAGACGGGATCCTTATTATTTCAGTTTCTTTATGGGTTTTACTTGTCAAAATATTGATTCCGGTCAACATGCTTATCCATGAGACAATGAGTCTGTTAAAAGGGAGAACCGACAAAAGTGAGTGGTTTTGTTTTGTTTCATCTTGATTTTGTTGTGTGGGTGTGTGGGGGGGGGGGGTTCTATTTTTTGTTTTTTCTTTTCTTCTTGTTTTTTTATTGCCTGGACAAAGTCCAAAAAGTGAGAGAATCAAATTTTGGTGTGATGTGTTGAACGTTCAACGGCCAAAGACATTAATTTTTAGTTTTAGGGATACTCTGTCTAAATTCCGTCTTTTTGCGATTGGTTCTGTTGTCGAGATTCAGATGAAGATAATATAGAAAACAGGAAGATTAAGTTCCAAAGATATAAAAGTCGCAGATTTTGACTTTGAATTCCTAAATATGTTTACGTTCACCAACGAAAGAAACAACTATTCAAGATACACAGATGGTCTTAATTAGTTTCCTATTGTCCTTACCCAAAAATAAGATATTGATGAGAGGATTGGAGTTGGGATGGAATGAGATTCCAAACTAAAATAAAAAGATCTCCTCCAAAGTAAAGGTCACATTCTATTGCAATTTCCAATCTTCCGCCAATCAATAGAACTTTATATAGATAGCATGAACTTATCTCAAGATGAAAATCTCCGAAAATGTTAAGATATTGGTTGACAGTATTAAACCAGAAGGACACAACTTCACACCATCCATGAGGATATTGGTTTTATACCAAGTTGACAACGTTTATTGCGGGGGTTGTCTTGGAAGACAATTTCAAAGAGAGTCATTGTATTCACATGGTTTAACAAAACGGGGTTTTTATATGTTTTTTTAAGGTTTTCTAGATTTCCGATTCTAAGAATTCTAAGAAGAAAACAAATTGAATCTGATCCTTGATTTGTCTACTGGTATACAGACGGATATAACTGACAATAGCAGTGGAGGACATCATTAAACGTAAAGAGTGGTACAAAAAAATAGTAATCAGCATACTGACGAATGTGACTGACAAATCGCTCGGTGTGTAGCCCGGATTATCGGTCTTACGGCGACTGGTATTATATGGCTGCCAATGTGTCTTGTCGCCTTGACGAACACGGAGAGAAAAAAAAATTGGCAGAGCCCAGATTTCTCGGCTACCCGGTATGGTGAATTACCCCGACAACCAACAGGACACACTGATCTGACCCCAGAAAATAACTGATGGAGTCATAGAGGACACAGCATTACACAGCTAAATTACCGAAGTCCTAATCTATAACAAATGTCAGGAAGTGTAATTGAGATGTAAGAAGTCCATTCGCTGCTCTAATGTCTCTAGGAGCACTCAGTAAGAAACGTTTTAACTCGTGCATCATTATCAGATCTAGTAAACTTCTGTTTACTTCAATTTATACTTTTGTAAAGTGGCAAAAACGAAAAGAGTCAGACATCGAGCCAGTTGGTCAATAGAAATGTTAGTTCACATGCGCATAGAATGATACTTACCGTTGATATAAGCTGTTTATATGAAAAGTTTGTACATAAAATCGAAGGGGCCTCGGTGGTCCAGCAGGTGACAGTGTCCCACACCGACCTTCCAAATAAATATGGCGTACATCATTCATACGAATGGCTAAAACAACCAACCAACCAATCTTCCAAATAAAAATTGAAAATTTCAGAGTGGATTTTTCACTCGGTCACTGTATGTGGGAAAGTTGCCAGGTTGGGGGTTTCCTCCGCGCAATGAGCCCGGTTTCCTCCCCTACTAAACCTGGCAACGCTTAATAGACGATCGTTTTTTTCCAGGGGCATTGAACCTCTTAACACACTCCATCCAGGAACAAAATAATCAATCATGTTAATACAATGGACAACAACTAATCAATACATCAAGAGTTTGAAATAACTATCGCTGCTTTAAGTTGGCGTATTTTTCATAATTTAAAGTTTTTCATAATAAAGTTAGAACGCTGTAATTAAAGGACTATTCTATCGATATTAATGCTATGTAATTGTCCATTCGTCTAAGACGGTGGAATCCCACAAAAACCGAAACACATTCTTAAAGACCTACACAAAATGTCGATCTTCACAAAACGTGAGTCAGCGAGCGATTATGGAGGTGCGTCTGGATAGATTTAAGTTGTTGTATTCACAGACAGACAATCTCTCATTGTTGGCCTACTCGTCCGCCACAATTTTGTAGACGATCAAATCCGCTTTTCAGATTAACCTTCTACTTCTCTTATTTCAATCCCTCTAGTGAACACTCAGTTTAATTTCCGGAATCAAACACATGACCACAGGACACAATACCATTTGCCACTTGTGGCCGTGTTACCATTTGGACTCATCACACCTTCCAAATTCTCATTGACCCAAATTACCCAGTGGCTGCCTTCATGCAGTAGCCCTTTGAAAGGGTTACTGAAGGCAGTAACTGGGTAATCCCTTTGCGAGTGTCTTGAGCAGAATTCGAACTCAGCGTCCAGGGACAGCTTACTAACTTCAGCTTCAAATAGATGAAAGTGCTTTAGTTAGCCTCACTCCTGTGTCTCTATCTTGTTTTACTTATCTGTCAGTCAGGAATATATATATATCTTTAACAAATGTTTTTCGGAACCACTCTATTGTAATTCGATTAATAGGAATTCATCCAAAAAAGATTGTAGATAATGACAACAATAGTTCTGTTTCAAAACATTTTATCATACTAACAAATAATCGTGTGATTTTAAGCAAATACAGAGCGATTAATTCAACATCTGATCAGCAGCTTTGGAGCAACTTATACACGTTTTCATTGCACGACATGCGCAATATGCACGACTTCAAAGCAACTACATGTAATACAGTCTATACTTATGATTTCAATATCACCAACTTCAGAGTAATTGATATCCTTCTGGTGCCAATATCACGGAATTTGGAGTAAATTATTCCTTCCAGGTGTCACTGGAACCTGTTTGGTCTCACTACTAGCGACTTCAGTGCAAGTGACACCCATTTTGGTGTCAATATCAGCGAATCCCGTGAGAATAATCCATTTCATTCGTGTCCCTAGCAGCGACTTCATAGAATATGGCATACTTCTTGGTATCTGGAGCAGCGACTTCGTCAAAATAATACACATTTTGGCATTCTGTTAAAAAAGATGCATATTGGCCTTATTATATGGTACTTAAAGGCACCGGCAGGTGTAGAGCGACTTAGTTTATACTTTTCCATATATTTATGATCACTAAAACACACGGGCACAAGGAAATCCTTCTTGTCTAAAATAATGTATATACTAAGTCGGTTTGCGTCTGCAGTATATGGCACTGCTTGCAAGTTGAGAATGTGGGTAAATCAGCAGCTTATTAGGCGCGACACTCTATAAGGGTTGATATTCAAACTCGTTCCAATAAAAAATGTTTAGAAAAAACGTAACGAATCTCATTACAGGAACAGTAAGACAGCCGGCATTTAGTACTGGCGATATGTACCGTACTCTGGGACCCGGGTTCGATTCTCGTTTCGGGCGTCATCCAAAATCGGTAGAAAAATTTGTGCCATTTTTCAAGAAAGTGCGATCTCAATAAATAACGAGAATACTGAGGAACAGTAAATGTTAGATCTTTGAAGGAAATGTGTTTGGATCTCGAAACTATCGTCCGTTTGCTGAACACAATCCGGGCAGAACCTCTCGAATTCTAGAATGTTCTACGCAAGGTAAACCTCTAATAATTAATACTGCAGTAATCGTATTGTCTGAATATATTCTATTTATGCTTTACAATTCAGAATTCACATCACTGAATATTTGATTTCATGTTATCTAAAACGTTTTCAAATTGCTTGCGACAGATAAGTTTACTGAGTATTCAGTAGAAAGACATAGTGCGAACTGTACAGACACATTCGTCTGGTTTGTCAAATGAAATATCAGTAAAACAATCACTGGTCTATAAACTAATATATTTACAGCCATTGTAAAACGGATTCTGTTTAAATCCCGCTGGAAGATCATTTTCAATTCTGGTCTAGCTTTATCAGTTTCTCGTTAATGACCACCTGAAACCGTCGGAAACTGCGGCACTCCAGAATGAGGTTGGTATATCGTCAAAGAATATCATATATTTGATGTTTGAATGAGAAAATCGTGATTATCATATTATAATGGATAGTGGAATCCCTTGGAAAGCTTTTCTCACATAAATCACAGTGATTTTCCAGACACTTATGGAAAAAGCACATCTAGAAGCTTGTCAGAAACAATATTTACCGAATTGCTTTACCCATGTTAATTGTGACAATGTAGATCTATCTATATGTCTGGGTGTGGTATAATTGCACTATTTCCCTCAAAGATCAAACCCAAATTATGTAAGCTTATTCTGAACATATATAGATCACTAAAAACCAAATATCTTTGATTTGGTCGTTTATATAATCTTTATATGAACTGTCATGATAAAGCGGAATCAGAAACGTCCCAGGCAAAAATTGGATACAATCATATCAAAACTGACGCTATTATATCACCATGCCCATAGAAAAATCCTTTTTCTCACTTCCGCTGCAGATACCAAGCACAAACGTTTGGAAAGGGAAAGTTTTTGTTTTGGATTCAGACGTTACAGACTATTTATCCCTAGGGTTTGAACTTGGACACGGGAGGGTTTCGTGGGAGGGTTGTAGAGCCATTTGTGTTTCATCGTGACATGGCCAGCGTCGTTGTGGCCAGGGTTGTGGTAGAGGAATACAGGATGTTTCGAAGTAAAATGGATCGACCTCTGTCAGGCAAGTAAGTAAAACAGGATGAGGCTACCTCTAACCCACCTTTTTTAAACAATTAGAAACTTGTCTCCATGATAATTTTAGACAACAAGATTTTCCCTGTGTCGTGTGTTTTAGTGTTCATGAATATATATGCACACATTTATGTGTTTAACAGAATATAAATAAAATTATATGAAACACAATAAGTTAGGGTACATGTTGTATGTTTCTGAATAGCAATCGATGCAGTCAGAATTTGATTCAACTAGTGCATGTCTTGGATTGATATAAAGATGTCTAGATAGTTGTTTGAGGGACATTCTACAAGTTGATGATGACAAGATAAGTAACACAAATTTATGCGGAAACAAACTTCAATTTATTAACACAGCAACGTTTCGGTGTTGATACTAACACCGTTTTCAAGTAAATTTGATGATGTAAGCATTAGCTTGAAAACGGTGTTAGCATATGTTTTCATAAATAGCATTTGTTTTCCCATAAATGTGTGTTACCTATCATGTTCAGATAGTGTTAACCAACCAATCAACTGTATGCGTTCTCCAGACATATATTAGTAATTTCAGATGCGTTGCATTGGGTAAATATAAAGACATTTTCCTATGAGCTTACACATTAGGGCTTTCTTCCCAAACAGTCTATATATTTAAGAACACTAAAACACACGGGCAGTCTATTTGACGCGTTCAAAGGTTACAAGTTGGTGCTTGTCTGAAACGGAAACGTGTCTGTCATTGTAATAAACCTAATGGAACATAAGAATTCCCGACATGTAATCAAGTTTCCAATACAAGTTTCCAATACAATACGATGCAATTTGCTCACTGGATAAACATAACTTTCAACATTTTATTCAATAAAAACAATATTCTTGAGCACGAATAAGGGCCTGTCATATAGAAATTGTTTTGATCATAGACAAAAATAAGTTTTTTTTAAATCAAACAAAATTTAATGACACAAGCAGAAAGCGTACTGACTACAATACGCAAGCATTATGAGTTAGAGAATATATATTGATAACAACAGATGTGGAACTGTTTGTATGAGCATTGTTTATCTACAATACTGGCAGTCTTGCTTAGTGCCGTTATGGCCGAGAAATCTGGACTTTTTTTCTCTTCGTGTTCGTCATAGACACATTAACAGCCATATACTACCAGTCGCCGTAAGACCGATAATCCGGGCTAAGTGCCGTTAGTACGTGGTCCATATTCCCCCAGACAACCTGCTGACGGTTTGGTTGTAAAGCCGAAGAAGCCAATCAGAATCCAAAAAAAAATTAACTGAGATATGATAACCAGGACAAACCAACACGTGGAATCTCGCCTTAAGTCCAATGAAACTGAGCCTCTCTGTGTCCTATGTAAGATTCCCATATAAATGTACTGCTCTGTATGAGCTCATTCCAATGTCAGTGAATCATAATGGCACACAGTTATCTCTCCAAAATAGGCCTAACAACACTATTATCACAATCAGAAATTGCTCGCCATCGTTTGCATTGCAGGGAGAAAAACATACCGGTCGTTATCTTAACTTCCTTCCTAGGTTAATATCATGTCGGATAATAGTGAAAGGAAACGTCTGTTATGAAAATATAATGAACAGGATAAATAACCCACTCAGTAGAAATCTGCCGGCTAATTTACATGGGTTTTTGCAAGGTAATGTTGGGCAGCTTGGAACAGTTAACCTGCTTTATTAATACAATAGATCGTGTGGCTAAATCAACGCCACTGAATTTAAATCTTTTTAACTTCGTCATTTTGTAAGATATCAAGCAGAAAATTGTTTATTACACACCTATTACTTATTATTGGTTGAAATTACTTAAGCTTATGATCAATATTTTTTATTCAGGGTAGAATTTTAAAAGCGTGGCCAAAACTTTACACACTGAAACTTGAAATTTTAGCTTCACTCTTTTACACACGCTATCCCAATATCATTTGTTCTTCTACCCAGGGTAAACAGTTTCTTGAATCTAATGCAATTGAGCGAGTTGGAAGTAGATACATACGGACCAATATCGGAAAACAATCACTAACTACCCAGATTTCACAGGTAAGTATTAGCCTAACGTCTTAATAATGTTATATGCCCAATTATTTAATGTTTAATGGCCTAATCTTCAGCATATGGACAAACGTATGTTAGACCAACCTCTTGTCATCCCATTGACCCAATGTTATTTGTTTAGTTGACCACATTTGGTCCTGCAAATCTCTGCTATCAAAGTGATGTTGTTAAGAGGATAATCCAAGTCACCATCAGGGGATATTTCTGCCAAGATTTTGAAACATTTCGCAGCAACTAAACTGTTAAATGGAATTTTAAGAGTTTGTAGTTATTAAAGTATCTGATACAGTTTATTAATATCTTTTGAATAATTCCAGGTTTTAATTAAGTGGTGGTTTTTCGAGGGTAATCTCTTTGGGAGTGTCTTGAGCAGAATTTGAACTCAGCGTCCAGGGACAGATAACTAACTTCAGCTTCAGACAGATGACATTGTTTTAGCTAGCCGCACTCGTGTGTCTCTATCTTGTTAGCCCGCCATCATTCTGATGGAGGGCTATTCAAATCGCTTTTTCCGTGGTTCGTCGTCCGTCCGTTAACTTTTTGCTTGTTACCTTTATTCCAAGAGAACCACCTGTCCAATCTTAATCAAACTTAACATACATCATCACCTAATGGTCTAGTTGTGCACCGTACATTTTCATCTCATTTGCATATTCTATATGGCCACCACTGGGGGGGGGGGCGATATTGTTTTTTTTTGTTACCTTCATTCCAAGAAAACTACATGTCCGATTTTCACCAAACTTGGCTCACATTATCTCCATATAGTCTAGTTGTGCATCGTACATTTTCATCTCATTTGCATATTCAATATGGCCACCACTGGGGGGGGCGATATTGTTTTTCTTTGTTACCTTTATTCCAAGAAAACTACCTGTCCAATCTTAATCAAACTTAATATACATCATCATCCTATGGTCTAGTTGTGCACCGTACATTTTCATCTCATTTGCATATTCAATATCGCCGCCAGGGGGCGATATAGTTTTTCTTTGTTACATTTATTGCAAGGAACCTTTCGCTTGTTACCTTTATTCCAAGAAAACTACCTGTCCAATCTTAAGTAAACTCAACATGCATCATCACCTTATGGTTTAGTTGAACATCGTACATTTTCATCTCATTTGCATATTCAATATGGCTGCCAGGCGGCGATGTTGTTTTTCTTTGTTACGTTTATTGCAAGAAAACTTTCGCTTGTTACCTTTATTCCAAGAAAACTATTAGTCCAATCTTAAAGTACTTATGAAACATAACTGAGGATATAGATAATTTAACTATGGTTCAAAAGTCTGGATGTTCAGCAATTGTAAAACGTTTTTTTCATTGGTGGTCGTCAGCTCTGTTTCCGAGTATTTGCGTCTGGAAAATGCTTGTGCAGCCGTAAATTGTGCGAACAAAACCCTCGGCCATCGCTGTAGCGATGACGTCATAGTGATGACCAAACAGAGCATTGACAGCTATAACATGGCTGTCAGTATTAAATCTACCGATTTGTGGTTAGAAGAATTGGAGGATACGGGGGGAGAAACGACCGATATTTACAACCTGTACGACTTCGAAATGTTAGCGAAAGATAGTGGAGATGAGCAGACCGTATGGAGCAACTGGTGATAAACAGCGACGGTGTAAACCCAGCCGTTCTGGAAGCTCGTAACAAGCGTGTCCGAGTTTCGGAATGCCGTTTCGATGCTGAGAGTCCCGTAGCGTATATCTGACGAACGGTTTAATTAGGGATATTAGTGGGGTTAAGCCTTCAAATCTTCGAAATTACAGAGAGTCCGTTGTCATTAAAAAATCTTACTAGTAAATACATGTTTACAACTGTCATTTTTACGATAAGCCACGCTTACACTAGTTACAGCGTAACAACAACAACGCTTATTATGTTAGGCAAGTGCACTGGAAATAAATTAATTAGTACCGATGCTTTCTTTTTTGCCTCATTACTTTTAGAACTATGGTACTATTTACTGCCATGGCTGTTGTATATATTTATGAACACTAAAACACACGTGCACCAGGAAAATTTTCTTGACTAAAATGTCATGGCACTTGCCTCAATTAACCATGGTACACTGACATTGACATGTCCGTACTATCTAAATGTAATGTTATTCACTTCAGAGGGGTTTGGACCCGTTTAACTGGGTGAGTGGCTTGTTGAATCTCATATGATATAAAGCGCTCGAATGTTTGAATCCAACTCAGTTCAAAGAAAAAACGTAAGACAAATTTCTGAGTGGGTTTTTTTTAACTCGATTGCCCTATGTAGCCTATAGTTGCCAAGGTGCTTGTTAATTGCTAAAGGTCGGCGGTTTCCTCTCCCCAATAAACCTGGCAACGATGACATATATGTGAAATCATCTAGAGTCCTGCGAAAAATATCAATCAATCTAAGATTCAACCTTTTGTATTTGTTAAGAGCTACATAATCCATTAAGGCCCAAACAATCTATTATTTTGAAGAAAAAAAAATTATGCCTGCATGCTTCAATTGCTCACACTAAGAAGAATGATTATTATACTGATAGGATTTTAAGAGCAATTTGATCAGGAATGTAGCAACACCAACTATTTACCATATATGTAAAATGTTTGAGCGGTTGCACAGGCTAATATGTGGTCGATTGTGTGTATCATACTTTTTAAGGCCATAGCCGTGAAATACGCGTCCGGTAGACACCATGTATCAGCCTTAGGCCAAATAGAGAAGTCTGAACAATTTAATTACGAATTTATTATATCATAATTATCGAAGAGCCTAAAGTTTAAAGGGGCATGAGCTGCCAAAATGTTGATATTTTGACGTTAAAACAGAATGTTAAAATTATTGGCTATTTTTCTCAAGACGTATAATTCAGATAGCTTTTTAATGCTTAGTCTCGAAAATGTACGACAAAGTACTGTTTTGAACTAACTTTGGCTTAGAATGAATGAATGGTCGTCCCGGTTATTTAAATTTTGTTTACTTTTGAACACGTTTTCGATGCATACAGGCCACATACTGTATGGATTTTCCTCATTCTAACGCCAATCATTTAGTTTTTCGATAGCCTTCAAAGACTCTTCCTGTCGTGGCGATCAGAAGTTATGAAAAAACTGCAAATTTTGGCAGCTCATGCCACTTTAACATTTTATTCATGAAGTGGATGAGGTTTAATTATTACCATTGAATCGGCATGTCTAAATAAGAGCATATACAAGGGAAGTAAAGTTTGGTCAACATTGGGACTCGCACAAGGATAACCTGGCTCTGATATACCCAGCTGTATTATAACAAGTTGGTCCACTTACTCTAGGTACTAGTAGACGATGGAAAGTGGTTAAGCAGGAAAGCAGGTCATGGGTAAATGATTATGTTTTCTTACATGATAACTTTGAAACAAAACATAATAAAGGATAAGTAAATTTTATTTACACAAGAATAACATGTTTAAATAAGATGTTGATTTATTGGGTTCAACTTCAAAGGTTTAAATGTTCCACTTAAGAAGATCTACTGGCAATGCAGTCAGTAAATTTGTCTTTATGTGTTGGAGATGTGGGTGGGAGTTATTATACAATAAACTAAAGGCTTTGAAAAAGGCTTAGTTATATGGTCATTTTGTTTCAAATTAGTGTCCCATGGAAGTAAACCACCAATCGCCAAACCATGTGCCTTCTCACACAATGACCTCTACGTTGCTCTTTGAGTGTGTTGTGCTGTGTTTTCTCAGTACCGGTAATTGAGAAGCCACGGAATAAATATCTGTTAGTTGTTGAAGTTTGCCCTTGGTGACATTTTACACTCCTGTGTGTAAAAAAGGAGCAGGGCTTTACTGATCGAATTTATGCAAGAATGCCACGGAGAAGCAGGATATTTCCCATCGAGTATTTACGGTAAATAAAAAGTTATCTCACTCTGTGTCTCTTATAAGAGACTTGTGTCACAGTGTCTATTGATCCATTTTGACTTGCAGAAAAAAGAAATTAAAAAGCTGGATCACCATAGCCACAAAAATACAAATGTTGGCTATCGAAGTTCTGACTGTATTTGGTGCATTTCAACACAGTTGACACGTGACTTTTAAAACATGAACAATGAGTCCAGGGTGGCAACACAGATGCAACTGTTCAGGTTAATATTGTCACCACTTTTACTTCCCCGAAGTGCCCTTCCACATTTGAAGTAGTGCTCAAAAACCTACAAAATAAATATTATGATAATCATTACCACCAAATGACAATCTATGTAACAAAATATAAACAAAACAAAATATAATGATCTGACCTGTCCCAAGTTACCTAAATAGCAAACAAAAAATAAGATTCGTATAATACTATTTCAGAACAGTAATGCTAATTGCGAGCCAATAAGAACTCCGTCAGATCAAAGAATTTGTCATGACCAACCGATAAATAAATAAATAAATAAATACACACACCGGTAAATGTAGACATTTAATATTGCTGAATTTGCGAAATGAGCCCTCCTCCCTCAATATATTCTGATGCTGCTCCTTATTGTACATCACATATGACTAGACATTTACTTCTACTACATGTAGTTCTAGCTAGCAGTGAATATCACAATCCCATATGATGAGGTTAATCATTATTTATCATAGCCAGGAACCTTATGAACCTTGACACCCAGTACAGCAACCAGATTTCATTTTTTTACAGTAACTGTTGTTACGAAGTACCATTACTTAGTAGTACTAGTTAGTAGTAGTAGTACTAGTAGTTCAGCTTACAAGAATTTGACTGAGTGAATGACAAAGAGTAAAATAATCTTATTTTTTTTTATATTTTTTGAAGTCTGGCAGTAGAAATCTGAACACAAATACAGAGGTATAGACCGTATATCTTGTTGAACTTGGGCTGCACATCAAAACTTAGAGTTACACATCAAATGTCAAAATGTTCTGTCACGTCGCTGTTACTGTTTGGCGTTAGGCGCTGGTTGTTGTTGTTGTTAAAAGTTTGAACGAAAGTTGAACTTACTTGTCTCCGGTTATGTTGATTCACAATTAAACAAACTGCCGATATTTAGCATCTATTGTGGGGACTGTTGTTGGCAACAGCTTCCTATTTTAATGTCTGATGCATATTGTGTCCCCGTTTCAACGCAATATCAACCACACGACATCGTGGTACCCAGCAACAGCTATCTGTAAACCGCAATGATTTAACTTCCCGCCATATTCGGTCATCACTATGACGTCATACAAACACAAATCGTAAAGCAGAAAAGTTCGCATTTTTGATGCAAGTTTATCACTCAAAATTAAAGATAAATTAAATATTTTTTGGGGTGGGAAATGTGTCAGAATAATTTTTCATAATATATACTTATGTTATTTGGGGAGAACAAAGGTTTGCTTTTTTCAATTCATAAGGTCTTTAAGTAAACTCAACATACATCATCACCTTATGGTTTAGTTGTACATCGTACATTTTCATCTCATTTGCATATTCAATATGGCTGCCAGGGGGTGATATATATTTTTTTTTGTTACCTTAATTTTAAGAAAACTACCAGTGTGATATTTACCAAACTTGGCTAACATTATCTCCTTATATCTTTGATGTGTACTCTACATTTTCAACTCATTTGCATATTCAATATGGCCGCCAGGGGGCGATGTTGTTTTTCTTTGTTACCTTTATTCCAATAAAACTATCAGTCCAATCTTAATCAAACTCAACATACATCATCACCCTATGGTAAAGTTTTGAATCGTACATTTTCACCTCATTTGCATATTCAATATGGCCGCCAGGGGGCGATGTTGTTTTTCTTTGTTACGTTTATTGCAAGAAAACTTGTTAGCTTTATTCCAAGAAAACTATCAGTCCAATCTTAATCAAACTCAACATACATCATCACCTTATGGTTTAGTTGTACATCGTACATTTTCATCTCATTTTCATATTCAATATGGCCGCCAGGCGACGATATATATTTTTTGTTACCTTAATTCTAAGAAAACTACCAGTCTGATACTCACCAAACTTGGCTCACATTATATCCCTATAGCTTTGTTGTGTACTGTACATTTTCATCTCATTTGCATATTCAATATGGCCGCCAGGGGGCGATGTTGTTTTCCTTTGTTACCTTTATTCCAAGAAAACTATCAGTCCAATCTTAAGTAAACTCAACATACATCATCACCCTATGGTCTAGTTGTGCACCGTACATTTTCATCTCATTTGCATATTCAATATGGCTGCCAGGGGGCGATATATTTTTTTTGTTACTTTATTCCAAGAAAACTATCAGTCCAATCTTAAGTATTTAAAACTCAACATACATCATCACCCTATGGTCTAGTTGTGCACCGTACATTTTCATCTCATTTGCATATTCAATATGGCCGCCAGGGGGCGATGTTGTTTTTCTTTGTTACCTTTATTCCAAGAAAACTACCTGTCTAACATTAATCAAACTTAACATACATTATCACCCTATGGTCTAGTTATGCACTGTTCATTTCCATCTCATTTGCATATTCAATATAGCCGCCATATTGAATACTTTTATTACTTTTATTCCAAGAAAACTACAATGTACTGGTCTGATTTTGACCAAACTTGGCCCGCATTATCTCCCTATGATCTAGTTGTGCACCCTACATTTTCATCTCGTTTGCTTATTAAATATGGCCGCCAGGAAGCAATGTTGTTTTTGAGCCAAATTTGAAAATGAAATTTATTATCATTATTCCAAGAAAACTACTGACCTGATCTTAGCCAAACATGACACACATCGTCCCCCTAAGTTCTAGTTGTGCACCGTACATTATCATCTCATTAGCATATTGAAGATGGCTACCAGGTGGCAATGTTGTTTTCAACCAAAATCTTCGTAATTCACAATTTAATTTTCCTCAACAATAGTTATCTCCCTGGAATAAGATTTTTTTATGTAGGCCCCAATTCCTATATCGAATTATTACTGTAACAATCTTTAATATGAATAGACGACCTATGTGGGATGGTTGCCAGTTACCAACGGAAGGTCGTGGGTTTCCTCCGGGCATAGAGCCCGGTTTCCTCTGGGCATAGAGCCCGGTTTCGTCCCACAATAAAACTGGCAGCGCCGACATATAAGTGAAAAAATCTTGAGCGCAGCGTAAAACACCAAACAATCAATCAATCAATTAATTTAATATGAATAGATGAACGCGGGCGTTAAGATCCCTTTAAGGGATCTCTGGTTTTACTTATCTGTCGGTCAGGAAGATTTTTGTTTTTAGCAAATGTTTTTCGGAACCACTCTATTGTAATTCGATTAATAGAAATGCATCCAAAAACGATTGTAGATAATGACAACAATAGTACTCTTTCAAAACATTATATCATACTAACAAATAATTGTGTAATTTTAAGCAAATACAGAGCGATTAATTCAACATCTGATCAGCAGCTTTGGAGCAACTTATACACGTTTTCTTTGCACGACATGTGCAATATGCACGACTTCAGAGCAACTACATGTAATACAGTCTATACTTATGATTTCAATATCACCAACTTCAGAGTAATTGATATCCTTCTGGTACTAATATCACGGAATTTGGATTAAATTATTCCTTCCAGGTGTCACTGGAACCTGTTCGGTCTCACTACTAGCGACTTCTGTGCAAGTGACGCCAATCTTGGTGTCAATATCAGCGAATTCCGAGAGCAGCGACTTCATAGAATATGCATACTTCTTGCTATCTGGAGCAGCGACTTCGTCACAAATAATACACATTTTGGCATTCTGTTAAAAAAATATATTAATTGGCCTTAATATATGGTACTTAAAAGGCACCGAAAGGTGTAGAGCGACTATATATATGTAATAAGTTGCTTTGCGTCTGCGGTATATGGTATTGCTTGCAATGCTTGCAAGTTGAGAATGTGGGAAAATCAGAATGCAGCTTAAGGCGCGACACTCTATAAGGGTTGATATTCAAAGTCGTTAAAATAAAAATGTTTAGAAAAAACGTAACGAATCTCATTACGGGAAAAGTAAGACAGCCGGCATTTAGTACTGGCGATATGTACCGTACTCTGGGACCCGGGTTCGATTCTCGTTTCGGGCGTCATCCAAAATCGGTAGAAAAATTTCTACCATTTTTCAAGAAAGTGCGATCTCAATAAATAACGAGAATACTGAGGAACAGTAAATGTAACCTCTCGAATTCTAGAATGTTCTACTCAAGTTAAACCTCTAATAATTAATACTGCAGTGATCGTATTGTCTGAATATATTATTTTTATGCTTTACAATTCAGAAGTCACATCATTAAATATTTGATTTCATGTTATCTATAACGTTTCCAAATTGCTTGCGACAGATAAGTTTACTGAGTGTTCAGCAGAAAGAACTGTACAGACACATTCGTCTGGTTTGTCAAATGAAATATCAGTAAAACAATCACTGGTCTATAAAGTAATATATTTATAGCCATTGTAAAACGGATTCTGTTGAAATCCCGCTGGAAGATCATTTTCAATTCTGGTCCAGCTTTATCAGTTTTCCACTAATGACCACCTAAAACCGTTGTAAACTGCGGCACTCCAGAATGAGGTTGCATGTGTTCTCCTGACATATATTAGTACTTTCAGATACGTTACATTGGGTAAAAATAAAGACATTTTCTGATGAGTTTACACATTAAGCTTTCTTCTCCAGCTGTCTATATTATGCATCCAAAGGTTACAACTAGGTGCTTGTCTGAAACGGAAACGTGTCTGTCATTGTAATAAACCTAATGGAACATAAGAATTCCCGACATGTAATCAAGTTTCCAAAACAAGTCTCCAATACAATACGATGCAATTTGCTCACTGGACAAACATAACTTTCAACATTTTAGTCAATATTTCGGCTAAAACCGATCTTCTTGAGCACGAATAAGGGCCTGAAAAACAGAAATTGTTTTCATCATAGCCAAAAATAAGGGTTCATTTTTTAAATAAAACAAAATTTAATGACACAAAAGTAGAAAGCGTTCTCATTACTATATGCAACCATTATGAGTTAGTGAAATATATATGGGTAACAACAGGTGCGGAACTGTTTGTATGAGCATTGTTTTTCTACAATATTAGCAGTTTTGTTTAACATCGTTAGTAAGTGGTCCGTATTCCCTCAGAGAAGCTGCTGACGGTTTCGTTGTAAAGCCAATCAGAATCCAACAAATTTAACTGAGATATAAAAACCAGGACTAAGAAACACATGGAATCCCGCCTAGAGTCCAATTATAATGAGCCTCTTCAGCCCCTATTAAATATTCTGCTGACACCCATGTAAATGTACTGCTCTGTATGAGCTCATTCCAATGTCAGTGAATCATAATGGCACACAGTTATCTCTCCAAAATAGGCCTAACAACACCGTTATCACAATCAGAAATTGCTGGCCATCGTTTGACCTGAATGTGAAACGGAAACATTGCAGAGAGAAAAACATACAGGTCGTTATCTTAACTTCCTTCCTAATATCATGTCGGATAATAGTGAAAGGAAAAGTCTGTTATGAAAATATAATGAGCAGGATAAATAACCCACTCAGTAGAAATCTGCCGACTTATTTGCATGGGTTTTTGCAAGGGAATGTTGGGCGGCTTGGAATAGTTAACCTGCTTTATTAATACAATAGATCGTGTGGCTAAATAAACTCCACTTAATTTAAATCTTTTTAACTTCGTCATTTTGTAAGATATGGAGAAGAAAATTATTTATTACACACCTATTAACTATTAATGGTTGAAATTACATAAGCTTATGTTCAATAATTTTTATTCAGCAAAGAATTTTAAAAGCGGGGCCAAAACTGTACATACTGAAACTTGATTGTTTGGTGTTTTACGCCGCGCTCAAGATTATTTCAATTATATGGCGACGTTGCCAGTTTTATTGTGGCCGGAAACCAGGCTCTATGCCCGGAGAAAACGCACAAAATTTTCCAATTATTTTTTCCAATCCATTGCTGGAAGGCTGTTCGGATTTTGCGTCCAACGCTCTACCTACTGAGACACGGAGGCCCTACTGAAATTTGAAGTGTCATGCTTCACTCTTTTACACACGCTGTCCCAATATCATTTGTTCTTCTACCCAGTGTTGGGTAAACAGTTTCCTGAATCTAATGCAACTGAACGAGTTTGAAGTAGATACATACGGACCAATATCGGAAAACAATCACTTAATAACGTTAAATGACCAATTATTTAATGTTTAATGGCCGGATCTTCAGCATATGGACAAACGTATGTTAGACCAACCTCTTGCCATCCCATTGACCCAATGCTATTTGCTTAGTTGGCCACATTTGGTCCGGCAAATCTCTGCTGTCAAAGTGATGTTGGTTAAGAGGATAATCCAAATCACCATCAGGGGATATTTCTGCCAAGATTTTGAAACATTTCGCCGCAACTAAACTTTTCAATGAAATTCGAAGAGTTTGTAGTTATTAAAGTACCTGATACAGTTTGCCGATTCTATTATTTATATCTTTTGAATAATTCTAGGTTTTAATTTAATAACGGGTTTTCGATTACCAAACCTTACACATGCCATGGATGGCGAAGTTTGTCACATTGAGTTTGTTGGCAGTAACATTGAAAGTTTTAGCTTTTTGCTTGATATATTTTACTTTTCAAAAAAATGATTCCATTCAACATGGTTATCCAAAGATGTCCGGAGACAGCGGGAGAACCTACAAAAGTAAGTGGGTTTTGTTTCAACTTGATTTTGTTTTGTGGGCGCGTGTTTTTTTGTGTGATGTGTGGAACAGCCTAAGACATTAATTTTTAGGGATATTCTGTCTTAATTCCGTATTTTTTGGATTGGTAGAATTGAAAATAAATCAGATACTGAGTGTCGAGATTCAGATGAAGATAATGAAGAAAATAGGAAGATTAAGTTCCAAAGATCTTATAAAAGTCTCAGATGTTGACTTTTATAATTCCTTTATGCTTTGGCACACGGGCAAACCAGATTTATTTTCACCAGCAAAAGAAAAATAACATTCAAGATACACAGATGGTCTTAATTAGTTTCCTACTATCCTTACCGAAAAATAAGATATTGATGAGAGGATTAGAGTTGGTTGGTTGGTTGTTTTAGCTTATTGGTGCGTCCATTCGTATGAATGGTGTACGCCATACTAGTGAGTAATTATTGCCTTGAGCGATTAAGACAACTGTGATGTTTGAACACAATACATTAAATCTCTCTGTGCAGGAATATATGTTAGGGATTAGAGTTGGGATGGAATGAGTTTCCAAACTAAAAAAAGATCTCCTCCAAAGTAAAGGTCACATTCTATTGCAATTCCCGATCATCCGCCAATCAATGGAACTTTATATAGATAACATGAACTTATATCCAGATGACAATCTTCGGAAATGTTAAGATATTGGTTGACAGTATTAAACCAGAAGGACACAACTTCACACCTTACATGAGAATATTGGTTTTATACCAAGTTGACAACGTTTATTGCGGGACTGTCTTGGAAGACAATTTCAACTCATTGTATCCACATGATTTAACGAAACGGGATGTCTTAAGACATTTCAACATTTTGTAAATGTTTTTTTAGGTTTTCTAGATTGCCGATGCTAATTCTAAGAAGAAAACAAATTGAATCTGACCCTTGATTTGTCTACTGGTATACAGACGGATATAACTGACAATAACAGCGGAGGACATCATTAAACGTAAATAGTGGTACAAAAAAAAGGTAATCAGCATAGTGACGAATGTGACTGAGAAATAGCCTGGTGTGGTGAATTACCCGACAACCAACAGGACACACTGATCTGACCCCAGAAAATAACTGATGAAGTCATAGAGGACACAGCATTGCACAGCTAAATTACCGAAGTCCTAATCTATAACAAATGTCAGGAAGTGTAATTGAGATGTAAGAAGTCCATTCGCTGCTCTAATGTCTCTGGGTACATCCAGTAAGAAACGTTTTAACTCGTGCATTATTGTCAGATCTAGTAAACTTCAGTTGACTTCAATTTATACTTTTGCAAAGTGGTAAACACGAACAGAGCCAGAGATCGAGCCAGATTGGTCAATAGAAATGTTAGTTCACATGCGCATAGAAGGATACTTACTGTTGATATAATCTGTTTGTATGAAAAGTTTGTACATAAAATCGAAGGGGCCGCAGTGATTCAGCAGGTTAGAGGTATCGTCTCACAGTCCCATACAGTTCTTCCAAATAAAAGTTGAACATTTCTGAGTGTATTTTTCACCGTATGTGGCAGGTTGGGGGTTTCCTCCGCGCAATGAACCTGGTTTCCTCCCCCACTAAACCTGGTAACGCCGCCATATAAGTGAAATTGTCTTGAGCAGCGTAAAACATGAATCAATCAATCATATGTAAAATCGATCATACACAGAATGTCATCTTCACTCGTTTAGAGTGCGGATCTTATTCAACATATTGGCACTCAAACATACATTGACCGGCACCGGTAGTGCTTCGTGTCTATGGGAATCTATAACACTAATTACACATGCATCATGAGGGGGTATAGTAGGCCTACTTATTGGAATATTATCTCATTGTCGTATCTTTTAAACTCGGACCACATATGCTGCTAGAACATGATATATTTTATCTACTGCAAATCAGGTTTAACAGCTATAGAACAGGAGGAGCATTGTTATCAGGTGGCGTTTGATTAATAGACGATCGTTTTTTCCAGGGGCATTGAACCTCTTAACACACTCCATCCGGGAACAAAATAATCAATCATGTTAATACAATGGACAACAACTAATACATCAAGAGTTTGAAATAACTATCGCTGCTTTAAGTTGGCGTTATACTCGCTTCTAAAATTAGTTGTTTTTTTTATAATTTCCGATTGTCAATGAAGTCCAGAAAAAATAATAAAAAGTTAGAACCGTGTAATTAAAGGACTATTCCATCAATATTAATGCTATGTAATTGTTCATTCGTCTAAGACGGTGGAATCTCACAAAAACTGAAACATATTCTTAAAGACCTGGAGGTGACAAGACCAGTCTCGGGTACACTTTTAGACCCAATTATATGTAATTGTAGGGACCGAATAACCGATTTTGGAACATTACCTAATTTCTGTAGTGACCATTGTGCTGTTTATGTTCACATTAAATCCAAAATTGCCAAACAACAAAACTACTCGAGACTGGTCTGGAATTATGATGCCGCCAATTGGGACGAGTTACGTTCTTCACTCTCTGAAATTGATTGGGACCCTATGCTTATAGATGACGTGGATGAATTATGTACCCGAATTTCCCAAAAAATACTTGAGTTAGCGCGACAATATATTCCTAACAAGAGAGTTACCATCTGTCCAAGTGACAAATCATGGATAACTCCCAACATAAAAAACGAAATGAAATTACGTAATAAACTGTATAAAAAGTGTCGTAGGTTCCAATCAGAAGAAAATTTAAAATCATACAAACGTCAGCGAAATCGGGTCAATCTTTTGGTTAGGGAGGGCAAACAAAATCACCAAAAAAAAATGATAGACAAAATTGAGAATGGGAATAAGGGTACTAAATTTTGGTGGAAAATCTGTAAAGCTGTTTTGGGAAATAAAAATGTCAATGTTTCATCCTTACCACCTCTAACTAACGATGGAATCACATATTTAACTAAAAATACTGACAAGGCTAACCTCCTAAATGAATATTTTGCGAGCATATGCTCAGCTGGAAACTCTGATATTGTCCCTCCCAGTATACCATCAATCGATGAAAACTTGCTTTCTAATATAATCGTGGAACCTGAACTTGTACTGAAAGTCTTGTCATCTATTGACACTAGCAAGGCCACTGGCCCAGACATGATCAGCCCACGAATTCTGTTTGAAACCCGCTCACAACTCACCCCCATCCTATTGAAATTATATCAACTTTCTCTCAACGAAGGAATATTTCCTCAATGCTGGAAGATTGCAAATGTAACGCCTATTTTTAAATCCGGGAACCACTCAAATATAAGCAACTATCGCCCTATTTCTCTTCTAAGTTGCCTTAGTAAAACATTCGAGCGAGTTGTTTGTAAAAATTTGTTTGATTTTTTAAAGCTCAATATATCTTCTTGCCAGTATGGGTTTTTACCAAACAAATCAACCGTATCCCAACTTATTGACTTGTATGACGATATAGCTAAGGCCTTGGACGATGGCAAAGAAGTATTTTTTGTCTTCTTTGACATCTCCAAGGCCTTTGATAGGGTATGGCATGACGGTCTGATTGTTAAACTGGCGTCACTTGGCATATCTGGTCCGCTTTTGAAATGGATCAAGAGCTATCTGAACAATCGACAACAGCGTGTCGTAATTAACGGCACAAGCTCTCTTCTTTTGCCATTAACTGCTGGTGTACCCCAAGGATCTGTTCTAGGACCCTTGCTATTTCTTATATACATTAACGATTTGCCCAATAACATTTTGAATAACATCAAACTTTTTGCCGACGACACATGTCTCTACGTAATATCGGATGATCTGCAGAGTTCTGCTGAAAATTTACAAAGAGATATGGAGTCGTTGGAAGCCTGGGCACAATCTTGGCAAATGGACTTTAATCCACAAAAAACGAGGTCACTGACAGTCTCAAGACGCAGATCTCCTTCAGATCTCACTTGTGTTTTTCAAGGATGCACCATTGAATCTGTGGTATCGCACAAACATCTCGGGCTTAATCTGAACAGTCTCGGGAATTGGAATCACCACTTAAACCAACTTATTGAATCAGCAAATAAAAAATTATCCATGTTTAGGGGCCTAAAATATCAACTTAACAGAAAGAGCTTAGAAAGCATGTACAAAAGCTTTATACGCCCATCTTTTGAGTATGCTAACGTAGTGTGGGATAATATCACTGACCAGCAAGCCAATACCTTGGAAAATATTCAAAAAGATTGTATCCGAGTAATTACCGGACTAACCAAAAGCGCAGCATCTTGTTTTCTGTACCAGGAATCCGGTTTACGCACATTAAAACATAGACGCAAAATCCAGCGACTTTTAATTTTTCACGATAACCTTAATAACCCAGACAGTAGACTTAACAATATTTTACCCCCTCCAACTAACGTACGTAATCCATACCCAGTCAGAAACAAAAATCAACTAACTTCCTTCAGGTGTCGAACTGCAAATTACAGCAAATCGTTTTATCCACAAACTCTGCGTGAATGGAACGAGTTACCCGAACCGATTCGATCACAACCTAACAAATCTAGTTTTAAAAGTTCACTGCAAAAGCTTTTCCCTATACCAAAAGTTCCTCCTTGGTATTACGTTGGTCAACGTAAAAGTAACATAATACACTGTCGACTGCGCAATGGTTGCAGTTCTCTGAACGAGGACCTATTTAATAACTTCATTTCTGATTCCCCAAAATGTACATGTGGATGTTCTATCGAAAGCGCTTCACATTACCTACTTGTCTGTAACAATTTCGTACTGCCGCGCACGCTTATGATTGACCGGATACGGCTAAATGGTTATGCAGGCGATTTGTCACCTACACTGCTACTGTACGGCTCTCATGAATTAAGTTTAGATATTAACAATCATATTTTCGATTCCGTTTGCAAATTCATTACACAATCAAAACGTTTTTAATACCAAGGGACCAATTGTGTGACGCGGTCTGGACGGCCAACAACAACATGTTTTCATTTTTTTTTATAATGACGACTATTGTATGATGTTTTCATGTTATGTACGTAAATCTAGTGACTGTTATGGTTTGTATGTGTCCGTGTAACCTATCCTTTGTGTTCTTACGTTTTGCTTCTGTCATATGTAAACAACTGTTTTAAGTATATGTCAAAACCTTTATATATCTCAGTAATGAATGTATGCGGTCTATTATCTTTAATTGCATATTTTTCCCCTATTTTTCTTAACATCTTAATCTATAATCGTTTCTTTGATAATTTGTACAAAGTTTTCTTCAGCAATAGTTGCCATCATTGTGATTACCATTCATTTCATGTCTATTTCAATTATTTGACCTTTCTTTGAATTGTTGTACAAAATAAGCTGATACAGCTTACTGTGCACAAAATAAAGCATATATATATAAAAAAAAAAAGACCTGCACAAAATGTCGATCTTCACAAAACGTGAGTGAGCAAGCGATTATGGAGGAACGTCTGGGTACATATAAGTTGTTGTATTCACAGACAGACAATCTCTCATTGTTGACCTACTCGTCCGCCACCATTTTGTTGACGATCAAATCCGCTTTTCAGATTAACCTTCCACTTCTCTTATTTCAATCCCTCCAGTGACACAATACCATTTACCACGTGTGGTCCTGTTACCATTTGGACTTGTCACACCTTTCAAATTCTCGTTGAGCTAAATTACCCAGTTACTGCCTTCATGCAGTAGCCCTTTATGAGTGTCTTGAGCAGAATTTGAAGTCAGCGTCCAGGGACAGCTTACTAACTTCAGCGTCAGACAGATGACAGTGTTTTAGCTAGTCGCACTCGTGTGTCTCTATCTTGTTTTACTTATCTATCGGTCAGGAAGATATATGTCCTAGCAAGTGATCTTCGGAACCACAATATTGTAAAGCGATGAATGGGATTTCGTCCAAAAACAATTGTAGATAATTACAATAAAAGTTCTATTTCAAAACATAATATCATACTATCAAATAATAGACTTTTTCGTGTTATTGTAAGCAAAGTTGGTAAATTCATCTAAGGAATCTTGTGTGTTGGAGGGGGGGGGGTTAAACTTTTAAAATTATTTTCGAAATTAAAATTTGACTGATATGTGATATGTCCCCTACGACTGATACTGACTTTTTTTCTTTCTAAATCCCGCAATGTAAACATAAAAACTCAAATAGTGGGTCTGTGAACGCTTGCAAGATTACAACACATGACATTGTTATTAAAGAGATCGCACGGTAACAGTTCTGTAACTCGATCTCAACGACAAATTCAGCTGCTGGGGATAAATGATTCAAAAACTACATGTCGGGGTCCTGAGACACTGGCTTCAGAAGAAGTCAAATAACGCTAACAGTTTGCTTGAAGGGGATTTTATTCAAATTTATGCGAATACAAGAAAAATGTACGTTTAATGTTGCGATGTGATCGGATGAGTTACATTTATACTTAGAACACTTGTATGTGGCCTGCAATAAAAAAAGACTCTTCAGTGTGATATTTCAAGCTTTCAACGACCAATCGCTATACGACGTGATCTATCATAAACGAAATTGTCTCTTCGATACGTGTAAGGGCTTCGGTAGTCCAGTGGGTTAGAGGGATCGTCCCTCAGTCCCACACAGACCTTCCTTCGATGCGGCGCGTGTTCGAATCACGCTCTGACCAAATAACAATTGAAAAATCTCTGAGTGGATTATTCACTCGGTCACCGCATGCGGAAGACCTACCAGGTACTCGCCGAAGGTCGGGAATTTCCTCCTGGCAATGAGCCCGGTTTCCTCTCCTACTAAGCCTGGTACCACCGCCATATAGGCCTAAGTGAATTAATCTTGAGTGCCGCGTAAAACATCAATCAACCAATCGTTACGTACAGCATTAAAATGCTTTAGAAAAATGTGCTCTTCAGTAATTATCAATCATCTTAAGTTATCTTCGAACATTTGAGTTATAGAACGTGTTGACATTTAATCGATGGATAAAATGAGCGCTATTGGGAAAACATTCATAGTTTCAAGAAGTATTAAGTGGATACTTACCCCTCCCTCTACCACGAGAGGCTTCTCGTCGTTCTCTATCCACTGATTTATAGTTACTCCAGGACATTGCAGAAAACAATGGATGGCCCATTGGTGTATAGGGGCGGGTAACCAGAGCAAGTCCGCTACAAATAAGATCCAACCAAAATGGGTAATATGAATAATTAGATACCAGATGGATCGATCGGATTAAGGATGGTCGCCAGCAACCGACCGAAGTTAGTTTGGATTTTCATCTAAAATAAAACTGTTGTTTCCAGCAATAATCTGAACGCAATCCCAAAAACGTTCTATTCTTTGGAAAAACGCATGGAGGGATCATAAAAAGCTAATTTTCAATCTGATATGAAAGCTCGAGAAACGTCAGTTATAAAACACAGTAAACATATAACACTCAGGGCTTAGAACAGAACACATTAAGATTACTCCGACGTAAAATATTAATCTAAATAAACATACTGTCCTAATCGCCAATGGTCATCCCGTAAGAACTGCGTGGAGAATTCAAACACTGCTTTCTCTTTACAGAAATATAGTAACTCTTGGAAGGCAAATGACATCTCCCGCAAACCATGGATGTTTGATAAAAATTCTGAAATACAATTAAATTCAGCTATTGACACACGTGCTTATCATTTAGTAATAAACTTATAATTTTGGAAACTAGTGGACTATGTTCTTCAAATATTGCTGTGACATATGATTACTTATAGCAACATTCGTTCATTTGGTGGTCAGAGGGTGTTCTTCATAAAATAGTAGAATTCCATTCCAGTTTTCAAAAAAAATCTTTAGATCATAGCTTAAAATGATCATCTTACAAATGTCCTGACCCGGACGTTAGACTCAAATATCCTACAATTATGATAGACAAGCTACGTCATACCTTCTCTCCCAATCAAAGTTGGTTTTCTTGGCCCGATGAAGTTAACATCATCAGTCACAAATTCTCCAATCCGCGTTAGGTTTCCAGAGCGGTACGCTGTCATAAATTCATCGACCATCGCTCTGATTTCGCTTTCCCATGCTGAAATAGACAAATATATCAGTGATCAACTTTGGGGACTATACTGAAGTGATAAATTACGGATATATATATTTTGTTGGTTACATTACGTAAATATATTGCATACGATCACTTACACTCTGCATCACTATAGCAGTAGGCAGAGGAAAGAAACAACACGAGAACGAAACAGAAGTTGAATTTCATTTTCCTGCAGAACTCAGTATGTACGTCTGTATATAGAGAGCTTAAGTTGTGTATTTATACATTTGACGAACTGTCCCTTTGTTTAGGATAGCTTTGTTTCAGAACTAAGATCCACAGAAGTGTGTCTACTGCTATAAAAGAACAAGATAGGAATATTTTATCTATTTTTCTGGGGTAACATATGCATTTGGTAACACAATACTGACCTTGTTGCGTTTCCATTAGCTGACTTCATCAGATGGTGCATTTCTTATCTCTGTAGTACATGTTTTCTCTTTTTTACTTCGCCAATTATTCAAATATGTAGTTTTTTATAGTTCGTTATCTGATTTTTTTATTTCAACATTATTCTCTTAGTTTTCCAAGGTACTTTAAGCGTTAACCATGTCCTAATAATCAGACCTTATCGCTTTAACTATTTTAACAAATAAAAGTGAGTTGGTATCATGAAAACACTTCAGATAAAAGATATAATACTTCGTTTTAAAGACAACGTCCTAGTAATTATCATCTTCTTTATAAGTTATACTGTGAAAAATGTTTGTAGAACTACAAGAAATACTTGTGTATTTCATCACAGGAGAATGTGCTGTAAACGTTTTACCCCTGAGTACGATGTTATTATATTGGCTATCATGTAAATTTACGTAAACACACTGTAAATATACACAGATTTGTAAAAGTACCTGTAAGTATTGTTGTTTTACGTGTTTTACAACCCTGAAACACATTTCGGTAATTTTACTCTTTTTGGTTAAAGTGGCATGAGCTGCCAAAACTTACACTTTTTTCATAGTTTCTGATCGTCACGATAGTAAGAGGATTTCAAGGCCATCGAAAAACTAAATGATTGGCGTTGGAATGAGGAAAATCCATACAGTATGTGGCTTGTACGAACCGAAAATGTGTTAGAAAAGTAAACAAAAATTAAATAACCGGGACGACCATTCATTCATTCTAAGGCAAAGTTAGTTTAAAACAATACTTTATCGTACATTTTCTAGACTAGAAGCACTAAAAAGCTTGTGAATCATACGTCTTGAGAAAAATAGCCAATAATTTCAACGTTCTGTTTTAACGTCAAAATATCAACATTTTGGCAGCTCATTTAATTTACAAATCTACGCAACAATCTTGGTAGATTAACAGAGAAGATACTTGTATTTAAAGAGAGAAGAACGCACGGTGGTAAATCCACCGTTTCACTGTAAATCTACTAACACCACACTGTAAATTTACATATTCGCACAGATGTACATGTAAATCTACAGCAAATTTTACTTGTCCCACGATTGCCCGCGAACTTTGCTGTAAAATTACAACCACATTCTTTACAGTATAGATGTATTTTTGGACCGGTTAATTTATGAAGCCGGGTCACAGTAGCCCTAACTATTTTATTATAGTAAACTAAACAGTTTTGTTCTAAATTTTACATTTCTCCTGGACATTTACAGTTAAGCAATAGCTCAATCTTATCATAGACACAACTAAATCAACAAATATAATACCAAATACCTAGGCCACAATTTTGCCTCTTTGTTCGCGGTATATTATATGTAAGGGTTAATTAACTTCTAAATAGTCAGTTCCACCTAAATTATTAATAAATTGTAAATAATTTGTTTCATTCAAATTATGTATATTGTTAATCTGTACATATGAGTGTGCGTTGATGTTCCAATAAAAATGTTTAGAAAACAGGAAAAGTACGACAGTCGGCATTTAGTGCTGGCGATAGGTGCCATACTCTGGGGCCCGGGTTAGATTTCCGCGTCGGGCGTCACCCAAAATCGGTAGCAGAATTTCTACAATTTTTCAAGAAAGTGCGATCTCAATAAATAATGAGAATACTGGAAAACAGTAAATGTTAGATCTTTGAAGGAAATGTGTTTGGATCTCGAAACTATCGTCCGTTTGCTGAACACAATCCGGGCAGAACCTCTCGAATTCTAGAATGTTCTACTCAAGGTAAACCTCTAATAACTAATACTGCAGTGATCGTGTTGTCTGAATATATTCTTTTTATGCTTTACAATTCAGAAGTCACATCACTGAATATTTGATTTCGTGTTATCTATAACGTTTTCAAATTGCTTGCGACAGATAAGTTTACTGAGTGTTCAGTAGAAAGACATAGTGCTAACTGTACAGACACATTCGTCTGGTTTGTCAAATGAAATATCAGTAAAATAATCACTGGTCTATAAACTAATATATTTATAGCCATTGTAAAACAGATTCTGTTTAAATCCCGCTGGAAGGTCATTTCCAATTCTGGTCCAGCTTTATCAGTTCTCAATTAATGGCCACCTGAAACCGTCGGAAACTGCGGCATTCCCGAATGAGGTTGGTATACCGGTAAAGTATATTATCTCTTTGATGTTTGAGTGAAGAAATCGTGATTATCATATTATAATGGATAGAGGAATCTCTGAAAAACCTTTTCTCACATAAATCACAGTGATTTTCAAACATTTATGGAAAAAAGCCCATCTAGAAGCTTGTCAGAGACAATATTTACCGAATTGCTTTACCCATGTTAATTGTGACAATGTAGATCTATATGTCTGGGTGTGGTATAATTGCACTATTTCCCTCAAAGATCAAACCCATATTATGTAAGCTTTTTTCGAACACATAGAGATGAATAGAAACCAAATATCTTTGACTGTGTCGTTTATATAATCTTTATATGAACTGCTTTGATATAATGGAATCAAAAACGTTCCAGTCAAAAAGCAGATACAATCATATCAAAACTGACGCTATCATATCACCATGCCCATTGAAAAAAATCCCTTTTCTCACTTCCGCTGAAGATACCAAGCACAAACGTTTGGAAGGGGAGACTTTTTGATTCAGACGTTACAAACTATTTATTCTATGGGTTTGAACTTGGACCAGGGAGGGTTTCGTGGGAGGGTTGTAGAACCGTGTGTGTTTCCTCGTGACAAGGCCAGCGTCATTGTGGCCAGGGTTGTAGTAGAGGAATGCAGGCTGCTTGTAAGTAAAATGGTTCGACCTCTGACCGGCAAGCAAGTAAAACCGGATGAGACACATGTGTGCGGCTACCTCTGGCCCAGAAGCCGGTCATTGCTTATTAAGGGAACAAGTGTTGGAAAGATATATAAGACCCAGGGCCTAGTTTCACAACGCTAAGTGAAATCTTAACTACCATGGCAATCAATGCTAAAGGTATACGTTGCCATTGGTAATTAAGATCAATGGTTATTTAAGACAATTTATTAACACAGCAACGTTTCGGTGTTGATACTAACACCGTTTTCAAGCAAATTTGATGGTGTAATCATTAGCTTGAAAACGGTGCTAGTATATGTTTTCATAAATAGCATTTGTTTTCCCATAAATTTGTGTTACATGTTCAGATAGTGTTAACCAACCAACCAATAAACTGTATGCGTTCTCCAGACATATATTAGTAATTTCAGATACGTTGCATTGGGTAAAAATAAAGACATGTTCTTATGAGCTTACACATTATGGCTTTGTTTCCCAGCAGTCTATATATTTAAGAACACTAAAACACACGGGCAGTCTATATTACGCGTTCAAAGGTTGCAAGTAGGTGCTTGTCTGAAACGGAAACGTGTCTGTCATTGTAATAAACCTAATGGAACATAAGAATTCCCGACATGTAATCAAGTCTCGAATACAATCCGATGCAATTTGCTCACTGGATAAACACAACCTCCAACGTTTTATTCAATACATCGGCTAGAAACAATATTCTTGAGCACGAATACGAGCCTGACATATAGAAATTGTTTTTATCATAGACAAAAATAAGTTTTTTTTAAATAAAACAAAATTTAATGACACAAGCAGAAAGCGTACTGACTACAATACGCAAGCATTATGAGTTAGAGAAATATATATTGATAACAACAGGTGCGGAACTGTTTGTATTAGCATTGTTTTTCTACAATACTGGCAGTTTTGTTTAGCACCGTTAGTACCTGGTCCGTATTCCCTCAGAGAATCTGCTGACGGTTTCGTTGTAAAGCCAAAGAAGCCAATCAGAATCCAAAAAAATTAACTGAGATATGATAACCAGGACTAAGCAACACGTGGAATCTCGCCTAAAGTCCAATGATAATGAGCCTCTCAGTGTCCTATTTAAGATTCCCATATAAATGTACTGCTCTGTATGAGCTCATTCCAATGTCAGTGAATCATAATGGCATACAGTTATCTCTCCAAAATAGGCCTAACAACACCGTTAGCACAATCAGAAATTGCTGGCCATCGTTTGACTGAATGTGAAACGGAAACATTGCAGGGAGAAAAACATACCGGTCGTTATCTTAACTTCCTTCCTAGGTTAATATCATGTCGGATAATAGTGAAAGGAAAAGTCTGTTATGAAAATATAATGAGCAGGATAAATAACCCACTCAGTAGAAATCTGCCGGCTAATTTACATGGGTTTTTGCAAGGGAATGTTGGGCACCTTGGAACTGTTAACCTGTTGTATTAATACAATAGATCGTGTGGCTAAATAAACGCCACTGAATTGAAATCATCGTTTTGTAAGATATCGAGAAGAAAATTGTTTACAACACACATATTAACTTGTCCCACATATTAAGTCACCATCAGGGGATATTTCTGCCAAGAATTTGAAACATTTCGCCGCAACTAAACTTTCCAATGAAATTTCAAGAGTTTGTAGTTATTAAAGTACCTGATACAGTTTGCCGATTCTATTATTGATATCTTTTGAATAATTCTAAGTTTTATTTTAATAACGGTTTTTCGATTACCACACATTAATCATGCCATGGATGGTGAAATTTTTATGACGTTGAGTTTGTTGGCAGTAACATTGAACGTTTTAGCTTTTTGTTTCCGGGGTAGACGGGATCCTTATTATTTCAGTTTCTTTATGGGTTTTGTTTGTCAAAATAATGATTCCGGTCAACATGCTTATCCATGAGACAATGAGTCTGTTAAAAGGGAGAACCTACAAAAGTGAGTGTTTTTGTTTTGTTTCATCTTGATTTTGTTTTGTTTTGTGTGTGCGGGTGCGTGTGTCTTTTTTGTTTTGCTTTTTTTCTTTTCTTCTTGTTTTTTATCACCTGGACAAAGTCGAAAAAGTGAGAGAATCAAAATTTGATGTGATGTGTTGAACGTTCAACGGCCTAAGACATTAATTTTTAGTTTTAGTTTTAGGGATATTCTATCTAAATTCCGTCTTTTTGCAATTGGTAGAATTTAAAAAATCAGATACTGACTGTTAGGTTGTCGAGATTCAGATGAAGATAATGAAGAAAATAAGAAAATAGGAAGATTAAGTTCCAAAGATATAAAAGTCTCAGATTTTGACTTTTATAATTCCTAAATGATTTGGCAAACCATATTTTTATTTTCACCAACGAAAGAAACAAATATTCCAGATACGCCAATGGTCTTAATTGGTTTTCTATCATCCTTACCTAAAACTAAGATATTGACGAGAGGATTGGAGCTGGGATGGGATGTCTTCCCAAACTAAAATAAAAAGATCTCCTCCAAAGTAAAGGTCACATTCTATTACAATTTCCAATCTTCCGCCAATCAATGGAACTTTATACAGATAACATGAACTTATCTCCAGATGACAATCATCGGAAATGTTAAGATATTGGTTGACAGTATTAAACTAGAAGGACACAACTTCACACCTTCCATGAGGATATTGGTTTGATACCAAGTTGACAACGTTTATTGCGGGGGCTGTCTTGGAAGACAGTTTCAAAGAGAGTCATTGTGTTCACATGGTTGAACGAAACGGGGTTTCTTAAGACATTTCAAAATTTTATACATGTTTTTTTTTTTTAGGTTTTCTAGATTCCCGATGACAATTCTAGGAAGAAAACAAATAGAATCTGACTTTTGATTTGTCTACTGGTATACAGACGGATATAACTGACAATAACAGCGGAGGATATCATTAAACGTAAAGAGTGGTACAAAAAATAATAATCAGCATAGTGACGAATGTGACTGAGAAATAACCCGGTGTGGTGAATTACCCCCGACAACCAACAGGACACACTGATCTGACCCCAGAAAATAACTGATGGAGTCATTGAGGACACAGCATTGTACTGCTAAATTACTGAAGTCCTAATCTATAACAAATGTCAGGAAGTGTAATTGAGATGTAAGAAGTCCATTCGCTGCTCTAATGTCTCTGGGTGCATCCAGTAAGAAACGTTTTAACTCGTGCATTATTGTCAGATCTAGTAAACTTCAGTTGACTTCAATTCATACTTTTGCAAAGTGGCAAACACGAACATGATTGACTGACAGAGCCAGAGATCAAGCCAGATTGATCAATCGAAATGTTAGTTCACATAGAATGATACTTACTTTTGATATAAGTTGTTTGTATGAAAAGTTTGTAGCCTACATAAAATCGAAGGGGCCTCAGTGGTTCAGCAGGTGAGAGTGATCGTCCCTCAGTCCCACACAGACCTTCCAAATAAAAATTGAAAATTTCTGAGTGGATTTTTCACTCGGTCACCGTATGTGGAAAAGTTGCCAGGTTGGGGGTTTCCTCCGTGCAATGAACCTGGTTTCCTCCCCCACTAAACCTGGCAACGCCGCCATATAAGTGAAATAGTCTTGAGCGGCGTAAAACATCAATGTCAGCTTCACTCGTTTAGAGTGCTGATCTTATTCAACATATTGGCACTCAAACATACATTAACCGGCACCGGTAGTGCTTCGTGTCTATGGGAATCTATAACACTAATTACACATGCATCATGAAGAGGTATAGTAGGCCTACTTATTGGAATATTATCTTATTGTCGTATCTTTTAAACTCGGACCACATATGCTGTCTCAACATGATATACGTTATATATCTACTGCAAATCAGGTTTAACAGCTATAACACGGGAGGAGCATTGTTATCAGGTGGCGTTTGATTAATAGACGATCGTTTTTTCCAGGTGCATTGAACCTCTTAACACACTCCATTCGGAAACAAAATAATCAATCATTTGAATACAATCGACAGCAACTAATTAATACTTTTGAAAGAACTATCGCAGATTTCAGTTGGCGTTACACTCGCTTCTAAATTTAGGGATTTTTTCATGATTTCCGATTGCCAATACAGAACAGGTATAAAGTTCAGAAAAAATAATAAAAAGTTAGAACCCTGTAATTAAAGGATTATTTCCATTAACATTAATGCTATACAATTGTCATTTTGTCTAAGACGGTGGAATCTCACAAAAACCGAAACACATTCTTAAAGACCTTTACAAAACGTGAGTATACAAGCGATTTGGGAGGAACGTCTGGGTACATGTAAGTTGTTGTATTCACAGACAGACAATCTCTCATTGTTGACCTACTCATCCGCCACCATTTTGTTGACGATCAAATCCGCTTTTCAGATTAACCTTCCACTTCTCTTATTTCAATCCCTCCAGTGAACACTCAGTTTAATTTCCGGAATCAAACACATGACAACAGGACACAATACCATTTACCACTTGTGGCCGTGTTACCATTTGGACTCATCACACCTTCCAAATTCTCGCTGGGCCAAATTACCCAGTGGCTGCCTTCACGCAGTAGCCCTTTGAAAGGGCTACTGAAGGCAGTAACTGGGTAATCCCTTTGAGAGTGTCTTGAGCAGAATTTGAACTCAGCGTCCAGGGACAGCATGCTACCTTCAGATTCAGACAGATGACAGTGTTTTAGCTAGCCTCACTCCTGTGCCTCTGTCTTGTTTTACTTATCTGTCGGTCAGGAAGATATATGTCTCAGCAAGTGTTCTTCGGAACCACAATATTGTAAATCGATTAATAAGATTTCGTCCAAAAAAATTGTAGATAATGACAATAAATTTCATTTTCAAAACATAATATCTTACCATTTTTCCTGTGATTGTAAGCAAATTCAGAGCAACTTCAGCACGTTTTCATTGGCAATATACACGACTTCAGAGCAATTAATACGGTCTACACTTTTGATTTCAATAACACCAACTTAATAATAATGCACTTCTGGGGCATTTTTCTCAACACACTTACGCACGTCGTAAGTCTCACGCAAGGCCTAACTGTCATGGCAACATATACCTTCAACGTTACATTACGACCAGGCGCAAAGTTAAGACGGGCGAATAAGTGTGTTGAGAAACAGCCCCTAGTGCCAATATCACGGGCTTTGGAGCAAATTATTCCCTCCAGGTGTCACTGTAACCTCTTCGGTCTCACTACTAGCGAGTGACGCCCATCTTGGTGTCAATATCAGCGAATTCTGTGAGAAGAATCAATTTTACTCGTGTCACTACTTCTTGGTATCGGGTTGATTGATTGATTGATTGTTTGGTGTTTTACGCCCCGCTCAATATTATTTCACTTATACGGCGGCGTTGCCATTTTTATTGGTAGGAAACCGGGCCCTATGCCCGGATGAAACCCACGACCTTCCGGTGGTAACTGGCAACCATGCCACATAGCTTGGTATCGGGATCGACTTCATCGCAAATAATACACATTTTGGCATTCTGT
Source organism: Lepidochitona cinerea (assembly GCA_963971465.1). Lineage (NCBI taxonomy): Eukaryota > Metazoa > Mollusca > Polyplacophora > Chitonida > Tonicellidae > Lepidochitona > Lepidochitona cinerea. The sequence goes on from OZ020553.1 coordinate 28,481,411, forward strand.
TCAAATAAGATATTTATTGGCCTTAATATATGGTAGTTAACAGACCGATCCTAGCATTGCAAGCATTACCATATACTGCAGGTGTAGACCGACTTAGTATATACTTTTATATATAAGTCGCTTTACATCTGCGGTATATGGTCATGCTTGCAATGCTACACCGATCCCACCATTTTCCCTAGTTTGTGTAGCCAGTGCCATGCAAGCTGAGGATATGGGTAAATCAGAATACAGCTCAAGGAGCGACACTCTATAACGGTTGATATTCAAACTCTGTTTTAAGAGAGTAATCCGATCGTTGTACCTCTGCCAGGAATTGAACATATCCAAACTCTGTGAATAAAGTATATTGATGTTGTGCTGGCCATTGAAGTAGGAAAGTGTATCGCGTTAAACATTACCAGTATAACTTTGAGAATGGTCCCATTTTTCTCGGATTTTCTTCTAATTGAAGTAACAGGGTAGGTTGAAATTCTCTGTGCATCCCAGTCGATCCTTGTCGTTCACACCCAAAAATCATATAGACTTACATTTGGCCAATGCCCGAAAGTAACTTTTGGTTAGGAAAGATATATCGAGAGCATGTAGTCGTTGGAGAACGGTGAATATACCGGCCAAATTGTGAACTTTGCATGATATTTTTTTTATCTAAGTGTCGAAATAAAGAAAGAAAAATTGGGATGCACGGAAATTTCAACCGGGTGTGTTGCTTCAATTAGGAGAAAATCAGAGGAAAATGAGGTGATTCTCTAAAGATAGGCCTACATTTTCAACTCGTTACACTATCCAACTCAACATCAATATACTTTGGTCATAGAGTTCGGATAGTTCTAGCCCGGATTATCGGTCTTACGGCGACTGGTATAATATAACTGCTAATGTGTCTTGTCGCCTTCGGCAGAGCCCAGATTTCTCGAGTAGGATAGTTCCAACTAGGGTTTAGGGAAAGATGAAGACATGCAATCGACATATAGGCCTACTAATGTGTCCAGATTAACACATCCCTCTAATTGTATAGTAAACAATCCCCTAATGAGCTGGGAGCTCGAGGCCTCACATTGACGCTATACATGCCGGAGCTACATATCCCTCATGAATGCATCATATACAAGGAAACAAAATGCATTAATGATGCCAACAACATAATAATACAATGGGCAGCATCATCAACAATTAGCATCATCGAACTTACACTCACGCTCAGTTTAACCGGCGGCCAACTAGAGGGAGTTTCTAATTTGATATGCATGTAAACTTAATCTCAATTCAGTAATGAACAAAACAAAGATGGACGACTTAGGCCTATCGATTGTATGCGAAACTCACTGCTAGAGAAAACAGTTTCTGTACTTTGGAAAGGCAGAGAAATATGTTATTTTCATTTTTGCCTCACACTACTGAAGACTATTGGCAAAAATGGTCGGAAATGCAAGAGTCAGCAAACATTTCAGACTGTCGCTTGTTGACCAGTCTGTCTACTGGTAAAATTATCTTATCGTTAAACTGTAAATGGACGTTTCTGGTAAACCGACGAGATTCCCCAGGGGTGAATGTGAGCTAATTGCGATTTTAACCCTGGGGGTCAGAGGATGCAACAGTAGATTAGATATTTTACCAAGCATATGGCCTACGGTCCTCTCCAGAAGACATCTTAATACACGGGTGTCTTTAAAGAGGCCTGAGCTGACAAAATAACAACAGAATATTACGTGTCTTCACCTCTCGAGTTTTCCCTCGTCCTATTTTCTTATTTGATTGTCTTTGTAGGCCTAAATATTTTCTGTTTCATGTAAAAGTCACAATTCTTATCGAAGACCGCATGTATAATATTTGCATGTACATGCGTTACTCTTTTGTAGCTTTTTAGTTACATGTACTTCTTCATTAAATAATTTGTCTTTCATTCTAGGGTGATACAAATAAAGACTACTATGATAAGTTGTAGTGAGTATAAGAAATGAGAGGCCATCTTGGATGCCAACTTGAGTTACCTATCTCTGCTCAATAAATCGGAATGTCTTCTTTTCAATCTCCTTACGAATCTACTACAGAAATCAATAATCAAGGGATAAGTGATTGTACACCCCCTCGATAAGTGATTGTACACCCCCTCGATAAGTGATTGTACACCCCCTCGATAAGTGATTGTATACCCCCTCGATAAGTGATTGTACACCCCCTCGATAAGTGATTGTATACCCCCTCGATAAGTGATTGTACACCCCCTCGATAAGTGATTGTACACCCCCTCGATAAGTGATTGTACACCCCCTCGATAAGTGATTGTACACCCCCTCGATAAGTGATTGTATACCCCCTCGATAAGTGATTGTACACCCCCTCGATAAGTGATTGTACACCCCCTCGATAAGTGATTGTACACCCCCTCGATAAGTGATTGTACACCCCCTCGATAAGTGATTGTACACCCCCTCGATAAGTGATTGTATACCCCCTCGATAAGTGATTGTACACCCCCTCGATAAGTGAGTGTACACCCCCTCGATAAGTGATTGTACACCCCCTCAATAAGTGATTGTACACCCCCTCGATAAGTGATTGTACACCCCCTCGATAAGTGATTGTATACCCCCTCGATAAGTGATTGTACACCCCCTCGATAAGTGATTGTACACCCCCTCGATAAGTGATTGTACACCCCCTCGATAAGTGATTGTACACCCCCTCGATAAGTGATTGTACACCCCCTCGATAAGTGATTGTACACCCCCTCGATAAGTGATTGTACACCCCCTCGATAAGTGATTGTACACCCCCTCGATAAGTGATTGTACACCCCCTCGATAAGTGATTGTACACCCCCTCGATAAGTGATTGTACACCCCCTCGATAAGTGATTGTACACCCCCTCGATAAGTGATTGTACACCCCCTCGATAAGTGATTGTACACCCCCTCGATAAGTGATTGTACACCCCCTCGATAAGTGATTGTACACCCCCTCGATAAGTGATTGTACACCCCCTCGATAAGTGATTGTACACCCCCTCGATAAGTGATTGTACACCCCCTCGATAAGTGATTGTACACCCCCTCGATAAGTGATTGTACACCCCCTCGATAAGTGATTGTACACCCCCTCGATAAGTGATTGTACACCCCCTCGATAAGTGATTGTACACCCCCTCGATAAGTGATCGACACCCCCCTCGATAAGTGACTGTACACCCGCTCGATAAGTGATTGTACACCCCCTCGATAAGTGATTGTACACCCCCCTCGATAAGTGAGTGTACACCCCCTCGATAAGTGATTGTACACCCCCTCGATAAGTGATTGTACACCCCCTCGATAAGTGATTGTACACCCCCTCGATAAGTGATTGTACACCCCCTCGATAAGTTAGTGTACACCCCCTCGATAAGTGATTGTACACCCCCTCGATAAGTGATTGTACACCCCCTCGATAAGTGATTGTACACCCCCTCGATAAGTGATTGTACACCCCCTCGATAAGTGATTGTACACCCCCTCGATAAGTGATTGTACACCCCCTCGATAAGTGATTGTACACCCCCTCGATAAGTGATTATACACCCCCTCAATAAGTGATTGTACACCCCCTCGATAAGTGATTGTACACCCCCTCGATAAGTGATTGTACACCCCCTCGATAAGTGATTGTACACCCCCTCGATAAGTGATTGTACACCCCCTCGATAAGTGATTGTACACCCCCTCAATAAGTGATTGTACACCCCCTCGATAAGTGATTGTACACCCCCCTCAATATTGGGCTTCTGCGTTCTAGAGAACATTTTATCGACGACACAGGAGGTGATCACTGGAACAAACCCAAAACAGTATTAAGGCCTGTTTCAATACATCCTCTCACAATGCATATGTTTGTATGTTAATTAAGGTTATAAGGGGTTGATTCATTGGCGTCTCAAGCCCCAGATAATATCGAATCTATCGCCATACTTATACTATTTATATGTAATCCTACTTTTAGTAGGCCTACCAACTGTCTGGGGAGTGGATTAGTAAAAAGTATTGAAACTGAACTGACAAGTGAGTGATAGAAAAGTTAAGGCCAATTTTAACATTATTTCATTCTTGGAACGTTGTAAAGTATACATTAACAAACTATCAGTACAAGTTCAACAGGTTGTCGATTTGACTTGAACATAGGCCTACATGTATATCAGCTATCTATGTTTCCCTCAGCTAAGTGACATTAATGTCTTAAGTCAGACAATTTACGGAGAAATGTGATTGCCAAATCAATCAGACACAATGATATCGTATTGCCAACTGGAACATATACAAGAGAATTAATCTGGGGAAAATAAAACTTCTCTTGGCAGAATAAGATACTCAATCCTCTAATACATTTCAACTATAAAGGCTTTAAAGACAAGACAATCAGGTGGCTCAGATAGTTGTTTGGCTAAATTCATTGATCAACCGTATAAAGGAGATCATTACTTCTACCATGACGAAATCGCCAATCGCAATTATTATTACTTTGGGCGTTATGGTTATCATGTTACAATTCTGTTCTGAGATAGAATTACAGTCGGAAATATATTTGGATGGCAAACACAATTTTTTCATAGGTTATATGAAAAGCTAAATGATTACCACGTTGAAAAACATTAATATAGCCAGTAACCATGCGAACCAAGATGTCGGCAGACAACCGACAAAATTCAAATAGCCGGGATGTATGAGTTCACTTTGGGGTTTTCGATGCTTATAAAACTACTTTACAAGGGCAGCGTGGGTATGAGGCACATTAAAGCTAAAATGCGATATTTTACTGTCCTACACATATCGGGAAGGTGTTGAACTTCTTTCATTTGCAGCTGATGGTTTACTTTTAGTTTCAGCCATGCTGGAGTTTCTAATAGAGGCTCCAGAGGGAGACGCTGCACGCTTACAGCCTGGGGGCCGTTTCACGAACTCGTCGCAAAATACGATCAATCGCAGTAGACATTACGTTGTATCTCTTCACCATGGTATCCGTAGGCAACTAGGCTTCGTTTGCAATGCAACTGCTTTGTGAAACGAGCCCCTTTTTTGTCCCGATCACATATTCTAGAAATGAACTAAAAATGTCGGCTCTTTACAGTTCATCAGATTAATGAATATTAGTAACGATTTCACAACTTACTACAGTCTAGGGTTGACACATGTCGGACATGTTTACATTAACCCGAAACCATCAGTCAGACAGTAAACAATATACCACAGAATTCTAACTAATTGCCAGTGATGTAGGCCTAGGTCTCGAGACTGGTCTTGGTCTCGAGACCAGTCTCGAGACCAGTTTGGCTAGATCTTGGTCTTGGTCTTGGTCTCGGACCTTCTGGTCTTGGTCTTGATCTTGGTCTCGAGCCTTCAGGTCTCGGTTTTTTAGACCGAGACCAGCACGAGACCGGCAATATAAGTTATATGCGCAACGCCCGGACGCCCGTCGCGATTGGCCGTTAGCTCTGCGTATAACGAAAAACCTGCCTGGCAGCTTTCTAAAAGGCAAGCCTAGCCCTTAGCTCCCTAAAGTCAAAATGTACTGCGTTGTTATTTTTCTTTTATAGAAAATTAACAATTTTTAAAAACTTTTCTGGAATGTGGATAACATGACATTCTCAGCGTGATTCAGCGCCGATTTTTTAGCATCCTCTTGCCGAGGACTTCAGCCGCACATGTTTTAGGCCGAGTGACGCAGAATACACAAGCTACCAGCCGTATAAATTTCCATCGATTTTCTTGATAGCAAAGTCATAAAAGTATGACAACCTGGTTTAAAAATGCTTTTCCTTACTGTTCATTCCGTTTGTCCCGAAAATAAAATAAAAAACCTTTTTAGAAGACTTTGAAAACCGGATGGAAAAATTCACTTCAGCGAGTGACCGTCAGACATACTTCCTGCATTTACAAATTACACAGGCTGTGGGATAAACACCGGCTACCAGCGATCATATTTTCGGTCATTTATATTGAAGACAAAATTTAGAAATTATAAAAATCAGACATATTAGTGCCTTTCTTTACCTTTTCATACAATTTTTTTCAATAAAAACTTAAAACTTTCTTGTGGAAGACTTTGAAAAACGTGTAAAAATAATTTACTTTGGCGAGTCATGACTTGATCTACATTTGATACTACAGAAAACATAGCTACTGGTTGTCGTAATATCAATCCATAATCTCAAAGCAAAAATTATGAAAGTGTAAAAATCGGATTCATTAGTGCTTTTCCTTTCTTTACATATTCTATTTGTGGATAAAAACAATCTCCTTGAAGTTTTGAAAGTGGAGAGAAAAAACAAAGCTGTTTTCGGATGCAAAATGGCGTCACGTAATCGAGTGAAGTCATTTCAAGAGAATTCACTGCAGGATAGCATTTTTGTCCGAAATGGTGATTAAAATTCCGAGTTTACCATTCCTGATACGGATCAAACGATTACAACATTCCACCAGATTTATTGGGGTCCATATTTTCTACTGAGACGGAAAACGGGAGCGAGAACTAAACGGTGAAAACAACAACAACGTTCAGAACTACAATAAAATGAGAAGAAAACTTGCCTGCTAACTTATTTTTGCTGCTTTGTGAATCCTGGACCTGTGAATTTATTACACCCACATGAGATTGAGGTTGTTTTTTGCATTTTTTTGTTTGTTTTACAACTATGAAAATATATTTTTTGTCATACAAAACTTGATCTGTCAAAATATAGGCAAATTGAAATTTGAAAATGCATTACAAAAAAAAAGAATTTGAAAATTATTAAAAAATGTAGGCCTACATATTATAGGCAACATTGTAAAAAGGCAAAATAGAAGAAATGAAAACATTACATCTACTTATATATGACTTTTGTTATATGTCATTCTTATGTCATACTATTCATCTCAAACAAGTTATCCAATGAAATATAGCGTTTATTACTTTATTAATGTCAAGTTAAAGGCACACTTGCCGCGAAAATCCAAAACAGTGTTTACATTACAAAACAGTGAACGGTTTTCTTTTCGCAGACAGAAGAAGTTAGGAACTTTCTATTTTTAATGGAAAGTTTTGGCATCATTTAGTATTTTTAATTTGAAATTGAAAAACAGATTTTTCAAGTACCCGCAATGTAAAGAAACATCAAACTTTAGCAAGCGCCCTAATGTTTTGAGTCGTGTGTGCGATTTAACGACACACTCACAGTGTAATTTTATGAACTCTATCTGAGAAATACAGACTAACGATCGAGTAAGAGAGACTATAAATGTCTACCGAGTGCAAACCACTGACAAAAACGCCTGAATGAGGGTAGTCGAACACTAAAGTTAAATAACACTGATCGTTGCTGTTGTTGTTGTAATCGAACTTTGATTCTTCGCTTGTTTTTCACCCTCATTTATTACATTCTAAACTTAATGTGCGCTATGTTTAATTTTAGTGGTTTTAGCTGTAGTAAGCTCGTGTAAATTGGTTTTCTTAACAAATGTCAAGCAGGCTAAGGCCACAAGTGGGTCACTTGTTTGAGGGGCATATAGAAGTTGAAACGTTGCGCCTAAATATAACAGAAGTTGTAAATCCAGAAAGAGTTCGTTTAATGACAAGTGGGTCTTTAACAAATCCTGGTCTTGGTCTTGGTCTTGGTCTCGGACAATAGTGGTCTTGATCTCGGACGCCTGGTCTTGGTCTCGGACCCCAGGTCTTGGTCTTGGTCTTGGTCTCGACCTACCAGGTCTCGGTCTTGGTCTTGGTCTCGGGTGGCCTGGTCTTGACTACAACACTGCTAATTGCTCGTTAATTGTACATTTTTCGCTGAAAATCGACCTACCACCTTTCATCCTAAGTCAATAAAATCGTATTTTTATATTTTATATTAAAGTTTTAGCAAAACTGTAAACAATTCTACACAAACAGTCCCTTTAACGTACAACCTGAGATTGGTATCAACAGAAAGCTCTTGCATTGTACATTGTACCTCTTCTGTTTCAAGGAAACTGTCCTCATATTGGGCAACTGATTCCACTCTAAAGGGACATTAGCTGTCATTTGTTTTACATTTTTTAAGTGTAGATACACTTTGTCAAGGCAAAAAAAGGTTATAAGTTTATCGAAAAACAAAGGGATGGACCGAGCTGAATGTTCATTCGTTTTAAAAAAGCGTAAGTTGCTCGTATACATTACTTTGACGTACATGTAGTTTCTGGTGTCTTTGGTGTGACTAAAATGCTGGAGAAAAAAGACAGTACTCCCACAATTTTGCTTTAACGAAAAATATTAACATTTCAGCATCTAACACCGCTTCGCAGTGCCCGACTCAGAACATCGGCGGCTTCAAGGGGGTGACCAGTGCGCCCCCCCCCCCCCCCCATTAATTATTAAATTTATCCCAAGGTACATCATACAATCCTGGGCTGGAAAGATGGACAACGCATTGGTTACCCGGTAGGCCTACGTAATAGAGGTCTATTTAAAGGGTGCAATATTTGTATTGAGTAAGTGAGTTATCAACTGCTTAGTCCGCTTTCGTGTTTCAATTTACGCGTATACTCATGCATTGGTTGGGTAGAAGTCTTTGTTGTATTTTTTAAGAATAAGAAAAGAAGACAAAAATGTACAGTTTTATTTCCAGTACATTCCTCAGCTCAGAACGCTTCTCAGGCAATCTAAGGCACTTCAGCTTTCGGGGCAGGCTACGCGGCCCCTGGACCCTCGCCAAATGGGTTCGGATAGCTATCCCCTTCCCAAACCCCCTCAAAAATGCTACGACAAGTTTGAAACATAGCGATTATTGTTTACGATTTTTTTTTCTTTTGACAGAACAGCGTTAACGCCTCTCCTTCAGACAGTCAATCTTGGATATGTGAACAAAATGTCAGTCTATAGCATCAAGATATTTAAAACTGTGCTAACGTTCATAGAAAAGGCCTTAGGTTTTTGGTCAAATCACGAGGGTATTATAAAATAATAGGTATGGCAGCAGTGTTAATGAATGATTGCCAGCAGGAAAACATTTGCATACGGTAACACAATTTCAGACAACTTAGATTCCTTATACTTTCCCAGACCGGTCTGCTTCTTCAGGTGTGTGATAATTTCACAATCATTTACGTAAGTTTTACAACTTTTTTAAACAGCTGATCGACTTCATTAATTCTAAATTCCAGGTTCCAGTTAAATCACAGAATGATATTATTATTAATACCACTTAGACACGTTTATACCAAGGACTGAAAATCATTGTTGTAGGTTAATTATGAGATGGAGTTTATAACCTTGTTGTTTGTTGGTTGTAGGTTATGAGATGGAGTTTATAACCTTGTTGTTTGTTGGTTGTAGGTTATGAGATGGAGTTTATAACCTTGTTGTTTGTTGGTTGTAGGTTATGAGATGGAGTTTATAACCTTGTTGTTTGTTAGTTGTAGGTTATGAGATGGAGTTTATAACCTTGTTGTTTGTTGGTTGTAGGTTATGAGATGGAGTTTATAACCTTGTTGTTTGTTGGTTGTAGGTTATGAGATGGAGTTTATAACCTTGTTGTTTGTTGGCTGTAGGTTATGAGATAGAGTTTATTACCTTGTTGTTTGTTCGTTGTAGGTTATGAGATGAGTTTATAACCTTGTTGTTTGTTGGCTGTAGGTTATGAGATAGAGTTTATTACCTTGTTGTTTGTTCGTTGTAGGTTATGAGATGAGTTTATAACCTTGTTGTTTGTTGGTTGTATTTTATGAGATGAGTTTATAACCTTGTTGTTTGTTGGTTGTAGGTTATGAGATGGAGTTTATAACCTTGTTGTTTGTTGGTTGTAGGTTGTGAGATGGAGTTTATAACCTTGTTGTTTGTTGGTTGTAGGTTATGAGATGGAGTTTATAACCTTGTTGTTTGTAGGTTATGAGATGGAGTTTATAACCTTGTTGTTTGATGGTTGTAGGTTATGAGATGGAGTTTATAACCTTGTTGTTTATTGGTTGTAGGTTATGAGATAGAGTTTATTACCTTGTTGTTTGTTCGTTGTAGGTTATGAGATGGAGTTTATAACCTTGTTGTTTGTTGGTTGTAGGTTATGAGATGGAGTTTATAACCTTGTTGTTTGTTGGTTGTAGGTTATGAGATGAGTTTATAATTCAACCTTGTTGTTTGTTGGTTGTAGGTTATGAGATGAGTTTATAACCTTGTTGTTTGTTGGTTGTAGGTTATGAGATGGAGTTTATAATCTTGTTGTTTGTTGGTTGTAGGTTGTGAGATGGAGTTTATGGGGTTCAGATCTCAGTCTACCGATGTTCTTGCCATAGTTAAGATGCGCAACCATTGTCAATGTGTTACAAAAGGATTCCAGAAAATTCTACTGACCAAGGCTAAGCTCCTGTCAGTCGTCAGCATAATGAAATATTTGTTTGTTACAACAATTTAGGCCTATATATGGGGTATAAAGGTCTAAAAGATATCTCTTTTTAACACAAAATTTAGAAACCTGTCTCCATGGTTATTTTAGACAAGAAGATTTTGTGTGTGTCGTGTGTTTTAGTGATCATACATATATATAGCTATTTGTATGGATAGTGTCAACTTGTTATTTGCAGTACATTATCGTCCATATGCCTTTAAATGCTACATCATGCACATGTGATAATTTGATGGTGGGGCAGTTTTATGCCAGGCCTATATCAATAATAATTTCTTACTCTCTCAATTTTACTTTCCCATCCCCCCCCCCCCCTTAATCCTTTGGCAATAATCGAATTATTGATCATAATATCACTGCAGTCTAGATGCAATCATTTTACGTGTATATAACTAGGCCCAGTTCACGGTTGAGCAACTTTAGTTTTCAACAGCTGTCTCTTCTCTTGAATCTTTGGTCAAAGGGAGATAAGCACGTTGCTCAGGATTAACTCGTCTGCTACACAATGCACGATGACGTTTTTCACAATGTGCTCAAATTGAAGAATGACAGTGTTTTTCACAAATCACACAGAAAATAGATTTTATATGATCAGATTTCTGTGACAATACTATCGAAATCCAAGGGCTTTATTTCCGTTGATTGAATTCCCTTTTTTTACGTATGTAATTTCACAGACGGTGACAACGTTACTTGTTAAGCTGTGTGTACTGTCAGCCTCAGGCTCAGGTTTGTTGTTGTTGTATTACACTATTTATATTCTCAAGCTGTCAAAATCAGGTTGGGGAAAGTCGCCGATCGACGGGTTGTCCATCGATCGGCTGGTAAACCGCCGAACCACGAAGAATAGACCTCAACGATCGGTGGGTAAAATTTGGACAAAAATTACAATTTACTCTCTATCTCAGTATCTGCCGTCTCATGCGTTTTTGTCGAACTAGCGAGTTCTACGACGGACAACAGCGTATGTTAACTTGTGACGAATGACTACATCATGTACATGTAGTTCTACCAAATTTTAGTCAACTGGCCGCGTGTGCCGAATCAGTTTAACTTTGTGCGATTTTAAGGATGTGTTTTAAAATAAACCGAAATATCTACTCACACGTTTGACTAGTCCGAAATATCTGCGCTGATGATGTAAGACATTTTTTGACAGATAGGCCATCATCAGCGTCAGAACGCATTTGATCAATTTTCTGGGAATTTCTTGCCACCCTTCGAGGTGGCAAGACCACCTCTCGTTTCTCATCAGAAATATCAAGATTCTCTTCATAACTTTTAAAAAATAAAATTGCTAACCCGTACTTTAATGATTTCCCTTTCTCCTTGCACCAATCTGAAGTCTGTACGTCGACACCAGCCATAGATCTGCCCGATTAAATTTCAAACTGTACCAAACCTTTAATTTAGAAAAGTCGCCATTTGCATACTACGTCAATATACGCGCGAAAGGTCAACTTGTCACATGATTACCCACTAGCAGGCGATATAGTTCATTGGTCGTGTTGGTTCACGTGACTTCAGCAAAAAAAGCAACACGACCAATGAACTATATCGCCTGCTAGTGGGGTAGTCATGTGACAGATTGACCTTTCGCGCATACAGTGACGTATCAATGAGATTATGCAGATGGCGACTTTTGTAAACTAAAGGTTTGGTACAGTTTGAAATTTAACCGGGCAGATTTATGGCTTTTGTCGACGTACAGACTTAAGATTGGTGCGAGGAGAAAGGGAAATCATTAAAGTACGGGTTAGCAATTTTATTTTTTGAAAGTTATGAAGAGAATCTCGATATTTTTGATGAGAAACGAGAGGTGGTCTTGCCACCTCGAAGGGTGGCAAGAAATTCCCAGTAAATTGATCAAATGCGTTCTGACGATGATGATGGCCTATCTGTCAGAAAATGTCTTACATCATCATCGCAGATATTTCGGACTAACGTTTGACATACAACGCACGCTCTGTAGTTTTCAAAAATGACCACGAGGCGTAAATCTATGTCCTAACGAGGCTGAAGCTGTTAGATAACTGGATGCTACCAACTCTTACATTGAACTTCTTGTCACTCTTCTGATTGACCTCAGTTGACCTTTGCTCGCCCATGTTTGGTAGGGGTCGTTTTCAGGTCTTCAGGTCTTTCAGCCTCATTTTTAAATTGATTTGTGCCTCATGGCCATTTTTTAAAACTACACAGCGGATAGGTCAAATATGTGATTAGATATTTCGGTTTATTTTATTTCGTTTGAGACTTTTCAAAAACGTAGAGCTTGATGGGTCGGCGAAAACACAATGCACAGTAGATAGAGAGGAAATTGTCATTTTTGTCCAAACTGTACACACCGATTGATGAGGTCTATTCTCCTTCGTTCGGCGGTTTACCCACAGATCAATGGACAACCTGCCGATCGGCGACTTTCCCCACGTGAAAATCAGAATGAACAGTGAATGCTTTGTCATTACGACATTGGCTTGGGTAAACTAAGAAGTTTGTAAAATGGAATATTGCAAATGAAGACTTATCTGATAGAAAATGAACCTCAACTAATGAAGTATTTGGGACTCACTCGGATGTCAGTCAATTTTTTTGGGGGGAAAAGCCATTCACCGATGTAATAAATGCCTTTAAGTGAATGACCAACCTTTTCTGTCTTTATATACATTCCCCTATTGTTGAATTATAGGCCAGAGTTATTGCATTACATGTACATCCATGTCTAGAGCTAGTTGGAACACTTTTCCGTGGTCATGACGGCCAATGTTTTGCATTCTCAGCCATTCAGGAATCTTCATATTTTACAAATGACTACCCTCCGTAGCATTCTGCCCTTAAGGCCTCACATTAACACTACATACTGGAGATAGACCGTCAAGTACATTGTAAGTAAAACAATGACTAGTGTGGCAAATTCAAACTATATCGATGTGCTGCCTCCTTGGGTTGGAAAACGTACCATGATGGATAATGTACTTCGGAAGAATCGCACCATTTTTCTCTGATTTTCTTTTAATTTAAGCAATGTAAAAAATTTTTATCAAAAGCTTTAAATTTGCTCTCCTAAGGGAGTTTTGCTGGATTTTCTTTCCTTGATTTTCCTTTGATTTAAATCTTTTTCTTTTTGATCAGATGTATTGTTGAATTTGTTTCGTTGATTAATGGATGTGTTAAACAAGCTGAAATCTGCTGTAACCAGTGCTTTGCCTGGTATACCTTTGTCTAAAGACTTTGAACTCTTCAGTCAGACTGGAAGTGCTGGACCAGGGCTCATTTGGAAGGTCCATGATGCATTAAAGAGGACTACAAAACAGGTTAGAGTTTTAAATTTTAATAAAGTGGCATGAGCTGCCAAAATGTTGATATTTTGACGTTAAAAGAGAATGTTAAAATTATTGGCTATTTTTCTCAAGGCATATAATTCAGAAGCTTTTTAGTGCTTCTAGTCTCGAGAATGTACGATAAAGTATTGTTTTGAACTAACTTTGGCTTAGAATGAATGAATGGTCGTCCCGGTTTAAATTTTGTTTACTTTTGCAAACACGTTTTCGGTCCTTACAGGCCACATACTGTATGGATTTTCCTCATTCCAACGCCAATCATTTAGTTTTTCGATGGCCTCTTACTGTTGTGACGATCAGAAATTATGAAAAAAGTGTGAATTTTGGCAGCTCATGCCATTTTAAGAAATGAAACAATCTGTATTTTTTGGATGCATATGAATTTATGGGGAATGAGCATTTAAATTGCCAGCTGTTTTTATGAGCGTTTTTTTCTGAATGAATGCAAATCAGAAGCTGTTTACTGATTTAAATCTGGAGGATGTATGTTGAAAATTATGTTTAGAAGGTATCAATCATTTAGTTTTTCAATGAACTTCAAACCCTTTTATTCTCTTAACAATCGGAATTCATGAAAAAAAAGTTTGAAATTTGAAAGCTCTTGCCATTTTAAAGAAGTTATTCACACAAATGCAATATAATGGAACAAATGTTTTTAAAATTTATTTGAAAATCCTAATGATCATTAATTATCTCGAGTTTGTTATTTAAAATGTATTTGTTCACATAGAAACTACCGTGTATATCAAGGGAAACAAGTGCAAATATGAAAACAAAAATCATAAATGAACAATTTGAGTTTCAGTTACTAAATCTTACCGTGTATTTTTTTTGTTTGTTTGTTTTTAAGGAGGCATCAGTGTTTGTTTGCGAGAAAAAACAGTTAGAGAAATACAGTCGCCATGACAGAGAATTACTTTTGGACATTTTAAAAAAGGGTGTGTCTCAATTGACGAGACTTCGTCATCCCAAAATACTCTCCGTTATCCATCCATTAGAGGAATCGAGGTAAGGGGAATTTCATCTATAGCTCTTAATCATAGAAAAACCTCAATCAATAAATCTGATGTTCCTTTATGTTTGTGTTCCCACACCTGTCCTGTTAGTCTGACAAAGATGTATTTGTTTTCAGAGAATATCTAGCTTTTGCCACAGAGCCTGTGTTTGCCAGTTTGTCTAATGTACTGGGTAGACATGATAACTTACCAGATCCCTTACCTAAAGATTTACAGGATTATAAACTCTATGAGGTGGAGATCAAGTATGGACTCCTACAGGTATTCACTTCAATCTATTTTATCATTGCAATAAAATAAATGCTTTTGTACATTTTAAACATCAAATTATACACAACAGTAATTAAAAGTTTCAAGGAAAATTATGGGATAAAAAGGGGTTATGTTTGAAGTGACTTCTTAGTTACAAGCACCTATATTTTTCTGTCAAGATACTCCCCATGGACTAAATTAATCACCCAATACACATGTATGTATCCCAATGACATCCCTAAGCAATCTGCTTATTGAATATAAACTATAAAAGATTTGAGATAAAGAGGTAGTTTACCTTTGTATATAAATATATAGTGACACTCAGTCAAGACCATCCTCTTCATACTTTCAAGGGAGTCATTAAGTTTCAGGTTTTTAGATTTTATAGAACTGTTTTTTATAGTTTTTTAATCAGGCTTGTTCCATTCTTTTTATGGCTCTTCTCCCAGGGGTTACTTCAAAGGATCAAATCTGACAAATTAAGCTCCTGACGCACTGGCTTCTCCTTCATGGGTGTATCATTATCGCCCAACGTTTCTCCCTGGTCGCCACTGAAGTGCCCTTTTTTGGAAAACAATCCCGCAACAAATATCAAATGGCAGAAGCCCTAAATGGCAACTCCACTAACATTGTGTATGTTATCACTTGCAAAAAATGTTGCAAGCAATACGTAGGAGAAACTCATAATTCCCTACGACCAAGAGCCGCCAACCATTTATCTGGCATTAGACTTAAACATGATGTGCCCGTAGCACAGCATTTCAATACACCAGGTCACATGGTTAAGGACCATTTTGAAATCATGCCTATTGAAAAAATCTCTTCTCACTTCCTCTGAAGATACCAAACACAAAGGTTTGGAAAGAGAAAGTTTTTGGACTCAAACATTACAAGCTGTTTGGGTTTGAACTTGGACCTGGGATGATGTCGTGAAAAAAAGTATTATACCATTTGTGTTTAAGTATAATAAGCCCAGCATGAATATGGCCCAGATTATAAAAGAAGAACAGGTACAAACTTCTTCAAAGTAAAATGAATCGACCAACAGCCAGTCATTGCTTATAAAAAGAACAAGAGTTTAAAAGAATGAATAGGAAAGTATTTCAGAAAAAAATGTACTGACTAAAGCCAAACTGCTGTCTGTCTTCAACCTAATGAAAAATCATGGGTTTTAGTTTATTATAACGATCTACATGATTCACCCCATTTTAACGCTACTAAAAATCTTCTCTCCATGGTTATTTTAGTCAAGAAGATTTTCTGTGTGTTTTATTGTCTATATTATTCAGTCATCAAGTCAATGAATATTCCCTACATCACTGCATTTTATTTTATAAATATTATGTCAGAAATATACGATCATTGGTTTATGATTGTGTTTATATTTGACAGGTGACAGAAGCTTTGGCTTTTCTTCATAATGATGTTAAACTTCTTCATAGAAATATCAATCCACAGAGCATTCTGGTTAACAAGGCTGGTTCATGGAAGTTAGCTGGTTTTGATTTCTCTGTACCAAATACTAACACTCAGGACCAAGCAGTAAGATTTGCTCCTACTATTCAGTCTGTTATTGCCCAGTTATAGCCACAGTTTAATTGCACGGTATTGAGTGTAGCCAAAGTAATGAAAATTGTTTATTGTTATGAAATTAACAAAAGCTGGGGTCTTCCTTTGGTTTTGGTAATAGTGTGTTTTTTATGTAAATAAACTGAAACAACAACTCTCCAAGCTTAAGGAGAAATTTTTGTCCAACTGATAGAAATTTGGTTGATTATTTTGTAGCCTCTGTTTGAGTTTTTGGAGTGGGATGCTGGATTACCTCCCTTAGCTCAACCCAACTTGGACTTCCTTGCACCAGAATATTCCCTCACTATGACATGTAGCCTGGCCAGTGATATGTTCTCCTTTGGTGTTTTACTTTACTCATTGTTCAATGAAGGGAGGCCACTCTATGAATGTCACAATCAGCTGTCCGTTTTCAGAAAACAAGCACAAGATGTAAGTCACTAAAACCACTGGATATTCTTCATGGGGTGCACTTCTTGCTCCCTTGAGTTTGTTATTTTGGTTTACAGTTTTAGTCAAAACAGGTCAATAGTTTAATTTTTTTTTTTTTTTCAATAATTTATCAAAAGAATTACAGAAATGTTGTGTTTTTTATTTTATTTTTTAACACAAACACATTAGGGATAAAACAGGTCCATTGGACCTTATTCCCGCCATATATATATGTAATTTTCGTTGTATTGTTTTCCATTTGTATCTTTACTATTTTGGTGAATAAACAAACAAACAAACAAACACACTGGTCCCTCCTCCCCTTAAGTGAAAGTTAACCTTCAGCCTAATACTCTTACAGTGTGATACAAGTTATGCATAAATATATATATATATTTTCAGCTTAAGAAGCAGAGAGTGGGTATTAGAGGAAACGTCCCCCCAGAGCTGAGAGACTATGTTCAAATGTTGTTAAACACAGAGGCCACAGTAAGGCCTGATGCTGATCAACTTTCTAAGGTGAGTGAGCTTTCTTGAGAATTCATAACTTTAATAGATTTACTGTTCAACAATGTCCAAGAGATTGATTGATGTTTTACGCAGCACTCAGAATTATTTCACTTACACGGCGTCGTTGCAAAGTTTAGTGGGGAAGGAAAGTGGCTTGCCCAGTGGAAACCCCTTACCTTCAGCGAGTACCAGGCAAATCTTCCCCATATGGGGATCGAGTAAACTCTTCCACATACATGTATAGGGATCGAGTGAAAAATCCATTCAGAAATTTTTCAATTTTTATTTGCTCTGAGTTGGATTCGCACCAGCGCCGCATCAATGGAAGGCCTGTGTCAGACTGAGCAAATGTCACTTTATCCGACTTTGCCACTGAGGCCCCCGATGTCCAAGAGAGATTTACCTCTGTTCATCCTCATTCTGTTATTTTCAGATACCTTACTTTATAGAAGATGTAGGAACTGTGACATTACAGTATATGGATTCCTTGTTTCAAAGAGATAATCTACAGAAGTCACAGTTTTTTAAAGGATTACCACAGATTCTTGCAAAATTACCTAAGGTAAGTCAGGAACACTGGGTCTCAATTGATATATCTATGAACAGTAAAACACATGTACACAGGGAAAATCTTCTTTTCTAAAATAACCATGGAGACAAGTTTCTAACTGTGTTAAAAAGAGGTACTCGTATCAACTACATGTAGTTTAAACATGACCGTGGGTAGTTTTACAAATATATTTAGTATAGGATCAGGTGCATATTAAAGATGAGACTCTGCTTTCTCTATAGACACGTTCGGGTAAAGACTTGACACTTATGCAGTATTTACCTTGGGTGGTAAAATGACGCTTCATTTGAATTCTTGGATCAATCTTAGATCAAAATGGTTCCCTTTTTTGTCTAAAACTCTATATGATAGTAGCCTGTTACTCGCAACATAGAGAAAATACATGTAGCTTGGACTGATAGGGTTTGATGGCTTTGATAGAAAAGATATCCTGGAGATCAACCTATCCTTAAAACCAGCTGTTATTCAAGAGAACATATATTAATTCAGCTCATATCATTCAACCTAATCTTTTAGATCTATCCTAACAAAAACTATACACATTTCTTGTGTGTGCATTATTGGAGGTTTGTTCTTCTGATTTCTGTTCTGTAATGTTTGTTTTTGTTTATTTAGAGAGTAAATTTACGTCGTATTTTACCGTCGTTAAATAAAGAGGCTGTGAACCCTGACATGATTCCATTCCTATTACCTAACATACTGTATATAGCGGAGGGATCTACTAACGAGGAGTATGTGAAATATATCCTACCTCATCTTATTCCTATCTTTAAACTACGAGAACCTGTTCAGGTAAATACTTTATTCTCTAGTAATTGTACATTTCCGCTGAAAATCGACCTTCATTGTACCACCTTTCCTTCAAATCTTATTTGTTTATTTAGCAGAAGTTTTAGCAAAAATGTAAACAATTCTACACAATTATTCTCTTCAATGGAAAAACTGTTTTATACTCTTCTTCAATTTCAGATTTTATTTATATTTTTGAAAAACATGAGCTTATTATTGAGTAAAACTCCACAAGATGCTATAAAGGCCCATGTATTACCAATGGTGTATAAATCCCTGGAGAGTCAAAACCCACAGATTCAGGTAATCATATACCATTGACCAGTTTTACTCCTGACCATACTTTCCATCTAAGATATCCTGTGAGGAAGGGGGGGTTGTATCACATGAGACCTTAAACGTAATTTGTTTGTAATTATACCTGCAAGCTATTAAAGCATTTTTCCCTTATCTTGTTCACAGTAAATACCATACAAAATTACCTAAAAATGACAAATGACTTTACACACGTCACTCCCTTTAATAGCACAGTATTCTGACCTCACTAACCTGGGCATCATGAAACAACTAGCATGTTGATTATATCCATACCATCGCATCTTAATACCTATAACATCTACTGTAGTCATGGTATCAAAAGTTCAACTAGTTTGGGATGGAATTTTATATGTACATCTCTAAGTATTTTGACTTGATAGGCGCATGGTGATAGAACCTTTTTTCATAATATTACTTTTACATGTACCTCTTAAGTTAACAGACAGGTTTGTAATTTATATATGTTTAAACCTGAATTTACATAGGCTCTACATGTAGTAAAGACGCTAAAATGTAAATTTCCATGAACATATCTGTATAAATGTAACCAACTTTAGTTTTTTGGTCAATGGTCATTTTGCAATGCTTTTTGTATGAAAACTGTAAATCTGTTATATCCATTGTATTTCGATTGCAGGAGTTATGTTTAGGGATAATCCCAACGTTTGCAGGACTTGTTGATTACACAGCTATTAAAAACGCCATAGTACCAAGGATCAGGAAACTCTGCCTGGCAACATTGACATTGACTGTGAGTATACATTTATCACAAATACTGGCACTGTCACATTGACTGTCAGTATACATTTATCACAAATACTGACACTGCCACATTGACTGTCAGTATACATTTATCACAAATACTGACACTGCCACATTGACTGTAAATATACATTTATCACAAATACTGACACTGCCACATTGACTGTAAATATACATTTATCACAAATACTGACACTGCCACATTGACTGTAAATATACATTTATCACAAATACTGACACTGCCACATTGACTGTAAATATACATTTATCACAAATACTGACACTGCCACATTGACTGTCAGTATACATTTATCACAAATACTGACACTGCCACATTGACTGTCAGTATACATTTATCACAAATACTGACACTGCCACATTGACTGTAAATATACATTTATCACAAATACTGACACTGCCACATTGACTGTCAGTATACATTTATCACAAATACTGACACTGCCACATTGACTGTAAATATACATTTATCACAAATACTGACACTGCCACATTGACTGTAAATATACATTTATCACAAATACTGACACTGCCACATTGACTGTCAGTATACATTTATCACAAATACTGACACTGCCACATTGACTGTAAATATACATTTATCACAAATACTGGCACTGCCACATTGACATTGACTGAAAGTAGGGCCTATACATTTATCAAAAATACTGGCACTGCCAAACTGGCTGTAAGTATACATTTATCACAAATACTGGCACTGCCACATTGACAGTAAGTATACATTTATCACAAATACTGACACTGCCACATTGACTGTCAGTATACATTTATCACAAATACTGGCACTCCCACATTGACTGTCAGTATACATTTATCACAAATACTGGCACTGCCACATTGACTGTAAGTTTACATTTATCACAAATACTGGCACTGTCACGTTGACTGTAAGTATACATTTATCACAAATACTGCCACATTGACTGTAAGTATACATTTATCACAAATACTGGCACTGCCACATTGGCTGTAAGTATACATTTATCACAAATACTGGCACTGCCACATTGACATTGACTGAAAGTAGGGCCTATACATTTATCACAAATACTGGCACTGCCAAATTGGCTGTAAGTATACATTTATCACAAATACTGGCACTGCCACATTGACTGTAAAGTATACATTTATCACAAATACTGGTGCTGCCCGATTGACTGTACATGGAAGTATACATTTGTCACAAATACTAGACAAGGTTATTTCATTGTTCATAAGTCATAAGTCACTTTAATATTGCACCCCACTAGATGAACAGGATTTATTCTTGAGTGTCCTCACACTTTGTATACAACCCGTAATATTCAAGTGACCATACTTGCTGTATAAGTGACTTTTCTCATGGATATAGATTTTAAGAATAATTGGTAAAAATTTTATATACATTTACATAATGTTTGAACTACAATTTATCGCAAGGAAGCTCTTAAGGGCATTTTAAGAGGACTTTTCAATGACAGCTTTACAAAACACACAGTCCTTATTCTAAAAAGCAAATACAAAGTCAAATTTAACCATAATGCAAATTGCAAAGGATAAATATTGAGAGACTTGTGTGTATTTTGTAGGTGCGTGTGAACTGTTTATTATGTATAGGTAAACTGCTGGAGTTTATGGATAAGTGGTATGTTCTAGATGACATACTACCCATGTTACAAGAAATCCCATCTAAAGAACCTGCTGTACTCATGAGTATACTCGGTATGTTTGTGTAATACATTCAATTTAGTGGTATCCATGTGGTTTTATTAACGGATCCAGTCTTAAACCCTTCCACTTGGGGTATAAGTTTAGTATTTAGCATAATGTAAACAAATTTACACAATTTTATTAGCTATGATTAAAAAGAATTTTAATAATAATGCAGTCCCTCAGTTCGACATAGGCCTTGTATTCATGCAACACATGTTCAAATCACACTCAGATCTAATAAAAAAACTGACAAATTTCTGTTGGATTTTTCACTCGATCCCCGTATGTAGAAGAGTTGTCAGGTACTCCCTGCAGGTTGGGGATTTCCTCCTGGCAAATAGGCCGGTTTTCTCCCCCAATAAACCTGGCTTTGCTGTTATATATGTCAATCAATCTTATTGGTCGAATGACTGACCGACAGACATACAATTGCCGTATACTCTGAGAAACCCCTTATCGTTAACATTATATTTGAGTTATATTTCAGTCAATTAACCAATATATTTCAGGTATTTACAGAGTGAGTATGACCCATAAAAAACTAGGATTAACCAAAGATATGATGGCCAACAAAATACTTCCCTTTTTAATTCCTCTCTCAATAGATAACCAACTTAACCTACAACAGGTAAGCAATAGAGTTTCTAGACGGCAATCATTTCTTAGGGATAATAACGTTTGCTTTTGTTAGGTGAACACATGTTGATATAGTTGTTAAGTTGAGGTTTGATAAACTCCCAAAGTCAATGATTTTGGTGTTATTCATGATAATGATATAAATTAAGATAGTTGATATTCAGGAGAAATTCTTGATTAGTGTTGGCCTGTTCAAGTTGTAATTATCAGTAAAGACTTTTTAGAGTAATACATACACACCTATCTTAAGTTTTTTCTGAATAAAACCTGTGTAACCCCATCCTACTGCTGTAAAATAGCATGGAATACTTCATTATCTCTATTTCTCTTCCCCTCGTTTAATAATTTTTAACACACAGCCTCTCGTTTAATATAGTGTGAAACAATAATTACATTATCAAAACTAACAAGCCCAATAAGCAGTCTGAAACTTCAGGGATTTACGTACGTGAAATATCCCCCTGAAACGTACAATTTCCATATCCTCTTGAGGGCCCCACAAAAGTGTCCCCTGTGTTAATTTAAGGGACCGAAACACTCTGTTTGTTTAATTTCAGCCTCGATCAGTTTTGTTTTTTGTGTTACAAATATGTTGTTTACCGGGCTGAATAAAATATATAAACAAATATCTTTCTAAACGATATTAGGATTTAATAAATTTTTAACTTTTTTTTATTTTTTTGTTTGTCTGTAGTAAAATACTATGATATGTACTTTCGACGCCATTTGTATTCAGTAGCCCAATAAGATGTGGTATAAGAAAATAGAGACATTTCCCGAAACATAACAGAAATCTTTATTCAACCTATTCCAATCATGACCTACATTCATGTACATGTAAAACTCCTTTGAAGGTCATATTAATTTCTACTTTCAGTATAATGCCTTTGTAAGCACAATTAAAGAAATGATGACAAGTGTTGAGTCTGAGCACAGAGCTAAACTAGAACAAATTAACTCCATGCAACAAGAACAACGGTAAGTAAAACTTGTTTTCAGTATTTTCAGTAACATCAAGACTTTCTACACCCTGATTAAAGTGTTTGCTGTTCATTCCCTAAAGTATTCCTTGATATATATTCTTTCTGAAACTTTCCACTGGTGGGGCTCATTGGGTGTTTTTTTTTTATACAGAAAGATGGCTGACATATATTTAATGTTTTCAGATGCCCTGTTACAACATTCTCAAATTTGAACATTTTTTTTTTCAGGACGGTGGAATTCCCTCGTCTCACCAACTCAAACTCTTCTAATGGTACAGCAGCTAAAGATGACTCAATGGTAGGACCTGCAGATTATAATCATTATTTATAATAATTTGAAATCTATATATTTTTTAGGACAAACACCTGAATTTCTCAGGAATATTTTGGTCTTAATAAGATATCTTCGACTCACGCGGAGGGCTTGTGTGGCTCAGTTGAAATATTTTTGAGTGGGTTTTTCCCGAATGTGAAGGAGTTGCCAGATACACGGTAGAGAGTTTGCAGGTGCACTCTAGGCGATTTTGACTGGGTGACTCTGAATCAACCGCAGAAAGTCGGCTGCTCGTTTGCCACATATTAGGCGTTTCTCCATGACGTTGTAGAACTCAATTACGTCATATTACATAAAACAACAACGCAAAGTGACAATGCATGGCGCTACATTTAGTTTTGATTGGATGATCAAGATTTTTACCGCCAACAGTTTGCTGCACAACAGGTGGTTCTTTGGCGAAAGCGGATGACTACAGCTGTATCTTCTGAAAAACAAACATGTATTGGCAACGGTCGCCCGCAGTGGACAACCACCACACATTATGCGATCTTGCTTGTCAGTCAGACGGTCACTTAGAATTGCCTAGTGTGTACCGGGCTTTAGGGCCAAGAGCCCAGTTTGGCAGTTTCCTTCCCCACTATGCCTGTCAACGCATGCATATAAGGGAAATAATGTTGAATGCAGGGTTAATAATCAAGCATCGTAAATCATTAATCAATCAACACAAGTGTACATGTATAGAATTTCAAATACCACCTGGACTGGTCAACAAGAACCACCTTATTGATTCAAGGGGCCATCCATGACATCGGCTATAATTCAATGTTTGAAACAAAAAACAAATTTACGTTAAAAAAACAAGTTGTTGGATTGGGAATCTACTTTTGTTTGTATTGTTTTCAGATGGACAAATTTCTAAGTGGATTTGGCATCAGTATGGGTGGAATATTTGGGGGTGACAACAACAAACAATCTGGTACTGCCTCACAAGACTGCTCTCAGGGAGATACGGGTAATAAGACACCTTCCAAACCATCCCTTCCAGAGGGTAGATTGCCAAGTCAACCAGCACAGGTAAATGAGGATTGACTATGAGTGTATGAACAGAAATCTGCATTGTTTCTTAGATTTTAATATTTTTGTGGCCCTGTTAAAAATTTAAGATCATATTATTGGATGATGTGGCATGAGCTGACAATATTCTGACTTGAACATTTCAAGTACCTTGAATAACTAAAAGATTGACCTTGAACTAAGGAATATTGGTGAAGCCAGTAACCCCTACGAACCGAAGATGTGTAAAAGAAGGGACAACATTCAAATAGCAGTGATTTTTTTTAATTTTGGGGTTCTATTGCTTATAAAAACTACCTTAATGTACATGTACATCCCCAAGATTGGTATCAGCGGAAAGTTCTTACTATGTAATTCTTGATAAAATGATAAACAATTAGCTACTTGTGTTTCATGAAATTTTCCGTATATTTGGGAGCTCATGTCACTTTAATCCGGCTGATTGTAATGGTTACTATTGACTACAGCATTTTCGCTGATGTATTGTTGAATCTGTAACAATACAACAACCACAGTAACATTTTAGGAAAGCACACAAGTTTTGGGTTTTTAGTCATAATAAAGCTGGCAATAGGTCCATTTAAAAGGTAAGTTCCCCCCCCCCCCCCCCTTCCTCAAAACTGTATTTTATAGGTATTTTGAAAGAACTTGGCATTTATCCTTTAATGGCTCAAACAATGTTTTATATTCTCTGCAGGTGTCTCTCACATTAGAGGAAAAACGGAAACTAGCTAAAGACCAGGAGCAACAGCAGAGGTTTAAATCCCAACCCTCCATAGCTCCTCAGTCATCCGCAATGACAAATAGAACAACCACCAGCAAACCCATGGCTTCACAACCCAAGGATCTCACTTCTAGTCTCATGAATAAAAACTTAAGTGGATTAAGTCAACCACATTACAGTGGTGGAAACACGTCATCCTGGGGCTCGACAGGTTCTAACAGCAGTATGAATGTGGATATGGGCAGACCAATTCTACCGTCACCCAGATATAATTCATCCTCTGGTCTTCAGAACAATTCTAGTCTATCAACTCAACAGAACAACGTTAACATGTCAGCTTTTGATAACTTGTTACCTAACGCAAACTCAAATAAAGTTTCGTTAAATCAGCTGTCACAAAATTCAAGCTCCATGTTATCACCCACTGGTATGCCACAGCAAAGGATGATGGGTAATATGCAACAACAACAACAGTCATATGGCATGCTGGGTAACCAGTGGGGAGGACCAATGATGGCTGGGAGAGGAACAGCTCCAATGTCCGGGGCATTCGGTGCTGGGCCTGTCATGAATCAGGGATTTCAACAACAGTCATCCAATTCAAACAATTTTCAACAGACACCCAAAGCTTTATCAAATACAGATCTAAATGACCTTCTGGGTTGATTTTGTTTGACCATGCATTCCGTTTCTTCCTCTTTGATGCTGAGGGTTGTCATGGGTTGTGTTTTGATTGTAGTTAGTTAAAGATACATGCTTTTTCTTTCAAAGTGGTGTACATTCTCCTAAAAACTTGGTCCTCGGGCTGGAGCATTGTGGCTCTGCTTTAGGCATGTATGCTGACCCAGCAAGAAGGAACATTAAGTATGCCACATACATTACTAGCCTTCCTGACGTTCTATGGTCTGTGGAGCATAATGTCGAAATTTAAATTTAATTTACCGCCATATAACCTTTGCTGTTGAATATGACGTTAAGCCCCAATTAATCAATCAATCAACCTAAAAACTGGATTCTAAATACATCCACAATGTCTGAAGTTTATGATTTTTTTAATGAAATTAATCCTCAGTAGCATTTTGTGGTCCAACAATTACAGTATTAGCTGGAATGATTGATTTGCAAAGAGAATTTTAAGATGTTTTATACTTTATCCGATATTCCACCACGACATGCTGAACACCCCAGACATTTTTATGACCACAAAAACTCACTTGTGCTTAATTTGAATTGGACTGCATAAAATCTGAAATATTTGATAATTTGTGATGTTTTAGAGAATCCCTGGCTTTATTATGCATTTCATCAATCTTTAATATATGGTTACCTCCAGTGCAATATAAAAGTGTAACATAAATCACTATAATAACTTATGATGGGCAAGATTTTGTTTTTAAGTATTTTAGCATGAACAGCATCATAATTGTAAAATACATGCTTTACTTTGAATGGAACTTTTTTTGATTTTCAGCATATTAAAAGCTTTAGTTAATAATTGTGTGCTTGAGATACATACCCAGCCAAGGATGTGTTTCTTTTTTTCTTTTTCTTTTTTTTTTTAGATTTGTTCATCAACATTTTTTCAATATTATCTTATTTGTGTGTTCTATTTTTATAATAGCTTCTCTCAAATTACAAGCTTTAAAACCACTGTTATCTATATGTATATAAGTATGTATATATATATAGAATGTGTGATACTAGTATATAAAGATTGACATATGATGAATGTGTAATTAATGTATTTATTTAACAGAAATTATAATTTAATCATGTATGAACTGATAAGTGTGATACTTTTCTCTTTCGTCGGCTTTGCGAAGGGGTCGGTTTGCACTCCGTGGGTCAGTCAATCCGACAGTCTGTTTTCCGGACATCTTTCTAAACCTTAGAGATAGGGTGCTGAAATTTTATATTTGAGTCTACCCTGACGAGTTACAGATTAAGTATACGTTTCGCTTATTTTACTGGAAATATGGCCCTTGGACTTTTCATTTTCATAGAAAAATTTATGTTTTCTTGGCTTTTTCTAAACTCTTTCCGACATTGGGCGGAGATTTATATCATTCTACCTTTATGAGTTACAGCTCAACTTCATCTTTCGTTCCTTTTTCATTTATTTTCCCCCGCGAAACATAGTTTGGGGTTGGGGGATATTGAAATGAGCTCCGTCTGTCCGTCCGTCCCGATTTCGTTTCCGGGGTAGAACTTATTAGACAGGACTTAATCTAACTTAGTGTATGCAACAATAATCATGTGCAGATGTGCTTTTTGAGGTTTTCAACTTATTGACAATTTTATTTTTGGCCATTTTCATGGAAACATGTAACTTAGACATTTCGTTTCCGGAGCAGACTTTATTTGACATAACTCAATGAAACTTGGTGTGTGGAACAATCATCTGTGCCTTTTGAGGTTTTCAACTTCGTGAAAATTCGTCATTTTTAACCGTTTCCATGGAAAGATAACTTAGAAATTTCATTTCTGAAGAGGAACTTGAAAACTGTTATGTATGTTCTCAAGTACATGTAAGAAACTCCTCTTATTCAATCCTTTATAGTACTTGGGACGGGTGAAATGCTATAATCTGAAGGAGAATCTGATTAGATGTATGTCCAATAAAAATTGCTAAAAGCTGGGTACTGGGTAGGTTGATTTTTCATAAAGCTTATCATACATGTAGTATCCGTTCTTCAAGTATTCTTCAATATTTTTTCCTAAGGCGGGGGGGGGGGATACAGTCGACGGTGTCTGCTTGTTATTCCTGAAATTATTGCTCTTGAAATTTTTATAGAAATGACAGTATTCTTTTTTATCAAAATTGTTACCTTTGGAAATTTTCACGAAAATAACAAAAATACGCATTTAACAGCCTTCCACCGGGTTCGAATTCCACTCAGCCCCCCCCCCCCCCCCCCCCCAAAAAAAAATAAAAATTGGAAAATTTTCTGACTGGGTTTTCACTCAAACGACCTATGTGGGATGATTGCCAGTTACCAACGGAAGGTCGTGGGTTTCCTTCGGACATAGAGCCTGGTTTCCTCCCACAATAAAACTGGCAACGCCGCCATATAAGTGTCCACTTAATTTAAACGATAAAGTAAATCTATGGGTTATCGGAAAATGTCCCTTAAAGTATTAACAAGAGTTAATGTAAACTCAACATATGCTACGACTGATTACTTTACATTATAGAACATATTTGTTTGAATTTCGGCAATCGAAATCCCATGTGCATGCATATGAAAGATTTCCATTTCTTTATTCCGGATGCTGTATTATGTAACCAGGGATTTCCTAAATTGTTCCCAACACACCATTTACCTATAAAAATTGTCATGATCAGGTTAAAACTAAAGAAGAAATGGACTAGAAGAGCATATTACATAATCTAATATAGATGTCATATTATGTAACAGGATATTCATAAATGGTGGACAACGCACCATCTACACAACAGGTATACGCGAAGAGAATTCAATTGTAAAGATTGGGTCAAACTTTTCAAGCTATGAAGCGATGGTGAACGAAGATATTCTCGATTTCGGACATCCGGGCACTGTACTACGTCTGTAGGTCACGTGGTCTCCAAAGCCCTAACAACCACAGGATCGTGGTTGAAAACAACTTCTTACCACCCTTTTTTTCTAGCTGCGCAAGCCATCGCTTAGCAGTTGTTTTCAACGACTTTCTGATTAACAGCCTCGTTTTGGGGACCGTGACGTCACACCGAAATCGAGAATAGACTAAAGAGATATTACATAATCCAACATGGATGCCACATTATGCAATCGAAGAGGCCATAAAAGGTTCATGGCACACCATCTACCTATAAAGTATATGAAGGAAAAGAGTTAAATAAATTCCTACATTTAGGTTATATTCGTTAATATAAACTACTACATATGGTATGTTTGTGAGGTTTCCGCGAAATCGCCGGATATCAGTAGTGTAAAGAACAATCGAATCCATTACCCAATGTTTACACGAGTACGAGGGCTGACGTCAAACAGTAATTTACAGTCATAAATTATACCGACAATATATATTGTACAATCTCCATTTACACATTTGTATATGCATAAAACAATTTATGATTTAAAAAGATAAACGTAATTTTAATTTTCCACATGGTTAACACACACATACTAATTGTCTTATTGGCTACTACTCTGAACGAATTTGAAATTGAAGTCCTCCATCTACGTTGATATTAACTCCTGTGACGAAAGACGCTTTATCGGACAACAAGAACGCTACCATATTACTGACGTCTTCCATTTCTCCGCGGCGTTTTAACGTTTGTGAATCCAGCATCATTACTCTCATCTGAAAGAAAAAAGAGATAAATATGATACTCGCTGGGCCTAAGTAGCCCTACATAGATTTACTCGGCAGGTAAAGTATACCGAGCTGTAGATTGGGCAAACGAATGGGTATCTTAAAACGTTGACTGGGGTGGGGCACCTGGGCGTTAAAAAGGTTGATATTTTACGCCGCACTCAAGATTATTTCACTCCCACGGCGCATACTGTGATCGAGTGAGAAATCCACTAGCACATATTTTTCCATATTAATTTGGTGGGAATGTGATTTGAACCAGCGCCGTATCGATGGAAGGCCTGTGTGGGACTGAGGGACTATCACTGTAACCCACTGGGTCACCGAGGCCCCCTATTACGAGAGAGCCAAGGGTAGTGGTTAAAAATTAGATGAGACATATAAAATTACTTCATTAATCGAAAATCTAAATTTCCCAGTTTCCTTTATTTTCTTCCTCCAGGTCCTCTCCTTACCCGTTGGTCCATAATTCAACGGTAAATAATAATGGAAGTTTCAATACTTTGGTACAATGCGAGATAACTTCAAGGCCGGTCTATATTTTGACATCTTTGCCAAAAGGGGGTCTTTGTGGCATATGATTGAGAAAAGAAGGCGAAATAAGGCTAAGAATTTGTTTCACGAGTTGTGATTTGAATGTTGGATCGTGAGAAACATTGGTCTTCTAACAAATAAATCTTGCCATTCATTGGAAATGTATTACGAACGAAAACCTATAATTATCGACTGGCGAATGTATGACAACTCTTACCTTTTCTCTTTCATCTTCGTTCAGATCAGGGAAAATAACATCCTCTATCGGGGTAGAAACATAACCAGGCCTATATACCAACAACAAAAGGAGATACAATATTATATTTTTAAAATCCATACCAGAAAATGTTCAAAATAATGGGAAAGCCAACAAAATGAGCTCAAAGGCAAAAGAAAAATGAAGAAGAAACCCGCTTGAAAACTACTAAATCACAAGGAACGCATTACCTTCGGTGGGGAAACATTTTTTCACCGCAATGGAAATGAATTTCGTGTTACCGAGCAGATTTATAAGAGGCATGAGCTGCCAAATGTATACGGAAAATTTCCTTAAAACTTCACCAGTTTTATTAAAGGGGCATGAGCTGCCAAAATGTTGATATTTTGACGTTAAAACAGATTGCTGAAATTATTGGCTATTTTTCTCCAGAGGTAGAATTCAGAAGCTTTTTAATGCTTCAAGTCTCGAAAATGTACGATGAGGTACTGTTTTAAACTAACTTTGGCTTAGAATGAATGAATGGTCGTCCCGGTTATTTAAATTTTGTTTACTTTTGAACACGTTTTCGGTTCATACAGGCCACATACTGTATGGATTTTTCTCATTCCAACGCCAATCATTTAGTTTTTCGATAGCCTTCAAAGCCTCTTACTGTCGTGACGATCAGAAGTTATGAAAAAACTGTGAATTTTGGCAGCTCATGCCCCTTTAAGAAGTACAAAATACATGTAAGAGCTTTCTGCTGATATATCGATCTCGAAGAAGAACGTTCAGATAATTCTATAAACAACAAGCCCCTTAAATACAATCAATTTTTCCCCCGTCAACTTTTCTTGAGAACTAGAATTTATGAAGAAAAAAAAACTCTGAATTTTGGCAGATCATGCCACCTTAAAGTGACATGAGCTGCCAAAATTCACACTTTTTTCATAGTTTCTGATCGTCACGACAGTAAGAGACTTTGACGGCCATCGAAAAACTAAATGATTGTCGATGGAATGAGGAAAATCCATACAGTATATGACCTATACGAAACGGAATAGTGTTCGAAAAGTAAACAAAATTTAAATAACCGGGACGACCATTCATTCATTCCAAGTTCAAAACAATACTTTGTCGTACATTTTCGAGACTAGAAGCACTAAAAAGCTTCTGAATTATACGCCTTGAGAAAAATAGCCGATAATTTCAACATTCTGTTTTTACGTCAACATTTTGGCAGCTCACGCCCCTTTAAAGCATCAAGGTAACAAAAAGATCGTCCCAGTTGAAAGGTTTATTCTGATGATAAACACTTGACTTTCTTTGGGGAACAGAAAATATCTTAACATGGCCTTCAGGTGGAATGAGCTGCGAAAATGGTTGATATTTTCCAGGGAGACAAAATTTGAAATAATCGGCTTTTTTTTTTCAAAATTAGTACAAATTACAAGATTTTAATTGATGTCTCGAATTGTCTCGAGAATGTACATTTAAGTAATGCTTGGAACTAAATCAAGCCTACAATAAAAAATCTTTCGTCCAGGTTATTTATATTTGGTTATTCTCGGTCCACTTTCGGTCCGTGCAACCAAGAGAGAGTATGGATTTTTCTTTTTCCAAGTCAATAATCATTCAGTTTTTTGTATTCGAAACCCTCTTATTGTTATGACAATCAGAGTTTAAGCAAAACGTTCTAATTCTGTCAGCTCATGACACTTTAATGGACTTCTGAAAAAATGTCAATCAAAATAAATTAATGGAAAAATACATATAATTTCCACATACTTTGATTGTGATAGCTAGTATATAGCTGTTACCAAATTACATAATATAATAGACTTGCCTTATTCCACAAACACGGATTCCCATTGGTCCATATGCTGGTAAATGTAAAATGGAGGTTCGAAAATCAATTTTATATCGGGTTTGTTTTATAGCAAATGATACACGTAGTACTAAATTATTTTCGAATACTAGAACAAGCTACATGTAACACAGGAGTTTAAATTGTACAATTAAAGGGCAAATAAATCTATTTTGTTGATGGATTCGAGAAATATGCAGGGTGGTTTATATAAGATTTTAGATAGGTTCTTCACTCGTAAATCATTCTTTTCTGGCTGTTTAAAGATTGCATTTAGAGACTGTATTGTCATATGGTTGAAAATGCTTAAAAGCTAAAAATAAAATAAATTCAGAAAATTGTCCACGTACCATTTTTAAAAATTCAACTTTAAGAGTGAAATTTGAAACTCTATTTAAACGTGGATTCCATACTAATGACAACATGATTAAGGCATCAGCACGATCAATGTATCACAACTTAGGCCTACTTCGAGGTGATGTCTTAAATTCAATGTCATACAAACACAATGTTTGATGTTTTCCATTACACATATGCGACCGTATGTTGTCAAATTACTAAGAATAAGGGCATATTACTCACCACAAGCAGCCGACTCAGTAAAGTAATCCAGGGCAGCTTTGAGTGTTCCATACAGAGGGAAAATCGCGGACTATAACATGAATTGAATAGAACTTATTGTAAAAAATAACAAGTGATATAACTTTTAACAAGTATATAGCGATCGCCTGCACCCCCCCCCCCCCTGTCCCCCTCTTAGAGATGCTGATAGTTGAATTATTGGTTGACATGTTTTGTCCTCAGTAGCTTCTTTCAATGTACCTACCTTAATATTGACTGCACAACTGGACATATTGATAACAGTTCCTACAAGAAGTAAATGGAGACCTGTATTATTGATATTAGATACTGAAAAGAATAATACGTGTAGGCATATTAGTTTATAAAGTTTTCTAGATTGCCATGCCCTGTGTTTAGTTTGTTGTTTTCCACAAAACCTTATTGTTAGTTGCTGTTGCGGTGGTGTAGATTTAGATTTCAGTCAGTGGTATTTATGTCATTGTGTCGATAGGATCAAAGACTGTACTAGACTTTAGCGCGTATAGCCTCCATTAGCTTCCAGCCTGCGTCTCAACCCTCCAGTGAAATTCGGATCTCTTGAAGGGGTAACTGACGCCAATACCGATTTAATGCGGCTTCCGATTCCTGCAGATTTTGTACAGGATGCTCTAGGGTTCGAATCTTTCTGTCCATCATATCCCAAATGTGCTCTAAAGGATTCCAATCCGCGCAGTTACCCCTTCAACAGATCCGACGTCTCACTGGAGGGTTGAGACGCAGGTTGGAAGCTAACGGAGGCTATACGCGCTATTGGCCTTCTGCTCTAGGGATGAGTTCTACACACTCGAAGTGACATTTTTACTTCAACATGTTCGCCCTGTGAAGCCAGATGGACTCAGGTTGATTGATTGATTGATTGGGGCTTAACGTCGCACTCAACAGCTAAGGTTATATGGCGACAAAAGTACCAACCGATCAAAAGACCTTTCCCACCCCCACCCACCTAAATTTTAACATTAAAACCTTCACAGACCATGTGAACATCAGGAAGGCTAATGTATTTGGCATACTTAATTCTCCTCCACGCCAGGTAGGCGAAAATGACTATGACAAAAACCACACCTTTGTGTTTACATGTATATGTTCTAGCGTGTGGTCTAGGACTTCTAAACGCTAAAATGTATTTGAGCCACGCCTAAAGGAAGTCTTTTGATAGATTGATTGATTGATGTTTTACGCCGCACAAAAGATTATTTCACTTATATGGCGGCGTTGCCAGGTTTAGTAGGAAGGAAACCCGGTCCATTGCCCAGAGGAAACCCCCAACCTTAGGCGAGTACATTGTACCTGGCAACTCTTCTACATACAACGACCGAGTGAAAAATCCACTCAGAAATTTGTTAAAGGCACACTTGCCGCGAAAATCAGGAATATTGTTTACATTAAAAAAGAAAGACCGTTTTCTGTATTTTTCCAAGACAATATAAGTTAGGAACTTTCTATTTTTACCAAAATTTAAAAGTTTGGACGTCACTTTGTATTTTTAATTTGAATTTGAAAATTTGAATTGTTAGGTACCCGGAACGTAAACAAACCAAACTGCTCGCACAAGCGCATTTTATGTTTCAGTCGAGTGAGTGAACTCACGGCACAGTGTAATTTTACGTAGGCCTATTTATCTGAGAAATACAGAGTGACGATCGGTTAACAGCGACTGGAAAAGCCTGCTGATAATTGTTTGAGTGTAAACCACAGATACAAAGGCCTGAAAGGAGGGTAAGCCAACACGAAAGTTGACCGACACTGATCGTTCTTGTTATAATCAGGCTTCGATTCTTCGTTGGTTTTTCATCCCATTTCTACATTCTAAAGCTAACTAGACATGTTTTATGTGTCCTATGTTTAAGTTTAGTGGTATTAGTCGTAGTAAGCTCATGTAAATTGGTTTTATTAGCAAATTTAAACAGGCTACGGCGTCAAGTGGGCCTTTAAGTTTGATTTGGTCTGAGTGTGATTCGAACCCGGAAGCATATTGAGAAAAGTATTGGCTTGATAAACTCACCCTTTGATTGGCTAAGATAAGGAATACAGGACTTGGTCAATATCATGGGAGCTCTCAAATTAACACTGGCAATATGGTCGAACTGTTCGGCTGTGAGGTTTTCATACCGAGGATCTGGTGGTGGGGAAAAGCCAGCATTATTTATCTAAATCAAATATAAATATACAGTTATAAAATTTATTTCATTTGAAGATCTCAGGCCAAAGCCAAGTCCAATATACCACATATTGAATATATATATATATGGATACTGTTTTCATTAAGATAGCCTTTTTCTTCTATAGAAAGATCCCACTCAGTCCAAAAATAATTGGAAAATTTTCTGAATGGGTTTTCACTCGACCGACCTATATGTGGGGCGGTTGCCAGTTACCATCGGAATGTCGTGGGTTTCCTCCAGGCATAGAGCCCAGTTTCCTCCCACAATAAAACTGGCAACGCCGCCATAAAAGTGAAATAACCTTGAGCGAGGCGTAAAACACCAAGCAATCAATCAATCAATAGAAAGAAGAATTCTATTGAAATTTCCAACATTTTCTAATTTCCTTATCAAAAGTCATGACGTGTTTATTTCTGGGTGATACATGTGAGAAGTGGACGGTTAGCCACTTTTAGATGTAAAGGACCTGTGCACCTTTCTAGAATCTCAATAGATCATGATAAGGACTAATTTACTGATGGAAAAGTCCCTATCAGATAATGATTTAGGACACGTTACAAAAGAACATTTTCTATTGAGATATGCAATCAGCAGTGAGTTACTAGTTACTAAGATCAACAATATTACCGAATGTATAAGATATTTGAAAAACTTAGGATACTGGAAACACACAATCATATCCACATTATTTAAATTTGGTTTAATTTTCTAAATCAACTGTTGTTCGCACTCTACACAGGCGCAATGAATATTTTTAATTAACGTCAAACATTTTTCGATAAGTCTGAACGGACAAAACTTGTTCTTTTTGTTGAACCGGACTAAACATCTCATCAATTGAATAGTAAACGATTGTTATATACCTTCACTCGGATCTGCTAGCTTTTGTTTCTGACGTTGATATATCGAAGTGTGCTATGAATGAGTGTGGCTATCAATGTCATGTATACATATGCCTACTTATAGCCGAGAAATCTTGGCTCTGCCGAATTTTTTTTTTTCCGTGTTCGTCATAGCCAAGACCACTTCCATAGTAAAAAAACGATATAAGTTAAGGAGACCCGCGTAAAATATCGGCGGCGCAAATTTCACAACAAATAAGCAAAGAATAAAATATTTACCACTGCATTTCGATAGTATAGACCACGAAGAAGGAGTTTGTCAAACTTACGCCGCTGTAAAGTGGCAAACTTTCCCTTGTGCAGTCAATATTTGTTTCGAAGTCCACTGGCTTTCAACCTGACGTAACCGCCATAGTCAAACATTTAAACGACCAGTTACACTGTGCGGGGCGTCGTAGAAATACTTCAATCATACATCTTTAGTCACTTTACAGCGGCATAAGTTTGACAAACTCCTTCTTCGTGGTCTATGCTATCGGAATGCAGTGGTAAATATTTTATTCTTTGCTTATTTGTTGTGAAATTCGCGCCGCCGATATTTTAGGCGGGTCTCCTTAACTTATATCGTTTTTTTACTATGGAAGTGGTCTTGGCTATGACGAACACGGAAAAAAAAAATTCGGCAGAGCCAAGATTTCTCGGCTAGCCTACTTACAGATAACCTACCAAAGCATTAATTCTGCCAAATCTCTCCGCTGTTAGAGATACAAGCCTCTCAGGTTCTGAAGCTGTGGTCAAGTCTCCTTGAATAATCAACAACTGAAAACATGATAAAGAATGAAGTGAGCCATCTCTCACACGATTACAGATGGAATAACACGTTAGTTCTCATAATCCCAGAAGCAATATGGTTACCATGTCTTCCACTGATGCCAAGCAAACTCAAAACTTGATTTACTTCAGAGCGTATTTGTATATGTAGTATGCTCCTTTTTACGAACCCTTTTGTTAGAAACAGTAAAATAATTATACCATTAGCTGGCTTACACGATTCAAATCATTACGGCGCCTGTGTACATGCCTAGGTTCGGAGATTGTTTACATTGCGGGCAAATGAAAGTTTTAATACCACATAAAAATACAAAATAATGTCAGAACTGTTTAAATTTGACAAAAGCAGAATTGTTTAAACTACTGATATGCTATTTTTATTGTCAGTGTTCCTTTATTAAAAAAGAGGCTGTAAGGTAAGGTTTAAGTGTAAAGTTACATCTTCTTGTGACGCTCCGTTCTCCAAGCACAGGCTTTTCGTTGTTTCCAGACCGTTCTCATTTCGGCCACACAGAGTGAGAGCATATCCTTGTCGTGTCAACTCTCGTGCAATATCCTGACCAAGACCACTGCTGCTTCCTGGATGTTGTTTGAAGAAAAACAGTGATTTATTATTCGCCATTCAAGACGGCCTAATAAGATAACCGGGAGATTTAGGTTTTTGTTGGCAATGTATCCCGTTTGCGCCCATTCTCAGACCCCGGGGTTAAAATCGAAACTAGCTGGCATTTACCCCTGGGCAAACTATGGAATTTCACCGTGTTACCAGGAACGCCCATCTACTGACAGACCAATTAGACGCTTTGTTATAGTTTAACAATAAGGTACTGTGCCAGTAGTCAGAGACTCGTCAACAAGCGGCAGCGTGAAATGTTTGTATTTTCGTCGAAAGAATGAATTCGGACGAGGTATAAAAGAAAAGTTTCAAAAGTTCACAAAATTGTTTTCTCTTGCAGTGCTTCCCGCATACAATAGAAAAGTTTCCCATCTTTGTGTTGTCCATTACCGACATGTTGAAGTAACAGGAATTGGTATGGAACGGATGTAAGTTTAACTAGTGGGTTCTGACCATGTATTTTAGAGAGTAATGAATCTTTTAAGAAAAGCACATACCATGTTTGACAACCTAATTACCAGGCGTCGTTTAGAAAGAAACTCATTTTAGTGATAAGAGCTTTCAAGATCACGACTTTTCTTTCAATTGCCGATTATTATATAAAATCCTGCGAATGAAACACTGGTTCGTCACTTACAGCTTCAGGACAAATGTCCCATTTCCATTTCACAAACGTTGTACCATTTCTTGTCTTAAAAGCGGTTTGATAAAATTTTATCGGTTTAGTCGAAAAACGCTGACATTAAAAGTAAACGGACCAGGTAGTGGTTGAGGAGAGTGGTAGAGGCTTATTGCCCGGAGCTAGGAAACCGCCCGATCTAAGAGGTTAGCTGACTGTTGACATCAAGAAGACGTCGTCATCTACTAGTACTACTTTAAAATATTCGAGCCCTGTAATTATAGACAAGAACCAATGCATGCAAGCCAATCAAAAACTTTCCCACGGCTGCTCCGCCCACATTGGTTGACGTGGTATTATTAACCGTTCCCATAGAATTCCTCTTCCATTGGTCAATGAGAGTCAGGAAAGTGGCCAATGGTCATCTGGAAACCCCATCATAATTTAAACAACAGTCGAATAGCGCACAAGCATGTCAGAATTACAACTTATATTAAGCTCAAAATCAAACCTACCAGTAATAATCCCAACAGGCTTTCGAGATGATGTGGTACTAATGTTTACATGGGCAGAACGGATAGATATAGTCGATCTGACAATTCTAAACATTTTAGATCTGAAAGCTGCTCTGCAAAGTATAATCGAGTTATACATCTAGAGTATATAGCCCAGTACACACAACCTGTGGGCTTTGTGTACTGTTATGCCGGTCACAGTCGATAGTTCAAAATGACCATGCAGTCACTGGACCGTGACGCGTGTCAGGCCGTTTCCTGTCGTACTCGTTTCCATGGTTATTTTAGACAAGAAGATTTTCCCTGTGCACGTGTGTTTTAGTATTCATAAAATATATCTGTCCGTCATATTTGACCGTATCTGCTGACCGCTCTATTCAAAGACGATGTTAAGCTGCCAGCTGTATTGCTTGTTAACATACAAGTGACAGACGGATTATAAGTCAATTTAGGACCTACTGTTACTTCATCAAATCAACCCCTAATTGTAGAAAACAATGGTCTAACCAGCTGGGAGCGGTCACCATTGTAGAAGGGACGCCATTTTGTCGTAGTTACAGGCCGGGTGATACTGGAGCTCCGGCCCCTATTTTGAATTTTCCTACGAAAAAATTGTTTACCGATGCAATAAATGCCTTAAAATGAATGACCAACCTTTTCTGTCTTAGTATCCATTCCCCTTTTGTCGAACTATAGGCTTGGGTTGTTGCATTCCATCGATATCGAAAGTGGGTTGGAACATTTTCCCGCGAACAGGCGGCCATATTGCCTGTGGAATCATGGTTAATTTTCGCAAATTTAAAAATGGCTTCCTCCCGTAGCGTTCCGCCCTTCGGGCGTCACAATAGTCAATAACG
Organism: Lepidochitona cinerea; assembly: GCA_963971465.1. NCBI lineage: Eukaryota > Metazoa > Mollusca > Polyplacophora > Chitonida > Tonicellidae > Lepidochitona > Lepidochitona cinerea. Next base: position 28,520,778 of record OZ020553.1, read on the forward strand.
CTACATACCGGAGCTAATCAACCCCCAGCAAACCGTATGAGGTTAAAATAAACGTTCATAAATAAAACATTCTGCCAGGATGTTGTGAGCTTATCTCTCGTTTCTATGTTCTAATTATACGCAAAACAAGCGTCCTTTTATAAGAAATAGCCTCGAAAATCAATTAATGACTAGTATTTAATCGGAGGATGGTGTTTAATGATTGGAAATAAGGTGGAAGGAGGGTGTACAGTTTAACTGCCCCCAGGCCCATTGCGAGTTGCAGCTATTTCTTGCCGATGGTAAAGCTGACATTGTGGATTGGCTGACAAAGGTCGGGTGTTTTCTCGGTCCGTGTAACGTTCGTTAATTCAATTTTCATTTTTTTACATTGCGAAATGAAAATTGGAAATGACCATTTTTAAGTTCAATTTTTCATTTTCATTTTGAAAAAAAGAAATGAAAATTGAAATTTGACGTTCAAATTTCAATTTTTGTTTTCTATGTTTTCAACACACAAATCAAAAATTGAAAAATGACGGTCATTTTTCAATTTTCATTTTGCGTTTTCGCTCTACACGAAACGAATATTGAAAATTGTAACCTTCGTCAATGTTTCAATTTTCAATTGGTCGAAGTCAGTTCCCCAAACACAACTGCGCAAGACACAAACCATCAAAACTGACGGCCCCTGTGGAGCACAAAAAACACTTTCTTTAAAGCAAAGAATCCTAAAATAAGGACTGCTTTATGATAATCAAAGGATGTTGGTATTTTAAGGCTAATTAAAAGTCAAATTAAGGATTTTCTCATCAGAAAGTGTTCATTAGACTAAAAGGAGACAAAAACAATCAAACGTTTCTTAAAATCGTGCTTTGTGCCTCGCTCTTGGCGATATGCCCTCCACAGGATGTTGAGGTTTTTAGACTAATTAAAAGTCAAATTAACGATTTCTTCATCAGAGTGTGTTCATTAGGCTCTAGGGAGACAGAAACAATCAAAAGTTTTATTAAAATCGCCTAACGTGCCTCGCTATATTTACGATGTGCTCCCGAAGGGATGTTGGTGTTTAAAGGCTAATTAAACCACCAACACCCCTTGTGGAACACATCGCCAACAGCGAGGCACTTTGGGCGATTTTGATAAAACTTTTGATTGTTTCCGTCTTCCTAGAGTCTAATGGCCACATTCTGATAAAGAAATCGTGACTTTGACCTTTAATTAGTCTTGAACACCAACATCCCTTGTGAAACATATCGCCAATAGTATGGGCTGATCAGGGGCCAGGGGGTCAGCCCCCCCCCCCCCCTCCTTTTTTTCTTGAGCAAAATAAGAGAAAAAAAAAGAAACGGGGATCAAAATGTACCATTATGTATGCAATCTATTAAATGCAAGGTCTGCCATGCAGTTTCATGTCGTCTTTAGTTTGGCGTACCTGCCTAACTCTGAGGTTTTAGGTCTTGGAAATCTTACTCCTGTGATTTTAGTAAAGCAGTCCTTGTTTTAAGAGTCTTTGTTTTAGAGAAAGTCGCGTGTTATTTTGTGCTCCGCAAGGGCTGTAAGTTTTGCTCTACCTGGCCTGCTTCACAAGGGCTGCGGCAATGCGTATTGCGGTTTGCTTCGGTGTTTTGTGACTTGCGCAGTGTGTTTCATTGACGATGGTTACAACTTTCAATATTCGTTTCATAAAGAGTGAAATGACCGTCATTTTTCTATTTTTAATTTGTGTGTTGAATAGAGAGAAAACAAAAATTGAAAATTGAACGTCAAATTTCAATTTTCATTTCTTCTTTTCAAAAAGTAGAAAACGAAAATGAAAAATTGACCTTAAAATGGTCATTTCCAAATTTCATTTTGCGATATCAAAAATTGAAAATTGAATTAACGAACGTTACACGGACCTTTCTCCACTCTTAACCTGGCAACCGTATAAGTGAAATCTTGAGTGCGACGTAAACATAAATCTATAGTGCGACGTAATCATAAATATTGCGAGCTTACAAGTTAATATTGCAGTTAACCGATTGGTTGGTTGGTTGGTTGTTTTAGCTTATTGGCGCGTCCATTCGTATGAATGATGTACGCCATACTAGTGAGTAATTATTACCTTGAGCGATTGAGAAAACTGTGATGTTTGAACACAATATGACAATATATTGAATGTCTCTGTACAGGAGTATATGTTAGTACGATTGAGAACTACTCAACCTCTTAAGATGCTAAAACATGCAATACAATTGAGCTTACACCCGCATACCATTTACAGTGAATATACAGTGGTCAGGTGTCACTTGAGCATTATACTGTCGAATATAGGCCTACAATGTATATACACATAAATAAACAATTATATTAAAATCGGTGTGTATTTATAGTATATCTAGCTACAGCCTGATATACCTTGTTGGTATTTTAGAAGGGCCTAGTGCATTGTCCATATTGGGTTGATTAATACCCAAACCAATGAGATCGGTGAAAAGAACATTTCTTTTATAAGTATACTTGATGCAGTTAAACAAAAAGGGTCTAAGGTTTCCTGAATATTACAGACATCCCACAAGTCTGTGTCAGACAGATGGAATCTGAATCGGTAAGATTTTAGAGGAATATGACCAGATTGGAGTCTGTGGAACGAGTGGGGGAAATTAAGCTTTGGTGATGAAATTCCAGGATTATAAAAAAGGAAATAAAACTTTCCCTTTTCAGAATCATTCCACTGTTTCTGCCACTGATTCACAAAATATGACTTAGCCTTAAGTAAAATATCGGTAACGGTGAATAGAAATCTGATGGATATGCTAGTATGTCAAATAGCTTGTTTGGCTGCAGTATCAGCAAGCTCATTTCCTCTTAGTCCTATATGAGCAGGTACCCATGTAAATGTGACGCTCACTCCTTCCTTAAATAATGTTGTATATAAACGTATAATTTCTAAAGTTATGACAGTTGCTATAGTTGAAGAAGCTTAGGGCTTGTAAAGCACTTAAGGAATCAGAGCAGATTGCCGGTAACCGGTCTTTAACACAAGCAGAACTTCGACAGAATCTTCTATATTACAGCATGTGTTTTATTATTTTCCAACTGTCTGTGAAGCCATTTGAAATTGTATTCCCCCATCCACGTCTATATTCACTCCAGTTATGAAAGATGCCTTGTCGGACAATAGAAAAGCCACCAATTGGGTGACATCTCGCTTTTCTCCAGGTCGTTTTATCAACTGTGTATTTACAATTGCCTTTTCAAACTGAAAACACAAATAAAAATCAGAACCATCGATATAAGATATTTGATTGTCATCGTTTATAGAAGCTTTAAAGAAAACGCTGTTCTAAATAACATAGGACATAGTCGCCTTTCCACGGAGCCAAAAGGGACATCCGAAAAACTCTTTTCCTCCCGGCCTGTTTGAAAATAAGATTTTCGGACTAACATTATGTCCTGGTACGACTTATTATGTCGTGGTACGAGATAAATATGGTGTGGTACGAGATAAACAAATGGTACCACGGCATAATTATCTCGTTCCACGACATAATTATCTCGTACCACGATATAATTATCACGTACCTCGACATAATTACCCCATGGTACTACCTATTTATCTCGTGGTATGGATTATTTATCTCGTGCCACGACATAACTTTCTCGTGGTTCGAAATAAATTGTCCAATGAAATTGAATCTTTCATAAGTAGCAAAACTAAAGCATGCAGGGTCAAAGGCTAGCCACTGACTGCTCATGAAGGATTCAATTGCATTGAATAATTATGTCGTGGCACGAGAGAAATAAGTCGTACCACGAGATAATTGGCTCGTATCACGACATAATATTAGTCCTAAAACCTTATCAGACCGAGAGGAAAAAAGTATTTCGGATGTCCCTTTTACGGCTCCGTGCCCTTTGTTTTACAAAAGCTGTAATGTTTAGTAAGGGACCGTGTGTGTGTGTGTGTGGGGGGGGGGGGGTATGGGGGCAGGAAACCGGTAACCTCACTCTTTCAATTTTTTTCTTAGACTGGCTGGGAACCAAACCCCTCTCCCATTGATGATAGGTTTGCTTTACTCACTAAGGTTCCCTTTATTAGGCCGACCCTTGTTCGATAGTGATATGACATGCTGTGGTCACTTCAAAATGTTTAAGGTGAAGGCTCAACGGGAACATTTATCAAAGACATTCTATCATTTTCAATATACGAAATATTGTATGTTTCGTTTTAATGTTTTAGGAAATAATTGGGAAAGAAGGACTGAAGTACTTTACCTTTTGTTTTTCTTCCTCGCTGAAGTTTTTGAAGATAATAGCATCAGCTCCAGTGGAAACGTATGAAGGCCTGTAATGAAAAAAATGTCTATAATATATCAGAAAGTATATTGCCGGCACACTTATAGAGGAAATACAACAATTCCCATTCAGTGTCCTCTACTGTTATGGATGAAGATGTTCAATGGAGACGAGTGGGTTATAATGAAAGACAGGTTGAATGTCCCAAAGAGATTCGTTCAGCGTGAACTAGGTTTTGAAAACATAGTCATTATCCAAATGCTAAGCGATACGGGGTTCTCGGCAAACAAGTCCTTTTAACAAACAAACTAACAGCCAGCACGAAAAAACCCGGAAAAATTCAAGAATAAGGTATGGCTTATGGGGTTGAAATAACTTGCTTGTTGAGAGCCCCGTACGTATCGGTTATTATGACTTAAAGCACAGTACTCAATCCGAAGGATGACATGTAATGACAAGATGTTAAAATCACATTTTCTGAATTTTTGAAGCACAAGAAGGTAGGGGCTTCGCCCCATTATCTATTTCAATACAATGTTTACGTCCATACAAGGACAACTATACGTTTTAAATTTAGACTCTGAGTTGAAGCTAATATCAGTTTTTGGTCCATTTGATCAACCTCCCCCCCCCCCCCCTCGCACACACCCCAACACACATGCCTTTGGTATTGTGGTACATATCGCCCGTATCTGTTAACTGATGAATTTTGTTGGTTACTGGAGTAAACCTTGTATTGTAAAATGGCGTTCAGCAGGGATCAACTATATCTCATCCATTATTGTTTATACTTCATTCAATGCAAGGATCACGTTACCTGATTCCACAAACCCGTATTCCTTTTGGACCGTATGCTGTAAAAGGGAAAATTATGACTTGTATATCAATATACATATATAGAGTGTTCAATAAATCCCCCCACCCCACCCTTTTCTAACGCTTAAACTAATAGTGAAACTCAGGCTGCTCGTAACACAAATCTGTGCAATTGGCTTGGTCTAATCAATATTATTTCACTTACAAGGCGCTGTTGCCAAGTTTAGTTGGAAAGGAAACTCTCAGCAAATACCTTACAATCATTCAAGATAGTGCGATCGTGATTCAAAACTTTATACAATGTTCCGTTATATAGTAAAATAGCTAACTTAAATAGGAGGGAATAAAATTGTACGAGATAGCTGAACAAGGTAAATACATTTTGTTTGATGACGTGAAAAAATAGCTCTGAAAATAAATCAATTAAGCAAACGAGTGCAGAGGGCGTTCATTATACAGAGTACAGACAGAAGTCAATGTACTCCATTCACTTCTATAAAGTAGGGGCCTCGGTGGTCCAATGGGTTTAGAGTGATCGTCCTTCAGTCCCACACAGACCTTCCATCGATGCGGCGCGAGTTTGAATCACACGCAGACCAAATTAAAATTGAAAAAATTGTCACCGTATATGGAAGAGTTGACGGGTACTCGCCGAAGGTCGGGGTTTTCCTCCGGGCAATGGGCTTGGTTTCATCCCCCCACTACACCTACGTGTAGCAACGCCGCCATATAAGTGAAATAATCTTGAGTGTGGCGTAAAAAATCAATCAATCAATCTAGCAAAAATAAGATAGAAAAAGTCCAACGATAAGGGACCCTCATAGGCCTTTAATCGATGCGTCGCCAGTTCGAATCTTAATCAGACCAAATGAAATTGAAAAATGTCTGCGTGAATTGTTGTTGAGAGCGGTGTTGAGCATGAATCAACCAATCAATGTAACTGTAGGATACTCACCACATGCGGCAGTTTGAGTAAAGAAATCCAGACCAGCTTTTAGTGTACCATATAGAGGAGTCGGCAAAGTCTGAAAAATGGTGAAAATAATAAATGGAGTAACAAACTTATATGCTATGATCCCCACTGAGTAGGCCTACAGTAGCATATTAAAGATACATTTTTAGCGGCGACAAGTCTAATATCGACGTTAACAGCGTGGTCTATTCTCAGTTAAGCCAATCATATTCTCACGAGATCTTCTTTAAACGTCGCGAAGATAGACCCAATTCTATAATTAGACGTTACCCGAGTCATAGAGTCCAGATATATCCCCTAAGGCCAAAACCATTCCATAAACTATCATATCTGTAATTTTAGTATCTCGAGAAGATCGGGAAGAGGTTCCCCGGGCCACGTATAGGGCTCAGAAGCTCTGAGCTCTAGACGACCGGAGGTGCGTTCTGGGTCTCTTCTGATAAACCAAAATAAGACTTTTTTACTTTCTCATCGTCAAGAAATTTTCCCCTAGGTTTTCACATCAATAATAATTTAAATAGTAGCTTACTTTCATCGTACTTACCGGCATGTTTACTACAGCACTTGATACATTGATAACAGTACCTGAAATGATCCATCCCTTTTCATTATTTTCGTTTGAAATAAAATAGTTGTCTTTATAACGACGTAATGTTTGCTTTGCTATAAAGATAAATAATATGCACTTGCACACATTACGTAAAACCGGTCCAGGAGAGAAAAACAACGAAGAACTGATAGCTAGATCATCGGTGGCGTGGAAGTTTCTGCCCTACCCAAGACCGCACAACCACAATGAACCAACCGGAAGCCAACAGTTGTTGTATTGTTGGCCTACAATCGGCTTAAAACGTTGACTTTTTATCATTTTGGCCATCCTGATATTAAAGCCAACCGGACGGTAGTTAAATGTTGGTTATTGGTTGGCCCGACATTGGCGAATGGTAGGCTCAATGTTGTATAACGGTTTGCACCTCTCTGAAACTTCGGGGATTTACGTAGCCTACATGAAATACCCTCTGATAGACTGCAGGCCATTTTGAATGTGGTGACCAAAAAGGTAACCGTGAAACGTACAATTTCGCTATCATCTTCAGGGCCTTACAAAATAGCCACTGTGATAATGTAAGGGACCGAAACACCCGAGCGAGTGTTTCGGTCCCGCATTATCACGGGGACTACAACAGAAAAAACTTCAGTTTCTATAGAACATAAAAACCTGGCACTTAATGACTGCTTTGAAAGTGCTTGAAGGATGATATGACCCAGCATATAGCAGCTGATGCATGTCAGTGGGTTTAAAGAACACTTTGTGATCTAGATACCCAGTCGTATGATATTTATGACCCTTGTAAATATTTACAACAAAAGTGTTGCTATCGCATTATTTTTAAATTTGAAGTATTTTCTAAGTAAGCTATCTGGAATGGGCATTCTGTAAAATCTCTACACTTTACGAATAACGGAAATGGCGAGCAACTGTCCCCAAAAACAAGGTCAGGATATACAGCTGTATTTGAACGAATCAGAAATAGAAATAATTCATAATCAAGTAAAGAAGTTTTTGATCAATCGAGATGTGTGGCACTGATACGACCCCATTCAGTATTTCATTAACAATACAATAAAATCATTCTTAGGGGCCGATTATCTTCCTGACCGGCAAGTAAAAAAACATGATGAGACACATGTATCTAGGGGCCTATATGTTGGTTTTGGGTGTAGTAAGATTACTTTCCTCGTGGTTGATGTTTTATATCTAAACACTGTTATACATTTATTGATGATATTTATGTAGTATTTCATTCTGAATATAGACCAGTCAACCTACCTTTGGATTCTACTAGAAGTGGGACACATGCCTTTGTTAGAAGCATTGGGGCTCGAAGGTTTACTCTTGCCATATAATCGAACTCATCAGCTGTGATGGAATCAAATAGAGGATCGGGAGGCGGAACGAGGCCAGCATTATTTATCTAAAGTAAAGAACAACCTGACGTTAAGAAGGTATGAAGAGATGTTACCTTTTAGATCGAGAAAAAGTGTTTCTGGACAAGGCCTATTGGATTTTGGTATTTTATATATTTACGTCAACTTCTATATATGAAAACCTACAGGGAAAGTATACATAAAGTACCATGAGTTGCCAAATATAAAGAGAATTTCGTTGGAAGAAATTAGGCCTTAAGCTAATTTTTCGTCATTTTTATAAAGAAGTATATAAAAAAGACCTTTCCTCTGATACCAGTCTTGGTAGTTTTTTTAAAGGAAGCAAAAGCCCTAAATAAACTATTTTGTCTGTTATTAGCACAAATATACGGTCCGTACGGGTTACTGGCTTTTGTCGGGGTTTTTTTAGCTTCAGTCCTCTCGGCAATCAGGAAAAGTGCTAATTTTGGCAGCTCATACCACCTTAAATTCATCATTGCTACATGTATAAGCTCCACGAGTCACCTTCAATAGTGTCTGAAATATTGCATGTAACTTTTGTCAAACTATATTGGTGTGGTAGTCAGCAGAGTTGAAAAGAAAAATGTAACTTTAAAGAATCCCCTCATGTTTCTCTTTTGTCCATATTGAAGCAACAAAATCGGTTGAAATGTTCTGTGCATCCCAATCGATCTTTTACTTCGTCGCTCACATATAAAATAACATGCAAATGCTTACATTTGGCTGGTATCTCAGCTGTTCTCCTTCGACAACAGCATTCGCATATTTGCTTGGATGTGAGCTGCGAACAAAGGGATTGATTGGATGCACAGAACATGTACATCCTCTGTGTTGTTACAATTATGGGAAAAGATAAAATATATATAATCCTCTAAGTAACATTTTCCCGATAATTATGGGATAATTTTTCTACTTGATTTTATTCCTTTCAAATTGTAGACCTCAATCAGATATTATTCCTAGAAACAACACCAATTCACATTTGTCCTGATATTCATTTCATGATTATGGATCAATCATCTAGTGATGACCCCTGGAAGTAGGCCTTATTATATCTTTTACATATGAATTAATACACATTCGATTAATGGCCATTAATGTTCTATAGCAATGTTCCTACCAAAGCATTAATTCTGCCAAATTTCTCCGCTGTTAGAGATACAATTCTCTCAGGTTCTGAAGCTGTGGTCAAGTCCCCCTGAATAATCAACAACTGAAAACATGACAAAACAAAAGAGAAAACCTTTCAGAAAAAACAGAGAACATTGACATAAAATTACAAGCCTGTGTTCACTTTCACGGTAATTATCCAACGGTAATTAACCTGTGGTGATTTCAACTGACATGCTGTTTTGGCTTATAAGTCGCTTCAACTAATGGTCGTTTTGGCTTTTGTTGTTTTGGATTAGATTTACAGCCGTTTTGATCGATAGTGTCAAGAGCCGCCAAAACTCGGACAGTTTCCATAAATTCCGATTGTGAAGTTGAGTAACGCCACCCAGTGGCCCGTACAAACCGAATACATGGGACAATAAAGGACAAAATTTAAATGGGCGGGATGTATGAGTACATTTTACGTTTTTTGCTGCTAATTATTTACTTGATATCAGCAAAAAGCTCTTATTTTCTACTTTTTGCAAAAATGACAACCAGCAAATTCCGTAGAAACGTTAAGTCCCCTACATTGATTTTAGCAATTCAGGGTTTTTTTGGCCAATGAGTGTTTTGACTTTTGATTGGTTTATCTAATGGTTGCTTTGATATTTTGCCATTTCGACCATATATAGATATATACATTAAATTTAACGTCGTCTTAAATGACCGACCGGCCAATCATTGGCCATCTTCGCAAGCCAAGTTAAAATCTGCATGTCCCCATCCCTAAAACACGGAATGGGAACATGAAGATTTTAACTTGGCTAGAGAAGATGATCATTGGCAAGCAACAGTTTTGGTTTAGACTGGTTTTGGCTTATGGTGTTTCCCAGGTGATTTTAGTTCTCGTCGTTGGCTTCTATTCATTCTACATGAATACTTACATCTTCTTGTGATGCTCCGTTCTCCAAACACATGCTTTTCGTTGTTTCCAGACCGATCTCATTTCGGCCACACAGAGTGAGAGCATATCCTTGTCTAGTCAACTCTCCGGCAATACCCTGACCAAAACCACTGCTACTTCCTGAGAAAGTTAAAGAAGTTTAATATGTTCTGTGTTCGGGTGGTGGTGGTGGAAGTGGGGGAGGGGGTACTTAAATCCAGCTTTCCGCCTATTTTATTTCTAAACAATTCAAATTCATAAAGTAAGGCGCTACGTAAATTTTGATTAAGGAAATCGGTCACTGTGTTGTGAGAAAAACCATATAGTTTGAACTGATGGAATAACTTGTTTAGGTATCTGGTTGGCCATCCCTGTCATAAATCCGTATTTTGTACCATACTACAAAATAATTTGTACCATACTTCAAATTCGTGTAATTTGACCAATGAAGAAAGATGTAACAAATTGACCAAGGATTTCACCTTTCACGTGGGAAAATGGGTTTTTTTTGCGGAAGCCTCCAAATATTATTTCTCGCCATGTCACGGAGGAGATTCCATAATGAAGATCCCGGGGATTTACATACATTTACAGAGAGGTGCCATCATCAATGATTGTATCAGGCTAGAGGTGATGTCGTGCTGGTCAGAAACTGGCTAACTCCTCAATCGATTGACAACTCCGTCAAGTGCAAAATTTGTTATCCTTTGTCTATCCTGCAATCTCGCCATTTTTTCGCCAACTTTGCAGCGACTGCTTGCGGACTTTTGCATTCTCTGTATGAGAATCTGTTTGCCATTAGCTGAAATACAACTCGACACCAGCAATTTGTAGTACGGTACATATTATTTTATAGTATGATACAAATTATTTTATAGTATGGTACAAATTATTTTGTAATATGGAAGAAATTATTTTGTAGTATGGTACATGTTATTTTGTAGTATGGTATATATTATTTTGTAGTATGGTACATATTATTTTGTAGTATGGTACATACTATTTTGTAGTATGGTACATACTATTTTGTAGTATGGTAAATATTATTTTGTAGTATGGTACTAAATATCGATTTATGACAGGGATGGCCAACCACATTTTGGTACAAACTCACTGGCCGGATATATACAACCAGAAGTCTATATACTTCTTATATAACATGTATAAAAGACTAATGGCGCTGACCTAAATATTCATGTACTTACATAATGAAAATGCATGAGAAGCCAGAATAAACATTTTGTTATACAAACAAGAACTTTTATGTTCAAGTTAACAAGCGAATATTCTGTTTACGTAATGTGACGTTCGGATCCATACATTACGTTCACGTATATCCCATTTACTGAAGTGACAGACACCTCTGTGATATTGATAACGAGGTAATAGTGGTGATGACGACAATCTATTATGTAATTCCTATATTTCTGATTAACTTACCAGTTATAATAGCTACAGGTTTCATTGCTGAACCCAGTACTGGAATAATCCCGATAACTATAGCCTAAGAGATTAATAATGATAATATTTAACATTCCTGTTGCACATTATACTAATCTGGGTCCGGATGTACTCGTTTACAAGTTCTTGTAACAGTTTCTGGCTTCACTCAATCTTACGGTTGGCCGCACACTTGTCTGCTACTGTTTTGGTTGCTTGTCGGTAGCAGTGTAACTGCTTGTGCTTAAGCGAAGTTATAATAACATGAATTCTAAGTGAACGTAGATATTTTAGGGTTACCTATTCTGAAGGCCCCGTCTGCATCCTGATGCTGTTTCGGGTGACTATAGTTGACTGTGTAAGGAAAGATGTCAATAAACATCATTTACTTAAAGGCACACTTGCCGCGAAAATCAGGAATATTGTTTACATTTAAAAAGAAAGTCCGTATTCTGTATTTTTCCCAGACAATATAAGTTAGGAACTTTCTATTTTTACCAAAATTTAAAAGTTTGGACGTCACTTTGTATTTTTAATTTGAATTTGAAAATTTGAATTGTTACGTACCCGGAACGTAAACAAACCGATCTGCCCCCTATTGGCGATTTTGTGTTTCAGTCGAGTGAGTGAACTAACGGCACAGTGTAATTTTAAGTAGGCCTATTTAACTGAGAAATACAGACTGACGATCGGTTAACAGCGACTGGAAAAGCCTGCTGATAATTGTTTAAGTGTAAACCACAGATACAAAGGCCTGAAAGGAGGGTAATCCAACACGAAAGTTGACCGACACTGATCGTTGCTGTTGTAATCAGGCTTCGATTCTTCGTTTGTTTTTCACCCCATTTTTACAGTCTAAAGCTAACTAGACATGTTTTATGTGTCCTATGTTTAAGTTTAGTGGTATTAGTCGTAGTAAGCTCATGTAAATTGGTTTTCTTAGCAAATTTAAACAGGCTACGGCGGCAAGTGTGCCTTTAATCGTGTGAAATTAAACACGGCGAAAAGTTATGTTCCTCTTAATTTTTTTCATAGTAAAACATGGCGATTTATTTGTTACTTATCTGACATTTCAAAATATAAAGAATACAAAATATTTAATACATATTAATTGTATGGCATATCTAATGCTCGGTTGAACAGCTCTGACTCTGACACAGCCAAAGGTTTTATAAAGTCTTGTTAAAGTAGGATACTATAAACCAAAGTTATTTTCAACAATCAGAAAACTTCATATATTATTATGTTAGGGACAAAATGGCTTCGCAAACCATTTTGTCCAGAAAATTGTCTAAAAACCACAAACTTAAAGTTCCGAAAAAGGCCCTTTGCCCAAGCAAATATATACAGTTTGCATCTGACAAGTACTCATATACAGGTGAAACACAGGTTGCATTAGTGAGAGGCTGATATATTATCAAAACACTACTCACCATAGGCCTATATACTTCTGAATAGTCGATCAGAGAAAATCTTAATTTATTTGATTTTAGAAAACTTGAAATTGGCAATAGAGTTAGAATATTCTGGTATGTTCTGATTTCTAATTAGATTAGCTGGATGAGGAATGATGAGATGCATGGATTGCAGGCAGAACACCTACGAACCAGATCTTGGGGGATACAACGACCCCAGCTGCTGACCAGGTCTTGGAGAGGCAGTGTCTCCAGCTGTGGGTCATATCACGGGAAGACAGCATTCCTAGATGTGGGTTTGACCACGGGGGAGATATAGCCTCCTCGGCTTTGGACCAATATCATGGTGAGACAGCGCTTACAGATGTAGACCAGATATTGCATGGGGAGACAACGTCCTCAGCTGTGTACCAGATAATGGGGAGACAGCATTTCAAGATGTGGATCTGACCACGGGAAGATAGCGTCCTCAGCATTGGGTCAGATCATGGGGAGAAAACGACCCCAAATACAAGCGTGACCAAGGGTAGACAGCATCCTCAGTCGTTGGAAAACCATGATGAGACATGGATGTAACTATTTATATGGCTCACAGTTATCATACGACTAGGTATCTGGATTGCAAAACATTCTTCAAATCTACTGACACACATCAGCTGCTATATGCTAGGTCATATCATCCTCCCCAAGCTGCCAAATGAGTCATAAAGTCTCAGGTTTTTAAGTTCTATAGTCACAGTAGTTCTTTAGACCTTTTTAATCAGCGTTTCTCCCCGGTACATCAATGAAGTGCCTTAAGACGCAATGTAAACTCGATGTATACGTGCCTGATCGCAGGACATTTTTCGGGTAACAATCCCGCAACAAGGCATCGCAAACGATACAAATCCCCTCGCGTGCTAACACAAGAACTCTGACGCAAAATGGGGAGTGGGGATGAAGTTGGTCAGAACCCATTTAAAAATGAAGTCCCAAGAGCGGTGAGGCGTTTAAGGTATTGCCATGCTGGACCAATATATGATGTTTGGCCAGGATCCGTTCAGAAATGAAGTTGCAAGAGTGCTGACAAAGATTTTCTACAAATAGTAACGGTGACCTTGACCCTGAAACACTAACTTAATCGAGGTATTACCATGCTGTACCCATATACACTGTATGAAGTTTGTTCAGGATCCGTTAAAAAATGAAGTTGCTAGAGCGCCGACAAAGATTTTCTATAAATAGTAACGCTGACCTTGCACCCTGAATCACGATCTGGTTTGAGGTATTCCCATGCTGGACCGATATAGGGTTTGGTCAGAATCCGTTCAAAAATGAAGTCGCCAGAGCGCTGACAAAAGGTGAACATACGTACGTACGTACGATTTTCTATAAATAGTAACGGTGACCTTGACCTTGACCACGGAATGCTGAAACACGAACTTATTCGAGGTAGTCCCATGCTGGACCCATATATGAAGTTTGGTTAGGATTTATTCAGAAATGAAGTCGCAAGAGAGATGACAAAGATTTTATATTAATAGTAACGGTGACCTTGACCTTGACACCCTGAAACATGAACTTGTTCGCGGTATTCCTATGATGGACTCATATATGAAGTTTGGTCAGAATCCGTTAAAAAATGAAGTAGCTAGAGCGCTGACAAAAGCTGAACATATGTACGTACGTACGATTTTCTATTAATAGTAACGGTGACCTTGACCTTGGCACCCAGAAACATGAACTGGTTCGAGGTATTCCTATGCTGGACTCATATATGAAGTGTGGTCAGAATCGGTTCAAAAATGAAGTTGCTAGTGCGCTGACAAATATTTTCTATAAATAGTAACGGTGACATTGACCTTGGCACCCTGAAACACGAACTTGTTCGAGGTATTCCTATGCTGGACTCATATATGAAGTGTGGTCAGAATCGGTTCAAAAATGAAGTTGCTAGTGCGCTGACAAATATTTTCTATAAATAGTAACGGTGACCTTGACCTTGGCACCCAGAAACATGAACTGGTTCGAGGTATTCCTATGCTGGACTCATATATGAAGTGTGGTCAGAATCGGTTCAAAAATGAAGTTGCTAGTGCGCTGACAAATATTTTCTATAAATAGTAACGGTGACCTTGACCTTGGCACCCAGAAACATGAACTGGTTCGAGGTATTCCTATGCTGGACTCATATGAAGTTTGGTCAGAATCCGTTCAAAAATGAAGTCGCTAGAGTGCTGACAAAAGGTGAACATACGTACGTACGTACAAACGCAACGCTATATCCCTCCCCGACTTTCGTCACTAGAGCGCTGACAAAGATTTTCTATAAATAGTAACGGTGACCTTGACCTTGGCACCCTGAAAAACGAACTCTTTCGAGGTATTCCTATGCTTGACTCATATATGAAGTTTGGTCAGAATCCGTTCAAAAATGAAGTCGCTAGAGCGCTGACAAAGGTTTTCTATAAATAGTAACGGTGACCTTGACTTTGACCGTGGCACCCTGAAACACGAACTTATTCAAGGTATTCCTATGCTGGACTCATATATGAAGTTTGGTCAGAATCCGTTAAAAAATGAAGTCGCTAGAGCGCTGACAAAAGCTGAACATATGTACGTACGTACGATTTTCTATTAATAGTAACGGTGACCTTGACCTTGGCACCCAGAAACATAAACTGCTTCCAGGTATTCCTATGCTGGACTCATATATGAAGTGTGGTCAGAATCGGTTCACAAATGAAGTTGCTAGTGCGCTGACAAATATTTTCTATAAATAGTAACGGTGACATTGACCTTGGCACCATGAAACACGAACTTGTTCAAGGTATTCCTATGCTGGACTCATATGAAGTTTGGTCAGAATCCGTTCAAAAATGAAGTCGCTAGAGTGCTGACAAAAGGTGAACATACGTACGTACGTACGTACTTACGTACGTACAAACGCAACGCTATATCCCTCCCCGACTTTCGTCAATAGAGCGCTGACAAAGATTTTCTATAAATAGTAACGGTGACCTTGACCTTGGCACCCTGAAAAACGAACTCTTTCGAGGTATTCCTATGCTTGACTCATATATGAAGTTTGGTCAGAATCCGTTCAAAAATGAAGTCGCTAGAGCGCTGACAAAGGTTTTCTATAAATAGTAACGGTGACCTTGACCTTGACCGTGGCACCCTGAAACACGAACTTATTCAAGGTATTCCTATGCTGGACTCATATATGAAGTTTGGTCAGAATCCGTTAAAAAATGAAGTAGCTAGAGCGCTGACAAAAGCTGAACATATGTACGTACGTACGATTTTCTATTAATAGTAACGGTGACCTTGACCTTGGCACCCAGAAACATAAACTTGTTCGAGGTATTCCTATGCTGGACTCATATATGAAGTTTGGTCAGAATCGGTTCAAAAATGAAGTCACTAGAGCGCTGACAAAGATTTTCTATCAAAAGTAACGGTGACCTTGACCTTGGCACCCTGAAAAACGAACTCGTTCGAGGTATTCCTATGCTTGACTCATATATGAAGTTTGGTCAGAATCCGTTCAAAAATGAAGTCGCTGGAGTGCTGACAAAGGTTTTCTATAAATAGTAACGGTGACCTTGACCTTGACCGTGGCACCCTGAAACACGAACTTATTCAAGGTATTCCTATGCTGGACTCATATATGAAGTTTGGTCAGAATCCGTTAAAAAATGAAGTCGCTAGAGCGCTGACAAAAGCTGAATATATGTACGTACGTACGATTTTCTATTAATAGTAACGGTGACCTTGACCTTGGCACCCAGAAACATAAACTGCTTCCAGGTATTCCTATGCTGGACTCATATATGAAGTGTGGTCAGAATCGGTTCAAAAATGAAGTTGCTAGTGCGCTGACAAATATTTTCTATAAATAGTAACGGTGATATTGACCTTGGCACCCTGAAACACGAACTTGTTCAAGGTATTCCTATGCTGGACTCATATGAAGTTTGGTCAGAATCCGTTCAAAAATGAAGTCGCTAGAGTGCTGACAAAAGGTGAACATACGTACGTACGTACGTACTTACGTACGTACGTACAAACGCAACGCTATATCCCTCCCCGACTTTCGTCACTAGAGCGCTGACAAAGGTTTTCTATAAATAGTAACGGTGACCTTGACCTTGACCGTGGCACCCTGAAACACGAACTTATTCAAGGTATTCCTATGCTGGACTCATATATGAAGTTTGGTCAGAATCCGTTAAAAAATGAAGTCGCTAGAGCGCTGACAAAAGCTGAACATATGTACGTACGTACGATTTTCTATTAATAGTAACGGTGACCTTGACCTTGGCACCCAGAAACATAAACTTGTTCGAGGTATTCCTATGCTGGACTCATATATGAAGTTTGGTCAGAATCGGTTCAAAAATGAAGTCACTAGAGCGCTGACAAAGATTTTCTATAAATAGTAACGATGACCTTGACCTTGGCACTCTGAAAAACGAACTCGTTCGAGGTATTCCTATGCTTGACTCATATATGAAGTTTGGTCAGAATCCGTTCAAAAATGAAGTCGCTGGAGTGCTGACAAAGGTTTTCTATAAATAGTAACGGTGACCTTGACCTTGACCGTGGCACCCTGAAACACGAACTTATTCAAGGTATTCCTATGCTGGACTCATATATGAAGTTTGGTCAGAATCCGTTAAAAAATGAAGTCGCTAGAGCGCTGACAAAAGCTGAACATATGTACGTACGTACGATTTTCTATTAATAGTAACGGTGACCTTGACCTTGGCACCCAGAAACATAAACTTGTTCGAGGTATTCCTATGCTGGACTCATATATGAAGTTTGGTCAGAATCGGTTCAAAAATGAAGTCACTAGAGCGCTGACAAAGATTTTCTATAAATAGTAACGGTGACCTTGACCTTGGCACCCTGAAAAACGAACTCTTTCGAGGTATTCCTATGCTTGACTCATATATGAAGTTTGGTCAGAATCCGTTCAAAAATGAAGTCGCTAGAGCGCTGACAAAGGTTTTCTATAAATAGTAACGGTGACCTTGACCTTGGCACCCTGAAACATGAACTTGTTCAAGGTATTCCTATGCTGGACTCATATGAAGTTTGGTCAGAATCCGTTCAAAAATGAAGTCGCTAGAGTGCTGACAAAAGGTGAACGTACGTACGCGCACGTACAAACGCAACGCTATATCCCTCCCCGACTTTCGTCGCGAGGGGATAATAAATATCAAATGGCAGAGACCCTTAATTGCGAGTCCTCTAACAAAGGGAGTCTGTTTCACAAAAAGGCGTAGATGTATTTTTGACGTAACTTTCATAACTTATCTCGATAGTATTGGTTGCTATGGCAGTTACGTGAAAACTTACGCTACGGCGCTTTGTGAAACAGGGTCCTGGTATGTTATCTCGCGTCAAAAATGTCGCAAGGACGTAGGAGAAAATCAGAATTCTCTATGACAAAGAGCCACTAACCTTTTATCTGACATTAGACTATGTAAGATGTGAGACAGCTTTCTATGTAAGATGTTAAGATGTAAGACAACATTTTTGTTACACCACGACAATTTCATCGCATCAATATTTTATCAAAAATCCCAGAAAAGGCCATTTGATTGGACAGAGTGGGTTTTGATAGAAAGGTGGCCCTCTTTTTCTCACTCAAACAGACCATCTAGTTCAGGTGGCGTCAATTAATGCTTGAATTGGCAGTAGTGTTAATTGGTAGTGGCATATTCCAGAAAGTTAAGATTGCTTTTGACTCCTTATTATCATTGTAATACGGTTTCCCATTAATTTATATTTTAAGCTGCACACACAATTTTGAAGGGTTCAAGTTTGGAATCGATATATACGACCATTTTGATATGGCCAACTGATAACTAACAACACATTTAGAAATAACAAAAAGCGGTACCATCTGCCCCTCTTACAATCCTTTAACCAAAGTGTCGCTGGTTCGAAACAGACTCGCGTCTCCTCCAGACAACAGCCCTTATAAAATGCCGCCAACACAGCCATATAACCATGAGACGTGGTGTAAAACACAAATCAATGATAAAAACACACTCACGGACGGACAAGGAGCAGACAGAGAACCTCCCATCGACACCAATACAAAAAAAAGATACTTAAACACATACAAATCTATTCTGTTAATTATATTTCTGGAATGACCTTGTTGACATTATACTCACAATATTAAAAAGAACATGTGGTCTATGCATATAGATTTGTTTACAATAGTTCCTTATCCAACAATAGCAGGTGGATGAAATAGACAGGACTAAAAACACTAAACTCAATTGGCTCAAGCTTATTCTTAGATAGGATTATCATATTCCAAGACAAGACACGACTTTAACTGTGTTTTGCGCTCACTTATAAGATATAATTATATTGAAGATGTTGGTTGCCATCATGAAAGTATCTACAATTACCGGGACATGTTGGAATCTTAACCTTACAATTCATGTAAAAGTTAGAATACTTGCACTCTGTCCCCTTTTACTTATCTACATGTACAGTAGCAATACACTCATGTACTGATATTATGTCTAAATTGTGACCAAAATCTATTCATGATATTAAAAAGCTCCTAGATGTACTTCAGTGTACTTCATATTCAATATGCTATTAAGATTGTCATCTATGATAAAATCATCCTAAGTTACAAGTGGACAATATGTACAAAGGTGTTAAAAAGAGAGATCCTGTATTAACAATGACCTCATCGACTAATATACATGTCAACCATACACAATCACTACTTATTTGGAATGCAAATATTTAAAGTGGCATGAGCTGCTAAAATTCACACTTTTTTCATATTTTCTGATCCTAACCACAGTAAGAGGCTTTGAAGGCCATTGAAAAACTAACTGATTTGCGTTGGAATGATGAAAATCCATACAGCATGTGGCCTATACAAACCAAAATAGTGTTCGAAAAATAACTGGACGACCATTCATTCATTCTAAGCCAAAGTTGTTTCAAAATAATACTTTATTGCTCATTCTCAAGACTAAAAGCACTCAAAAGCTTCTGAATTATAGTCTTGAGAAAAAAAGCCGATAATTTTAACATTCTGTTTTAACGTCAAAGTATCAACATTTTGGCAGCTCATGTCACTTAAACAGTTGCATGAATGCTGGATTTTAAATTTTCAAGATACAATAGATAAAGAAATCTTTGTTACATATAGCTTTCACCCAGGCTAATATACAGGCTTTGTTTAACAAAAGGAATATAGTTTTTCACAAAATTTAGGTCATTGTAAACAGTACACATATTATTTCCTAAAATATGTTAAAACTAAATGCAGTACAGATGTGGGTTGTTTCACAAGGCATGATAAGTGAGAACTCGGAGTACCATTATGGTGGGAAAACACATATACTGAGTTAGTGATATTTGTGATCAGTAGGGCAGACTTTCTATTACAATATATGTATAGCTATTTTGATTGATTGATGTTCTACACCGCACTGAATATTATTTCACTTAATATATATCGTATATGTCAGTGTTGCCCAGTTTAGTGGGGAAGGAAACTGAACTCTTTGGTAACCATTTTGAAGATATCGAATGGCTCTTAAAATTTCAAGTTTCTACAGATTGTGCCACTGTAAAGCAAATTTTATATAATGGCTGTTCAATTTAAAGGCAGAATTAAGCATATATAGGAAACCTGAAATCATCACTTTAATAGAGTGCATGTAAATAGGCTATTTCATGTCAATTGACATGTGGACATCTTTGAAATGTTACCTCCGCCCCATACCCTGTCTGTGGAACATTATAACTACATGTAGATGATACATTAAAACAGGCAAGTCATTTCACAATACAAGTGTGAAATTCACCTAAATAAGTATGTTTTTTCGCTCAGCAAAACTCTCCATATTAACAACAATAATAATAATATATTAATTATGCACTACTGCCATATTTGTACAGATAAAATAGTAAGTTATTATGTACATATTTTATCTACATAAGTTTGAAATTGCTATTTTCATTGCAAAAATGTCTATTTTCATTATATAAATAAATCCTTCCATACATATATAAACCTAATTCCTTCATGATAGATACATGGTACATGTAAAGCTATCACACATAATATGCAATTCATTATGCACTTTTTACAGCAAATTTATGGAATCATTACATATATTTCATCCTATAGTGAAAGGTAATATTTAATTGAAATAACCATTCCATAATTCAAGTGTTATTAAAAGAGTTCAGAGAGTATGACATGTAGAAAGTACATACGATAGGAGAAAGACGCGTTCAAGCTGTTGATAGTCATTAGACCAGGCCTTCAAAGTGGTGTGGTATTTGGGAGGGGGACATATACATGTAGAGTCGATTGAGATACCATTTTTTTAGGTTTGGAGGTCACGTAAATGTTTGTGTTATTGAAACCATCGTCTTTTTTGGGGACGTCTATTTATTCTCACTGGCACTTATTGCCAGAACAGGAAGTGAGGTAAAACATGCCAGTAATTCTTTATAAGGTGAATTTTCTTCAGCCACTGACTGGAATGTAGAAAGAAATGCTCTCTTAGTTGCCTGGTCTAATTGTCGGTAGAAATCCACAGCAGCCAGACAGAAGAACTTACGATCCACACTCTCCAACTTTCCCATCCGACCTATAATGTGAGGAAGTCTAGTAAAATAGTTATGGAAATAGCTGCCTAAAGATGAATGCAAAATTGTACATATTGTACATATTTAAATGTTGATATTTTGATTTTAAAACAGAATGTTGAAATTATTGGCTATTTTTCTCAAGACGTATAATTCAGAAGCTTTTTAGTGCTTCTAGTCTTGAGAATAAACGATAAAGTATTGTTTTGAACCAACTTTTGCTTAGAATGAATGAATGGTCGCTCCAGTTATTTAAATTTTGTTTACTTTTCGGACACTACTTGGGTTCGTATAGGCTACATAGTGTAAGGATTTTTCTCATTCCAACGTCAATCATTTAGTTTTTCGATGGCGTGACAATCAGAAATTATGAAAAAAAGTGTGAATCTTGGCAGCTTATATCACTTTAAGATTATAAAATACGGAAATTGTATGTAGAGGTTTTGTGTGCATTACTTTGTAAGACGTCCTGTGGAAACCTCCATGGATCCACACTGGACTTCCTAATTAAAATACATAATGTATTTCAATGTTTTTCGTTTTCCGCTTTTTTTCCTTAGATTATTATCAGGCATTTATTTCAATCTTAATATCCTGTTGCTGCAGTAAAAAAATAACAATCCTCGGGTAATATCGGATATTGAACATGTATTTTCTTATTGGGTTTCTTTTTACCAGCCTAGAGGAAATTTTCACAAAAATATATTGTATTTAAGTGGAAAAGGATACAATCCCCTGAGCCAGGGGTTAGTTGAGGCACTAATAAGGAAACATGTGAGGCTCCAAACTGCCATAGCTACTGGTGTCCTCTGTGTAAAGTTGGATAAAGACAACATCACCCAGCCTTGCACCAAGCCATGCTGCTGGGTCTGATGTAAGGAACTAAACACCTACAATAGAACAATGTATCTGTTATATGTAATACAGTAAACCCTGCACACCTGAACAATGCAAGTCAAAGTGGACAGTATGTCTGATATTTCTTTCTAACTTAAAAAGCATATTATTAAAGTAACCTTGATATAGGGGCACCTGTCATATCCATTCCATCACTTCAAGGCAGTCTATATATTTATGAACACTAAAACACACAAGCAGAGGGAAAATCTTCTTGTCTAAAATAACCATGGAGTTTCTTATTGTGTTAAAAAGGGGCATACCATTTAGACGTTTATACCCAATAATAAGTTTGTTATAATAAACCACAACCCATGATTTTTCATTAGGTTGACGACAGGCAGGAGTTTGGCCTAAGTCAGTAGAATTTTCTGGAAAAGATAATTCGGCTACAAAGACAGTCTATATATATATTTATGAACACTAAAACACACGGGCACAGGGAAAATCTTCTTGTCTAAAATACGTATTAATGAAATTGACCTCTCTGGCAGAGCTACATGGTAAGGAAAGGAATCCAGCCTGCTGGCTTTGAGACAGGATAAATATCATAAAGTCATAGAGATATTTCCCTGAATGAATTATTTATGAATATTTGGTGTGGCCACAAAACTGATGTAAACAGAAATAGCTTTGAACAAACCAGTCCTTGAGGTTAAAACCCGACCCATAGTATATTGTCCTTATTAGAAAGTAGAACATTACTCACCTGAAAGACAACTTTAGCAATGAGTTGAGGATGGGGCTGTTGGTTAGATATGAACTCTCCAATAACTTTATTCATAATATCCTGAGGTCGGAAAAAGTCAGCCAGGAATGCTGGGAGAATGCGAGTGATTATCCTGGCTTCATATGGAGTTCCTTTCTTAATTCTGTAAAATAAACCTCACATATTCACACCCGTTATTTACAGCTGTGAGTTTAATATGATAGGTGTTTTAAAATGTTAATGGACTTTCGGAAACAAATTTAGATAGAATATAATTCCCTTGCCTTTGGGAAATAGCAAACATTTCAAAATCGACAAATGACAAAAACACACAAAGCAAGTGACAACATTTGTTACCAATATGCTGCATGCTTCTGGATTCTACTGTAAAACACTTTTAAAAACACTTACTGTCGAGACCATTACAATTTATGAATAAAAAGTTTGAATTTTGGCAGCTCATGCAACTTAAATGTCAGGTTATAAAGTTTCCTGTTTTCATGGATAAAATCAAAATCTATAAAAAAAAGTATAAAATATCACACGTTTTATATCAGTGAGAAATGACAAACCTATCAAAGAGCACAGTAACTCTCTCCATGGCAAGTATAAGGGATTCAGAGTCCTGATATACAATAGTAAAGGGATCATCATTTTGTTCTGTCTGTGTAGAATTACCAGGAACTGGGCTGTATAACTCTGTTTGTTTACCTGGAAAAAGGACAACAAACTAAAAATTCCTTTATCTGCTGATATATTTCTAAATTTAACCCCGTAAAAATCATACCATCAGCTTTATCACCCTTTTTTAAAAATCTGTTTGGGTCAGTGGAAACATACAAATTGTTCCAGTCAAAAGTCCCAATGAGGTTTATAAATTATACTGTGTCATAATAATGATAAAGACACAAGGGAAAGTATACATATACAGTCATATAGAATTCAGCTTGTAGTACAATATACATAAAACATAGCTAGCTATAAAATCAAGTGATGCAAATTCATAATACAATGTATTCCATTCCAGCAATATCACATACAGAATTCTATTTTATACTTCACAAAAGACTGTTGGATAAATACCGGAGAAACTCAATTTACATTTACAGGTGACTTGTTGATAACAACCAAAATGTACAAATTAGATGTCTACTATGATGTCATGAGTGAAAACTCCACTCAGAAGGTTTGTTATGGGAGGTTTGGACAGTTAAGTTATATTTTTGTATACAATGGGATTACGCCCTTATTGCAGACATGTATATTGTATGAATGCCTTTATCGTATTATATTAATGTACAGTCCTTCATTTCCCCATCACATATTTTCAGTTTACTTCACCATCTGCTATAACTATATATTTTCAACTGAAAAAACAAGATAGAACAAGCTCCTTGGAGCTTTACCGAGAGTTATGTTATGTACCTCTTTTATTGGTCAATAAAAATGAGAAGCCAAAAAATTAATAAATGAGCATTCTTTTATTGATATTTCGGTTTTAATTGTGATAATCATCAAACATAAACTGTAGATCCATTAAAGGGGCATGAGCTGCCAAAATATTGATATTTTGACTTAAAAACAGAACGTTGAAATTATTGGCTATTTTTCTCAAGACATATAATTCAGATGCTTTTTATTGCTTCTTGTCTCAAAAATGTGCGATAAAGTATTGTTTTGAACTAACTTTGCCTTAGAATGAATGAATGGTCGTCCCGGTTATTTAAATTTTGTTTACTTTTCGAACGCGTTTTCCATTTGTACAGGCCACATACTGTATGGATTTTCCTCATTCCGACGCCAATCATTTAGTTTTTCGATGGCCTTCAAAGGCTCTTATTGTCGTGACGATCAGAAATTATGAAGGAAGTGTGAATTTCGGCAGCTCATGCCACTTTAAGGGTAGGCTTATATATAATAGAATCTCACATCATTTTTCTATCAGTTTTACCTAACAATAATGACACCTGAATCAAAACTAAAATGAACAAACAACAATGACACCTGAATCAAAACTAAAATGAAAGATTTTTGTCAACATGAATTTGTGTGGATGTGTCTTCATGTTGATGTGTTCTCGTGTCAATGGAAGTTCATGTTGATGTGCTCTCATGTCAATGGGAGTTCATGTTGATGTGTTCTCATGTCAATGGAAGTTCATGTTGATGTGTTCTCATGTCAATGGGAGTTCATGTTGATGTGTTCTCATGTCAATGGGAGCTCATGTTGATGTGTTCTCATGTCAATGGGAGTTCATGTTGACATGTTCTCTTGTCAATGGAAGCTCATGTTGATGTGTTCATGTTGATGTGTTCATGTTGATGAGTTCATGTTGATGAGTTCATGTTGATGTGTTCATGTTGATGTGTTCATGTTGATGTGTTCATGTTGATGAGTTCATGTTGATGTGTTCATGTTGATGAGTTCATGTTGACATGGTCTCATGTCAGTACGAGTTCATGTTGATATGTTCTCATGTCAATGGGAGCTCATGTTGACATGGTCTTATGTCAATGGGAGCTCATGTTGACATGTTCTCATGTCAATGGAAGCTCATGTTGATGTGTTCATGTTGATGAGTTCATGTTGACATGGTCCCATGTCAATGGGAGTTCATGTTGATGTGTTCTCATGTCAATGGGAGCTCATGTTGATGTGTTCTCATGTCAATGGGAGTTCATGTCAATGTGTTCTCATGTCAGTACGAGTTCATGTTGATGTGTTCTCATGTCAATGGGATTTCATGTTGATGTGTTCTCATGTCAGTACGAGTTCATGTTGATGTGTTCTCATGTCAATGGGAGTTCATGTTGATGTGTTCTCATGTCAGTACGAGTTCATGTTGATGTGTTCTCATGTCAGTACGAGTTCATGTTGATATGTTCTCATGTCAATGGGAGCTCATGTTGATGTGTTCTCATGTCAATGGGAGTTCATGTTGATGTGTTCTCATGTCAATGGGAGTTCATGTTGATGTGTTCTCATGTCAATGGGAGTTCATGTTGATGTGTTCTCATGGCAATGGGAGTTCATGTTGATGTGTTCTCATGTCAATGGGAGTTCATGTTGATGTGTTCTCATGTCAATGGGAGTTCATGTTGATGTGTTCTCATGTCAATGGGAGTTCATGTTGATGTGTTCTCATGTCAATGGGATTTCATCTTGATGTGTTCTCATGTCAATGGGAGTTCATGTGGATGTGTTCTCATGTCAATGGGAGTTCATGTTGATGTGTTCTCATGCCAATGGGAGTTCATGTTGATGTGTTCTCATGTCAATGGGAGCTCATGTTGATATGTTCTCATGTCAATGGGAGCTCATGTTGATGTGTTCTCATGTCAATGGGAGTTCATGTTGATGTGTTCTCATGTCAATGGGAGCTCATGTTGATGTGTTCTCATGTCAATGGGAGTTCATGTTGATGTGTTCTCATGTCAATGGGAGTTCATGTGGATGTGTTCTCATGTCAATGGGAGCTCATGTTGATGTGTTCTCATGTCAATGGGAGTTCATGTTGATGTGTTCTCATGTTGATGTGTTCATGTTGATGTGTTCTCATGTCAATGGGAGTTCATGTTGATGTGTTCTCATGTCAATGGGAGCTCATGTTGATGTGTTCTCATGTCAATGGGATTTCATGTTGATGTGTTCTCATGTCAATGGGAGCTCATGTTGATGTGTTCTCATGTCAATGGGAGTTCATGTTGGTGTGTTCTCATGTCAATGGGAGTTCATGTTGATGTGTTCTCATGTCAATGGGAGCTCATGTTGATGTGTTCTCATGTCAATGGGAGTTCATGTTGATGTGTTCTCATGTCAATGGGAGTTCATGTTGATGTGTTCTCATGTCAATGGGAGCTCATGTTGATATGTTCTCATGTCAATGGGAGTTCATGTTGATATGTTCTCATGTCAATGGGAGTTCATGTTGATGTGTTCTCATGTCAATGGGAGTTCATGTTGATGTGTTCTCATGTCAATGGGAGTTCATGTTGACGTGTTCTCATGTCAATGGGAGTTCATGTGGATGTGTTCTCATGTCAATGGGAGTTCATGTTGATGTGTTCTCATGTCAATGGGAGTTCATGTTGATGTGTTCTCATGTCAATGGGAGCTCATGTTGATATGTTCTCATGTCAATGGGAGCTCATGTTGATGTGTTCTCATGTCAATGGGAGTTCATGTTGATGTGTTCTCATGTCAATGGGAGCTCATGTTGATGTGTTCTCATGTCAATGGGAGTTCATGTTGATGTGTTCTCATGTCAATGGGAGTTCATGTGGATGTGTTCTCATGTCAATGGGAGCTCATGTTGATGTGTTCTCATGTCAATGGGAGTTCATGTTGATGTGTTCTCATGTTGATGTGTTCATGTTGATGTGTTCTCATGTCAATGGGAGTTCATGTTGATGTGTTCTCATGTCAATGGGAGCTCATGTTGATGTGTTCTCATGTCAATGGGATTTCATGTTGATGTGTTCTCATGTCAATGGGAGCTCATGTTGATGTGTTCTCATGTCAATGGGAGTTCATGTTGGTGTGTTCTCATGTCAATGGGAGTTCATGTTGATGTGTTCTCATGTCAATGGGAGCTCATGTTGATGTGTTCTCATGTCAATGGGAGTTCATGTTGATGTGTTCTCATGTCAATGGGAGTTCATGTTGATGTGTTCTCATGTCAATGGGAGCTCATGTTGATATGTTCTCATGTCAATGGGAGTTCATGTTGATATGTTCTCATGTCAATGGGAGTTCATGTTGATGTGTTCTCATGTCAATGGGAGTTCATGTTGACGTGTTCTCATGTCAATGGGAGTTCATGTTGACGTGTTCTCATGTCAATGGGAGTTCATGTGGATGTGTTCTCATGTCAATGGGAGTTCATGTTGATGTGTTCTCATGTCAATGGGAGTTCATGTTGATGTGTTCTCATGTCAATGGGAGCTCATGTTGATATGTTCTCATGTCAATGGGAGCTCATGTTGATGTGTTCTCATGTCAATGGGAGTTCATGTTGATGTGTTCTCATGTCAATGGGAGCTCATGTTGATGTGTTCTCATGTCAATGGGAGTTCATGTTGATGTGTTCTCATGTCAATGGGAGTTCATGTGGATGTGTTCTCATGTCAATGGGAGCTCATGTTGATGTGTTCTCATGTCAATGGGAGTTCATGTTGATGTGTTCTCATGTCAATGGGAGTTCATGTTGATGTGAGTTCATATTGATGTAAAATCTGACATGTGTATGAGTCCATGACCATGTTCATGGAGAAGCATGTGAGTTCATGAGGAAGCATGTGAATTCACGAGGAAGCATGTGTGTTCATGAGGAAGCATGTGAGTTCATGAGGAAGCATGTGAGTTCATGAGGAAGCATGTGAGTTCATGAGGAAGCATGTGAGTTCATGAGGAAGCATGTGTGTTCATGAGGAAGCATGTGAGTTCATGAGGAAGCATGTGAGTTCATGAGGAAGCATGTGAGTTCATGAGGAAGCATGTGAGTTCATGAGGAAGCATGTGTGTTCATGAGGAAGCATGTGAGTTCATGAGGAAGCATGTGAGTTCATGAGGAAGCATGTGTGTTCATGAGGAAGCATGTGAGTTCATGAGGAAGCATGCGAGTTCATGAGGAAGCATGTGAGTTCATGACTATGTGAGTTCTCATGAGCATGCAATGATCTTGTTAGTTCATGTAAATTTGAGTCCATGACCAGACAAGTTCATGCTGATATGAGTTCATGACCGTGAACATTAGAAAAAAATCATAATAGAAACAACAATAATGGGATCATTAAAACGTTTAAAGAAAATAAAGATTAATGCATGCTAAGCACTGGAAGATATGTGAAGGTGGCAGGGGGATTATAAGCAGGACAAATGGTAGTACAGAGCAATGACCTAGCAAGGTATGTTGGGTCAACACAGTGCAAAAATCGTCTTGTGCAGTTGGTATGTCAGGCAACTTGATATATATAGAAAGACGTAGGCTCTGGCGAGTTATTATGAGTGTCTGATGCTACAAACTTGCATGGGCATAGTTCTGATTCAAGCTATGAAAGTAAAGGTGTAAGCTTTGGTAGGTCTTTTTATAGCCATTGATTGGTCAGATTTCAGAAGTAAGTTCTGATAAAGTCAAGCTATTGATTGGTCAGATTTCAGAAGGAAGTTGAGATAAGTCAAAGCTATTTATTTGTCACATTTTAGAAGCAAGTTGTGATAAGTTAAAGCCTGCGGCTTACAGTGTCGAGATAGTGTACTCCTGTACAATAACATATGTTTAAAACAAGTTAAAGTCATTGATTGGTCAGATTTCAAGGGGAAGTTGTGTGAAGTTAAAGTCATTGATTGGTCAGATTTCAGGAGGAGGTTGTGTGAAGTCAAATCTATTTATTGGTCAGATTTCAAGGGGAAGTTGTGATAAGCTTAAGCCATTGGTTGGTCAGATTTCGGGAGGAGGCTGTCAGAATTCAAGGGAAGTTTTAATAGGTCAAAGCCATTGATAGGTCAGATTTCCCATATCACCATGGTTACCTGTCTCATCCTCTATGGAATCTTTCCTGGCTAAGTTACGTTTTTCTTCAGGAATTACACCCCACACTAACAAATGACAACAAATCGGGAACAACAATAACTTAAATGGGGAAAGTATTACGACCAAACAAAATAGGAACTTATTAAATACAGTGAAGAATGTTAGCAATCAAATGTGCTGACAAAATTTGAAACAACTGTCCATGATAATAAACTATAACATTTGAAAAGCAAAACAACTGCTAAATCAGGGATATAAAATATTGAATATTAAAGCTGTTTTGAAAAACACCATGCTTGGTGTATATTTACTGAGTTTAATAGACATGATGCGCAAATGTACACCAAATGATTGTGCATATGCTTCAAGAATAAGCAATTTTTCATGATAAAAAAATTATGGATATGCATTTCCTGTTCCAGAAAAAGTTGAAATGAACAGAGGAGAAAGTAGACTGCAGCTATAGAAAAGGCATTTTGTTCAAAAAGCTACAAGATGCTGTACAGTCTGTGAATTATGAAATAGTTTCATGCTTTAAAAGTGTCTGATATTTACTTGTCTTTTTTCATAATACACACAGTGACTTTGGGAAGGATTTCTTAAAAGTAGGTGGTACCTGTGTACTCTAATTGTTCTTACCTGTGTACATGCAAGTGAGCATGAGACCCAAAGCAGGTAGGGCCTTCACTGGACTTGGCATACATAATCTGAAATAAGAATAATTACATTTATTAGGTAAGGATTTCAAATAGACAAAGTTAACATGGCCTTTGCAGCCAATTTCCAATGGACTCAATCACAAATAAATATGAGTAAATTAAAACATGTATTACACTTTCAACAGGCAGTTCATACAATAATGCATATGATGTATTTGGGATTTGGGGAATTTTGGGAATTTTCTACAAGCATAGACATGTTTACATGTACACGAAGTGCTCTTTGCTAACAGTACTCTTAGCTTAGATCTACCAAATGAGACAGATATACATCTATGTTATAAATTTTTAATATGAAACACAGTGACACATGGAATACACTCCAGGCCAAAAGAGGTAAAAATATGTAAGACTTCAGTTTTTAGCACTTCATGGAAATGGGCCCAGAAAACTCCCCCAATGGACCAGAAAATGGATCTTATTAGTCAAATAAGATATACTGCACAAAACAACCCAAAATTGATTGATGGGATGGGCCTTATTTAGCATCACAATCAACAGATACGGTCGTATGGAGAAGCTAAAGATCAAACTCCATGTAACATCAGGAATGTGGATGTACTTGGTAGAGTTAATGATCCTCAGCAATCATTGTCCAGCAAAATCAAAATGCCCCCAGCCGGACGGTAAACAGCCCACAAGATAGAATAGATATAACTCACCGGTCAACAGCAAGTTTTAGTAGATTATCAGCATCCTGTTTAGTTAAGATATCCGCCAATAGCAGGCGCTCCAAACCACGGAATAAGGCAAGGTAAACAGCCATTGAAATGTTTTCTTCACCATTTGATATCGTGTTCACAGCCATCTTGGTAACAAAGGAAATAAAACACAAATATTATTGGTAAAATTATTCCTTCTTAAAGTGACTTTCTCCCTGGATATGAATACTGGGATCAGGCATATAGCTCAGATACTAATTAACATAGCCAAACCAGTCATTACCAATGATACAACCGCAAGATTATCCCACAATATATAGCTGAGAGGATGCTTTCTTTAGGTTTGTAGTACCGTCTTGTAGCATCCGATTCAAATGGATGCATTTGATTGGTTGACAAATCCTATCGACCAATTAAAAGCATCTATTTTAATCGAATCCTTTTAAGTGGTTCGGGGAGGAGCAAAGGCTCTATCCACAAAAGAAACCCAAAATGTTTTGTTGGTAACCAATGAAGATTGAAGTCAATTAAAGTATATTGTCAGAAAAATGTTTTCAAATATGTAGAACAACAAAACACATATACAAGATAAATTCTCTAATGAACATTCATCATATCTTTCCAATATTTTTCAAAACTTTTCTTAGCATTTACAAATGTTAATGAAAACAATGACAACTGACAAACATTCTCTAATTAGAGACATAAAGCATCAGTAAATGTCAGCTGTCATACTTGAAATAGAAAACAATTTCCTTTACCTGGAGGATAGACTCGTAGAAATCTCCTTCCTTTACATCCTCACTGTAATTCTCCAAGATGTAGAAAGACGTGGCCCACAGAGTTAGTAAATATTGATGACTCGTTATAACAACTCTAAAAACAAACATGGTTGATTGACTTCATTTCCCATCTCACGTCAAACTGATCTACATGTATAAATCAACTCTTGCTCTTATTTTGAAGAATGTTTAATTCAGTTACTCCTCGCCACCATGTTGTCATGTGAGTGAAATGATAATGAGTGTGTCACTGTGATGTAAAATATCAATCAATCCATCTCACAGCATATGTTTATAGCAATAAGAAAAAATTTGACCCATGCCTTCCATCGATGCCGCGTGGGCTTGATTCCCACTCAGACCAAATCTTCTGAGTGGATTTTTCACTCGAATGCTGTATGTGGAAGAGTTGCCAAATGCCAGAAGTAGTATAACCGGGAAATAATCTTGAGTGCGGCATAAAACATCAATCAATTATTAGCAGTACACAAATGAAATTGATGATCACTTTAGAACTTATGATGTAAGGCATTTATGGAGATCGTAAGTATTTTGAGAATTTTATGAATTTCCTGTCAGAAGATGTGGTTAAACATGTGAATGGGTTTTTTTGTTGTAACCAGAGGCTCAAACTTAAAACATTAAATAGAATGATGTCATCAAGAAGATATCCATAATATCAGCTGTCACCAAATAAGGGAAAATTTGAAAGAAAAGTAATCTCTATTGATCATTTGAGATCAATTTATGTAAGAGATGAAACTCTGAGTTTTGGAAGACTGTTAGTTATGGCCAGAGTCTAGATTTTGTACAGTGATGGAGGACGCATGTGCCAAACTGAAATGAATAATTAACTTAACTGTACTTACAGAGAAATAGAACTGAGTTGTCGTACTAAGAATTCAGTGGATAACGTTAGAATGGATTTAGTGAGATCTGACATTCCTGCCTCTAGAAGATAGAGAACACCATGAAGGGAGGTAATCTTGCAAGGTAAATGTGTACTTTTAAATCCAGCATCAAGAATTTTCACAATCTTTTCTGATGTAGCAGAATCAGGCTGAAAAAAAAATATATAAAAAAATTGTATTGAGCATTCAATTCTATCCTATAGAGTGAAAAATGGATTGATAGTTTGGTGTTTTACGCCGCGCTCAAGATTATTTCACTTATATGGTGGCGTTGCCAGTTTTATTCTGGGAGGAAAACGGGCTGTATGCCCGAAGGAAACGCATGACCTTCCAGTGGTAATTGGCAACCATCCCACATAGGTCGTTCGAGTGAAAACCCAGTCAGAAAATTTTCCAATCTTTCTAGACTGAGTGAAAAATGGAGTGAGTGAGTGATTTGGGTTTTACGTCCTGCTCAACAGTATTTCAGTTATATGAAGACGTTGTCTCCTTGTTGCAGGGCGGATTTCCACCTTTGTATCAAGGAAGCACCCTTCATTGATTGATTTATCGGTGTCTTACACGACACTTCAGATTAAATCTCTTATATGGCAGCATTGCTAGGTTTATGGGAGAGGAAACAGGGTTCTTTGCTTGGAAACCCTGACCTTCAGAGAGTACCTGGCAATTCTCCCAGAAAAGGCGATCGAGTGCGATTCGAACCGACATCGCATCACGGACTGATTAATTGGTGTTTAACAACTCACTCAAGATTATTTCACTTATATGGCGGCGATAGGGGAGGTAAAAAGGATCTTTGTTCGGAGAAAACCTCTGACCTTCAGCTGGTACCTCTTCCACATACAGCCATCAAGGAAAAAAAATCACCCAGAAATTTTTTAATTTGAAGCATTGCATTGATGAAAGGCCTTCGGCGGACTGAGAGACGAACACTCTAACCAACTAAGCCACGGACGCTCTCGCACAAGGAAGCCCCCTTGAGAGAGAGAAAAGAATTAAAAAATGCCTTACACTTCCACAGACTGCAGCAGCCTTACAAATCCCTACAACTAAATATTGATTGACAAGTTCGTCCTCAAGAGGGTGGGATTTAGCCACGTCCAATAGTAATGAGAACATCCAATCATACTGCTGGGCTTCAGAAAACAGGTCTGATAGACATACCACCTGAAAAAGTAGATTGATTGACTGACTGATTGTTTCGTGTTTTACGCCACGCTCAAGATTATTTCATTTATATAGCGGCATTGCCAGTTTTATTGTGGGAGGAAACCGGGTGAAAAAGTAGAAGATAAATGTTAATGTCATGCATTATACATTTGTCACATGTTGAACAGGGTAATTTGTACTTGATTTCTGTGCACTGCATGTCAATGGAATAAAGAAGTATCATATAGCTTAGTTAAAATGTATGGTTGACAGAGAAACTGACCTCCAAATAGCCATAATATATGCAAATCATGAGTGAAGTTTATATAGTAAAGGCTATTTACATGGGTCGGTGATTGAACGTTTATCATCGGAAAGGCAGGGATTTTATTATGAACTCCTTTGAACTGCATCTTTGATCTACATTGTCACTGAAACCCTGAACAAAATGTGATGAGATCTATCTCATTTAAATATATTAATCAATAGAAAACAAACCCCATGGAAGCATAGAAATCTCTCTAATATTATAAGGATATTTATATCATCAACTTACTGACTTAACGACTGAGTTTAAAAGCATAAGCGGTGTCTTGGGATTAGCGTTGGGTGACAACCATTGACCGTAGAGATCCAGTAACAGTTGAAGACAGGAATGTATGTCTAGGTCACCCAGCCAAGGTCGTGTTTCAGGAGGTGACATAGCAGGAGTACGAGAGACATGTTTGGGTGGACTTTCACTGGATCCTTCCGATTCCGAGTCTGAGGTGTCTAGTAAACCAGTCATCAGCCATAAAGTCTCTATGGATACCTTTCAAATGATATTACAAAAACACAAGTTAACAGTCATCAGCCATAAAGTCTCTATGGATACCTTTCAAATGATATTACAAAAACACAAGTTAACAGTCATCAGCCATAAAGTCTCTATGGATACCTTTCAAATGATATCACAAAAACACAAGTTAACAGTCATCAGCCATAAAGTCTCTATGGATACCTTTCAAATGATATCACAAAAACACAAGTTAACAGTCATCAGCCATAAAGTCTCTATGGATGCCTTTCAAATGATATCACAAAAACACAAGTTAACAGTCATCAACCATAAAGTCTCTATGGATACCTTTCAAATGATATCACAAAAACACAAGTTAACAGTCATCAGCCATAAAGTCTCTATGGATACCTTTCAAATGATATCACAAAAACACAAGTTAACAGTCATCAGCCATAAAGTCTCTATGGATACCTTTCAAATGATATTACAAAAACACAAGTTAACAGTCATCAGCCATAAAGTCTCTATTGATACCTTTCAAATGATATCAGAAAAACACAAGTTAACAGTCATCAGCCATAACGTTTCTATGGATACATTTCAAATGATATCACAAAAACACAAGTTAACAGTCATCAGCCATACAGTCTCTATGGATACCTTTCAAATGATATCACAAAAACACAAGTTAAAAGTCATCAGCAATAAAGTCTCTATGGATACCTTTCAAATGATATCACAAAAACACAAGTTAACAGTCATCAGCCATAAAGTCTCTATGGATACCTTTCAAATGATATCACAAAAACACAAGTTAACACTCATCAGCCATAAAGTCTCTATGGATACCTTTCAAATGATATCACAAAAACACAAGTTAAAAGTCATGAAGTTTCTATGGATACCTTTCAAATGATATCACAAAAACACAAGTTAAAAGTCATAAAGTTTCTATGGATACCTTTCAAATGATATCACAAAAACACAAGTTAACAGTCACCAGCCATAAAGTCTCTATGGATACCTTTCAAATGATATCACAAAAACACAAGTTAACAGTCATCAGCCATAAAGTCTCTATGGATACCTTTCAAATGATATCACAAAAACACAAGTTAAAAGTCATAAAGCTTCTATGGATACCTTTCAAATGATATCACAAAAACACAAGTTAACAGTCATAAAGTCTCTATGGATACCTTTCAAATGATATCACAAAAACACAAGTTAAGTCATCAGCCATAAAGTCTCTATGGATACCTTTCAAATGATGTCACAAAAACACAAAGTTAACAGTCATCAGCCATAAAGTCTCTATGGATACCTTTCAAATGATATCACAAAAAACACAAGTTAACAGTCATCAGCCATAAAGTGTCTATGGATACCTTTCAAATGATATCACAAAAACACAAGTTAAAAGTCATAAAGTGTCTATGGATACCTTTCAAATGATATCACAAAAACACAAGTTAACAGTCATCAGCCATAAAGTTTCTATGGATACCTTTCAAATGATATCACAAAAACACAAGTTAACAGTCATCAGCCATAAAGTCTCTATGGATACCTTTCAAATGATATTACAAAAACACAAGTTAACAGTCATCAGCCATAAAGTCTCTATGGATACCTTTCAAATGATATCACAAAAGCACAAGTTAACAGTCATCAGCCATAAAGTCTCTATGGATACCTTTCAAATGATATCACAAAAACTGAAGAATTGGAAGAATAATTCTCATATTCCTCCAAGATATACCTACCTGTACAAACACTTGCCTTTTGACCCTAGGAGAAAGAACAATCTGCATTTTACACAATAAAATCAAAAAATCTTGCCCTAACATCCTGTATAGTAATCTAGGCTAATGCCCTGTACTGGCTATCCGTTTGTACATACCGCGCATGCGCGAACCTTCCCTTCCGGTCTACCTCTTTCAACGCTTGCAGGCGTAATAGTGAGGGGAGGATGGGCTGGGTTTAACTGTTTGTACAGGTAGGTATATCTTGGAGGAATATGAGAATTATTCTTCCAATTCTTCAGATTCCCATAGATAGTACCTACAAACTGTACAAACACTTGCCTCGCATGCCACAGTCCGGAGGAGGGACTGATACGCCGTACAGAGCATTAACCAAGTTTTTTTGATTCCCGCGTAAAGAATGGTAACCTCGGTATTACTCACCTCGAACTCTCCTGGATCCGTCCTCAGGTGTCCAGTGGGCCAGGATGAATTAGATCTTTCCCTGAACGCTGTGTGGGCCGCTACCAACGGACCGAGTGAATACAACCCACCGCGTACTAAAGTCATGTCGCGGAGACAATAGTCCGCGAAAGTCCTCGGTGACTTCCAAGACAGATAGATTGATAGGTTGTTTGGTGTTTTACGCTGCGATCAAGATTATTTCACTTATATTGCGGCGTCGCCAGTTTTATTGTGGGAGGAAAATCACGACCCTCCGCTGGAAACTGGCAACCATCCCACATAGGTCGTTCGAGTGAAAACCCAGTCAAAAAAAAAAATTTTTTTTTTTTTTTTTTTTTTTTTTTTTTTTGGGCTGAGTGGGATTCGAACCCGTGACCCATTGGCGGAAGGCTGTTTGGATTGAGCGTCTAACGCTATACATACTGAGTCCCGGACCCCAGCCTTCCAAGAAATAAGCCCTCATAATCCGAGGACATCGTGTAGGGACATCATCGTTTATCAAGGGGCTTGGTAAACGAAGATTGTACAGGAAATATATTCTCTATTAGAGAAATGTGTTTTATTTTACTGATTTATTATTTCTTGGAAATAAACTTCACTCGGAAAGGAATAAGCAACATTCCTGTGTCGGCTACGAAGACCGGTGGTCTTCGAAGACCGACGGAAGACATATGGTCTTCGCAAAGGTCCGCGCTCAAATCTGCAGACTTTCTGCGTCTTGACAAGCAAAGTCAGCACCCAGGCTCAAGTGGCCGTACATACTAGGAATAACGACTGTTCGTGTATTTCTTACTACGGTAATATACACAAGTACTGTCGGCTTGCGTTCACATCCCGTCGACCCGTAATGGCGAAAGGGTGTAACAGTCGACTATCCAACAGGCCTATCAGCGGAGTCGTTGCTGATTAGCCAATCACAGCTCCTTTCTTTCCCCGGCATGGGAAATCATGAAGATGGCGGAAAGAGGACAATTCCAGCAATTGACGGGAGAGAAACATCTCTAGTATGGTTTATGTTCGAACCTAAGATCTGTAGTCAGAACAGGTACGGTACTTTTTCCTTTTGCTCATTTTGGAAAAAAAGGAATTTACTTGAAAACCAGTTGGCAAGAAGTCCGTCTAAGATTAGAAGATAATGACATTCTAATGAACTAGGAGCTCGGTCTTGTACTTAGATTGATGATTGGTCTTCGCGCCGCACTGAAGTTATTTAACCTATAAGGTGGCGTAGCCAGATTGTGGGGGAAGGACCTGGGCCCGGAGGAAACCCACGACCTTCGGCATGGCAACTCCTCCGCATACGGCAACCGCCATAATGTAAAAGTTGTCATTTTGCAACGGTAACTGCGAGAGGAAACTGTCAGGGTAATAATTTAAAGTGGCCTGTACGAACCGAAAACGTGTTCGAAAGTAAGCAAAATTTAAATAACCGGGACGATCATTCATTCATTCTAAGCCGAAGTTGGTTCAAACAATACTTTATCGTACATTTTCGAGCCCAGAAGCATTAAAAAGATTCTGAATTATACGCCTTGAGAGAAATAGCATAATTTCAACATTCTGTTGTGACGTCAAAATATCAACATTTTGGCAGCTCATACCCCTTTAATAGTAAGCTGTCATGACGCAATGCCACAAGAAAATAACAAACAGCGCACCATTTTAAACTACGAACGGGCTGTTATTAATTTACAACCGCACAGTAGTGATATCATTTATTGGTCAGCCTTGAAATCTGCGAGCAGGCCGGGTGAGCAGTCCAACCTGACGATTGATTGATCGAAGAATTACGCTGCACGCAAAAGCTATTCCGTTTATACGGTGGCGTAGCCAGGTTTAGTGGGGGAGGAAGACCGGGCTTACCGTCCGGAGTAAACCCCGAACTCCGGCAAGTACCTTGGGAGTCTTCCACATACCCATCTTGACGAAGGCTGTGCCAACGCACGTGTGCCCGACGAGTGCAACCTCGCCCTGCACTAGTGTCAAGTCTCATATGTAGTATACTGTGAAGGTCGTAGGGGACCCCCCCAGACCAAACCTCCTAAAGCCTGATCCCATAAATTATGGATGAGGGCTCACAATACTGCCAAGAGCCTGAATCCAAGAAGATTAGTCCTCGCCAAGGTTGCTCGTTGACGAGGGAAAATTTTTGCATGAAAACAGGCTCAGGGGTTCCTAGATATTACCAGTCGTCATGATCGGCTAATAGTCTTCTGTTTACGTACCTCCCCCCCCCCCCCCCCCCCCCTCATGTCCTATGACACAACTTGCAGGTCGTCCTGCGGGTCCAAGGGGGGGGGAATCTGATTAATGTAATAATCGCTGATTTTTTGCCGCAATCCATGTTATTTCACTAACCGGGCAACTTAGGGGAAAGGGTTGCATGGTTAATGCTTTACGCTACATTTCGGCTTATTCCACTTATACTGCAGTTTTGCAAGGATAAGTTGGGGAGGAAAACCGGGCTCATCGTCTGGAGGAAGCCCCCAACCTTCAGTGAGAACCTGGTAACCCCTTTCCATACGGCGACTGAGTGACGAGTCCTCTCAGAAATGTATTTGTTCTGAGTAAGATTCGAACCCGCGCCGCATGATTTGTGTAAGTAGGCCCCGGGCTGACATTTAAAAAAAAAATCAAAGGCAACCAGGCGGGGTCCAGGGCCTAGCTTATCGGATGGGGAGACTCCCACGCTTGGGCGATTTCCCGCTGTCGACCGGTCACCCCAGTGGCCCGCTCTAAATTGAGCAGCAGCTGGTAGATATAGTCCAGGAGTTCAGAGAAAGTCAAATATTGATCGTCCGTCTCCTGTTGGTTTGACAGTTGGGATGATAACCGCCGGCGGTTCGACTCGCACCTGGGCGTACATCCATGGCCGAAACATGGTAGGTTTAGGCCTCTTGGAACACCTCTTGGCGTTTTGACAAACCCAGAACCTGGGTTAGGGCTGTTAGCCTTTCCCCCCACTCTAGTTGTCAGGCCGATCGACTCATGAACCCGTGGGTAGTGTCGTAATCGAAGGCGCCGTAATTTGAGGCTCCCCTGTGGACTGACAAATCCAGAGCTTGGGATGACGCCAGTATTACAATCAGCCCACTTTAGTTGTCAGGTGGCCGACTCGTGTACCTGGACGTACAGTCAGGGTCGAGGCCGCCGTATGCTAAGCCCCCAGGTGGATCGACAATACCAGAGCTGGGGTGACGCCCGTAGGCCCACAAAGCCACTCCGGTTGTCAGGCGGATCGACTCGTGTGCATGGGCGTACAGTCGTGGTCGAGGCCGTTGTATGTTGAGGCTTCCCGTCGGCTCGACAGATCCAGAGTTGGGGTGAGGCCCGTACGGTAACCAACCCATTCCGGATGTCAGGCGGGTCGAGTCGTGGGCCTGGGCGTACAACCCTAGTCGAGGCTGTCGAATGTTTAAGCATCCTGGTGGCTCAACAGATCCAGACTTGGGGTAACGCCCGCAGGACTCGCCCACTCTAGTTGCTAGGCGGATCGACTTGTGTACATGGGCGTACATTCGTGGTCGAGGCCGCTGTATGTTTAAGCCTCCTGGCGGTTCGACAGATCGAGAAGTTGGGATGACGCCGAAGGCTCAAACCACTTCAGATGTCCGGCAGCTCGACTCGTGTACCTGGGCGTACAGACGTGGTCGAACCGCCTTGTTCAGTAGTTGAGAAACCCTGATCATCCGTATCTTCCGCCGAATCCGTCGGAGACTCCTCTCCAGTGGGCTCCGGTTCGGGATACTGGACGTTCGGCTGGAGTTCCCTGACCAAGTTTTAGTCTGGTAGTCGCCCTCTAAGAACTGGTCCGCCCATCTCCTGGTCTCAGGGAGCGCCTCCTGGCGGTTCGACTGATCCAGGGACAAGGTTGCCGGTCGTTGCCTGATCAACCCGCCCTGGACGTCAGGCAACTCGACTCGTGTGCTTGGGTGCACAGTCGTGGTCGCAGAAGCCTGTTTAGATCGTGAAGATCTGGGCCCCTCGATTGCCGCGCCTGAGTTGTTTATTTACTCGAGCTTGGCAATTGAGAATTTAACGCCCTCTAACGTTTGTTCCATGGCACACAAACGTTCTGCGTCTGACCTCTGCGTGGGTTCCGGCTGGCGGGTGTTCCGACACGCAGACTTCGTATGGGAAGGTGTAACTGACGTTCGGTCGCTGGCTTGAGACAAACTGTCGAAGATAAGCAAAATGAACAGAACATATGTTGAGAGCTAATCCCAACAAAGCATCAACGACAGCCAAATCAGAAGAGATAATCAACAAGAGAACACAGAAAAAAAATTTTTTTTTTTTTTTTTTTTACTAACTCGTTATTAATTACTCATTCCTATTATATTATATATCGTTTTTTTCTTTTTATTACAATAAATAATAGTTATTGATTTAGGACTTGCCTGGACCGTTTAACCTCGTCCGCTGAGTCTGGGGAGATCGCGTGATCGCCCCCCCCCCTCTTCGAGGACCTCCTCGGTTTCGAAGAATTGCCCTCCTTACTGGACCAGGAAGAACTTCGGGACCTGCTACTCTTCCTCTGAGGCTTCGCTGCTGATGATATTCTTGGCAGGTATTCGTGGGGTAAGTGCCTCCACAGGCACTAGACACCATTTTCCATCACAAATTTTTAATCTAAAAATAACGAAAAAGATTTAAAATTTAGTAATGGAACGTAATTTATTTAAACAGGGACGCACCCCGCTTTAAAAAATCGCCTATGAAAATATGTAATAGTGTTTGTATGGGAGGGTGGTGAGCCACAACAACCCGACCGCGTGGTGACGAATTTTGGACCCACGACAGCATATATGTGGGTTGAGATGGGTTGAGTCCGAAAACTCTCCAAAAACAAAAAAAATACAGGACATTTTTTGGTCAGAAACCCTCTAGTAATCTAGGGGAGGGTATCTAACCGCTAGGGACAGTAAAATTTCCTACCAAAAACGATTCAGAGAGAAGGATTAGTAAGAAAAGTATACTTAGTATAATTTGCAGTGTTGATCTCTTCTCTGCAGAGTTGAAAGAGGTAGACCGGAAGGGAAGGTTCGCGCATGCGCGGTATGTACAAACGGATAGCCAGTACAGGGCATTAGCCTAGATTACTATACAGGATGTTAGGGCAAGATTTTTTGATTTTATTGTGTAAAATGCAGATTGTTCTTTCTCCTAGGGTCAAAAGGCAAGTGTTTGTACAGTTTGTAGGTACTATCTATGGGAATCATACGTTTACAGTCATCAGCCATAAAGTCTCTATGGATACCTTTCAAATGATATCACAAAAACACAAGTTAACAGTCATCAGCCATAACGTTTCTATGGATACCTTTCAAATGATATCACAAAAACATAAGTTAACAGTAATAAGCCATAAAGTCTCTATGGATACCTTTCAAATGATATCACAAAAACACAAGTTAACACTCATCAGCCATAAAGTCTCTATGGATACCTTTCAAATGATATCACAAAACACAAGTTAAAAGTCATAAAGTTTCTATGGATACCTTTCAAATGATATCACAAAAACACAAGTTAAAAGTCATAAAGTTTCTATGGATACCTTTCAAATGATATCACAAAAACACAAGTTAAAAGTCATAAAGTTTCTATGGATACCTTTCAAATGATATCACAAAACACAAGTTAAAAGTCATAAAGTTTCTATGGATACCTTTCAAATGATATCACAAAAACACAAGTTAAAAGTCATAAAGTTTCTATGGATACATTTAGAATAAAATCAATAAAACGATGGACAAGGAGGCCTTATTTCACTAATTTTCTCATTAAAATCCCTGAAGAAATTTAAATCCACTTTTCATAATCTTGCGATAAATAGCAAAAAAAATCTCAACTCAAAAGTTTAATTAAAATTATATTTTGATTACACTATGCTACAAGTCAGTAAAAAGTCATTCAAATAATTTACATTTATAAAGACTTGTAATGGATAGTGAATAAAAACACAAACCTGTCCCAGTGTAAATTTGTCAAATCCAAGTTCTCTCTCCAAATTGGTTTCAAAAAGGAATTTAAGCCCATCACTTTCTTGATTAAAGGTGGTACCACTTCCAACATTACTATAATGTAAAACAGCAGATGAATGCAAACTATGAAAACAGACTGAACAGACAAATAAATCTACAGTGTTTAAAAATCATGATTCCTTAGAATA
Source organism: Lepidochitona cinerea (assembly GCA_963971465.1). Lineage (NCBI taxonomy): Eukaryota > Metazoa > Mollusca > Polyplacophora > Chitonida > Tonicellidae > Lepidochitona > Lepidochitona cinerea. Next base: position 28,563,834 of record OZ020553.1, read on the forward strand.
AGTAGCCTTGGTAGCCAGTGTGTTTTTCTTAAACAATTCAGCAGGTATTTATAGAATATATAAGGTGTTTCTAATTACCTCTTAGAGCACAGGTTCCTGAGTTCCCTTTCTACTAAACCTCTTACTACAGCCAATTTCCTCCCACACCTGAAGAAAATAAATCACAACAATCAGTACCTTATAATTATTGAAAAAAGCTAAACTAAATTCAAATTACACAATTTAGGCTTTATAGTAGCTTGAGCTGTCGAATTCTTAGTATTATTTCTCAAAAAGTATGAATTACAAGCTTGTAATAACTTCTTGCTTCCCGAAAAACTTGGCATAATGCAACCGAAGTTACTCCACACATGAATCAATAAATCCCACATGACTATGCTTTTGTTGAATTTATTCAGAATTACTTTATTATTACCTAATAATAAGCATACAATCAACACAAGTCTAGACAATGTATGTTGATCTGGTGTTTGGAAACAGCTAGGCTTACAAAATATGCCATATTAAATGATTACATTAGTTTACTTTGAACTGTTGTAATTAGTGTATACTTTACCTTGTATGTAGAATGGGTAATGGTTTATCCCTAGGGTAGATTTCATAGCCACTGTTAGCAGGATTACCAGACTGAGGATGCAGTGCTGACTGTACCAGGAGGGCTGTGATAGCTCTTACCGCTAATACCATACACTCAGATCTTTCTATCTCCTCCTGGAAAACAGGATTAACATAGGGGCTAAATTCCTCGTTGGAAAGCCTTGAAAGGAGGTATTGTTAGATTGATGGATTGATGATTTACAACACACTCAAGATTATTTCACTTATATGTCGGCATTGCCAGGTTTAGTGGGGAGGAAACCGGGCCCATTGCCCGGAGGAAACCCCCAACCTTCCGCGAGTACTTGGGAATTCTTCCACATACGACGACCAGGTGACAAATCCACTCAGAAATTTTTCAATTTCTATTTGGTCTGAGTGGGATTTGAACCTGAGCAACATCGATGGGCATTGTTGGAAGTAAAAAAGATGGGCTATGGAAATATGTGCTCGTGCAGGAATCTGTTATAAATTATCAACAACTTGATAGGTAATAACATAATATTTCACAATGACTCAATATTACGATTTCTTCAGGACACAGTATATAGTTCTCACTGTTTTGATTAAGATAACTTGTGTATAATATGAAATGCATCAGTTGAATAGGTTCAATTATAGTTTATTGATTAAAACAAAATACAATCCGGCCTTTCTAATTGTTTGGTTTGCTTGTTTCAATAATTGAGTATTTCGGTTTCTTTATCATAACTTAAGACAAAAAAAATAAGACGAGCTAATTCAAAGCATCAAAGCTGTAAACAAACAACAATATGAAATACATGCACACAGCAACAAAAATGGCTATCCAGTATATGGATAAAGACAATTCTTGATATAAAGAGTGGAGGGGGATTCTGCTGTGTGGAACTAATGAGACCAAATCAGAGAAGTATCATAGTTCTGAACATATTAATAGTGAAATGTTGTTACCCGGTCTCACTGTCTTATCCCCACACTGACAATATCAACTCCGTATTAATGTAGTATTTATGTAATAAATACCAGTAATAACAGTCATAGCAATGTATATTACAGACAAAACTATAATGTTAGAAAATTCCCCCTACCTCTGGTGCAATCTGTCTGTTCTGTTCAGGAGGTAAAGGAGTGAGAACACCAAGTAATGCCATCCATGTCTCTTCAAACTGCTGACGGCTTGTCCACCCTGTCAACATCGACAAACATAAATGGACCAAAACCAACCATTTTAGGTATCGGAAAGAAATGATAATTTGAGGCTGCAGACACTAGTATACATTTGTTTGTTTGTTTGCCGGCTGACAGTCCTGTGTTGCTGAAGTCAAGGAACATTCTCTAACCTTGGATATGTCAAGCCTCTTTAGCTACGCAAATTAATTCTAATGTGTGAAAGTCAGAGTAATTTGAAATTTCTAAGAATCTATAAAATGATGCTTTGTTTGTATTTTAGTCAGTCAGTTTCGAACTGCACTCATTGAAGCTTCTTGGATGCTATTTAACCTGTTTATTATTTGCATGATAGTCGGCCTGCTTATTTGTCAGTGATTTATTTGATTTGTGGGTTGTTTCAAGATTCTTATTTGTGAATTTGCGTATTCTGGGGATTTACCAGTGTGATTCCAGGATTTCATTCACTGGATTTATATTTTGTGATCATCGGATCTATACTCTTATACCAGTGAAGTTACAGATTTCTCGGAACTGTAAATTCTTGCATTTTGAAAGTGAATGATTTTGATATATGTTCCCTTGCCACTGTGTGTATAATATTTGCCTGTAAATAAGTTACTCGGTTTTTTTTATATAATCAAAATTGTACATAAAATATGCTGTTCTTTTTGTTACTACATTTATTATTTTGTTTCATAACACTTAAGTTTATCCACTACAATGAATTTTGATTGATCTTAGCTTGTAACATTAAGATAGCTTTCTGATAAGTTTTGACAGAGTCTTACCGACAGAGAGTGTCCTGAAGATGAATTCTCGTAAAACTTCCTTGTCTTGGATAAAGTCCAGAGGTAAGGGAGGTAATGAGGTACTCGTCTCTCCACTGGCTACGGGCATCCAACCCATTCTCCATACTATAGGTGGTGTTCTAGCATAACTGTTTACCACTGGTAACCTTGACAATGCTGGCAAGAAATCAAAATCAGTTAAAGTGACGTGAGCTGCCAATTTCCCACTTTTTCATCAAATCTATGAAATTTCATCTACATTTGTTGTCATTATCATGTAAAAAATAGGATGGTAATTGCATGTAATTGCTTTATAAGACCAATATGTTCTCTCACCTATAACAATGACTCTGATAGGTAGCCGTAAACAGTCCGGTATCCTGCCCTGACCTGCTAGTGACGATCCTAAACATGTCTTTAAACAGTGGAGAAGTTCTGACATTTCATCACACGCTCGGATGTGGTAGTAACTATCTAAAAACCAAATTAAATAAACATATAACTGCAGCGTGTGCTATTACATTTAGAGGACGTAAATAAAACCTAGAGTGACATTCTAATATTTCTGGATGATCCCCAAACCCCCTACCCAAACCATATCGTAAAAATACAATGTGTCTTTGCTAACTAATAATCAGGCCTTGAAAGATAAGGTTCTAGTAGGGTGAACAACAACGACCTAATAGAATTGATAGTCTTGGTACATATAAATAAGGTCCATGTATAAACATACCATCAAACGGTGGTTTTTGGTCGTCTCCATGTTCCTGGTTTGGCAGAACTGCCAGGCGCTCTCCAGGTCGCACTACCACTAATTAACAAAAATAAATACACACACATCCATCAAATTTGTTAGCCATTTATGAAGTAATTCACATGTGCTAATTCAAACCACAAGTATCTACATGTACGGTAAGATCTCCGCTAATTCAAGGACCAGTGATGTGAAAATAACGAATTTTTACATTGCTATTTGCCACATTTGGTCTATAAAAACAACAACAGCGATCGTTCAATAGGATTATCTGATCGCTCACTCCATGAGGTAAGACTCTCAACGAAAAAAGTTGAATTTTAAGTGTACTTTTGTTAATGTTTTTCTGGCCCTTGAATTTTTTAGAGTACTTGAATTAGCGGAGATCTTACCGTATGTCAATTCTTTCTACCTTTATGCAGGAATGCCCTAATAGAGTTACATGTAAAGTAAAAAAAATCACAAAAGACGATAATGAATAGATAAAGGGTTGAATTTTGAAATACAATTACATCATATGGACTCCTCTGTTATTCAATCTAACAATTCTAACTTTCTTTATTCATATAAAACAGTGGTTGATTGAAGTTTTATGGTGAACCGTCTTCATCCAGCTTTCCTTTCTTTATCAAGAAAGGATGCCTCCTTGTTGTTTTGTTGTAGTGGGTAGTATTTTATCCACAACGTGACATCACAAAGTTTACAATGCGAAGAATACAGTGTCTATACCAGGACAAAAATTGATATCAGACAAAAAAAAAAGGTTGATTGAATGAAAACCCAATCCTTATTTAATACACTGTTACACAAAATAAGTTTGCAGTATTCTTTGGTAACTTACATGCACTGAGTATTTGATGAGTGACACCTATAACAGAACAGCTCCATAGAGTATGATTGGGTTGTGAGAATACTGCTGTTAACTGTGGACTCTGTAAACATACAGCCATACACTGTATAGCTGCCTCCAGTTGATCTGAGGAGGGCAGGTGATGGCTGGATAACTGCCAGTGAATTACCTGAAACAATCATCACAATATTCTCGTTATTTCTTCAAAAATGGCAGAAATTCTTCAACAGATTTTGGGTGAAAGCCGAAACGGGAATCCAACCCGGGGTCCCAGAGTTTGGCGCCTATCGCCAGCACTAAATGCCGGCTGCCTTATCCATTCAGCCAACCGGCCTCCTAAAATCATCACAATAGTTACACCAAATACACAATATTCTAAATATACATTTATGGACACTAAAACACACGGGCACAGGGAAAATCTTCTTGTCTAAAATAACCATGGAGACAAGTTTCTAATTGTGTTAAAAAGAGGTATATCATTTAGACCTGTATGTTTATTTAATTCATTAACTAGTCCATACTTAATAGTGAGGGAGTTAACAGAGCTGAATAGAATTTATTTGCTAAAAAGGTTAAAAACAATTTCCTTTTTTGAAACAATACATGGACTTATCAAGAGAATATAATGAAATTTCATCTCAAGCTTCCCCTAAGAGCATATGCTTTTTTAGTTTACAAACATTGATTTTTCTACTTTGTAAGTAAAAATCTAAAACTGTTGTGGGAGGTAATGATTTCAAGTAGAAAGGAAGTACTGAATTTACCTCAAGGCAGAGAAGGCAAAACCGACATACATCTGAGCACGATTCCGTGGGGACAGTCGGTTGCCATGGAAACTGAGATAGGGAACGTAAGTACTGTAAGACAGCTACGTTAATTTGTAATATACTCTGAAGCCATGAAGTGTCCACAAAGAAGTCCTCCAGTCGTACACTGTAATCTGAACCTTTGCACATTGTCTTTGAGTCAAAGGGCAGAACTTGGTGAGGCATTGGCAATGAATTAACAACACTGTTAACATGTCTCAGAATTGCCATCTGGGCGGCTTGGAACAAACCATCTAATACTGGTGGCGGTGGTGGAGAGTCGGGGTCCATGCTCGCCTCACGGATCTCCTGGTTACGGTTATAGGTTACCAAAGTTCTAAAGGCACTTAAAGAGATACATTCCTTCAGTATAGACAGGTGGAAATCCTACAAAAACAGACACATTTATAAGACATTGAGCTCATCTCAATAAGGGGAGTATTGCACTAGCCTACAGTCCTGACAAAGCTGGAAAACACTGTTTCTTTATTTATGAGGAGAGTTGTATTATAGGGGCTCTATCCCAAGCAAACTGCAGTGAAGATTGGTTGATTGGTTGTACCACCCTACCAACCAGTTTATCAGTAGTCAGTTTATATTCATATATCACTCATGTCTTACAGCAAAAAAAACCTGAAAGAAATTGCTGTATTTGAATTTCATGTCGGCATTGTGGGGAGGATACCAATATCTTTGTCTAGAGGAAACCCTGACATAATAAAGTAGAGTGAGCAATCCGAAGAAAGACATGTAAGACATATTAACTCAATATTTCGGTTTATTCTCAAACCATCATCAGGAGTCACTCTACTTTATTATGTCAAGCTAGTCAGTGGAAATTCTAATATTAGGAAACCCTGACCTTCAGCGAATACCTGGCAACTCTTCCATCAAAGAATAGAGAAGAGGCTGCATTACCTTAGTCATGATTACAGTGAGTATATCAGAGTATTCCAGTCTCTGTAACAATTTGGCACATTCTCTTGAGTCTGGTGTAGAACAATAACACTGCTGCTTTACTATGTTCACAAACCATTCCTATATGGGAGAAATCAAATATTAACATGAGTGGTTAAGTTTGGTGGTTGTTAATTGATACTAATGTCAGATTCAAGCCAATTCATCTATTCTGACAGAAAGAATTGAGGTGGACGGCACAGGCTATTTGACGTGGTTTGATTACATAATGTGTAATAGGCACAGCATAGAAGTGAGTGCAGAAAATAACTTAAAGTTCATAATTTATCTCAGCGTAGTTTTTTGTTAAACAACCCATCAGTCTGTAAAAAGAGGTGTGAAAGCGGAAGCATTTCCCATCAAATATGACGGTGGTTTCAAACACTGACTGGTTAAACATAATGTTGAAGGTACATGTTACCATGACAGTTAGACCTTGCATTGGACTTACATCAGGGGTAAGCGTGTTGAGAAACAGCCCCCTGGTTGTAAATACGGTCTGATAGGTAGGCCTTGCATTGGACTTACATCAGGGGTAAGTGTGTTGAGAAACAGCCCCCTGGTTGTAAATACGGTCTGATAGGTAGGCCTTGCATTGGACTTACATCGGGGGTAAGTGGGTTGAGAAACAGCCCCCTGGTTGTAAATACGGTCTGATAGGTAGGCCTTGCATTGGACTTACATCGGGGCTAAGTGTGTTGAGAAACAGCCCCCTGGTTGTAAATACGGTCTGATAGGTAGGCCTTGCATTGGACTTACATCAGGGGTAAGTGTGTTGAGAAACAGCCCCCAGGTTGTAAATACGGTCTGATAGGTAGGCCTTGCATTGGACTTACATCGGGGGTAAGTGGGTTGAGAAACAGCCCCCTGGTTGTAAATACGGTCTGATAGGTAGGCCTTGCATTGGTCTTACATCAGGGGTAAGTGTGTTGAGAAACAGCCCCCAGGTTGTACATACGGTCTGATAGGTAGGCCTTGCATTGGACTTACATCAGGGGTAAGTGTGTTGAGAAACAGCCCCCTGGTTGTAAATACGGTCTGATAGGTAGGCCTTGCATTGGACTTACATCGGGGCTAAGTGTGTTGAGAAACAGCCACCTGGTTGTAAATACGGTCTGATAGGTAGGCCTTGCATTGGACTTACATCAGGGGTAAGTGTGTTGAGAAACAGCCCCCTGGTTGTAAATACGGTCTGATAGGTAGGCCTTGCATTGGACTTACATCAGGGGTAAGTGTGTTTAGAAACAGCCACCTGGTTGTAAATACGGTCTGATAGGTAGGCCTTGCATTGGACTTACATCGGGGCTAAGTGGGTTGAGAAACAGCCACCTGGTTGTAAATACGGTCTGATAGGTAGGCCTTGCATTGGACTTACATCAGGGGTAAGTGTGTTTAGAAACAGCCACCTGGTTGTAAATACGGTCTGATAGGTAGGCCTTGCATTGGACTTACATCGGGGCTAAGTGGGTTGAGAAACAGCCCCCTGGTTGTAAATACGGTCTGATAGGTAGGCCTTGCATTGGACTTACATCGGGGCTAAGTGTGTTGAGAAACAGCCCCCTGGTTGTAAATACGGTCTGATAGGTAGGCCTTGCATTGGACTTACATCAGGGGTAAGTGTGTTGAGAAACAGCCCCCAGGTTGTAAATACGGTCTGATAGGTAGGCCTTGCATTGGACTTACATCAGGGGTAAGTGTGTTGAGAAACAGCCCCCAGGTTGTACATACGGTCTGATAGGTAGGCCTTGCATTGGACTTACATCAGGGGTAAGTGTGTTGAGAAACAGCCCCCTGGTTGTAAATACGGTCTGATAGGTAGGCCTTGCATTGGACTTACATCGGGGCTAAGTGTGTTGAGAAACAGCCACCTGGTTGTAAATACGGTCTGATAGGTAGGCCTTGCATTGGACTTACATCAGGGGTAAGTGTGTTGAGAAACAGCCCCCTGGTTGTAAATACGGTCTGATAGGTAGGCCTTGCATTGGACTTACATCAGGGGTAAGTGTGTTTAGAAACAGCCACCTGGTTGTAAATACGGTCTGATAGGTAGGCCTTGCATTGGACTTACATCGGGGCTAAGTGGGTTGAGAAACAGCCACCTGGTTGTAAATACGGTCTGATAGGTAGGCCTTGCATTGGACTTACATCAGGGGTAAGTGTGTTTAGAAACAGCCACCTGGTTGTAAATACGGTCTGATAGGTAGGCCTTGCATTGGACTTACATCGGGGCTAAGTGGGTTGAGAAACAGCCCCCTGGTTGTAAATACGGTCTGATAGGTAGGCCTTGCATTGGACTTACATCGGGGCTAAGTGGGTTGAGAAACAGCCACCTGGTTGTAAATACGGTCTGATAGGTAGGCCTTGCATTGGACTTACATCGGGGCTAAGTGGGTTGAGAAACAGCCACCTGGTTGTAAATACGGTCTGATAGGTAGGCCTTGCATTGGACTTACATCGGGGCTAAGTGTGTTGAGAAACAGCCCCCTGGTTGTAAATACGGTCTGATAGGTAGGCCTTGCATTGGACTTACATCGGGGCTAAGTGTGTTGAGAAACAGCCCCCTGGTTGTAAATACGGTCTGATAGGTAGGCCTTGCATTGGACTTACATCGGGGCTAAGTGGGTTGAGAAACAGCCCCCAGGTTGTAAATACGGTCTGATAGGTAGGCCTTGCATTGGACTTACATCGGGGCTAAGTGGGTTAAGAAACAGCCCCCAGGTTGTAAATACGGTCTGATAGGTAGGCCTTGCATTGGACTTACATCAGGGGTAAGTGTGTTGAGAAACAGCCCCCAGGTTGTAAATACGGTCTGATAGGTAGGCCTTGCATTGGACTTACGTCGGGGGTAAGTGTGTTGAGAAACAGCCCCCAGGTTGTAAATACGGTCTGATAGGTAGGCCTTGCATTGGACTTACATCGGGGGTAAGTGGGTTGAGAAACAGCCACCTGGTTGTACATGCGGGCTGAGGTGTAAATTACCTTGCTAATATCTAAGTCTTGTAGTTGTGAATAAGACAAGGTAAGAGGATGGAATTCCTCTTGGGGAGAATCAGAGCCGCTATCATCACAAAACACACCTCTTAACTTCTTCAGTAGAGTCACCAGTCTTACATGCCTTCAACAGAAAATCAAAAAGAAAAAAATAACAACATAAATCGTTTTTAAGCAGGCCTTATTTTTTCAAAAGTTGACGAGAACAATCCACTCGTGAAATTTAACCAGCGTAACTGACGTTCGGGTACGTCAGCAAAATGTTACCAACTTCATTGCCATTAAATAATGCAATTTTTATTCAACTTTTTGTCAACACACAGTGACAATTTAAATACATGTAAGTGGCTGTCGCCATCAGGACCCCTCGGGTCTGGGCCAAAGAAACCGAAGATATATTTATTGTCCAGAAAATTTGTTGCGAGTGAAAATCTACTCCACATACATGAATCACATTTACAAGGAGGTTTTTGGCTGACGGTCACGTAAGGGGTATAACTCTTGAAAAACACATCCGAGCGGGTCGATTTTAAATAGGCTTGTTGTACTTGCAGCTGCTGTATTGAACAAATGAAGGAAGTTTGAAAAAATGTGAGTGAAATACTTTTTTAGATAATGTGTTTACAAGGCTTTTTTACAGCAGCGGCAATGTAAGGGGCATAACTCTTGAAAGAAACATCCAAGCGCGTTGATTTTCAATAGGCTTCTTGTACTTGCTGTATTAAACAAATGTGTGAAGTTTTTTTAGATAATGTGTTTACAAGGACCAATGGACAGACAGACAGACGGACGACGGAGGCAATGACAATACCCTTCGGGCAAAATTTTGCCAGAGTGGTAAAAACTGACCTTTGTAAAAAATGAGACCCATAAATATTAAACATCGAAACATCAGTTGACGTTCAAGACCGGGTCACGTGCTACAGAGCACTAAACAGAGTTAGCCTGTAGACATAGTTTCGTAAACTGTTTTGCTTAAATTTTTGCAAGTTCTCGGCTCGTTTTAATATAGGCCTATTAACCCGTTTATTAGCCGATTTTGGTTGCTTTTCTCACAAAAAAGATTCAAATATTTCCAAGGTATCGCATTAGCACTCGAAAGACTGCAGCAAATCTGAGGGAATTCAGACCACGGCTGATTGACATTCAACATATACTTGCTTGTACGGCTGAGTCTGTATGGCTAGCTTTCATTTTCAAAACGGACAACTCAAAGCGGCTTTGTTTTGCGCCGGACTTGTTGCATGAACCGATTTGGTGCGATAAGGTATTAGAATCGGTACATAGCAACTGATGTCCGTTCAGCGTTCTCTTTCCTGATTTTGATTTTTTATTTTACAAATTGCTGATTTACCCGGGGTGAACAGTCAGCGTTCCCATAAATTTTTTTTTGCGTAACCAAACGATCGTTCGCGTGAAAAAATAAGGCCTGTTTAAGAGAAAACAGGACAACTCGTACTACATGTATGTTGTATTCAGTTTGATAATTTTTTGTCTAGCAAATAACATAGATAAAAACAAGTATCAATTCATTAACCTAACCTTACATGTAGTGATAATCCAGGGAAGGAAAACATGATTGATTGATTGGTATTTACGCCGTACTCAAGTTTAGTGGGGGAGGAAACTGGGCTCATTGCGCTGAGGAAACCCCTGACCTTCCGCGAGTACCTGGCAACTCTTCCACAAACGGCGACCGAGTGAAAAATCCACTCAAGAATTTTCCAATTTTTATTTGGTCTGAGTGTGATTCGAACCCGGACCGCACCGATGGAAGGTCTGTGTGAGATTCAGGGACGATCACTCTAACCCACTGGAGGAAAAACATGAAAGGAAGGCTGAACAGGTGTTGGTTTCCCATAACCATCTCATAAGTTGAACCTGGAAGAAGTTGGTCAGTTTGAGTGAAGGTGAAGTGAAGGTCAACACTATTACCAAATGAGATCAATAATAACAATTGATTGATGCTTTACGTCACACTCAAGATTATTTCCCTTATATGGTGCCATTGTAATGCTTAATGGATGAGCAAACCGGCCTCTTTGCCCTGAGGACACCTGTTACACATAGGGCGATGGGGTAACAATAAAGGTATCCTACCTCTTACATAATCCATGTGTGTCCATGAAGTGTAAAAGTTTCTCTAAATCTTCCAATGGTAGCTGTGCTCTGCTATCCTATCAACAGGAAAAATATAAGGTAACACATTTATTACTTTCAAGGATACCCAATGAGAGCGTGTCTCTGGCGAGTGATATTCATTGTACAAAACAGACTCGAGTCGGTTAATCTTTTTCTCACAATACACAAAATTTTTATTCTGAAATGCAGCTCCACATCACATCGTTCAATCCAGCCAACCTTTCTTGATTCTAATGAAGTCAGACCGCTTTACCGCGTTGACATGGAGACTGTATTCATTAAGCTACACAAGAAAGGTCTCTAAAATCAAACAGTTTGTTACTCACGAATTCTTGACAATAAAGAGATAAAATATATATCCTACAAATGGATGGCACTTCTTCGAATAAAACAAAAATCAACATATCAATAGTTCAATGTCTGCAATCCGATGACAAAATCAGGTTTTGCTGTGACCTCTACACCGACACCAATTAATATCGTTTGCAGTTAGGAGTAAATACGACTATGATATATTCATATTCAATCGTAATTTGTTAGAAAAACGAAAGCAAGCAGACGAAGTAGTTTGTTTATGTCACAAAGTACGATCAACAGCTTTCCTTATATGGAAGTAGGTATGATGTGATCGTGGCAAAATCATACTATTTTGCATAAATGTAGTCCGTTGTATGTAAACTATAACATGATTGGCTACCGACTCGCATAGTTGTGAGTTATACTGCCAATCACTTGTAATCTAACAAGGATGTCTTCAAGTTATTACATAAAAGGAAAACGAACATATTATCTCAACAACACATCACATAATTCAAGGCTGCTAGAATATTCTTAGAGACACAACACTAAGGAAATCCACACAATTTTCGTTTTTCGAGACAGCAATATTACACAGTTTCCATATGATTCAGGAAAGAAATTATACCCTAAGTGTGATGGCAACTTCTACCCTCACTAAGGGGAAAAAGTGAATATAAATTATTGTATCATTCTTATAAGAACTTGAAGAAGCTTAACATACATGCACATGTATCTATTAGATTTAACCAAAGAAAAAGTCAACAATCTTTGTCCTATTATTTTATTTAACTTGACAGTAATGAAGATCTAACCTCAATGTTTTCAGCCAGTAGCATCTCCAGTCGTCTACATGCAATGGTGTCACAGAACCTAGCCACAGTAAGATGATGTGTGTTGAGGAACTTATCAATGAGTAAAGTTAGGAGGGAACCACTTTGTGATAGATGGATGGCCTCTAAACACCGCAGACTTCGCTTCATCTGGGCTGGCTGAAATTACAACAACAACAATGTTTATGATTGATTGTTTGGTGTTTTACGCCGCGCTCAAGATTATTTCACTTATATGGCGAAGTTTCTTGGACCAGATCTGGTCCACGGTCCATAGGTAAACCTTGATACATGTTTAGGGAATTGCTTGCACATAATCAGAGTTAGAATAATATCTCACCTTAGTAAAATGATCACAGCGAGCATTGATAGCTTGAATAAATAGTCCACTGGCTGCTGAGTTACGATGAACAGCACTTCAACAAAAACAATCAATTATCATTAGGTTCATAGAAAACGCTTTTTAACACTTTTAACTGGAATGGATTGAGATTTATTCTGCATGATATATCAAAATGCACCCGGGGATAGCTGTCTGTTCCAGAATAGTCTAGTTGACCAACAAGTAACTTGATGGATATTTAAATGAACCATATTACCATAGCATATAAAATGTACTTTTCTTTTTTTTAACCATTCCCTATAATCATCAAAAGTTGAGAAATGGTGCTACAGTATAGGTTTGAGAACTAATTCAGTGCAATCTCAGATCTTTCTAAAGAGGTCTAATCAAAAGATTGATTGATTGATGTTTAACACTGCTTTCAAGATTATTTAACTTATATGGGGGGAGGAAACGAAGCTAATTGGCTGGAGGAACCCCCCCCCCCCCCCCCCTTCTCACTTTTGGCAAGAACCTGGCAACTCTTCCACATACGATGATCAATTTTTTGGTTTGGTGCGAGTGGGATTTGAACCATGCACCGCATTGATGGAAGGCCTTTGTTGGACTATCACTCTTACCGACTGAGCCCCTAAGTCTCCCCCCCCCCCTTATAGTCCAGCTGCCAAATTGTGTTTTCCTAGGCAACCCTTTTTTTACGGTCCGTACAACGTTTTATTGTTTATTTGTCATCTTTGACCTATCCTGAACTGAAATCAGACGGGTGCCAGCTTGGCACCCTTGAGGAATTTTTTCCTGGGCCCAAAAACAAAATGGCCGCCACCGATTGACGAAATTTGTTCTGGTCTTGATAACTTTGTAACTAATTAACATAAAAAACATGTGTAATGTGTCAAAATGTATGTTCTTTGGGTCAAGGAATCCAATTCTACCATTAATTTTGCCCTGTAGGAAATAAAATGTAAACAAATAAGTAATCATCTATGCCAAAAACTCGGGGCAGCCGAGGGACAATTTTGAGCTCATGTATATAGAGATAGATTGCTTTGGCTAATGGTGGTGGTGGCTATTCTAATGCTTAGTCTTCTCTTGCTACATGTAACACAGCAGTTACATTTGAAAATGGCCCAAGAAAGTACAGAAGAAGTATGTTTCTTCAACTGTAGCAATGATTCTAAAGATTTGATAACGACTAGTTCTGCTCAAATAGTTTCGATCATAACAAGTAGTAAGCGTAGGAGAGATGGTTTACGTGACAAATTAGGTGGAACTGACACCATCCAATACCATAAGAATTGCGTGTCAATGTACACATCAGAACATCACATCAAAAGAGTTGAAAAGTCTAAGCGTAAAGTCGATTCCAAAACTGGTACCCCTATTCCAAAGAAAACAAAACGTTCATCCCTTGATAAGTTTGACTTCAAGCAGCACTGCCTATTCTGTGGTGAAAAATGCATTTTGTTAGACCCTGGCTGTCGTAATCCCGGGCGCTGGAGGAAAGTCGGACAAAGTAGAACTGCTCAGAATTCCAAGCAGAACATTCTAGATGTCTGATTTGCGAAAGGATGCTCTTGCTGGAGACGTGCGTACTCGTGTGCATGGTGCTGTTGCTGATCTGCATGCGGCAGATGCACAATACCATGATGACTGCTATAAAGACTGCTATAAGTACAAGGTCCATCAAGGCAGCTTCAATGAAGAGTACAAATTCACAGCCAGTGGACGAAGACGTTGATGATGCCTTAGAGTCTGTCACAGCAGACCTCACAGCAGACACAGCAAAATTGTGGAATTCGGTGGAATTACACAACCTCTATGTAGATTATGATGGGAAAAGGCTCACACGTCGTAAACTTATTGATGGACTTGCCCAACATTTTGGATCTGATCTGCTCGTACTGTCTGGCAACGGAATTGCCAGCATTATCCTATTCCGCAGTCAAGCATCTGATCTACTGAAGTTAGTTGATGAAGATCATGCTGATGATGTCAATGTGAAGCATGTTGCAAAACATATAATTCGTGAATCCAAACGGCGAACACCATCAAAAGACTTGTATAACATCAAATTGACACAAGAGAATGCTGCTGATGTATCAAGTCCTGTACTGATGAAGCTCCTTTCGTCCTTGACTCCGAAGCTGGACAACACCAATACAGCCATATTAATTGGAAACATGATAACCGGTGTTATTACCAACAGCGCTGCAGATAGTTTTAGGAAGACTGATGCGCGACAAGGCTCGAATCGACCAGTGTTACGAGTTTGGGATAACATGTTCTTATGACGAGTTCTTGAGATTCAAGGCTTCTGCAGCACAGGCTGCAGAAAAGCAAGTGCAACTTCTAGGTCTCTTTGATTGCAATGCTGGTTTGATCCAGGCAGTAGCTGATAACTTTGATGCCAACATTTCATCAGCAAATGGCCTCAAGTCAACTCATTCACTGGCATTACTGTTGACACAGGTGCAAAGCACCAGTCAAGGACATAGAGACGCACAGGCCAGTGATCCAAGTAGATTGCCTACCATCCGACGTCTCCGCAAGGAAGAAATGTTGTTCAGTCTGTTCCAATACAGCACTACAATGGACCACTAAAAGCAATCATGCCAAGTGAGTGTGTCCTTCGGTCAGTGCTTCCACTGAAAGTTCTTGCTGCTTCTTGCTTATGACTTCCTCAGTTCTATTATGCATCCACGCCAGAATATAATGGATTCAACACACAACTATCAAGAGAACAAGGTCAGTCTGAGAAACCAGCTACGACAGCTATCTATACGCCCCTGATCGATATGGTGCCATCTGACCTTGATACCATAATGACAGCGATGATCGAATCCCAGAGGCTAACCCAGGAATGCGGCCAATACGTGGCATTTACAAATACGTTTACAAATGACCAGCAGTTGTATCGAGTAGCCGTCAATGTTATGTGGGTATACCTAGAGCTGTTTCCCAATTTCGTACCAAGACTGGGGGTCATGCACATGCTTATGAGCTTTGCTGGTTGTGTGGGCAATCTGATGTGTAACAGTGGCTTAGAGGAGCTGCTGCAGTCCGCATTTCCCAAACTGTTGTCGGGTAAAAAATTCCCCCAGAACATGAGAGCTCTACGACTGGTGACAGCAAAAGTACTTCGAAAGATCATTCCCAGAATCTTTCTCGGAACTTATGGCTGTGCTTCAAGAAATTTTGACTCAGAGCCAAACAACCAAGCTGTGGTTCGAAAATCTCATCACTCGATGAAACTAACAGTTCCCTGTGTCCAGTTACCATACCTGCTGGAGTTTTGGCGCCCCCGCTGAAGTACTCCAGATGATCAAGTGTGGCTGCTCAGCTGCTCGCCCTTGTAGTACAGGCCGAACATGGCTGTGTCGCAGCACAGATGTCTTGCTCAACATTCTGCAGCTGTGGTGCTCAGTCAGAGGGCCGTAATGACCATACACAATCGCCTGTGTCCCTAGGAGACGACGATGACGATGCTACTCCTGACGATACCTGATGTGATTTATGGGAATCAATATTTGTAATGTTTTAGTTAGTTGCACATACTGGGAGCACCACAGTGCCTCAAAATAATACAAAGACACATTCCACAATTTCTTGCATTAAAAAAAATACTTAAAATCAAAATTGCCCCTCGGCAGACCCAAAATATGTCATTTTTGCATAGATTCGGACTTTTTTTACATTTTAGAGTTCATATAGGGCAAAACTAATGGTATAACTGGATTGTTTGACCCAAAAAACACACATTTATACACATTACACATGTTTTTATCCTAATTAGTTCAAAAACTAGCAAAATTTTCGTCAATCAATGTCAGCCATTTTGTTTTTCGACCCAGAAAAAATTCCTCAAGGGTGCCAAGCTGGCACCCGTCTGATTTCAGTTCAGGATAGGTCAAAGATGATAAATAAACAATAAAACGTTGTACGGACCCTAAAACATGGTTGAGACTACTTCCGCTGGACTATTAATTAAAAGAAGATCAACACCTGCGTTTTCTGGCTTACCTGATGAAATCCAAGACAGGTGGTTCTAGGGAGAGTTCTATGAGATCACTAACATGGTTTATAATCACCCAAATCATATGGTCTGCATCAGTCAGATTCTCACACTGAAATAAAAAGGTAATGTCAGCCATGTTTTTAACAAAGTAACTTCCAGGCAGTTCTGAATGCCAGCTTGTGAGCCTGTAACATCATTCTTTTCTACAGGTGCAAATTATGTAAAAAATAAAAACTGAGTAAGTGAATTTAATCTACACACCATTATGGATTTAAAATCATTAAAAAAAAACATTTTCGCAGCTCCTGAAGTTTTTAAATGCATTTAAACTGCATGAATGAAAATTTAAAAAAATGAATGATGAAAAGCTTACAACATAATCACAGAAGAGAATGAGGCTTCCTTGACGGATGATCTCTGCACTGAAATCCTTGTTAGGTAGAGGGTCATCCTGACTACAGTTACCATTGGATATACTATATAACAGTGGAAAAACATACAATATTACACATAAAACATGCTGAGCTTATCATAATACTCAAGAGGGTAATGGAAATATCTTGACATCATATCCAGCGGCTAAGGTCACATGCAGTATTTTAACATACCATCCAGTATTTTAACATACCATACAGTATTTTAACATCTCATACAGTATTTTAACATACCATCCAGTATTTTACCATCTCATACAGTATTTTACCATCTCATACAGTATTGTAACATCTCATGCAGTATTTTAACATCACATTCAATATTTTAACATCACATCCAGTATTTTAACATCACATCCAACAGTTGAAGCCATAATTATGGCAATACAGTGAATGATTGATGCTTTATACCACAGTCAAGATTATTTCACTTATATGACAGCCGCAATAGATGACATGATTAAGCAATTAATCTATTGAAGTATTGCTTGACAGAATATACACTTATTTTTCATGTGTGATTCAGTTCTACTTCTTTATGTTCCAAAGTATATATATCATTAAATACTATATTTATGAACACTAAAACACACGAGCACAGCGAAAATCTTCTTGATATACATCTTATGACACACGAAAATTATTTCTTAGCGGAGAAAAAGCATTAACAACTTTACCAAAGCTAAATGTGGATAACGCAAATATCAACTTACCTTTGACCGGATGGTTTGTATTGTTTGGGTGTTGCCATGACAGCAGACCACCATTGCTGATCATCATAATTCAACAAGATTAGAATATTACACCATTGTAATGTTAATGTAGGGTAGTATGCTCCAAGGCTGCGGAAATTACTGTTGATTTGTTGAATGTTAAATGCTCCAGTTAGAGATGGCTGTTTGATGAGACGCATGCTGGCTGTTGCAACACGTCGAAATAGACCTTCGAGAAAAAAGAATAACAAATTACTCATTATGTAAAGATAATCAATAGAAATAACAGATATTTTAGGTTTAAAAAAAATACATCTGTTTCGGAACTACATGTAAATTGATCGATTGATAAGTTTCCTAAGTTGTACCCAAGATGACTTCCCATACTTAGGGTCAGGTCTTCCTGGATTATAGAGGGAGGGTGGTGGGGGTGGGGGGTGGAACAGGTCTTTTGCCGGCAGGAAACCCATGAATCAATTCAATAAGATGTTAGCAAAGGTGGAATTTGGGTTTGGAACCTATTTCATAAATTTCTGTAAACATGATATGGAGAGTGATGGATAACTGCTTACCTGACTGGAACATATGAGTGAGATAGAGTAGGAAATGAGCTAAGCCTTGACAAACAGGAAAACATTTGTCTCTCTCCCACATCAAACCACATTTATCATTCACAAACTGAGACACAGAACCAACAATCTGCATAAAAAACCTGCACAGAAAATAAACAAATGCAATTTCATTCGATTATGAATCGATTATTTTTTTATGGACTGAGTGGGATTCGAACCTGCGACCCATTGGTGGAAGGCTGTTTGGATTGAGCGTTCAAAGCTCTACCTACTGAGCCACGGAGGTCTCCTATCAAATAGAAACATAGTACAAAAAAAGGATACAAACAAAATGTTTCTATACAATTGTAGTGTATGGGTGGTTAAGTTAATAATAAAAAAAAAAATTCTAAATATATTTGAAAAAAATTCTGCTTACAGAGCCAGGATTTCCTCAGGTTGTTGTACAGTTGTATTAGAAGGTTGTTGAGGGTTATCTCCCCCTATATCACTCATCAATGTGACCCCAAGCTGAAGTTCTTGTAACCTTGACATTATCACCTCCTCTTTTGATTGTGACATTAAAACTCGAAGTACCACCAAAATTAAACCTAACCATCTCTGACAGTTAGGTAGGAATGTCTACAAACAAAAAAATGTAAAAAAAAGACAAATTATTAAATTGCTTCAACCACCCTGCAATCGGCGCCACAAATTTGCAACACAGTATAATTAAACATGAGCATATTTCATTTCAAACAGTTTCACCAGAGTTATAGAAGTAAAAATATGTGTTCTTTTCATTTTCAAGGACTGACTATCCTGCATTGATATAGTGTATTACTTTACCGATTAACTTAACAGTTAAAGCGTTTCCTTGTATTTTTGGGAAACTATAAATCATTTGTTTAAGATGGATTACGAATGACTCACTAAGTCTTGTGGTGGTGTGAAGAGTGCCTTCAATAGACTGTCCACTGGGCGGAATACACTGGGGGCCAGGGACTCAAACAAACGATGCACCACATCTATGGATATCTGACAATCCAAGTTCACCTTCATTAAAAATAGTTAAACATAATTAACAAGTGTTGTTTAATAAACATGAAACAAATCAGAAATTTCCATGCAGGGTAAAACAAGAAGGCTGGGATAACTTGACACCTGTTTTGACCATTCATCAGAGACGTGCAAGTATATAAAGGTTTAACTGTAATGAATTTTCAGTTTAATGTTGACACAGGCAATGGATTACATATTCAAATCCCAAATTGAAAAAAAAACTCTGAGTGGGTTTTGACAGATCAGATAGGTGACAGGGTAAATGTTCAAAGTCAGAGGTTTCCTCGAAGCAAAGAATGGTTTCCTCTGCCAGTGACAAAATCTCAGTGTGGCATAAAAAACCAATCAATGATTTAAAAATGGAGGGTATCTTTTTAACTAATCTGTTTCGATTAATTTCGATACCCGTTGGCCTTGTATTAAGGTTGGTTGGTTGATTGGTGTTTTACGCAGCGCTCAAGATTATTTCACTTATATGGTGGCGTTGCCAGTTTTAGTGTGGGAGGAAACCGCGCTCTGTGCCCGGAGGAAACCCACAACCTCTTGTATTAAGAATGAAATGCTGAACTACTATTATACTATCAACAGGATATTTACCTGTAATACAATATTTACCTGTTGTTTTGTGAGAAGGGGAACTAACAGATCTGTGACCTGCCGAGATAATCTCTTCCATTTGTCTTCCCCTTCTTTATGGTACTGGTGTAATATAACAGTCAGTAACTCCAACACCTGAAACCAGAATTAATGGCTAATTATTACATTATTTCATGGTATTGTCAGGGTTATGGGGAGGAATAAATCTCTTTCCAGTGAGAAAGTCTTTAATCTTTTCTTGAACTAAAAAATATATGAATAAAAAATAAAACCCTATACAGTGTATATATATGAATTGAATTTTCAGCCTTTGACAGAGTTTTATAACATAGTTTCTTGATCTATATATATATATATATGAACAGGGAAGATTTTCTTGACTAAAATAAGCATGGAGAAAAGTTTTTAATTGAGATAAAAAGGGGTTTGTCATTTGGTTTATCGATGATCAATGTAATAACCAATAAAATTGTAACTACTAAAGAGAAATAAGTAGGTGTCAGTTTCATTGAGAGAATAAATAATTAATGTTGGAAAAGTGTAGACCATATGTGGCCGATGTACGGCTTGAGAAGTAAACAAACTTAAATAACACTTTGGCAACCTATGTCATGTTAAAGAAAAATGACAAATTCATCATTTTTATCAAAGCCAAGATGCTGTATCCCACCACAGCTAAACATCAAGAAAAACAGAATAAATAGATTTATTGATGTTTTTATGGGCACTCAAGATTATTTCAGGTTTAAAAGGGGGTATGTCATTTGGTTTGTGGATGAGCAAAGTTTCCAATTACATTGATGTAAATATCAATAAAGTAGGACCATTAAAATTGTTACTACTGAAAATTCCTTTGAACCTGCGACCCAATGATGGAAGGCTATGTCGATAATAAAGACCACAGAGGCTCTCCAGAACCAATACAGACCTGATGATAGCTGATAAGTCTTAGTAACATGGAGACAGCCACCTCTCTCTGTGTATCTAATTCTTTACCAGCTTCTCCTTTGTTATTCCCTCTCAGTAGAAACAAGTCATGAACAATAGGACGTAAAGCAGGTATCACTGAAAACATTAAATATTCTTTGACTGGGAAATCATTTCTAGAAACCTACATATGAAATGGGTTTTAAAGGAAGGCTTTGAATAACTGTACAAAAGTTGGAGTTGGAAAGATTGATTGATTTCTGTTTTAGGTCACACTGAAAGTTACATAGAGGATATTGAACAGTTGTGTTTGAATAGCACTTATATTTTTTCGAGTGAAAGCCGGAGAATAACCCACGAGACGCGAAGCGTCAAGTGGGTTATCCCTCCGCCTTTCAAGAGAAAAAATATAAATGCTATTCAAACACAACTGTACAATATTCTGTTTATTATTTATACTATCATGTTTTAGGCTGGAGATTGTTTATGAAGTATAAATTTATCAATTATAAAAAAGAAAGTATTGACAAATTTATGACGGATTAGGTTTTCAGCAAACGTAGGAATATATATCGCTGACCAATGAAACAACAGCATGTCTGTTCTTCTCACGTGACTATCGACTGTCAGATTTGTGGTCATTTGAATGGCCATTTTCTCCCTGAGTTTTTCGCGATATTTGATGTAAAGAGAAATTAAATCGAACTCCATGGATTTTAACTCTGCAGAGCATCAGTCACCAGGATAAAAAATGATATTTGAAATTACTTTACATTGTTTAAACGCGTCAATGAATGGCAAGTACAGTTATGCGTTACACGCAGTGGTCCGATTCTCCGAAGCCATGCTGCAGGTCACACAACTCTGCCAACATACGATCGATTTTGAAGTTTTGTTTTATCGCTTTGACTTAGAGTGGTAAGCCGATCCTCTATTAAATCAATTATGTGTTTTCAGCTGTAATTTATTTATCTTAATGCTAATTATGACTGAAAAGGCTTCATTTAGCCTATCGAAATCCTATGTACTGTTGTTGTTGTACAGCAGACGTCGGTACGCAAGAAAGAAGTAGGTCCGACGACGTCATCGGCTTCGTCGCGTGCATTAAATAACAAAAGTGTTATTTCACTGCAGTGAATTATAACATTTCTGAGTGAAGGAAATCCCTAGTTTTCACTTATGTATAAATAATAAATATCAATATTTGGATTGGTTACATGTACTGTGGTTTAATACGATCAATTTAGCAATGGAAATTAGGTGGTTCTTTCCTAAACGTACAAACAAAAGTTGAGTTTTTTAATTGGTCTTTCTGCCCTGTTGACACCCCAAACATGTGACAGTCTAAGCGAGTTAAGCTAACCTTGTCCTAAGTTTCTTACCATGTGTAGTTGCCTGCTGACCACTTGCCATGACCCCATCACAGAGTTGGATAATCTTTGGCACTCCAATGATAGGTTTGGTGTGAAATTTCTCATAAGATAAAATGACTAGGAATTGGAAGATGTGAGGGATAAGTAGTTCTGAGGACCTGGAGAAACAAAACATGTGAATGATGAATAGTTCTGGGGACCTGGAGAAACAAAACATGTGAATGATGAATAGTTCTGAGGACCTGGAGAAACAAAACATGTGAACGATGAATAGTTCTGAGGACCTGGAGAAACAAAACATGTGAATGATGAATAGTTCTGAGGACCTGGAGAAACAAAACATGTGAGCGATGAATAGTTCTGAGGACCTGGAGAAACAAAACATGTGAATGATGAATAGTTCTGAGGACCTGGAGAAACAAAACATGTGAATGATGAATAGTTCTGAGGACCTGGAGAAACAAAACATGTGAACGATGAATAGTTCTGAGGACCTGGAGAAACAAAACATGTGAACGATGAACAGTTCTGAGGACCTGGAGAAACAAAACATGTGAATGATGAATAGTTCTGAGGACCTGGAGAAACAAAACATGTGAACGATGAATAGTTCTGAGGACCTGGAGAAACAAAACATGTGAACGATGAATAGTTCTGAGGACCTGGAGAAACAAAACATGTGAACGATGAATAGTTCTGGGCTGTCGCCATCAGGACCCATGGGGTCTGGGCCAAAGGAACTGAATATATATTTCTTTTCGAGACAATATGTTGTGAGTGAAAAAAACAACAACATTTGATTATGCCAATTTCCTAAAGGCTTCTTGTACTCGGTGTATTTAACTACTGTGTGAAGTTTCAAAGTTGTGAGAGAGAAACTTTTTCGTACAATGAAATGATTTTTCCCTGGTGGCAATGTAAAAAGGGGCATAACTTCAGTACAGAAAATGGGATCAAGTTGATTTTCAATAGGCTTCTTGTACTGGGCATATTAAGAAACTGTATGACGTTTTAAAGTTGTGAGAGGAAAACTTCTCGAGATATTGTGTTTACAAGGACATTTCTGGATGACTGTAATGTAAGGGGCATAACTCTTAAAAAAACATCTGATCACGTCAATTTTCAATAGGATCCAATAGGCTTCCTGTGCTTAAAAGATTGAACAGAACTATGTGAAGTTTCAAAGTTATTAGTCCAGATAATTTGTTTACAAGGTACAATGGACAGACGGACGGACAGACGGAGGTAACGACAAATTTTGCCCAAGGGGTAAAAATGAAAGCAATTGAAATATATTACTTTGGTAACAAAAAAGGACAATGGATATGCATTTAGGTGCCCAATTGAAACATGTAATACGGACATTGAGGCATAAAGGGCATAAAAAATCTGGCTATTCAACAACTGACTGAAAGCTCTTTGTCTTCACCAGTCATAAAATGTAGCTAAAACTAATACAGTATATAAGAGGAGAGACTTAGTTGGCATGGCTTCTTTGACTGGGATAACTAATTAAAACGGTCATTAAGCAACTGGTTTACTCTACCAAGAGCCTTGGTATGTAAACAAGGCCTAGGTAATTCATACTGTAAATATTTTTACCTGATTTGACCTTCTTCAATGAATTCAAATTGCTTGATAACAAATCCAATAAAAATCTGTAACATAAAGCACACATAAAGAAATCAGAAAATTACAAATCACAGAGTTTTGCAAGTAATAACATGTGCCATATAACTCCTGAAACAGTGGTGAAACTTACACTTTCCACTAGGCAGTTTGCAAGTTATCATGCCAACAAGCGACATTTACACAGTGCTTGGTACAATTGACACTTATTTCATACAAAAATCATGGTATATATATATATATACAAAGCTAATATCTAGACATTGTCGTTTGGATGTAACAATCATTAATTCTAACTAGGACTATGGCAAAGTTGTATCAACTAAGGCCTCATATCTTAATACAGGTAGCCTGTTTCCCTTTTTTGCTAGTCCTCCTACCAACCACTCCAAAAAGTTGAACTTAAGCACCGGTAAGATTGAGGTGACTAGCAAAAACTAGCAAATTTCTAGAAACAAAACCTACCTGATCTGAATCGAGAAGACAGTAGTTTACCCGCAGCTGTATTAACTGTGATAGTAGGTCCAAAACCTGGGTTTGTAAATCCACCGAGCTCGTCACAGTGTATTGTTTCAGGGCCTGTATTACTAGAGGTTCGAATAACCGAATATACGATGTTATGGCACTCTGAAAAACAAGATTTAAACAGATTCATGCCTGAATGTACTATCTTATGGCACCCTGCAAACTACCGTGAAATTTCTAATATTTGAAATCTCATTACAAGAATACACACACGAGTCAAATGTTTTGGAACTAAGTGGAAGAATCAACTAAGAGGGTTTGTTTTGGATGTGGGATAGATATTTCCTAGGCAGGTGAATGGAAGGTTAGTGCTTTGTTGAACTTGAATAACGACTGTGGCCTGGCCAGATGGAGGCTGTAATCGAGTTGGGAACGTCCATTTTATTTATGAGGCAAGTAGAAGATGTAATACTGACCTTATCTGCTTTACTGCCTGGCCGGAGAATAGCAGGTACTTTCCTCTCAACTCGTCTCCGTAACCAATTTAATGGACTGAAAGGATTACAGAAACATGTGTATGAATCCCATAAAGATCTCAAAGCTGATTTTTGTTAGTTATAGGACAAGGAAGTTGTCTTAGGCAGAAGAGACTTTCTGGAGAAATGTAACATGTCACAGAATCTTGTTCAGCAATATCAGTCATTGATCAGATCCCATATCAGAATATATCTCCCTCTTAAACCCATCAAATTCTTCAAAACTATGTTGCTTGAAGTCTTGTAACTGAATGAAATGGGAAAACGCTCAATTGCAAACCCTCTACCACTTGTTTTGTTTGTTTGTTTGGTGTTAAATGTCACATTAAAGTATATTCATGTCTGAGTCGTTAGGTTTCCCCACAGATGAGGGGGCCTCGGTTCTCAGTCGGTTAGAGTGATTGTCCCTTAGTCCAACAGAGGCTTCCCATCAATGCGGCGTGGGTTCGAATCCCCCAGACAAAATAAAATTAAAAAATTTGAGTGGATTTTTCACTTGATAGCAGTATGTGAGTTGCCAGGTATTCGCTGAAGGTCGGGGGTTTCCTCCAGGCAATGAGCCTGGTTTCCTCCCCTACTAAACCCGACAATATAAGTGAAATAATCTTGAGTGCGGCGTAAAACATCAATCAATCATTCCTCAGAGAGGACGTCAAGGTGAACCATGTTTGTGAAGAGCCCAATAGACAGGTGTGAATCCTACCTGGACATATCATCCTGGTCAACTTGAGTTGTGGCCTTGAAAGTAGCCCCTGCTAATGACTGTGTGAAATGAGTATATGGTGAACTAAAACAGCTGTGGTAGAGACCTGGAGACATGTTAGCTGAGAGTCTAGTAGCTTTGCCTGGTTTACCGGAGGATGAGGCAGTGGGAGGAGGGTCCCATTGTGTTACCAGATTGGTTCCAAATAATGCCTTTAACAGCTGTAAAGAAAACCATTGTTAACAAAATCATTTTTATGAGTGGAAATCAAGAAATATTGACTTGAAATGACAAGATTCAAAGTACTCATTGAAGAAGGAAAAATATAATTCAGGCCCCGACTTCTGCAGCCAACTGTAGAAAGTCAATCTGCATGGCAAATGTTGACAAAAAACTTGGCTGGGACATACGAACAAACACTAGAATAAAGTAGACAATAAGAAATGGTCTGTACCTGCTGCACACAGAGCACTGTCCCTGTTGGTTCTATTGCGATCATACTCTTCATGTAAGTTAACAGTTCCTCAGCATGTTTACCTACTTCCTGAAGTGTCATAACCTCTAATAACTGGGAGAAGACGTTCAATGCAGTCCTTAGCAGCAAACAAAACTTATCAAAGGAGGACAGATCCAGCGAAGTCTACAACCAAGAATACAGTTATTTCAGGTAGCCGTATAGACACATGATTATTTCACTCATATTGTGGCATTGCCATGAGAAGCAAGTGAGTAAACCAGGCCCTCGTTTCACAATGCAGTCGCATCGCAAATGGGCCCTAGTTGCCAATGGATACCATAGTGTAGAGCTACGACGTCATGGCAACTGCGAATGATCACACTGTGTGACGACTTCGTGAAACGGCCCCCAGGCTCTTTGCAAGGAGCAAACCCCAGGGTACCTGGTAACCCTTCCGCATAGCACAAAGTGGAAAGCCTACTCAGAAATTCTTAGATTTTTGTTTAAACTGAAAGACATATACTCTCTATAATAACAACTAAACCATTGATAAACCCTAAATATTCTCTCAATTTGTCGTCAGACAATCACATTGAGTACATAAATAAGGAATTAAAACATTAATCAATCAATTTAAGATGTAAATATTAAAATGGCAAGAGAACAAATTTCACTCAGTAAATTCTATTAACTCATAACAAATCCAACCAATAAAGTACTTAGTAAAAATCTTAAATGCCTTTAGTGTAGAAGCCCAAATGTTAGCAATACAGAAAATATGAGGGGGGGGAGGGGGTGTTTCTCAAACTATAAATGCCAGATGTTTTGAAAAACAGCTCCCTTGTATCTTTAACATGTTACCTTGTAATTTGAATACGCTCCTTTCAGTACATCGTACAGTTTTAAATAATGAGGCAAATTATAAAATGTCCCAACATGGTCCTTTTTATTTTTCTCTTTTTCTGAATCTTTCTCCTTATCTAAAAGAAAAGAAAATTGGATTTAAAAAATAAGACAATTATTGATTTTAAAACTCCAAAACTGAAAAACTTTATTGGCTCCTCGTCACATAGTTTGAAATATCAAGGGTTTTCTTTGCTGGGTTTTCATAGGCTCAGCTATTGTAGGAACATAGCAAAGTAGTAGAAAAGGGAAGGTTAGGTATGTTCTGTGGGCATAGAGCCAGGCATCATAAATGCACCATACAGGTGTTATAATCTGAAATCTAAAATAAAGCACTTAACACTCAATTAATCAATCAACCAATAACTGATAAATACCTTTGTTTTGTTTAGGTGTGCTTTTCCCATCTGGTGTTGACGAGGGGCTGTTTTGATTGGCGCCATCTTTGTCTGCTTTGGCTCGTCGCTTTATGGGGCTGAGTGAGGGAGCAGTGGGTAACGATGGTAAGGAGGGTTTCATCTGAGGGGGGCCCGGGGTAACTTCCTCTATTACATGGTTACACGCATTCAACAACCTGTAAATACATATTTGGCTATTACAGTTGTGGACTTAACAAATGGACTGCTGTTATAGTGTGGGTTGTATGTGAGGGGGGCCTGGGGTAACTTCCTCTATTACATGGTTACACGCATTCAACAACCTGTAAATACATAGTTGGTTACTACAGTTGTGGACTTAACAATCGGACAGTTGTTATATTGTGGGTTTCATGTGAGGGGGGCCTGGGGTAACTTCCTCTATTACATAGTTACACGCATTCAACAACCTGTAAATACATAGTTGGTTACTACAGTTGTGGACTTAACAAATGGACAGTTGTTATAGTGTGGGTTTTATGTGAGGGGGGCCTGGGGAAACTTCCTATATTACATGGTTACACGCATTCAACAACCTGTAAATACATACTTGGTTATTACAGTTGTGGACTCAATAAATGGACTGCTGTTATAGTGTGGGTTTTATGTGAGGGGGGCCTGGGGTAACTTCCTCTATTACATAGTTACACGCATTCAACAACCTGTAAATACATAGTTGGTTATTACAGTTGTGGACTCAATAAATGGACTGCTGTTATAGTGTGGGTTTTATGTGAGGGGGGCCTGGGGTAACTTCCTTTATTACATAGTTACACGCATTCAACAACCTGTAAATACATAGTTGGTTATTACAGTTGTGGACTCAATAAATGGACTGCTGTTATAGTGTGGGTTTTATGTGAGGGGGGCCTGGGGTAACTTCCTATATTACATGGTTACACGCATTCAACAACCTGTAAATACATAGTTGGTTATTACAGTTGTGGACTCAATAAATGGACTGCTGTTATAGTGTGGGTTTTATGTGAGGGGGGCCTGGGGTAACTTCCTCTATTACATAGTTACACGCATTCAACAACCTGTAAATACATAGTTGGTTATTACAGTTGTGGACTCAATAAATGGACTGCTGTTATAGTGTGGGTTTTATGTGAGGGGGGCCTGGGGTAGCTTCCTATATTACATGGTTACACGCATTCAACAACCTGTAAATACATAGTTGGTTATTACAGTTGTGGACTCAACAAATGGACAATTGTTATAGTGTGGATTTCATGTGAGGGGGGCCTGGGGTAACTTCCTATATTACATGGTTACACGCATTCAACAACCTGTAAATACATAGTTGGTTATTACAGTTGTGGACTTAACAAATGGACAGTTGTTATAGTGTGGGTTTCATGTGAGGGGGGCCTGGGGTAACTTCCTATATTACATGGTTACACGCATTCAACAACCTGTAAATACATAGTTGGCTATTACAGTTGTGGACTTAACATCCCTCATGTGGTGAGTTATAAATTTACCTGGCGACATGTGCAAATAGTTGGTCAGCTTTGGATATGAGAGCTTTGTCAGCCAATCCTCTCCATGTTCCTTCCTCAGATCTCTTTACACTCAGTGTGTCCTCACTGGGACGAAGGCATCGATATGCTGCCCCTGCACACAAATATATAACCATGGATTCTTAAATTCAAATTTCATAACCAGAATCTCCAAATACTGCAGAAGTCAAAAACTAATTGAGGCCACGACAAATTAGAATTTAGCAATTCCTGTTTTTATGTCAAATTATCTTTACTAAAAAAAATTTGACGTATATATAAATCTGTAACAGTGGAAAAGAAACCATTCCACTTAATTATCAAAGATAAAAAGAATCAGGAGACAAAAATGAGTTTGTTCATACCAGCAAATAGATGTCCTGCTACATGAAGTGCGTCCTGGTGAGCGGAGATATCCAGGGTGAAAGATGAGGACGTTAGCAGAGAGAGGACTATGGGTAACGGACCTCCGCCAGACCCAGCAGAAAACTCATCCAAACTTATTGTACTTTAAAAGAATACAAATAGTCAATTTTAAAATGAAGTTCCTCAGAATACTTTAAAAGGAGCACTCAATTCTAGTTGCACTCTCTGAATCCCCCTTCTTCTCTATTATATCTCAATCTGAGCTAGTGTATTTCCTTGTTTACAGCAATACTTAAAGATTTTAACATTAAAATGCCTATTTTAATTTCAAATTTTATAAATGTCTTCATTTTTTTATTTTTTTTATTTTTATTTATTCACCAAAATTGATATATACAATCATGTACAATTTATCTTATCGGAATAAATATTGGCGGGAATAGATCATTTCAATCTATATATTCTCCTTGCTATTCTTACACATCCGCAAACATAGAAAGTTGAAGCAGATCTTTATGATATCGGTATCAAGACAAAATAAGTCAATTATACACATGATGCCAGGCATAGACAACTTCTGCTTCTACAAGTATTTATTTCATTTTACAAACATCCACTGTTAAAGGGAAGCAAATTAAAATACTATTAAAATTAGAAGATTTTTCATGAAAAGTGCACAACAAATGCAAAAGACATGCATGAAAAATGTAAGCAGAGTTAAAAGCACGATTTGAATACACTAATCAATCAAATCACATCAAACTGGCGTTGCCAGATTTATTGTGGGAGGAAACCAAGTTCTTTGCCCGGAGCAAACCCACAACCTTCCGGTGGTAACTGGCAACCATCCCACATTGGTCGTTCGAGTGAAAACCCAGTGAGAAAATTTAAACATTTTTTATGGACTGAGTGGGATTCGAACCTGCGACCCATTGGTGAATCCGATTGAGCATCCTCATCATGTCCATAGGTATCATGTCTGGATGAACACCCAGCATCCCTCTATCACACTTACATTCAGTATATCCTTAAAACTTAGATATTGTTTACATACTGACACTGGTAACTATTCACCAGCAGTGGCGATTCTCATGCCATGTAAAACATGATATACTACACTTGTCTCTGAGTAATAAGTTACTAGGATACAGGCTCTGGCATGCTATTTGGTTAAAGTTTTAAATCACATTGTATTTTCTTTATGAGGAATGTCATGGTCATGCAAAGCTAAGAACTAAACTAGTCATTCAATGGGAGAAATAGAAAGATGCAAACATGCCTTGAAGAACTAAGAGACCTTCTACTTGGCTTTTTTAGGTTTGTTCTTGGACTGTCCCGTAGGGCCAGAGACAAGGGTGGAGCACATCCCCAGGGGTGAGGATACATCGTCACCTCATATGACTCAGCCAGTAGGCTCAAGGCATGGCAGCATCCATACTGAAAGGTAGATATACATGTTTAAGATAAAGTAATAAGATACTGATTTTGGCTGGTACAAGAATTAATACAATTATTCTTATCAGAAAAGAAGGGTAGTCTGGTGCCTGTTTCATGAAGGTGTCACAATGATGTGATCAATCACACTTGCCCAGGCACTACATATCTTCTGTCTCTCCTTATAGTATTGACATTAGTCTTTGTTTGTGATGATAATGCTTTGTGAAACAAGTGCCTAAGTCTTAAGTAGCTGTGATAGCTACAAATGTATACAAATGAAGGAAAAAGACTGAAGGCATTTTTGACTGTCCTATGACACTGAATGGCAATAAACTTAATTGACATATGACACCACTTATTGTGGGCAGAAATTCAAGACATATGTATGGCTGCCATATCCAAGTGTTCCTGACAATTTGTAACGGGAGGAAAAATAAGGCAACTTACTGTGAGAAACTTGGATTCTGATTTATGTAGATGTTGGACCACAGCTGAAATAACCCGTGAAAGACTGGAACTAATGTCAACTGAAGACTGGTGACGGCTGTCAAAGTTATAAGGAGCTGCTAAACCCATGACCAGGGGAGGTAACTCATCTGACCATTCATGCAGGATTGGATTCAGGAACTTGTCAGTCAGTTCTTTAGCACAGCCGACAACAGGGTTATCCTGGGCGTTATCAGCTTTGAAATACAAACGAGGGACGAGTCTAAAGGAGAATAGGTAAATTGACACCGATTTGTAAAGACATATGGATAAGAGCATTACATCTATGACATAGTATAGGACTTGATAGCCTTAATCAATTGTTATTTCAACCAGCAATAAAGTCATGAATGTGATAGATTGATTGATGTTAGATGTTGCACCCAAGATTATTTCACTTATATTGAGTTGTTATGTGATACTGTTTGTTTTGGAGAATCAAGTGACAATTAAGGCAGTTATATAATAATAATAAAATAGGACATTTCAAATGAGTTTGTGTCTTTTTTGTAAATGAGGTTAAAGGAAAAAATCACCATATTTATTCTTTCAGAAAATTCAGAGAGCTTCTCACAGGAAAAATCAGGGAGCCAAAAAAATAAGCACCCTACTCCCAAACAAAATTAGGAAATAACTCGAAATAGAACGTAGCTTCAAGCTAGTTCATAGACTGACATTCATAAAGACCACCCTTTCGAGTATAAAGACCAAATGTATGATCATACCTGACAAGTGTGAGAGCTGCTGAATGTCTGACACGACTATCTTCATCTCCTAACAGTCTTAGTACCACATCATGTAACACTCGTCTCTCAATCTGTAGTTCCTGATAAAACATAAAATAATGATTTCAATAAATTACACATTCTAATTATGTTAACTAAAAGTTCTTTATCCATACAATTCATAAAAGTATGTAAGTGTTAAATGTGGATAAACAAACAAGTTCTAATGAGAAATAATTACAACATTTAAACATAGTAAGTTTTTCTAAACAACACTTTGTGGTGATGCCTTAATACACTATGTTTTCATTATCAGAGTTTTTCAAATTGGAAGTGCATTTGATGCTGTGAGTGGGACAGCCTCCTTTTCGTTGTAATACACAGGAATACAAACAATAGAAGAGATCTATTTACGAATAATTTCATTGGATTTTAGTGAATGAATTCAACGTCAGACAGCTCTTAAAGCACAAAAGTTGTGCCAAGGACAATGTGCAGTTTTAAGCCAAAATGTAATAACTTGTTCAGCTAATGAGTATTGAGTATAGATATCTTATAATAACTAGATTGGCTAATGATAAGCGACTTCTGTCAACTAAGTAGCCATCGGGCTAGGTGATTTTTGACTTGCGTTACCAAATTGTTTTCCAGTTAAATGTAAACTCTTCTGTCATTTTTTCGAGAATGGAATAAATTTCAAGCGATAGGTGCTGTATGAAATTCCTCGCCCATCATGACAAACGTGTAAAAGTGGTTTTAGTAGGGTCTATGTCTTGACTATCGTGCAACAACAACAACACAAAATTTTTTTCAAGCGGTAACCTCGTTTTGGATTGTAACGTTAACCTTATAGTCCGCCATTTTGCTAGGTGACTGACTATTGTGCCGCATAGCGCTTAGCCAATCTAGTTACTATAAGATTTCTATGGTTTTGAGCACAACAAGGGGGACAACTATGTTGTGATGACAATATAACAAATGGTAACTACGGTAATACCTGAGTTAATTAGAGGACTGTGCATGTTGCTAAATCCTCAATAACAAAAAGGTTCTGAATGAGATTTAAACTTTCAAAACATCTCAGTCCAGGGAGATGATTGACCAGCAGTTAATCCTTAAATGTTTTACAAGCTCTCTCTTGAATTAAGATGAGAATTTGCACTCTTCTACTTTTTTTCCAGCACTTGAATTAACTCAGACATTACCGTAAGTGAATTTATAAGTAATAAAATATTTGGAAATGCTTACCCCAAAATGCTGGCCCAAGTGTTCGAGACTATTGACAGCAGATTCCAAGTAACATACTACCTTGAAGTTGATGTCACTGATCAGGTCTAACAGTTCCACCTGATTAAACATTTATTTAGTCATTTATGGATGATTTGACTGCTGATTTGTTAATTACAAAGATTTATTAAATGAGAGCCTGTGTGTTACAATGAATATCACTGTCTATTAACTTTCAAAGCCACGAGCCTTTGGCACAATAGTAAAAATGCTGAATTTCACATCTAAATACAAAATAAAAAACTGCTTTGGAGTGGAAATATCAGAAGTGAAATATGAGAAATACATGAAGTGCAAGAAGAGCATTAAGCACAAACATCCTGTCTGGGAATATAATCTAAGGTTTTACAGATAAACGACAAGTTTAAGACAATAACTCTTGTTTTGTAATAAATTTGTTTAAAAATCATTTACTGTACGAACTCGACCAAAATGAAAATGAGATCTCTGATAAAAAAAAACTTACAAAAGTGTAGGCATTCCTTTTTCTACGATCTCTACTTGAAAATTCATTAGCTTGATGTAGTGACATCATAGTTGACATCTGATATGTTCATTACTATTGATATGACGTCATGAACAACCAACGTTGAGTCAGCACGCCTTCATGACTGGTTGATATGACTAGGATTGATTGATTGATAGTTTGGCGTTTCGCGTCGCGCTCAAGATTATTTCACTTATATGGCGGCTTTGCCAGTTTTATTGGGGGGGGGGGGGGGGGGGGGGGGGGGGGGGGGGGGAAATGAGTGGGATTTGAACTTGGCATTTATCCTTTACGTGATCATGGTAGGACATACCTTAACAAGCCAGTATGGATTATGTTGAAGTTCTAACAGTTTAAGAAGGGCCTGTAATGCTCGGTGACATTGACTACTTCGTAAGAGATCTCCCAGGCAAAGTCTAAACGCCACTAGACCTAATCGAGCTGCAACACTGGAATCATCATCAGTGATGTTCAACATCAACGTCATTAAACTCTCCTGCGTTAGAACTGAAAATTGAAAAATTGTTTGTTCAGAGATTTTTTTTTTGCAAACAAATATCCCTCCTAAAGAATTTGTGATAGCCGAAACAGTCAAATAAATAAAATATAATTAGAAAAATTGTTTGTTGGGAGAGTTTTTTTCACAAATATATTTCCATCCTAAAATGAATTTGTGATAACAGAAAATGAAATAAATAAAATATAATTTGAAAAATTGTTTGTTGAGAGATTTTCTTTGGCAAATATATTTCCCACCTAACATGAATTTGTGGTAGCAATAGAAATATTAGACAACAAACTAAATCCACAGAAAACAAAACAGGTGGTTTCTCTGAGAACAGAAATGTACAAGCAATTCATTAATTGGATATTCCTGGTAAAGCTGTTACATTTATAAGCTCTAACAGTAAAGATTACAAATCCAAATATACCTGGTACATTAGTAGCGGGACATGACTTAAGCCATTCCTGGTAACTTCCTCCCCCTGACAGGTAAGAAGCTTGAAGATATTGACCTATCACCTGGGCTGTTTGACCTTTAAGCTGGGGGTCAGGATGATTAGCATACAATAAAATATCCTGAAGATCCTGATTTTCTACAAAACATCAAAAGCAAATGAATATTTATAAATTAAATAGATTTCCGCATACTTGAGCCAGAAGGAAGAATTAGTTAGATCTATGAGGGCGCTTTGATGGCTGTGTTGGTAGACCTAGCTTCTCTTACACAAAACTGCCATAAATGGGTAGCGAGTAGCCAGAAAAATCAGTCTCTATGGTGCGGAGAAACTAACATACACTCTCTGGCATTTGCACCCGAATCACACCTTCAGTAGAAATTGATATGAGTGAACAGACAGTTTCTTCTGCTTTAAAGACATACATGAGCTCTGTCGATTAAGTTTAAAAATGATTATATGTCGATGGGGATGGAAGGAGCCCGGATAATAATCTTAAGTGAAGCATAAATTAAAACATCAGTCAATCAATCTATTTGAATTCGAACTGAGCCACCAAGACCCTATAAAAAGAAATGAAATCTGATGAGAAATTTGAAACTGCCCATTCTTACCTTCCTCACCGTGGATAAACAACTGATGATGAAATACAGCTGGATACATACTGGCTATACTTGCAATACAACTGATGGCCAGGGATTTACTACTGATACGTACAGTTCTATCATGGATTAACTCCCCTTTACGACCAGCCAATAAAAACTGCCGACATAACAACCGTGTGCAGTAGAGAAAGGGAACTTGTCCATCAGAGTATGTGCCGATTTGACCAAAGTTTGGAGAAGAAGTAGAACCTACAAATGGTGATGAGGGATCTGATTCAATGGTTTCTGAGCTTTGGCTAAGTTCTGGGTTCCCATTTAAATCCTCCCCGAGACACTGACCATCAGACGGCACTCTCTTGGGACTAAGACTTTTGATACTCAATAAAGTATCTTGGCTACTGCTATGAGAGAGTTGTGACTTTTCTGATAACTCTGATTTGTCCTCGTTCATTTCTCCAATATCCACATTAGAATATTCTGAATCTGATAAGACAAATGATGGTTGATCTTCCAATGACCCAGCCACATCCTCTGTGTTTGGATCCACGGGTGATCGTTCTGTCATTTCTATTGCCTGAGGATCACCATCTTCAGTCTGTTCTTGTAGAGATATGCCTGTATTAATGTTGATGTTCTGGTCACCATCATCATCAAGTTCTTTATCTTCTGGATCAGGTAGTACAGCAAAACTACCTACAAAATGTAACAGAAACATGAAGGGGGAAAGACTCAGTGGTAAATATTATTGAGGGCTCCGTACGCACATTGGATTAACAAGAAAACTAACCAAAATGTTCTATAGGTCCGTACAAAACAGCTGATACTAAATAACACATGTCTGCAATCAGGATATATAAAATAAACTCACTTTTTACTGAGTTTTAATCTCTATGCTAGAGCCAATCAAACCCCCTCACAGATGAGCAGAGAGACCAGGGTTGATAAGCTACCTTGTACTAACAGAAGAGCGCTTCCAATCCCCCTACTCTGACAAAATGCTTGTCAAAACTGATTTCGGTAGGATTTATGTGGTTAACACATGAAAAACTGACCGCCATGTGGCAAAAGCAAACCTTTCAGAAGGTCAAACAAAGTTCGCAAGACAACTCTGTGACACAACTTTTTTTAAAATTTCTCAAAACAGCCTTTTCAAACGTTTGGTCTGACCATGTGAGGCTACGGATAGGTGGGAACTACTAAAGTAAATTGTAATACAATGTGCTATGATAATCCTTTGTTGGAGAGCAATTTTTGTGTATATAAATGTGTACATAACTTACTATTTGATCTGCCTCTTCCTAGAGCCTGGTTATGTTCTTCAAAGATAGAGCAGGTTGTAATAGTATTAGGCTGACTGAGTAAGGAATACAGCTGAGCATGGGGGCGTCTGAGGAGTTGTTGAAGGGCTTCCAGTGAGGCTGTCACTACATTATGGTCCTTATGACTAGTATGGTACAACAACAACTCATAGATCTAAAACATGAAGGAAAATGATAATTATAGTAACACTAGAATTCAACTGAAGTAGAAGTGTCGCCTGGCAGGATAAATATACAAGGAGAAGGTACATCACCTTTCACAAAAAAATTCACTGTTGTACTTTATTTGTGAATATATGTATATCATGCTGTGTAAGATGTTACCTGAATATGAGATATTAAATAATAATCTGCGTCAGATAAAAATCGAACTTGAGCGGGGTATTAAGGTATTAAACTTTCCATTTAAATTTGAAAAAAATCAAGCCAGTGGTTTTCAAGATATTGCAGGGAAACCAAGTTATTTGTATCAGCCAATCAAAAACAATAATTAAATATGCTCGGATTTTAGCGAAAGTCGAACTTGAGGGGGGTATTAAGGTATTAAACTTCCCATTTAAATTTGAAAAAAATTAAGACAGTGGTTTTCAAGATATTGCACGGAAACCAAGTTATTTGTATCAGCCAATCAAAAGCCTGTACAATAATTAAATATGCGCGGATTTAAGCGAAAGTCGAACTTGAGCGGGGTATTAAGGTAATAAACTTCCCATTTAAATTTGAAAAAAATTAAGCCAGTGGTTTTCAAGATATTGCACGGAAACCAAGTTATTTGTATCAGCCAATCAAAAGCCTGTACAATAATTAAATATGCGCGGATTTAAGCGAAAGTCAAACTTGAGCGGGGTATTAAGGTAATAAACTTCCCATTTAAATTTGAAAAAAATTAAGCCAGTGGTTTTCAAGATATTGCACGGAAACCAAGTTATTTGTATCAGCCAATCAAAAGCCTGTACAATAATTAAATATGCGCGGATTTTAGCGAAAGTCGAACTTGAACGGGGTATTAAGGTATTAAACTTCTCATTTAAATTTGAAAAAAATTAAGCCAGTGGTTTTCAAGATATTGCACGGAAACCAAGTTATTTGTATCAGCCAATCAAAAGCCTGTACAATAATTAAATATGCGCGGATTTAAGCGAAAGTCGAACTTGAGCGGGGTATTAAGGTAATAAACTTTCCATTTAAATTTGAAAAAAATCAAGCCAGTGGTTTTCAAGATATTGCAGGGAAACCAAGTTATTTGTATCAGCCAATCAAAAACAATAATTAAATATGCTCGGATTTTAGCGAAAGTCGAACTTGAGGGGGGTATTAAGGTATTAAACTTCCCATTTAAATTTGAAAAAAATTAAGACAGTGGTTTTCAAGATATTGCACGGAAACCAAGTTATTTGTATCAGCCAATCAAAAGCCTGTACAATAATTAAATATGCGCGGATTTAAGCGAAAGTCGAACTTGAGCGGGGTATTAAGGTAATAAACTTCCCATTTAAATTTGAAAAAAATTAAGCCAGTGGTTTTCAAGATATTGCACGGAAACCAAGTTATTTGTATCAGCCAATCAAAAGCCTGTACAATAATTAAATATGCGCGGATTTAAGCGAAAGTCAAACTTGAGCGGGGTATTAAGGTAATAAACTTCCCATTTAAATTTGAAAAAAATTAAGCCAGTGGTTTTCAAGATATTGCACGGAAACCAATCCGGACGCCGACGCCGACATCGACGCCGACGCCGCCAGACTACGCCGTCAAAGTGATCCCTAAGTGCCCCCTTTCAGGCGACACAATAAGTGAGAAAGAATAAATATTTTTCCTTTTAGAATAATTATGACCAATTCAGTCCACTTTGAAAGGGGGAAAATGTATTTTTTTTTCAATATATACGGTTGATGATTTGTAATAACACTGATTCAGTTTTGATGACAAAAATTTGATGAGGAATAAAAAACGCCATAAATTTGCAAACAAATTAGTCTTATTTTGAGTCTGCTCTTTGCAGAAAAGCATTGATTACTTTCTATTAAACAAGATTTGAGGAGTAGATTTTTCCTAACTTTCAAGTACTGTGAGAGAGCACACTGTCTGTTTAGACATGTGTCAGTCCACCAAGGTAACATACAATTTAATACAGAAGGAACCTGAAACGTAACATAGTTTTATCCTTCTGCTACCTCAAAGGAGCTTTCAACACTGTTTCTATAGTGCAACTTTTAAAGACGAAAGTGTAGAATACCTGCAGAATTTGTTCCAAACTGACAGAGGCCTCCTGTTCTGATCTCATGACCCCAAAGCTCCCCTTCATACCCTCATCCTTTACATCTGGGCAGACAATCAGGGGTAAGAGGTAACGTAGAATCTGCATCACACCCAGTAACTTGGGGACCTCATACGTCTCACTAGCAGGCAGCACAGAGTCTGAAACATAATGTAACAACAAAATTTGAACGAAAATTAAACCACAACATGTGGTAACTAAACTTGCTCAGCAAAATAATCGAAGTAAGACAAAACCACATAAAATAGAACGATTGAATGATTGATTGATTGATTCATGTTTTACGCACTTGATAACTAATGTAATAAAAGATTACTTATATGTTTTACCTACCCATAATCATTTCTAAAAGCCACTTTGAAAAAAAGTTTGGACTTCTTGAATGTTGACAAATTGAGGAAAGACAAGTGGCTGCAGTTCTTCTTGTGACAGCTGATGTAGATATTAAATTAGGCAGGAATGCTCGTAGTAAAGACTGCAATAAAATAGCATTTAGCAGGTATAATATAAATGTTTGTCTCGGTTATTACTATTTTGTTGACTTTTCAAAGACAGCTCTGGTTTGTAAAGACCACACTGAATGGATGTTTTTAATTTTCTATGAACTATAATCTTGACATTCAAATTTATGAAAGAACACCTTATTGTTGGCAGCTTGTGCTAATTTAAGGTATCATAGCGAGCGTAAGTCACATGTGAATTCCACAAATTTCCTGTCACCAGCACTGCATTGCGCATGTGACTGAACGTTTTTCGTTTCAACATGACATTTAAATCTGACGTTATGGAGCAAAATACGTCAAATGGAATTGCAACGTCATCAAAAACGTTCTTAATGGCGTGATCTGTCACCGGTTATCACAAAATCTCGTAATAATTCTTATGAGACTTGAGTTCCCTATGGACATTCAAAAGACAAATGAAAACTGAATAGAACGAGGGATTGTACAAGAATTAAATTCTAACATTATAAAGTAAAATCTAGTTCAAAGTTGAAACGTAATACAATTTTGAGCAGCCAGTCTCTTGATCCCAAGTCTAAAGGAGAAACCGAAATTAACATTGATTAATTAATTACAAACCTTTATTT
Source organism: Lepidochitona cinerea (assembly GCA_963971465.1). Taxonomy (NCBI): domain Eukaryota; kingdom Metazoa; phylum Mollusca; class Polyplacophora; order Chitonida; family Tonicellidae; genus Lepidochitona; species Lepidochitona cinerea. Next base: position 28,603,672 of record OZ020553.1, read on the forward strand.
CTGAATCATTGGCGAAACTCATAAGAACTGGCGCAATTTTAACCATGGCCGATGCTAGTGTCTCTTGAATGGCTTCCTCTTCTCTCTTACATATACGACTGAGACACGGCATCAAGTTTACCACATAGGGGCTGGAATTTTAGTTCAAATATTTAACAGAATCATACCTGTAGTATATGACCAAATGTATCAAAAAAACTAGAAAAAAAATTTGAATATAGATGTATTATGCAACTGAAGAGGTCATAAAGGGTTCATGACGCACCATCTATCCATACAGTGTATGCTGTGGAAAAATTGTAAAGATTGGATCAATATGACCAAATGTATCAAAAAAACTAGAAAAAAAATTTGAATATAGATGTATTATGCAACTGAAGAGGTCATAAAGGGTTCATGACGCACCATCTATCCATACAGTGTATGCTGTGGAAAAATTGTAAAGATTGGATCAAAACTCTTAAAGTTATGGAGCAGAAGGGAACGAAAATAATGAATAAAAGAGAATATTACATTATCTAAAATAGAAGCCATATTATGCAACCGAAGATGTCAATCATAAATGGTTCATGATGCACCATCAAAAGCAACGACAATACCCTTGGGTAATTTTGCGCGAAAGGGTAAAAATAACTGTACAAAAAAAAAACCCAAAGAAACAGTTGACATATACTCCAAATACTCACCGACATTTCTGTGGCCGAATTAATGGACACATTTCTGCAAATCTCCAAAGAGCAGCTCTCAATGTTCTAGAAGATCCATTTTTCTTCACTTCTTTATAAAGTTCAACCTGTAAGCGACCTAAGTTGGTCTCCAGCAAAGTCTGAAAAATTATTTTGAAAACATAACACTTTATCAGAGTTCATACTTTCAAATCCAAACAGCCTTCCACCAATGTGTCGCGAGATCGAATCCCACTCAGTCCAAAAATTGGAAAATTTTCTGACTGGGTTTTCACTCGAACGGCCTATGTGAGATCGTTGCCAGTTACCAGCGGAAGGTTGTGGGTTTCCTCCGGGCATAGAGCCCGGTTTCCTCCCACAATAAAACTGGCAACGCCGCCATATAAGTGAAATAATCTTGAGTGCGGCGTAAAACACCAAACAATCATACTTTCAAAGTTGTATATATTATCGGTATATTTTGAACACAACAAACAGGTAGCCGTGATGGTGGAATTATAACATAAATACCTTAATGGTTCTGTTGAGACATTCATCTGCAACCATTCTAACATCCGCCTCTGACTCATCACATAACATTAGAAACGCCTCCATGGCAATACCCAGGAATTTGGGGAAGTCTGGAATGGATCTGTCAGACAGAATAACAATAGCAATAGGGCGTCAATTTATCAATACCTCAAGCAATCTTTCTCATTATAAGAAAACTGAAAGTCTAACCTAAAACCCACAACACTGATAGAATGAAAACATTTTTTTTTTCATCACTCTTCTAAATGCGTTCTCGAAACTGTTCATTTGTTTTTTAAGCCAGAATATCAGTACATGTAGCTCAAAGCACCCAACAAGTTTGACATGATCAAGAGAGGGATTGAGTATTGCGTCTGTTGTTTGTAATGACCACAGCAGTTCCCCAGTCTTCCTCATCTGCAATAGTGACATCACTTTGTTGCTGGCTTTGTTGATTGATTGATTGGTGTTTAAAGCTGCACTCAAGATTATTTCTTATATGGTGACGTTGCCAGGTTTAGTGGAAGAGGAAACAGGGCTCATTGCCCGGAGGAAAAGCCCGACCTTCGGCGATTGACTGGTTTCGGTAGTTAACACCCTCAACTGATGCCATGTAGTTTACTTTTAGCCTCCTCTTCCACAAAGTCCCAGTTTTGACTACCCGCCATGCAAATTACGTTCGACTTTTCCATCGTCGTTTGTTTCGTAGGAAAACTAACCCCAGAATGGCCAACTCTTTAACGTTTTAATCCATGACAGTTTCTTTCGGTTTGCGTCCGTCAGACATGGAGTCGGGCGCCGTGTTCAGTTTACAATGGACCACTTGGGAATCAAAGAAAATGTCTGTAAGCCTATTTCGAATCGGAACTGTCAAGAAAGCTTACAGCTGTCAGTGATATTAATTAAAAGGATTAATACTCCTTCGTTGTAGGTTTAATTTTGATTTTAAAAAACCCAACTGGCCGGAAGTTGAATGCGGTGATAACGAAACGAAGTCATCCATTGGGCTAAAGTCAAGCCAAATATCAACGTCACATTCGCTGCAGCTGAGCTGATTATGACAATGGTCATGAAAATACAGTACTTACTTCGTGGTTGATTAACCTGCTATATGTTTCTATCTTAGCCATGTTTATAATATATCTTCTGAGAAAACCTATAGCTGGTCCAAAGAAGTACTTTAATGCTTAATTGATTGAATTTGTTAACAGAAAACAACGAACTTACCGCATATTTGGTGCACATATACAGTCTGCCACAGCATTGCAATGTAGAATTTTGTCTTTCTTACTGGGAGGCTGTTCTTTTTTCCTGTTAATAAATGAAGTGCATCTTTATCATATGTACAAAAGTTGATTGTCACAAAAGATGAAAACTGTAATATGAGATAAACAGATAAATGACAATTGTACATGTACCCCTCATTCTGAGTGACATGAACTGCCAACATTCATGCTTTTTTCATCTCTGCAACAGCGTGCACTAAGTTCGATAGAAAAACTTCAAGAATTGGACCTTCAGTTTTTTCTTGACATAGTTCTTCTGAAATGAAGTTGCTGAGTGATGTATAGATATAGACTCACTTTGCTGTATCCTCAGCAGATACCCCCAAGGGTTGAAAAACCTTCAGCCCTTCAAAGGCTTTGACAAGTTTCTCTATGGTAGCCATTGCTGAAAAACAGATCACATATTCTTAGGATCCACAAAGATTTAGTCTATAGAAACAATCAATGACTTATATAAATTTGCTTAAAGAAGATCATGAAAAACATTTTGGAAACAGTACTTGTATTTTCTTAAATAAAAAGAATCTGCTGTCATTATATCGAGAACACTTTGTTACAAAGTGAAACTCATCTTCCATTAAGTAACAAACAGAACAAAAGCGATCATTGGTTGGGTTTCTGAAGGAGTCCTGTTTCTATTTTGAGTTTATGGTTGCTTTAAAAATGTTTATTAAAAAATCTGCAGATAAAAGCATTTTTGCACAATTTTAGGGAGGGTTCAAATTTTATATCATGTATAAATTGTCAAAAGATTCTCAATCTTCAGGTTACGACAACTTAAATCTATATGTTTGTCGAACTAAATAATTGCCACTTGAGGTATTTTTGGATGCGCGTATCTTAACGCTTACAAAAAGGTCAAATGATTTACTAAGAATAAAGCTACACAATTCTAAATTATACCCACCCCCAAACAGCAAAGTCAAACAAAATCGGTTAAAGTTGCCAACTATTTTCTTGCAGATGATCAATTAATAACTACATGTATTAGTTTCACAAAAACATTTTAGAAGCAACTACGGGTATGGGATCAGTTATAGTACAGGACCAATTATCTTACACCCAACTCTAATTCGTATTCAAGCCAAGCGATCACACTTTCCCGCTGATGAAACCCGGCTAACTTATCAAGGCATCATTCAGTAAAATCTCAACCTCAAAATAGAAACAGAAATTATTGTGGAGTTGCATTTGTCAGGCGACCCAATAATAGCCGCCTTCAGCTGTGTTCTCGGACACGAAAAATGATGTCACAACAGCTTTAACATTGGGTGTACAATAATTGGTTCCCGTCACTCTACAAAAACAGGCAGACGAGCGGATAAATGGCTGGTTCATAAAACTTCATTCAAGAGTCTCGGGGGGAAATGAAACTATTTTAAGAAACGTCAGCTAAGCCTAGCTTTACAGTTTACTCCTGTGAAATTTCTTGTCAATGCACACACTACTGTAAATTCTAACAAAAACAGCAAAAGTGTACAATAACTGATCGAATACGCGTAGGATATGAAACATTAACAAACGTTATCAGTTAGCTTCAAGTTTAAGATTGAAAGTTTTTATTGAATTCTAATCTAACTTCTAAGGACAACTGTACGATATAACGTATATTGAAGTACACAATATAGTACGAGTTGTCGTATGTGTTTGGTTCATAAACTGGTGTTGTTGTTGCAACATCCCTCAGCTAACAAATGTGAATTTGATATAATCTTGGAAAGATAACGATCATTCTTACGTCGAATAGTTTATCTAAACAAACCTATGGTTCTTCTTCTAGGTCAAACATTTGAAATTCCTCCTGAATTTAAAATTATTTCAAAAATAGCCTATAACACGGTGTACTACATGCTACATTTCCTGTCAAAGTGGTCACATGACCCTACACAAGGCCCGTCATTGCAGAGGTTGTTTACAAAATCACACTGCAGCAGACGACGCATTTCGTTCGTTAATTTTATTTAAAGATATTGGTTTTTCAATTTCTTTTTCTTTCAAAAACTCGTAATTACGTCAAAATAACATGTGACCTCGAGTTCGTGAAAAATAAGAAAAAGATTAATAAGCAGGATTATAGCAGAGCAAGATGAACTTAGGCCGATGTCATTTTTACAATATCTACTATACAAGGACAATAGGTCGATTCCAATCAATGGGATAAAATCATTTAAAATGACAATATCCAAATTTGTTTTCATCTAACAATAAAGGGTCAATATAAAAAAGGGGTTTTGCTGCTCCCGTTCATAGTTTTCATAGCATATATGGCATATGTCGAGTGGACCGCGTGGGCCAAAAAGTGGATCGGCCTAGGCCCTATTCCCTTTCATCATAACTAAAAAACTAACCTAACTAAAAAAAGCTTAGCATGGTGCCATTGTACCGTACCTAATTAGAATTCGGCACAGCCATTTTCGATCACCTTGCTTACTTTCCAGCGAGATATCTCGATAAACCTGGAAATAATGATCTGACATATAATGCATGCTCAGCTAGGCCTGTAGACATGTTTATGAAAAGAAAATACGTGTCTTAAATCTCGGAGATAGGTGCAAATTTCTACTTTCGAACTCAGACTCCCTTACTTATATATATTTTATCTTGAAAAATAGGACTATACGGATGTGATGAAATATCATAGCTGATACCGGGTAGGCCCCCTACTCCGACATGTAGGGGAAGGTGGGGCAATATGGAACTACGGGGCAAAACGGAACATTGAAATATACACCGACAGAGGGCGTAACTGTGACAAATGATATTCCTATGTTGCGGCGCGTCCCTCGTGAGACCTTCTGACGTATTTCTTTTTTAGCAGACGAATTTCGTTGAAGGTGTAAATCCAAATGAATAATTGAGCTACATTTGATCTAAGGTAAAGGTCTTTTTGGAAACCGAACCGATTGTGTTCCTACTCCCCAGCAATACCTTTTAAGTGTTATTCTGATTGTCCAAATGCTGAATTTTAATGTAAACATGTCAATCGTGCTGAGCGGTAATCTCCTCTCAGTGTTTAAAGCAGAAAGCAAAAATCATCATATGGGGCAATACGGAACACATGGTCATGGGGCAAAATGGAACCCTGTTTCATTTTGCCCCAACTGCTGTTCCGTATTGCCCCAGCAATGAAATGAATATTTTTCCCCATTAAATTCAGGATTAAATTTACAGAAAATAACGATAAACTGATCTAGCTTTCAAAACTGACAATAACATATATACATAGGCCTATATAAAGAAAATATAAAGAGGCCGCAAAAGAAACGTCACCCTATTCAAATGTTGCTAAATGCATACATTATCATAATTTTCAATAATCTTTCTCTTTTGATAACCTTGCGAGACCTGGTTTGAAGCCAGTGGTTAAGAAAGTTTGGTTTCTGATCATGTTACTAATTAGTTGGAGATCTCCAAACTCTGTGGTCAAAGAGTCACCCATCATCAGATACTTTGACCACAGAGTTTGGAGATCTCCAACTAGTTACTAATGTGCAAAACACGTCGTCAAAGCACAGTTACTAAAGTAATGATGGGGTGCCTTTTCGGTTCGGTTTGCCTGAAGGTGCGTGTTGCGAGGTGTCATCCCTATAACAAAAGCCACCGAGCATGCACCGAATCATTCACAGTTTGACAGTAGTGACATGCCAAGACTGTCACGGGAGCAGAGAGATCAAGCCTTGGGAAAACTTCATGCTGGCCAGCCTGCAATAGGCCCTACCTGTGGCCAATAACTTCAATGTTCATGTCCGAACAATATACCGCCTGCAGCAACGGGTTCAAGCCACTGGAAGCACAGCAGACCGTCCGCGTAGTAGAAGACTGCCTGTAACAACGTTGAGGCAAGATCTACAGATTGTCCGTCATCTTCTGCAAAACCGCTTCACTACAGCTGCGGAAACTGCAAGGACAACCATTGGCAATCACCAGAGACCAATCAGCGACGACACGGTGTGCAGGCGTTTGAGGCAGGCAATTGTCAGATGTCACGGGCACCATCGCCATTTCAGACCCTCCAATAGTCCCGACTGAAGTCCTGTTTGTCTCTGCCTCGCCAACTACCTCAACTTGTACGGCTACCTCGTCCCTTGAAACCCCTACTTTCAGATTGACTTCAGCAGACACCTCAACCCACGACGAGCCTTCCTCCTGTTCGATTCTGGTACCATGATATATGATATTCCTTCTGTTAGCTCAACTCCGACAGCCACCTGGACCCATGGCCTACCATCCGTTAGTTCCGCCCTCGATCTCCCGATATTGAGTTCACTCGCTGATTTTCCGCTACTGACTTCTAACAGTGACGACAGGCCAGACATACTGACACCTACCATCGCAACATCCTTGGATTCCCCACCAGACACGACCTGTTCATCTATAGTCAGCTTGGGTAATAACTCTTTTCGATCCAATGATCTCTCTACGCCATTGAAGACATTTATAGCTCGTACGATGTTCGCTCAGTGTCTGACTACAGCATCGTCCGATCACGGACTTTCAATTTCTCCATCTTCCAATCCAGCGCTGGCCTCCACAGTGACAAACCGAAACTTACATATCACCATTTACAATTTCTCCTCCCCCAAAAGCTACAATTCAAACCAGAAAACCAAGCGCTAGGCGTGGAAAAGCCACTGTTTTCTCAAGTAGTCCTTACAATTAAGCAAGCTCATATAGACGCACAAGATAAGGGCAAATGCACAAATAAAACAACAAAAACAAGAGATGAAACAGCCAAAGCTGGGCAAAAATGCAAACGAATACTGAGTAAAACATCGAAAAAGCAACTCTCTAAACGACACAAACGATGCGCTGATGAAAAACACACTGTAGATTTATATGACGCAGAATGCATTCTTTGCTGCGAGAAATGGAGTACCAGCATGCAGGATGGAATGATCCAATGTTCGGGTTTGGAGTGGGCGCACCCAGCTTGCGCCAGAATTGACGATGACGAAGATGATTTTGTCTGTGATCTGTGCATCTAATATGAGTGTCACCTACACAAAGTTATAGTTGTTCTCTGGGTCGCCATTATACCATTTTTTCACCAATAGACAGTTGGCTATTCGGCCTTTAATCTGCATGGATGAAATTATTTGTACACATGTTGAACTTTTTCGGAATAGTCTAAAACTGGAGATTATAGTTGGTTATAAATTTGATGTTGATTCGAAGAGCTTGTCCTATATTTGTGCTTGTCAATAGCCATATGGGGCAATATGAAACGAGTGTTTCATTTTCCCCCCGGATGTGTTTCATTTTACCCCACCCTATTGGGCAAAATGAAACGTTTCCGTATTTTTTTCTTTGGCTTTTATTTCCCATTGGCATTAATAAAATTAAATTTAATTCATCTCAGTTTTGAGTTATTATCGATATCAACCAGTATAAGTGTTTTTTACTGTTATTGCACTCTATTCCTTTGATGTACACACGCAAGAAGTTAAGTGTACCGTTTTGCCCCACCTTCCCCTATAGGAAAATATTTCCCCCAAAAGAAAAAGTTTTCTTTACGTAGCCTAACCTAGCGTATAGCTTGTATTCTGTTGCATGTTTACTTTTTTGGTTGCCTACTGAAATTCTTACAAGTTTGACATCTGTTCCATTTATTCCATATATTATTATATCTCGGGACCGAAGGCTTTATGTAGATTTTCTACAAAGCGAAATAAATTTGATCTTCCCTCGATTTAATTGAAGTCCCGAATATGATTCAAATAGTTTGTTCTTTTTATAAAATTTTTGGCCGACTGGGCATCTTTCAGAATCATCTGCGTAGTATAAGCCCCTACTCCTTTGTTTTCTGCGTTACTTTGTTATAATACTCTTAATTGAATCGACGTTAAAGTGGCACGAGCTGCCAAATTCGCACTTATTTCATAATTTCTGATCATCACGACAGCTAGATGCTTTGCTGGCCATCGAAAAACTAAATGATTGGCGTTGGAATGAGGAAAATCCATACAGTAGGGCCTATGTGGCCTGTATACGAACTGAAAACGTGTTCAAAAAGTAAACAAAATGTAAATAACCGGGACGACCATTCGTTCATTCTTAGCCAAAGTTAGTTGAAAACAATACTTTATCGTACATTTTCGAGATTAGAAGCACTAAAAAGCTTCTGAATTATATGTCTTGAGAAAAATAGCCAATAATTTCAACATTCTGTTTTAACGCCAAAATATCAACATTTTGACAGCTCGTGCCACTTTAAATATTTCCGAGTTTATTCATTCTAAACATATAATAAAGATGAACGGATTGCCAGCATTAGCATTCGACGGTCTTGATTAGTTTTTAAATTTAGGGTAGGGATTGTGATTAAAATCATTTCGAGAACGGGGTTGAGGATCTTTAAATGAAAATTCTTGGTGACTTGCTGTCAAAAAAGATTGTCCGCTACAGTTGCGACAGATTATAAACTATCTTCGCCCGTCTCCTCAAGTTAGGTGTTCTAATGTCTCTATGGATGCAATGTTGAAATCCCGTCTTTTGTGTCGATGTAATCTTGGTTTAACTCTGTTAAAAGACACCACCTCTCAAATAATTGTTCCTTTTTTCTGGCAAATCCAATGTGTGTCTTATCTTTAGTTTTTTCACAATTACTGAAATTTTGTCGACACGTCTCAGGAACCACTTCGTAGGCGTTTAAAATAGCATTTTTTACTATTTCAACACTTTTACATTACTCTACAAATAACAATGTATACAGGGTTTTAGTGACAACTACGCTTGGTAAAAAACATGGTCCAAAATTCTTTAGGCCATTTTAAACTTTCAGTTACTTTTTCAAAAGATAGAAAATACTTGTCATCTTCTTTCTCGGGGAATGGAGGAACATATCTCATACCTTGGGCTAAATCAAATTTACAATCCATTTCTGATCGTTGCTGATTTTCGGGATGTCTAATTCCCCCAGCCGTTCAATTCTCTCCCCCCCCCTTCCCTATCAGCATTAATTTGCTGTTCATTTATCCTTCATTTTTAAGTACTTTCTCTCTAAATTGCAGATCTTTTCCCTTCATTTATTTCTAGTTCTTTTCTTCTACTTTTTTTTTCGATTTTTTTTTCCATTCGTTTATTAATTTCTACATTTATATTTCTTGGTTCAATTTTTCTTGTTACATTAACCAACATTTATCCGATATTCATTAAGTAAACTTTCGTCAAACTCGTTGATCTCAAAGTTCTATAAGATCGTTTCGCTATTTCATGTTGTAAGATTTGTTTGGTTTTTCATGGTCAGTCCTAAATATTCACCTAACGAAAAAAAAAATCGTTCCTACCAGAAGTTTTATGCACTTCTTTTCCTACATAAAGAAAACAATTTGTCCTGGTCGGGTGTTTGCATAAAAATCGTCTGGATTAAACTCAAACATGATATAGGGCCTATAAATTCTGCTGGTATAACAAAGACTAAATGTCTAGCAGCTCTAGCTGAATTTAGTTTTGAATTTAAAATTTAGAGAACTATTCCCGGGTAAATTTCCCATCTTTAATCTATTGGGATTTTCGTTTTTCAATTTCAGCTTTCGGTTTTTTTTTAAAGTTGAAATTATTTCTGTGTAGATTGATTCGCATCGGATCCTCAACAGGGGAGGTATGAGTTTAATTAGTTTTTTAGAAAGTGTCTTTTAGAAAGTGAGTATAACAGGGGAGGCAATTTAAAATAAGTTCAATTCACGGAAAGAAAAAAGAGTTACGTCTCCCTGTCCACTAGATGGCGCGGATACAATTATCACCAAAATATCATAACAAAGATGGAAGCTTGTGTCGCAGTTGAACGAGAGTTGGAGAAGGTTTTGCAAAAGTTCTTAAATCTTCAGAAACATGACAGTGAAAAGCTCGATGATGCGATTCAACATTTACAAAATATCCGTTCAGTGCTCACACAGGGTTGGTTTGTTTACGAAACTTCTCAAAACTTCATCAGAATTCACCAATCTTATTTTGACACAAGCCGACAAGGCCTTGTTGGAGTTGAAGTTTGAACGGTGTTGCAACTTTGCAAGTTGAATTTTGATTGCTAATTTGAACAGTGTTGAAGGAGAAAAAAATTAATTAGTTTAACTTGAAATAATGACCAGTGTTAAACTGTTTCCTTCACTCACACCTTGTTAGTGTCCTGTGGACTCCTGTCAGATAAAAATGAAGGTCCCTATGTCATTGTCAATTAGGTAGGGACCTATACTATAGTAAAGATCCTTTCGGCTCAAAGTTAAAGACTGACGCTTGCGCAGAAGCCTCTCTGTATGACAAACTTATGCTAAATTTGGTTTCTTGGTCAATCTGACGTCGGAATCGCGTTAATTTTGTCTATGACGCAATGTAAAAGAGGCGTGTCACAGCGACTGCAACAGAGGAATGACGTCAATGCCATACAATTTGAATGTCATTCTAAGCTGAAAGGGTCTATTAGTGTATTTATTTGATATGCATTGCAATAGACCTTTTCAGCTTATAATGACGTTGTTTGAATTGTATGGCATTAACATCATTTCTCTATTGCAGGCTTTCTTGACACGCCTCTACCGCAATGCATCATGAACACAATGAGTACTATTCCAACGTCAGATTGATCCAAAAACTCAATGTAGCGTCACAAGTGACAACCCTTAAGCCAAAAGAGTCTTTCCGATCAGTGACAGAATGGCAGGATATTCACCTGAGAATAGTACAATGTTATTTTGGTTTTAGAATCAATGTCATTGGACCAGCCTATATCTGATGGTTACAATGTTGTTTTATGGTTGTAGAATCAATATCATTGGACCAGCCTATATCTGATGGTTACAATGTTGTTTTATGGTTGTAGAATCAATGTCATTGGACCAGCCTATATCTGATGGTTACAATGTTATTTTATGGTTGTAGAAACAATGTCATTGGACCAGCCTATATCTGATGGTTACAATGTTATTTTGGTTGTAGAATCAATGTCATTGGACCAGCCTATATCTGATGGTTACAATGTTATTTTATGGTTGTAGAATCAATGTCATTGGACCAGCCTATATCTGATGGTTACAGTGTTATTTTGGTTGTAGAATCAATGTCATTGGACCAGCCTATATCTGATGGTTACAATGTTGTTTTATGGTTGTAGAATCAATGTCATTGGACCAGCCTATATCTGAGGGGTACAATGTTATTTTATGGTTGTAGAATCAATGTCATTGGACCAGCCTATATCTGATGGTTACAGTGTTATTTTGGTTGTAGAATCAATGTCATTGGACCAGCCTATATCTGGTGGTTACAGTGTTATTTTATGGTTGTAGAATCAATGTCATTGGACCAGCCTATATCTGAGGGCTACAGAGATACATTGAGTAAATGTCTGAAGAAGGTACAAGATGTTTCCATGTCTGTCAGTTCAGAGCATAGAGATCTTCACAGTTCAGTCTCCAAAGTGGGCAAAGCTATAGATAGGGTAAGTTACAAAATACATCTATTTGCTTAAATACCCCACAAAAATGTGATTAATTCTCTCTTTGAATTGAATATTATTTTAGTTCCAGGTGTTTCCTTTGTTTAAAATTTTAAAGTGTATGTTAAAATATCCTATGAAGTACAATTAATGAGTCGAGAGAAAGTTAGGGCTTTCTACATGAATGCAGAACTATACTTCCAGGCATATCAGGCATCATGCTTGGTAGATTAATCACTAATTAACTGTGATCTGGGTTTTTTTCATTGACACAAACGGTCAAATGGTAAGTTCTAACAGTTTAGACTTAACCACATTAAGGTGAACTGCCAAAATGTCAAAATGTTGATATTATTCTGTTAACAGAATGTTGAAATTATCGGCTTTTTCAGAAGCTTTTTGAATGCTGCTAGTCTCAAGATTGTAGACTAAAGTTATGTTTGAAGTGGCTTAGAATGAATGAATTTTTGTCACGGTTATTTAAATTTTACGGTTGGTACAAGCCACAGGCTGTGTGGTTGATTGATTGATTGATGTTTTACGTCGCATTCAAAGTCATTTCACTTATATTGCGGCGTTACCATGTTAATAGTGAGGAAGGAAACATTGCCCGTAGGAAACCTTCAGCCCTTGGCGAATACCTGGCAACTCCACATACGGTGATCAAATGAAAAATCCACTCAATTTTTTTTTCAATTTATATTTGGTCTGAGTTGGATTCAAACCCACGCCCCATCGATGGAAGGCCTATGTTGGACTGAGTGACTATCACTTTAACCGACTGAGCCATCGAGGCCCCTCCACAGGCTGTATGAATTTTTCTCATTCCAGCGTCAATCATTGATTTTTTCGATCACTTTCAAAGCCTCATGACAATCAGAATTTATAAAAATACTGTGAATTTTGGCAGCTGATGAAGAAAGAGCTGTATACTGTAACCATATCAAAATGTGGTCAAGTCAAAATCAAAAAAGGTACATTTGTAAATACTATTGACACCATGTTTCTTTATTTTTTCATGCAGAATTTTGTAGCAGAGTTTCATTCTGTAACAACGACTGGAGTGTTTGAAGGAGAAGACAAGATTCGAAGATTAAATGAAGTTATTTGTGAACATTTTTTACGCCATGGAATGCTCGATATAGCTGAAGAATTAAACACTGTGAGTTTGACACTGCTCTTTCAATGTGATTGGGTAGTTATCTAAGAGGATATCCTCACGGTTTGTCTTCATAATTATAATAACTGCTACTCTGTAGGCTTAGTCAGCAGCGGGATAGTCTCTCAGTCCGGTAAAAATCCCACTCGTTAGGAGTTTTTTTATGTGATAGCCTTCTGTTAAAAGTTGCCAGATACTTGGGTTTCCTTCAGACAAAGAGCCTAATTGCCTTTACCAATGACCGTGACAATGCGGCCATATTAGTGAAATAATCTTGAGTAAAATACCAACCAATCAAAATGTTAACGAGAGAGGAATCTGATCTTTGCTCATTCTGAATAATTCACAAATTACCTTTGCTTAGTTACTTAACCCTGGGTCATGTGTTTGATTCTACCCGGGCCAGGGATTTTTATCAGGTCCATCATTGTCGGTCATTGACTAACTCTGTAAGATAGGAAATGTGCATGGTTTATTTCTGCTTTGTGATACAGTGTAGATGTTTTATATACATGTATGTAGTTGTTTGTATAAAGGACACATGGTTTTATTGTTACAAAGGTACATGTTGAAATCCGTCATCCATTAAAGATATTGTATATATTTGTATTGAAGGAAGCAAAGCTTAACGTTTCTGAAGAACAGAAGGAGCCATTTTTAGAATTACATCGGATTTTAGAAGCTCTTAAAAATAGAAATCCTGAACCTGCTTTAAGGTAAGCTTGTCTTTGAAAAGGCTGTCTTGTTTTATTCACGATAGTGGTTATGGTTAGTTATTACATTCTCGTGTGGTGGACTTGATGTCTCAGTTTAAATTAAAGTCTCTCTCTCAGACACAAACCTTCCATCAGTGGGTCTCTCAGCACACTCAACTGGTTTTAAAGGTAGATCCTTACTTACTCCTTGGCAACAAGGTCGCTACGTAAGTGAAATAATCAGTGAGTTGGGTGTGACACATCAATCAACCAAGCAGAGGAAAATAAGGTTTTCAGATTACACAAATGGATATTGTTCAATAAATCTGTTTGAGAGAGCTATTGTGGGGCACTAGAGGGTCTTTTGATTACATTGGCTTCCATTTGTACGTGGAATAGCCTGATAGAATCAATTTAACAATCTGACCCCTAAAGCTTTACAGACCCGGGGGCCATTTTACGAAGCTGTCGCAAAGTGCGATCAATCGCAGTTGCCATGACTCCGTATCTCTTCACTATGGTATCTATTGCCAACTACGCTTCATTTGCGATGCGAATGCTTTGTGAAATGAGCCCCTGAATCTCATAATCTGTGTGAAAGTGTACGAAAACAACTAATGTATCCATCGTTATTGAATATATTGTAGGTGGGCTCAGGCCAACAGACAGCAGCTTATATCCCTCAACAGCTCATTAGAATTCAAACTCCACCGACTTTATTTCATTGATCTCATAAAAGCTGGACCTTCCAGACAAAAAGATGCCTTACTTTATTCACGTAATTTCTCACAGTTTTCCAATCATGACAAAGGTATGTTCTGAAGTATCTTAGTTTCAGATTTAAGGATTACTTATTACCTAGAGTTGAGGTCAGAAACTTTATGAAGATTTTGTATGTTTAGAAATGTTATCCTGGGAATATTTACAAAGCCAAACACTTTGATAAAACTTTGTATCCATTTTCTGTATTAACTATTTTTCCTGTTTTAGATTTATAACCATGTATGTTATCTTATTATCAGTCCAATATTGCAGATTTACAGACTTTGATACACTACCTGCTCTCTTAATTTAGATTTACAACCATTGTGGAGAGTCAGATGGCATTTGTCTTCTGTAGTGACATCCTGTCTATTCCCAATTTCTCTTGTCATTTTTATCTGCTCTAGATTTGCAAGCTCTGATGGGCAGCCTGTTGTTCTTGAGACAGGGTATTCAGAATTCTCCTTACTCCTATCTGTTAGACCCCCTGTATTGGGAGGAGATTTGTGATGTCTTCACTAGAGATGCCTGTGCCCTTATGGGGTTATCTATGGAAAGTCCTCTCAGTGTCAGGTATTTATTAATCAAACATATTTTCCTGGTTAATTGCAAGCTCGGAGAACTAGAATCGTTTGAATTGTCAGTTTTATGAAGTACTCAAGTACTTCATTTGTGTTACCTCCTCTCCCACTAAACCTGGCAAGGCCGCCATATACATATAAGTAAAATACTCTTGAGTGTGGTGTAAAACTTCAATCAATCAATCATTTGTGTTATCACAATGATCAATATGCCACAAAGCCAGGTATTAAGAGGTAACAGTGAATTGGACCTAAGGTCTTAGCTGACACACCATCTCCTAGTTCTTTTTTCCCCTAACTGTTCTTAAGCAATGGGCAATGTATCTGCCGTACTCTGCATCTTCCTCTTATTCCTCATATCTGTTTCTGTATTTTCAGTATAAGAGCTGGTTGTATTGCCCTCCCACCCTTGTTGAATATCCGTCAAGTCATGCAAGCTAGACAATGTTCAAATGTCTGGTCAGCTAAAGATGAATTACCTGTAAGTCAACAACATTTAAGATGCGCTTTAGTTGGCACTGATGTCAAACAGGTGTTTCTACTATGTAAATAACAAAACTTGGTCCGGGCCAATGCAGGAAAATGTGAACCCAGGTGTCTTTATACCAGTGTATAATTTTCTTTTATCACTTGATCTGGGGACAATAAGAAAATTAGCTTAACATCATGTTAGATAATGTCGAGCCACAAAAGAACCTCTTTGTTACATCACATCATTTAAGCTGCTGTTGACGGTGACAATATATATCTTGTCCGTCTTAGTACAAACTTTAGCTTCAACCACTGAACGAATAAACCTGTAAAGAACCATTCAGATTTAACTATGTAGGATTTCATTGCATAAAAGTATTATAGAACGTAAAGAATCTGTGACCCTCTGGTGCAAATATTATCTTGGCACTTTCAGAAAGCTTTGGTCCTAAACTCCAAAACAAAGCAGTTCTCTTTGGTTTCAGTTTGATATTTTGTACATACTGTAAACTGGCGCAATCATAATGGTAGCACTAAATGATATGGGCTTAGTACTGTCTTATATGCATGTCATTGTGCTTGTATTTCTATACTATAGGAGTGTTTTATGTTACAGGTCGAGATAGATCTAGGATCTGAGTACCGTTTCCATTCAATATTTGCCTGTCCTATCCTGAGACAACAGAGCAGTGAGAACAATCCTCCAGTCAGGTTAATGTGTGGTCACGTCATATCTCAGGATGCTCTTACTAAACTGGCTAATGGATCCAAGTAAGTCTCATACACATATGTGTATGATGATTATTACAAAATAACACACTGCCTGGGAGTGAAATTATCGGGGGTGTAGTGTGAGAAACACCTGTATATGTTGTGATTAAATAATAACCATCAATTAGCTAATTTGAAGCTTCTACAGGATTGTATAGATGAAGCATGCTCTATCTCAATACACACACAGTTCTATTTTCTATTAGAAACAATTGGATTATTTTAGACTACAGTGAAAACTGTCTAAACCTTGTAAGTTGATAAACCAGAACAGTCTAAACCATCGGATGTCAAATTTCCCTGAAATAACCCTGATAAAACGCCACCTGTCTAAACCGACACTTTTTACTTTCCCCGAGTGGTGTCTGTATATACACTTTTCACTGTACTTAAATACCTTCTTTCTTTTTTTGAATATATCACTGCAACACCTGACAACTAAACTAAAAGAAGCCATATTTCATGCAGATTTTTTATCACTGGCATTTAAACACGATGAACGCCAATATGACTGTTAGATTCTTAGCTCAAGTATCATACATGTATTTCTTGATTAATTAAAGAACTGAAAATGGGTTCTGCAACCTGGATCATCGTCTTTGTCTTCTGTTTCAGAGTGAAATGTCCGTATTGCCCAGTAGAACAGAATCCTGATGAAGCCAAACAGATCTGTTTTTAAACCAATCATTACTTTGTTAACATATCAAGACTCAACTCTATCATCACATTGCTGATCTTTGGATGATATCAACACCATTTTTTCTTCAGATCATGTAAATAGAATTCGTAAATTGTGATGGAATATTTCTTTACTCTGTTCCTAAATTGATGTGACAAGTAAGAACTGGACTGTCATGTGTACGCTAAGTGTAAAAACTGCGCAGAATGTTTATAACTCTCCAGTTTCTGGTAACTTGGTTTTACTAGCATGTGGCTCAGCAAGGATAATAAAAATGAAATGTGCCAAAACGATTGATCCCTTGTGTGTGGTGTAGAACACAACCAATTCTAACGAGCTGAGGGAAAGAAATTGGCTGAGGAATGCATTTTATAAATTTGTCTGTTATTTGACCTTCGGTTTGGTCAACAGCCAAATTATATCTCTATGGCCTGTAAAAGTGACATTGTACGATAAGAATTCCGCTAATTCAAGGACGAGCAATGTGAAGATAACAAATTATTAGACTGCTTTCTGCAATGTTTGGTGTAAAACAACAACAATAGCGATTGCTCGATAGGATTATCGGTCGCTCCATGCAGGAGGTAAGACACCCAACGAAAAGTCTCAAACTTTTAGAGTGCTTTTCGTGATGTTTTGAGTACTAGAATTAGCGGAATTCTTACCGTACATGTAGTTGTTGATTATATTATATTTACGGCCCTAAAGATATGGTTTTTCATGTGAAAGTTTATTACATAACTGTTATTCTAATATACGATAAGCTTTTTGATACTGTTGCTCTATGGCAAGACTGGAAGTTTCAAGATGGTTATTAACCTAAATTATGTGCAATAAAATATAACTAGACTTCTGATGAGACCTGCAACTGTTGTTGAAAAGAAGCTACATATTAAAGACATGCTATAGAACAAGACTCAGACCTGGGATGAATATGAAAGGGATATGAAACGCCTTTGTTTTGCAGTCAGTCGACTGGCAGTTGTTTGGTTCGCTATTGTTCTTGTCAGACGACCCGTGAAGGCAGTCTGATCCACTCCAAGAATAGCCGAAAGCGGTGTTGTGTATTCCGAACCATACCGATGTCGTTGATATATGGGCTACGCATGCCCGTTTGTAAGCTAGCAACAGAAAACAATCGCCATTTTGAATATTCTGACAGTGTTGCTAGCTTATAAATAGGTATGCGCAGTCCATCAACGACATCGGTATGGTTCGGAATGAATCAGAATACACAACACGGCTTTCAGCTATTCTCGGAGCATATCGGAATGCCGTCACGGGGTGTCTGAGAAGAACAATATCGAGCCAAACAACTGCCAGTCGACTGACTGCAAAACAATGTCGTTTCATATCCCTTTCATATTCATCCCAGCTCAGACCAATACAAATTTTAAAAAATTCTGAGTGGATTTTTCACTTGATCGAATGGGACTCATCAAAGGTCTTATGGTTTTCTCTGGGCAATGAGCCCTGTTTCCTCACGCACTAAATCTGGCAATGCCACCATATAAGTGAAGTAATTTTGAGTGCAGCGTAAAACATCAATCAATCATTCAATATAGAATAATAAAAAGACATTTGTCTCTGTACTGAATTAGAATATGTTCTGAAAAATTAAGCTTTTCATCATGGAGTAGGCAGATGTGAAATGATGGATTGATAGACTGGTCTTTTACGCTGCACTCTATGTTGGCAAATTTAGTGGGTTGGTCGGGGAGGAACCAGGCTCCTTAACTGTGGGAAAGACTTGATCTTTGACGGGTACCTTGTTTTCTTTGGTCTGAGTAAGATTTAAACACGCAACCCATCCATGGAAGGCCTGTGTCAAAATTTGCTGACATATAAGTGAAATAGTATTGAGTGCAGCTTAAAAGACAAATCGAGCAATCAATCTAGCACATATATATATTTTTAACTTTAACAATTCAGGTATCATTTCTCTGTTATTCTTGACAAGTTAATCAATTATGTGCCATGTCCTTGTGATTTAACATTGCAATTATTTTTGGGGAGAACTGATGTTCAAGTCATTTTGTATGTCCTTCCAATAACCACGTACATTTACTATTTATGTATGTATAATTTTATGTATGAATTTAGCTAAAATTTAAATGATTATTTATTCATACGGTTGGTTTTTCATAGGTTGTATTATAATTTATTTTGACTTTATCTCTAATAAGCCTCATTTTAAATTTGTGCAACAGGAGTTGATATACTGAAATGTTAATGTTCTTCCAATGCTGATGCTGGAACAACCAGAGAGATGAAGTGTGATGCTACTCACCATGGCAACCCGCCATCTTGGTTTTTAACAGCAACGGCTGTCATATGATGAAACATTGTCCCTGGATAAATATGTATTTCACTTCTTTGAAAGAACATGTTTTGCCAGGCAATAAGATTGATTGATTGATGTTTTGCGCCGCGCTCAAGATTCTTTCACTTATATGGCGGCGTTGCCAGTTTTATTGTGGGAGGAGACCGGGCTCTATGCTCGGAGGAAACCATCACATTTTTTTTGGACTGAGTGGGATTCTAACCCACGACCAATGCCAAGCAATAAGAACCTACATAACTTGTTGAAGTACATCAATTTGCAACAAGCTCTAAAATGAATTTTGGTCGATATAGTTCCAAAATCTCTGAAGTATTCAAGACTACAAGGTAACACAAAAATCAAATATTTAACAAAAACGATTAATTATAGACCGTCTGAACCAAGATGATGGGCAGTGAAGTAAAAATTTCACCTCTTTATTCAATTATTTAACAGGTTAACATCATCACTAGTAAACTCTGACCACAGTATTATGCATAAGGTAAATAAATTGGAGTGAGAATTTATATGTCACGAAATATGACACTAACAAGGCTCTATTGCCCTACGGGGACGGGGTGCCCATCACAGGTTGATGTCCCGCTCCAGTACAGCAGGCCATGCTAGCCTATCATATGCCTGAAATAATGGTAACCTATTTATATGGGATGTTGTAGAAAGATCCATGTGTACTGTAAGCCTCTCTCTTTATCTTATTAAAGGCAGACATAACTTTCTACTAATGTTCTACCTACTTCATACAAGGGCCTCGAATGACCAGTGTAATCTAATCCTGTACATATACTACACATTGGTATTTCTCACAGGAAAAAGATTGTATGATTTTCACAAAAGATTTATCAATAAATTGTTGAAAATGCAGTCAGTGCTTTATTGTTGACACTTGTGATGATGTTATTTTCGGATTACACTTTCTTGAAAAGACAGCAGAAATTCTTCTACCGATTTTGAGGGTCCCAAAGCCAGCACTAAATGTTGTTGTCTGCATTCAGCCAATTGGCCCCCTCTAAAAAGGAGGTCGTTGACTGGTAGATACTACAGCGTACATTTAGTACCCCTCTGTACCAACTAATTATACTCAGGTTTTGGGTATAATAAAAACATGGCAAGAATTGGCCCCGACCGTTTCTTTTTCAGGTACATGTACCCGAGAAGAAACGTAACGGTTCATTCATCACAAACTGTTGAAAACTCTGACTTGGATAAATGAAAAATATTGTCTTCACAAGAGATTAAAAAACAGACCATAAAATATTGTTCAGGATTAAGGTTTTGTTAAAAGAAGTGGCATGAACCAAAATGGAAAGAAAATAATCACAATTTGTTTTCAAATCTAGAATTTGAGTAGGCACACAACAATGAATACTCTACAATGTACCCGCAAATCCATGGATGCTTTTCCTACAGAAATACATTTAAAGTAAAACCCAGAATTTATAAATTTTCATTTTTTTTATACATTTAAAGTGGCATGAGCTGTAAAAAAAATTATATTTTCCCATTCAAACAAAAGTTTCAAATTCACAGCATTTTCTTTTGGAACTCCCAAGAAGTTTTTTTATTTTGATACTAGTGTCGAGGATGTACATTATAGCAGTGTTTTAGGACTAGCTTTTTCCTAAATAAAGTTGTCTCAATTTTTAAAAACTTTTTGCACCAGCCACAGACTTATTGCAATATAAATGATTTAATTTTTCCATGATCTTCAACTCCTCAACGGATAAATGCCAAGTTCTTTCTGAACACCTAGCGGTGATTTATTATTGTAAATTGACTGAATATGTATCTAAAAACATAATCTTGAAACAAAACGAACTTTCTGTAAGGTCCCAGGGTGTCAAAGAAACAGTGATTGGAAATATGCATATCTTTGGTTAGCAATTGAGAAAATATCTTTGTATTTTATGTCATACTTGACATTTGAACGTTTCCATCATCATTTTAACCAATCATGAAGACGCCCTGGCTCAACGTCATTCGTATATGACGTCACAACAATAGTTATGTACATATCAGATATCAACTATGACGTCACAGCTCTAGGGCTAATTATTTTCCGTATCTAGGCAGCAGAGAAAAAGAATGCCTTGTATTTTGTAGGTTTTGAGCCTGAAATCAACCTTTGCTTGTGGCTGGATTCGTAGGTCTATACATGTTTTTAAACAAATTGATTACCAAATAGGAGGCATTGACTTATCTGGAAAATCAGAATTTATTTGTTAAAAGTGTGAATTTTGGCAGCTCATGACCCATTTAACACTTAACAGCTCATAAAAACATAGGCCTGTATCTATAATTTTTAAAAATGCAGAATACTTGTAGATGTTTACAGAATAATTTGCATAATGCTATTGTAACAAGATTGCATTGTTTCAAAAAAAATATTGCGAATTACTGGAAATTTCACCAAATCAGTTTCTTAAAAACTCTGTATATAAGTATTTAGATTATAAATGACTTCATGTTGTGATGAAAATTTGAACAAATGTTGTAATGAACATTTGATCATTTGAATAAATGGTAAATGAGTGGTTGACATTTTAAATTGCAATATTTGCAGACTTAAGCCAATGGTTCAGTCTCTTTCATTAACCAATTATACACCTCGGTTTTCCCCTGATTCCTCAACTCTGCTCCAGCTACTTCACGACATTTCATGTGGTAATCATTTAACCAGTTTATCTGTTGACAAAAAAATATAGATTAAAATACGTTCAATTGGGTGTTACAAGTTTTAAGCCACACTTAAGTCCATTTGATTGATTTATTGCTGTTTTGCCAGGTTTACATGGGGATCAAACAAAGATTTTTTCCAGGAAGAAAGCTTGGCCTTCAGCAAGCACCTAGTACCTAGTTCATTGGAAATATGACGATTGCCTTTCTGCATCATATTAAATACAGGTTTGACGTCTTGTCAAATTCACAGTTTGCTTCCATCCATTTTACACAAAATCCATTTACTTTGTAGTTCATCAGTAATTTATATTGTTAAACAAGTTGCAGCATATTTGATTATAGTCTGTGGTAACTAAACTTCAAGAACTTGACTGAATTTTTGAGGTAAAATATCTCCATAGCCCTAAAATAAGTTTTGTAATCAATAAAATCAACTTCACAAAGCAGCCTTTGTGTGCAACAGTGATAGGTTTGATAAGAAATCATATATCTACACATACATGTATGAAATGTTTTCCCAGTGTAACAGATCACAGTAACCCAACTGCTATACACTCAATTTGTCAGACATTTCTCAGACAGTTATGTCAGACAAATACTGGGAAGTAGAGTTTTGACCCACACCTGTTAACCCTGAATTAGTTCATGCCTATATTTACCTCTTTTTCAGTGAGCAATGATGGAATCAACATTTTCGTTTGAAATGGCATCAGGGTCAAGGGTTCAAAGGTCAGGAAACCTTTGTTCCGAAAATTATGCTGAAAAAAGAAAATTGGTCAATAATGAATAAATGAAGGAAATTAACCTGGAGATAATTTGGTTAGCCATGATTATTGAATTATTTGACTTTGGCAGTAGGGGAATTAAATCCAACAACTCTGACTGAGCCTTCCATTCTGCCACCTTTTCACTCGGTCACTGTATGTGTTGCCAAATGTCAGGGATTTCCTCTGGGCTTGAGTCTTGAGTGCAGCGTAAAACATCGATCAATCAATCCATATTTTGATGCATCGTTTTCCACATACCTGTGTGTAAAGGTGATTAAACTGGGTTCTATGAAAGCAGACTGTTTTATTTACCTTTGTATTAGCCTTGACAACCAGCACTAAGTTTTCTATCCTCACTCCAAACTGACCGTCTTCATAATAACCAGGCTCTGTATAATCATTAAGGCATGTTATTTTAATAAAAAACAAGCCATTCTGTATAATCATTAAGGCATGTTATTTTAATAAAACCCAAGCAATTCCGTATAATCATTAAGGCATGTTATTTTAATAAAACCCAAGCAATTCTGTATAATCATTAAGACATGTTATTTTAATAAAACCCAAGCAATTCTGTATAATCATTAAGGCATGTTATTTTAATAAAACCCAAGCAATTCTGTATAATCATTAAGGCATGTTATTTTAATATAAGTGGCTGTCGCCATCAGGACCCCTCGGGTCTGGGCCAAAGAAACCGAAGATATATTTATTTTCCAGACAATTTGTTGTGAGTGAAAAACTACTCCACATACATGCATCACATTTACATAATACAAGGATCACATTTACATAATACAAGGAGGTTTTTGGCTGATAGTCATGTCAGGGGCATAACTCTTGAAAAACATGTCTGAACACATTGATTTTAAATAGGCTTCTTGTACTTGCTGTATTGAACAAATGTAGGAAGTTTCAAACTTGAAAGTTAAAGACTTTTTTAGATAATGTGTTTACAAGGCTTTTAATAGCAGCGGTAATAAAAGGGGCATAACTCTTGAAAAAAACATCTGAGCGCGTTGATTTTCAATAGGCGTCTTGTACTTGCTGTATTAAACAAATGTGTGAAGTTTTAAAGTTGCAAGTTAAAGACTTTTTTAGATAATGTGTTTACAAGGCTTTTTATAGCAGCGATAATAAAAGGGGCATAACTCTTGAAAAAAACATCCGAGCGCGTTGATTTTCAATAGGCTTCTTGTACTTGCTGTATTAAACAAATGTGTGAAGTTTTAAAGTTGTAAGTTAAAGACTTTTTTAGATAATGTGTTTACAAGGCTTTTTATAGCAGCGGTAATAGAAGGGGCATAACTCTTGAAAAAAACATCCGAGCCCGTTGATTTTCAATAGGCTTCTTGTACTTGCTGTATTAAACAAATGTGTGAAGTTTTAAAGTTGTAAGTTCAAAAACTTTTTTAGATAATGTGTTTACGAGGCTTTTTATAGCAGCGGTAATAAAAGGGGCATAACTCTTGAAAAAAATATCCGAGCGCGTTGATTTTCAATAGGCTTCTTATACTTGCTGTATTAAACAAATGTGTGAAGTTTTAAAGTTGTAAGTTAAAGACTTTTTTAGATAATGTGTTTACAAGGCTTTTTATAGCAGCGGTAATAGAAGGGGCATAACTCTTGAAAAAAACATCCGAGCGCGTTGATTTTCAATAGGCTTCTTGTACTTGCTGTATTAAACAAATGTGTGAAGTTTTAAAGTTGTAAGTTAATAACTTTTTTAGATAATGTGTTTACGAGGCTTTTTATAGCAGCGGTAATAAAAGGGGCATAACTCTTGAAAAAAATATCCGAGCGCGTTGATTTTCAATAGGCTTCTTGTACTTGCTGTATTAAAAAAAATGTGTGAAGTTTCAAAGTTATAAGTTAAAGACTTTTTTAGATAATGTGTTTACAAGGACCAATGGACAGACGGACGACGGAGGCAACGACAATACCCTTCGGGCAAATTTGCCCGAGGGGTAAAAACCCAAGCAATTCTGTATAATCATTAAGGCATGTTATTTGAATAAAAACCAATCAATTCTGTATAATCATTAAGGCATGTTATTTTAATAAAAACCAATCAATTCTGTATAATCATTAAGGCATGTTATTTTAATAAAAACCAATCAATTCTGTATAATCATTAAGGCATGTTATTTGAATAAAAACCAAGCAATTCTGTATAATCATTAAGGCATGTTATTTGAATAAAAACCAAGCAATTCTGTATAATCATTAAGGCATGTTATTTTAATAAAACCCAAGCAATTCTGTATAATCATTAAGGCATGTTATTTTAATAAAAACCAAGCAATTCTGTATAATCATTAAGGCATGTTATTTTAATAAAAACCAAGCAATTCTGTATAATCATTAAGGCATGTTATTTTAATAAAACCCAAGCAATTCTGACTTCTGATAAATCATTATACATGTTATTAATTGACCTTTAAAAAACTATTCAATGTTAGCAATAAATCCCCATGAGATATTTATGTACAAACCATCAGATAAAATCATCCCTTCTTGTAGACCTTCCTCTGAAGAATTGACTCTGGGGGAAATTCCACATGGACCTGAAATAAACAATAGTAATCTTTGTGAGTAATCTTAGAAAACTTATAGTGGTTTGTGGTTAATTCTGTAAAGCCATTAGCAGACCAGAAAATGAACGAACGATTGCTTGTTTTTTTTTAATATTATATCTCACTGGAGATAGTTTAACTTTACCGTCAGGGATTTTTTGCTGAAGTGTCTACCACACAATTAAGTTATCTAAAAATATATAAACATGTCTATAGTTTTGCGTCAAATTTTATTTCAGGACTTCAGAGTTGTATATTTATAGTGTTTTGCTATAAATGTACCAGTACTTGCACCTTAAGTCACGTCAATAAGAGCCTTGTCAGTAAATGTTCACCAATTACTGGATTTAGAGTTCACAACCCAGTGGCAGAAGGTTGTCGTTCAAAACAAAACAAACAGTCTCCAGAGAAGACTTGATTTGGCCTAAAAATTGCAAACGTCAGGGAGTGTGTGTTAGAGTAACATCACCCATAGATACTGATTGCTCCAGCCAGACATGACAACTGTAGTTAAACACACAGTTTATTAAACAGAATGATATTTATACCCTCGATGCCTACCTTCATGAACATTTAGAAATGAACCAACTCCATGGCCTGTCCCATGTAAGTAGTCCATACCAGCATCCCATAGAGCTGTGCGAGCCAAACTGTCTAACATGTGACCTGCACATAAAATAAACATGGATTAGGATCCACAGGAAATAGAATGTCAGGAAGGCTAAGGTATTTGACATACTTAATGTTCCTCCTTGCAAGGTCAGCAAACATGGCTATAGCAAGAGCAAAATGCCCCAGCACTAGAGTTTCTGATTAGAAAATTACAAAGAGGATTTGCCTTGGAGTACGTTTTACTGGAACAGTCAAGATAGAAGACACAGACAGAGTTGAATTCTTCATAAAGAACATATAAGTTACACACAAATAAGCACTGTAAAGAGAAAGTAATATTTTGGATAAGATCATTTTAATAGTTAGGTAAATGTTCCATACTGACCTTTAATACCAGAAGGAAAAATGGCTGAACAGAGATTGATGTGACCTTTAGCAACTCTTGTGAAGGCTTCCTGTAGAATACAACAACAACAACCGCACTTAAAACTAGACAGGAGATTGAATGATGAATGGTAATGGATTGTCTGGTGTTTTACGTCACACTCGCATGTTGTGGCATTTTGGAGGAAAAGAACTGGATATGGAGTAACCTTGGAGACGGCCCAGATGTGTGGGTATCTTGGAAGGATATCCGACATAGTGGTAAGTCCCAAAGTTAATGCTGAGAATAAATTCCACGAGACATTTATTCCATAATATATTTAGTCGACTACGCTTAATCCTGGGAAGACCCCCCCCCCCCTCACCTAAGTAATTAGAGGTACTAGGATAGAACATGGTGTATATGAGCTTACAATGCAGTCAAAGTGACCCAGACCCACCGGCTCATTCACACATATGGTGCTCCAACATCCGCTATGTATAATACTTTATCTAAATAATGTCACAAGGAGAATTGTTTTCTTTATGCACTGACAAGTGTTGCCGTAGTTAACAAAAAAAGGTTAGGGAGTTCCTTTATCTCAGACAGTTCTTTTCGATCTTATAGTCATGTAATCAAGCTTGAAAAGAAGAATGATTGTTGTTAAGACCTCACACATACCCTTTCAAACTGGGATGGGTTTCCAAAATGAACAGTTCGTGTTACATCAGTCGTACCATCCCTGTAATACAATATTTCATTATATTTAAACCATTGATTGGCTCAGTGAAGTTACATTGTGCCAGTAATTTTTTTATGTACAGATTATAGGAAAACAGAATGACTGCTGAACCAGCAAGTTTTTGATGGTCTGTAAAACTCATAATAGAGCACAGAGTCATTACACAGTACATGTTTAGGGGTTTAACACCGAATGAGAGGTTGTAGTTGCGTGATAACACACCGCTGAGGACTGTTGGTCACCGAGTCAACCCCCCGAGACGCCGCAGTGTTATCACGCAACTACAACCGATACGGAGGTTTTAAACCCCATTCTACCCCGAAAACTTTTTTGCACATCGATGAATGGCTCTTCCCATTCCCTCCCGCCGCTAAACTGTGCGACCTTGAACTTTCACGCGAATCTATTTATACATCTTGCACGAGACCGTTCAACTGGCAGACTTCCACCAAAACATTCAGCCTTACGTTTCACCTTACCGGACGAAATGTCATATAATTATAAGTCATAATACCAGAAACTATTCACCGTCTGACAACTTTTCTTTACAATGCAAATGCTGCCATTATGCATCAATTTCTCGCCTACGGCCGTACGCTAAATTCCGCAGTGATGGGCTCGATTCGACCCGCCATCGTTGGCTCCAGTCGAGACCCGATCGAGAAAAACAAGTGATAAAAGAATCTCTACTATACATGTATATCTTTATTTTTGATATAACAGTTTAAACGAGTGGAGCTATGGAGTATTAAGTGAATAACGTCTTTGCTTTGTCAAAAATAGAAAAATACGGCCATTTGTTGTCACGCAGGGAGGATATGGGAAGAGCGGTGTGTGGTTGTGAAACCACAACCGTTGAGTGTCCAACGTATTTATGTATATTTGCACACGGCATAGGGGTAGAATACAAACATAACCCACAATTGTAGTAGTATTCTCGTTATTTTGGGATTACACTTTCTTGGGACCCGGGTTCGATTCCCGTTTCGGGCGTCACCTAAAAATCGGTAGAAGAATTTCTGCCATATTTTCAAGAAAGTGTAATCCCAAAATAACGAGAATACGGTTATACTCACTTTCTAAAAGACACTATCTGAGTTAACTCCACAATTGTATCATTTAAACTGGAAATTTTTCACTGGTTGACCATACAGTAATTTTTTGTTAAAACTAATGAAGTTATTAAACTAATGAAAAAGTGATCCACGTATGTATACACAAAACAGTTTTGATGGCCAGGTAACATATATCAGGTGCCTTATTCCAAACATATATATAACTAGGGAACTTTGGTGGTTCACTCAGTAGAACAATAACATGCCTTGAGAAAGGCCTTGAAAAATTAACAATTTCTGAATGAGTTTTTCACTCAATCTCCCCGGATATGGAAGGGTACCCACCAAAGGTAGGGGGTTTCCTCACCCATTAAACCTGTCAACCCTGCCAAAAAAGGGTGGGGTTAAACATGAATCAACTTTTTCAACAGTTGAGTTGAGAAGGAGTAGAATGTTTTTATCTTACTTGTACTGGGCCCCAGAGTCACAGAGATACACATCTTCACTTGTTAATGTCCGATCGGTCTCTTTTGATGGGCTGCAACAAAATATTATCCAATAAATTTTACAGCAAGAATTGTTCTTTAAACATGGACATTCCTTGACATGCTCCTGCTTATATTGGCATTGTTCCCAAAAGTAGATCTACCATTGGAAGGCTGTGAGAAGTTGATTTTACTGATTACTTGAGGGATCCACATGGCCGACGAAAAGCAGTCCTCACAGACAGTATATATATATTTACAAACACTAAAACACACGGGCACAGGAAAAATCTTCTAGTCTAAAATAAAAATGGAGACATGGTAATTGTGGTACAGAAAGTACAGGTGTGCAGCCATAAATGTAAATGCTGTAACATTGAGTCATTATGTTTTTCAGGTTATCACTATTTGTGTATTTGTTAAACTTATCACCGGGACAAAATGAGTTATGGAATCTTACCGATAATGCATGATTGCTCCATTTGAACCCACACTTGAAATAGTAGCAAAACTCAGACTCACAAATTCCTCTTGCTCACTGAAACAAAATCGTGAAGCCGCAGTTAGTAGATTTCGTCTCATTTATCCCCTTCAGCCAAGAACAAATAAGACCAATTTTTCATTGAGATCAAACCCTGAGAATGGTAGGCTTGAGTTAGTAGGATCAAAGCCTGAGAATGGTAGGCTTGAGTTTGTAGGATCAAAGCCTGAGAATGTTAGGCTTGAGTTAGTAGGATCAAGCCCTGGTAATGGTAGGCTTGAGTTAGTAGGATCAAACCCTGAGAATGGTAGGCTTGAGTTAGTAGGATCAAACCCTGAGAATGGTAGGCTTGAGTTAGTAGGATCAAAGCCTGAGAATGGTAGGCTTGAGTTAGTAGGATCAAACCCTGAGAATGGTAGGCTTGAGTTTGTAGGATCAAAGCCTGAGAATGGTAGGCTTGAGTTAGTAGGATCAAACCCTGAGAATGGTAGGCTTGAGTTAGTAGGATCAAAGCCTGAGAATGGTAGGCTTGAGTTTGTAGGATCAAAGCCTGAGAATGTTAGGCTTGAGTTAGTAGGATCAAGCCCTGATAATGGTAGGCTTGAGTTAGTAGGATCAAACCCTGAGAATGGTAGGCTTGAGTTAGTAGGATCAAAGCCTGAGAATGGTAGGCTTGAGTTTGTAGGATCAAAGCCTGAGAATGTTAGGCTTGAGTTAGTAGGATCAAGCCCTGGTAATGGTAGGCTTGAGTTAGTAGGATCAAACCCTGAGAATGGTAGGCTTGAGTTAGTAGGATCAAACCCTGGTAATGGTAGGCTTGAGTTAGTAGGATCAAAGCCTGAGAATGGTAGGCTTGAGTTAGTAGGATCAAACCCTGAGAATGGTAGGCTTGAGTTTGTAGGATCAAAGCCTGAGAATGGTAGGCTTGAGTTAGTAGGATCAAACCCTGAGAATGGTAGGCTTGAGTTAGTAGGATCAAAGCCTGAGAATGGTAGGCTTGAGTTTGTAGGATCAAAGCCTGAGAATGTTAGGCTTGAGTTAGTAGGATCAAGCCCTGATAATGGTAGGCTTGAGTTAGTAGGATCAAACCCTGAGAATGGTAGGCTTGAGTTAGTAGGATCAAACCCTGAGAATGGTAGGCTTGAGTTAGTAGGATCAAAGCCTGAGAATGGTAGGCTTGAGTTAGTAGGATCAAACCCTGAGAATGGTAGGCTTGAGTTAGTAGGATCAAACCCTGATAATGGTAGGCTTGAGTTAGTAGGATCAAAGCCTGAGAATGTTAGGCTTGAGTTAGTAGGATCAAGCCCTGATAATGGTAGGCTTGAGTTAGTAGGATCAAACCCTGAGAATGGTAGGCTTGAGTTAGTAGGATCAAACCCTGAGAATGGTAGGCTTGAGTTAGTAGGATCAAAGCCTGAGAATGGTAGGCTTGAGTTAGTAGGATCAAACCCTGAGAATGGTAGGCTTGAGTTAGTAGGATCAAAGCCTGAGAATGGTAGGCTTGAGTTTGTAGGATCAAAGCCTGAGAATGTTAGGCTTGAGTTAGTAGGATCAAGCCCTGATAATGGTAGGCTTGAGTTAGTAGGATCAAACCCTGAGAATGGTAGGCTTGAGTTAGTAGGATCAAACCCTGAGAATGGTAGGCTTGAGTTAGTAGGATCAAAGCCTGAGAATGGTAGGCTTGAGTTAGTAGGATCAAACCCTGAGAATGGTAGGCTTGAGTTAGTAGGATCAAAGCCTGAGAATGGTAGGCTTGAGTTAGTAGGATCAGACCCTGAGAATGGTAGGCTTGAGTTAGTAGGATCAAAGCCTGAGAATGGTAGGCTTGAGTTAGTAGGATCAAAGCCTGAGAATGGTAGGCTTGAGTTAGTAGGATCAAACCCTGAGAATGGTAGGCTTGAGTTAGTAGGATCAAAGCCTGAGAATGGTAGGCTTGAGTTAGTAGGATTAAAGCCTAAGAATAGTAGGCTTGAGTTAGTAGGATCAAAGCCTGAGAATGGTAGGCTTGAGTTAGTAGGATCAAAGCCTAAGAATGGTAGGCTTGAGTTAGTAGGATCAAACCCTGAGAATGGTAGGCTTGAGCTAGTAGGATCAAACCCTGAGAATGGTAGGCTTGAGTTAGTAGGATCAAACCCTGAGAATGGTAGGCTTGAGTTAGTAGGAAAGACTATCTCTTTCATGAACTGAGTCATAAAAGCCTTCCATCTATAGAGAAAATTGAAGATTAAAAACTTCCCTGCGTTAATACCCAAACATATGTTCAGCGGACACATTAAATTGAACTGATACGATATAAACTAATTACCTTTTCAAGCTCTCTAATTTATCTGCTGCTGATACCTCTGTCACTGAACCTTTTGGAACCTTCATAAAAAGTCAGATGAGTAAATTTACAGACAATCGATAGAAATCTGATTTAATATTCCAATAAATGGGACATTCTATTATGAGAAAAGTATTCATGCCCACAATAAGTAGTTTCTAAACCCCTCATTGTTGAAAGTTTGCCTCCTTTTCACTGTTTCGATTCTGATAAAATGGCCAATATTTTATGCATTTCGTTAGAAAGAAATTAGGTCAATTGCTCAACTAAGCCACCTAAATACACAAAACAGGAAATATTCAGTGTCAGGACAGAATAAATACATACCGTTTTTTCTAACCAATGGAAATATTCACATAGAGTGACCGCATCTTTAATCTAAAATAAAGAAGATAATCAAAGGACAGAAAAACATTCTATGATTATTTCAAAGAAGCTACAAGTTAACATTTATGCGTGGAAGACAAAGTACTACACTGACTTTTTTCATTTTTACCAGCAGAAACAGAAAACCATAAATAAGTGAAAAGATTGATGTGAAAACTTTAACTTTTCTAAATATTGCATTGAGAGTATATTTGAGGAAAAGAGATAAATGTCTGTTAACTTACATGTGCTTTCTTCATGCCTTGGATTTCTGTGGCGTTTTTGATGGCCTTCATAAGGGCTATGGGAGAGGCAAGACTCAAACGCCGATTCTGACAACAAGATACACATGTATCAATGAATAAGATTTGTCTTCATGAGGGTATAAGGTTTGTTTTCATGAGGACATAATTGATTGAAGTTGATGCTTTTACCTTAGGTATAATGTTGTTCAAAGCATAGCCAGACTTTGTGCTGATCTGTAAATAAAATTGGAGACAAAAAATTATTGAGACAATCTTGAACCATTGATTCTATTCTATGACCGGGTACATTCAAATTGATATTGCTCCAAAATATTTTTAAAAAAAGTGTGTCATGTTGATGGGTAGGATATTTGAAAGAAATCAATGGGATTTCATCCTGACAAGTCTGAAGCCAAACTTTACCCAAGCTTTTCCAGTTACATGCTGTAGTTGTGTCTCCACAAATTTCACCACATCATTATAGGGATGAAGGGTAAGGGCAATTCCATCAATTGTACTCTCTTTAGAGGTTTCCATCTCCAGGTGGTTTTGAACCCTCTGGTCAACCTTAGACTCATCAATAAATAAACTGAAACATAAAAAAACACATTATAAACCCAAACAGCTACCAAAAGGAGTGTTGTGCGAACACAGGCATCAGGAGCCTGTTTCACTAAGCGGCTTAAATGATTTTTTTTCGGAACTTTCATACTAACGTATCTCTACAGTATGGGTTGCTATGGCAGTTATGTAAAAACTTACGCTACGCCGCTTTGTGAAACAGGCTCCTACTCTTTTAAAATTCTGTGTTGACAAGCATACACACACATTTTGTTAGGTCATGTTATTTTAAACTGCAGCTAACATTTTTCACATGTATGACTGGTTTGTCAGCTTTATACGAAGAGAGAAGCGAACGTCGTGTGAAGAAGAAGCCTCTGACTATCCCAATAAATGCAATCAGGTAAATACACAGTGAGTTTGATTTGAACTCAAACCGGCTTGCTGGTGGAAGAGTTACTGAATTGAGAGTACAAGGATCTATTCAACAAAAATACTATTCGTACATTTGTAAGCATTTGAAACATGAACATTTCTGAATGTCATCTACATGAATTGACTTGAGCTATTTACTTGAGAAGCAATGAAAATCCAAGGGTTTACTAAGAAAAGAGGTTTCATTTGCAAATTATACACGATTTTCAAGGTTTTGATCCCCAGTAAGATGTAAAATAGATAGCTTCATTGTCTCAGTTGTGTTGTGATAAATTACTTCCATTGATAAATTTGTATTTTTACTGTGTGACATAGAGTTTTAATAAATACTTTCGTTAGATGGCCTATTCAGTGTTTTCTGATGAATTTTCCATACATTCAACATGTTCTTTCTCTTTAAAAGATTGACTGATTGATTGATGTTTTACGCCGCACTCAAGATTATATCCCTTATATGGCATCGTTGCCAGGTTAAGTGGGGGAGGAAACCGGGCTCATTGCCTGGAGGAAACCCCGAGTACCTGGCAACTCTTCCACATATATTGACCAAGTGAAAAAAAATTTCACTTTTGATTTGGTCTGAGTATGAGTCGACCTGTGCCACATCGATGGAAGGTCTGTGTTGGACTGGGGACGATCACTCTAACCCACAGGACCACTGAGGCCGCCTCTCTTTAATAGAGTGTATTAATATTGCATGCCACAGCAGACTTTTTCTTGACACTGAAATTGAATATGAATATAAAAATAAGAACTAATAAAAATGTATTCAATACTTCACTGATGTTAATGTGACGACAGCATAAGAGAAGAAAACTGGATTGAATTCAATGTCAGATCCTCTTAGGTTAAATAGCCCTGAAATTAAAGATGGACAAGTAATACTCATATATGCAACATTGATTGTCTGGTATTTAATCTTATGTTCATATGACCTTGTCAGATTTAGTGGATTCAATCACAATCATAAACCAGGATCTTTACCATACCTTATATAAAGAATATTTCAGTTAAAAAGAAATCTTACAATTTGTTATGGATCAAACCAGTAATACAATGCATAATGGTGTAGGCTTTATGGATCAAACCAGTAATACAATGTATATTGGTATAGGCTTTATGGATCAAACCAGTAATACAATGCATATCGGCGTATGCTTTATGGATCAAACCAGTAATACAATGTATATTGGTATAGGCTTTATGGATCAAACCAGTAATACAATGCATATTGGTGTAGGCTTTATGGATCAAACCAGTAATACAATGTATATTGGTGTAGGCTTTATGGATCAAACCAGTAATACAATGCATATCGGCGTATGCTTTATGGATCAAACCAATAATACAATGTTTATTGGTATAGGGTTTATGGATCAAACCAGTAATACGATGTATGTTGGTGAAGGCTTTATGGACCAAACCAGCAATACAATGCATATTGGCGTAGGCTTTATGGATCAAACCAGTAATACAATGCATATTGGTGTAGGCTTTATGGATCAAACCAGTAATACAATGCATATCGGCGTATGCTTTATGGATCAAACCAATAATACAATGTATATTGGTATAGGGTTTACGGATCAAACCAGTAATACAATGTATGTTGGTGAAGGCTTTATGGACCAAACCAGTAATACAATGCATATTGGCGTAGGCTTTATGGATCAAACCAGTAATACAATGTATATTGGTGTAGGCTTTATGGATCAAACCAGTAATACAATGCATATCGGCGTATGCTTTATGGATCAAACCAGTAATACAATGCATATTGGTGTAGGCTTTATGGATCAAACCAGTAATACAATGTATATTGGCATAGGCTTTATGGATCAAACCAGTAATACAATGCATATTGGCGTAGGCTTTATGGATCAAACCAGTAATACTATGCATATTGGTGTAGGCTTTATGGATCAAACCAATAATACAATGCATATTGGTGTAGGCTTTATGGATCAAACCAGTAATACAATGCATATCGGCGTATGCTTTATGGATCAAACCAATAATACAATGTATATTGGTATAGGGTTTACGGATCAAACCAGTAATACAATGTATGTTGGTGAAGGCTTTATGGACCAAACCAGTAATACAATGCATATTGGCGTAGGCTTTATGGATCAAACCAGTAATACAATGTATATTGGTGTAGGCTTTATGGATCAAACCAGTAATACAATGCATATCGGCGTATGCTTTATGGATCAAACCAGTAATACTATGCATATTGGTGTAGGCTTTATGGATCAAACCAGTAATACAATGCATATTGGCGTAGGCTTTATGGATCAAACCAGTAATACTATGCATATTGGTGTAGGCTTTATGGATCAAACCAATAATACAATGCATATCAGCGTATGCTTGATGGATCAAACCAGTAATACAATGCATATTGGTGTAGGCTTTATGGATCAAACCAGTAATACACTGTATATTGGCATAGGCTTTATGGATCAAACCAGTAATACAATGTATATTGGTGTAGGCTTTATGGATCAAACCAGTAATACAATGCATATTGGCGTAGGCTTTATGGATCAAACCAGTAATACAATGTATATTGGTGTAGGCTTTATGGATCAAACCAGTAATACACTGTATATTGGCATAGGCTTTATGGATCAAACCAGTAATACAATGCATATTGGCGTAGGCTTTATGGATCAAACCAGTAATACAATGTATATTGGTGTAGGCTTTATGGATCAAACCAGTAATACACTGTATATTGGCATAGGCTTTATGGATCAAACCAGTAATACACTGCATATTGGCGTAGGCTTTATGGATCAAACCAGTAATACTATGCATATTGACGTAGGCTTTATGGATCAAGCCAATCATACATGGGGCCTATTGACATACATTGAACTTTTGCACTTTGTAGAAGGCTCTTAATAGATAGAAATGTAGTTAATTGATTTGTGTTTAGACTATGGTAAAATTAATTGATAGTGTTTTTAATGTGGAGGAAACAACCTTTATCCCTCTGCAGACTGAACCATCAAGGCCCCTTATACCATTGTCTAGACATTACATCTACTGCTTCAAATGGCAGCCATGCAAGGTTGATTGTGATGAAAGATGCAAACCTGATGAGATTTGTCTGTTTGGAATGATTGTCTACAGATCTATCCTTTGACCTTTAAATTATCTAAAAATTCCCATCTAGCTTATGAATGTGGTATAAAACCCCAATCAATCATTTGACTTACAAGCGATTTCATCCAGGGCTGTTAAGACCAACATATCAGCCTTGTTATGTCTCATCTTTGTTCTAATAGCTTTTATCTTGTCATGCCAAGAACGGCCTGATCAAAAAGAAGAAACAGAGAATGTGTATCAAAGTAGACAATATAGAAACAAAATCAGTTAGATTTCTTTTAAATCTTTAAAACATCTGCAAGTATTTCGTCCACAAATGCATAGTTCTGTTTACCCCAGTATGTCAATAGACTTTGAGCCTAATGATGTGACTCAACAAAATGATGGTATATAAAAGCTAGGGGTTGTGTTTGAAGTAACTGCTTTGTTGTAAGCCTTTATAGGTCACACATGACCCTATATATTTCTGTGTGAATACTTTCCATCGGCCATGTGGATACCTAGATGACGTCATTAAGCAAGCAGTTTATGAACACAACGTCGCATCGATGGAAGGTCTGTGTGGGACTGAGGGACGATCACTCTAACCCACTAGACCACCGAGGCCCCTAGAGCTCAGAGCTATTGCACAACCATAAATATCATTCAAAAAGAAATTCATAAAGTCACTTGCTGTTCATCTAGTACTATGGCTATAGTATAGGATTGGGTTGCATATCAGTACCATTCAAGTCAAAATCTCAAGTTACTCCATAAAAAAATGAATTGCAGTTAATACAGAATTCAACTATGAAATAACCCAATTCCTTAGATTACTGCCAGAAAAATGTTGACTTCTATGAAACCATGGAAAATACAAAGTAAGTTTTGTTACAATCTGTCCAATCCCCAAATAGAGAATACATACATTAAGTCATCCCGAGTTTTGGGCAATCTAAAATCTATATATCAGGTTAAAGACGTTAAATATAATATGGTGTGTATATTAAACCAACATGAGGTTTGTCCTCACCCGTGTATTTCTCTGATAAAACAATTAGACTGTTATTTGGAGGTGAAGGCCGATCAACCCAGAGGATATCCACCAAGTTCTGAGACACGGCCACCAAAGAATGCCCGGAAGAACGCAGCTGTTTTGACAATGGTTTCCACGTTTCTGACAAACAAAAGCACAGGCAAGCATCAACAACGATAAAGCACTGTAATAATCATCCAGCTTCAGTTTGGGCCCGATACAAGAATATTTTCCTGAGGTCTTCCATTGTTTAACTGATTAATGTTAAACACCACAATGTAGAGTATTTTTTTTTTTTTTTTAAATCCAAAATTTTTCATATTTTCTTGGGACTCTGAGAGAATCATGCCCGCCAAGCATGGCTGGAAAGCTTGTGTTTGACAACTGAGCCAATGAGACACACAAAATAATAACCATTACCGTAAATGCTCGACCCTTTCGGCGATGCCAGGGGGGATTATCGCCGAAAAGCTAGAGAGCATATGATAGAAACTAAAATGGGGAATGTGAGGATAATCCGTTTCGCAGACTAGAAAAAGTATAATGGCCTACCCACAGGTGGTAAATTGGTGTTGTACGCCTAAACACACAATACACAACCCACATGTGATATTCAGAGCGCCTGAGCTCACACAGTGACAACGGACTAACCTGCAAGCCAGTCGATTTGTTCGTCAATGTACCGGTTTGTGGCGTGAAATGAAAAAATACGTTTTTTGTTATAAAAAATGAATCTGTTAAGATATGCCGATTAACAAAATTTTCTTTCAGCTTGTTTTCGATTTTGACGCATTTTAATCGATGCTGCTGTTGACAATGTTGTTGTTGTTGTTTTTTCGATCTAGGCTGTGGTTTATCGGAAAGGAATTTGGACTAATCTCACAAAGTCTGGGGAAAATCGCATTTGATAATGGTTTTAGAAAAACAAAAGGCTATGAAGATTTTGATTGAGGAATGAATTTGAGATTTGTCCCCGTAATCAATTATAACTGTAGTCTGAGTTACCGTTACCGACACGGCCGATAGTAATTTCACCTCGGTAGGCCTATGTGTATTACCATCTATGTGGTTTTCAAATAAAGTCATACTCGTGAAATTTGTTGGTGTTTTTATAAGCTTTAATTTTCAGAAAACACAGAATCTTTTTCATATTTCATACAATTACAAACCCTACGTTAATTTGGTTGATTGATTGTAATGCAAGTCGGGCTTATAAGCCTGGGCCGGTGGTTCTACATAAATTCAAATATTTCTTTTATTATCAACAATATATTTTAACTCTGTTGTGTTTTCATGGGAATCGATAATCATAACTTGTGGGAGTATTTTCAATATCCGCATAATTAATGAGTTTGATAATTACAAGGGCCTTCAAATACTACACCCTGAATTCAAAGCTAAACACTTTGAATAGGCCTATGTAAATATAGATTACAACTGGAAGAAACTATTGTTTTTAAGTCGCCGATGATTCGTTTGGTTTTTAATAATTTGCAATTGAGAGCGAAATAACGAAGTACAAGCGGTTTATAAAATTGTCAGCAGTTCAGGCATCGGACAATTTGCCGCCTTGACTAGAGTTGGCCACTCACTGTGCAGCTTATAGCCCACTTTAATATGCTTGTTGAGGGGCGCGCTGTCAGCTCGCAAGAGATCGACTAAACACCAGTCAGAAAATATATCGGATATATTGTTTTCGGTACAGCCAGATTGTAAAAAACAAACAAAAGTCTACATCAGATTCATAAGTGTTTATCCAGTTTAAATTTGGGCGATGTCGGCATTTGCAAATATCGATAATATTTCTATGAACACAACCGTTTTACCGTGCAACTTTAGTCATATTGGCAGTAAACAAAATTACAACCCTTACATTTTACGTGATTTCTCATCCTTTTTATGGGTGAAACTTTTCCATTTAAACGAAAAAGAATGTTCCCAACATATAAAAAAAAACACAATAGTAAATATTTATTTGGTTTATTAACGGGTAAATACGAGATTTTGCGAACTGAAAGAGTCAACTGGAGGCTGTCGCCAAAAGACGTCAGTGGGATATAGGCAGTTGCTATCGATGGCTGATATTAGCCTAGACCAACACATGGCTCTCAAACTGGTGCCGCACACACCCCACCTGGCTCTCTAGTCGGCGTCGTTGAAGTTTTCGTCGATCGGGAGTAAATAGAAGACCTGAGCTGTCAGCGTCACTCCCCCCACCTCCCCATAAAATCGCTGAAAGGGTCGGGCATTTAAGGTAATTGTCCAAAAAGGTTCAGAAAACAGGTGTGTAAGGGCAAAAATCACAAATGCAACAGTACCCAAAACAGACATTCCATAGTATTTACAGGTAAAGAAGTGTAGTACCTGGGTGTGATAGTACTAACATGTATTCATACTCTCTCTTACCTGCTGACAATAAAAACGGATCCACACCCACAAGTCCACCCTCTGGTAAATTCTGTAAATAAAAAACTGAATGGTTTCTACTGAATACCCAAGTCCTACCAAAACTGACTATATAAAGCAAGGTACATTTAAAGTGTTACAAAACCACCACTGTGGGTCTGTGGAACTTTTTGAAGCATTTGGTCAGAACATGTTGGGCTGGTAGAGAGGTCAGGACCTTGCAGCCATGGCTTGACCAGAACATAAAACTTGAGTGATTGTTTGGTATTTTACGCAGCGCTCAAGATTATTTCACTTATACGGCAGCATTGCCAGTTTTATTGAGGGAGGAAACCGGGCTCTATGCCCGTAGGAAACCCAAGACCTTTTGGTGGTAACTGGCAACCATTCCACATAGGTCATTGGAGTGAAAACCCAGTTTTGGACTGAGTGGGATTTGAAACCGCAACCCATTGGTGGAAGGCTGTTTGGATTGAGCGTCCAACGCTCTCCATACTGAGCCACAGAGGCCCCCATAAAACTTAAACTAAGCTTAAAATACCTACTTTGCTAAGCCAATCTCCTTGTGTTGGGGTGTCCGGAAGACCTGGAAATTCAAAGCCAAATATCTAGAAGATGAAACAACTTAGAATTTGAATTAATTAATAAAATCAGGTCTCCTGTAGTTTGTATTTTAGAGACAAACTGACCCCTCATCTTTTTAGAAGAAAGATATGATTTTCCATATACATTGTTGGTTGCCACAATGATGGGGGATTACTATCACAGATTCTACCTGTACACTGTTGGTTGCCATCATGATGGGGGATTATTATCACATATTCTACATGTACACTGTTGGTTGCCATCATGATGGGGGGTTACTATCACAGACTCTACATGTAAACTGTTGGTTGCCACTATGTTGGGGGATTACTATCACAGAATTAACAAATTTACAACGAGCCTGTGCATTGATAACTGCTTATCCCTAAACTTTATTGAGATGGGAAATTAACGTTTAAGTTGAAATTTATTTATTCAGAGCTACAAACCATCTTTCATAAGTGTCCAGTTTTCATCCATCTCTCTCTCAGCTTGCAAATAGTACCTGCCATCAGTCCACAAAGCAGCTGCCTTTTCAGTTACCACAGCCGTCCCTTCAATGTATACATTTATTATACCTCATTAATATTCATTGGGCTCTATCTCCATTTGATTGATCAATATGTTTCAGGTCAATGTATTGATTGTTTGGTATTTTACGCCGCGCTCAAGATTATTTCACTTATATGGTGGCATTGCCAGTTTTATTGTGGGAGGAAACCGGGCTCTATGCCCGGAGGTGGTAACTGGCAATTCTACCCCTCCTGCACGTGCGTGCCGTGTGCAAATATACATGTTAAGTAGAGATGACTTTTCAAACAACATCGAGTCTGTAGTGCATCATCAGCTGGTAGGTTTACCTCCCCCGGAAGAAGTGATCTTTTGCTTGTTATCATACAAAATGAAGGATTTAACCTGATAATGTTGTGAGTGTGGTTATATTCTGTCCTTTCATATTGAAAACTAGGCTGTCATAAACGTATACAGTCACCAAAGGGTTGATTTCACAACATTTCCCCCGCTAGCGTCGTCAGCAACCCAGCCTGTCAAAGCGGTAGCCATAGTGACATTATGTCATTCTGCTTCAAAATATCTGGGTCAAGCGTTGCACGTGACCAAAGCTTATCGTTGATTGGTTAAAAGTTCCCACTCTGCCCGAGGGAGGGAAAAGGAACGGCAATCAACAACAGGTCACTTTTTCCTCATTTTTCTCAATTATCGGGGTAGAATC
Organism: Lepidochitona cinerea; assembly: GCA_963971465.1. Classification (NCBI taxonomy): domain Eukaryota; kingdom Metazoa; phylum Mollusca; class Polyplacophora; order Chitonida; family Tonicellidae; genus Lepidochitona; species Lepidochitona cinerea. The sequence continues at coordinate 28,645,091 of OZ020553.1, forward strand.
GACTTTAATACCTTCGTCTTGGTGTTTATTGCATAACCCGATACCGCTGAACGTTGGTTCGCACCCCGTCATACCCCTCGAATGCTGCACATTCTCGTGGTTTGACTCGGTACGAACCAACGTTCAGCGGTATCGGGTTACGCAACAAACACCGCTACGGCGGTATTAAACCCTTAACCATCCCACATAGGTCATTCGAGTGAAAACTTGGTCAGAAAATTTTCCATTTTTGGGGGTGGGGGGGGGGGGGGGGGGGGGGCAGAGTGGGATTCAAACCTTCGACCCATTGGTGGAAGTCTTTTCGGATTGAGCTCTACCTACTGAGCCATGGAGGCTCCAGGTCAATGAAAGACATGCCGAGGAGCACAAAATAAATATTTTTATATGACATCATTATACATGTGATCTGATATGTCTAATAATGGGATATTGGTCACCTCTGTATTCCATGCTACTGAAGGTTATCGCTCTGCCGATTTATCTTATTCAAATTTGTAGGAACTTCTTGAAAATCAAAACAGTAGCAACAAGAAAAGGTATTTCCACAATAAAGAAATCCTAATTCATACATAGTGTTGGTTTCAGCCCCTCGGCGAGCTGCTGCCAGGCTGACCGGACTTGGCCTTGGTCAGATCAGCTTGGCAGTGTTTAACTTGTGGTCTGGGATTCATAGTATTCGTTAATAAGTGCATAATGTAAACCATATAGATGTTTATCTATCGCCATACCTCATGGATATACAACTGACAGGACTATATGTACATACCAGCTGATCCAGAGAAACCAGAAATGAATTCTCTTCTACAGTCACAAGGAGCAACATATTCACTCTGCAAAAAAATATTAAATAAATTGTTGGTGAGAAAGGAAATAAAGGTTTACAAAAATAGCCACACAATATTGACCAGTAAGTTATATGCATGTACCCTGCATATTTTTCTTGAGATCTGATCGAAACTCAGTAATGTGGTCGATGAATATGTTACATGTACATAATAAAATAAAGCTGCTGTATAAGTATTATGTAACAGGTCATGGCATTTACAGGCAAAATTAGATAACGACACTCCTTCTTGGCTATAAAACACATATTCTGCAAAAAAATGATCAACATTAGATCAAAACTCGGGTAAGGCAATTTGTAATCATGCATACATGTGATTTATGTATGTATGTACTTATAAACACCATGCAGTTACCATCAGCTCATATGGCGAAAAAAAGTACAGACCCCCCCGCCCCCCCCCCCCACTATCTAAATTTTGAAATTAGGCTCCAAAGATCAACGTCAGGAAGACTAATGTATTTTGGCATGTACTTAATGTTCCTCCCTGTCAGGTCAGCAAACATGGCTAAAACAGAGCCAGAACCATAGACGTACAAAGCAGTCAAACTATAAAACATTTACCTGGTGAGCATCTCCAGAGGGGATGATGTAAGCATGTATTGGTTCAGTCACATAATTATGATTTCTCATTAAGCTTCTTAGTTTACTCAGCAGGTTTGTGGAAGATTTGGCAGGCATTTTAACTCAGTCAGTAATAGCTGATAACTATAAATCAAAACAAAACTACAATACAGTAACAGCTTTTATATGAAAATAATGACAAGTTGGCTTATGGCAAACTCAGCAAAAGAAAAAGATTAAAAGCTTTATAATCTGTATAAGCTAAGGGCAGCTGGGGTATAGAATCAAAGGGATTGGAAGAGGCTTTATTTTATTTATTATTATTATACCATAACAATAACAGTTTCTTTGTTGCGCTCTTCGTCGTCAAAGAGCATATTTAAATACACCACCTCTTCAAGAAGAGCCATATCAAAATAAATCACACATTGAGATGTGAGTAAACACTTTCCTGTTCGAATCAACAGAACATTGCACTGGGGTAACACGTGAACAGCGAATATGTTCCAGTCAAGCGAACATTTAGCCCGGATTATCGGTCTTACGGAGACTGGTATTATATGGCTGCTAATGTGTCTTGTCGCCTTAGCCCGAATCACTAGGGTAAAATAATATCGATATAACTGTGGAGAAATATAGGTCTATACATCTAGTATTTAATACTCCAAGAATATTTCATATTCGGCCTAGTTTATTGGTCATGACAAAAGATCTCCGAAGATTACCAGTTACGTATTTTTAAGATGCCCCGCCAAGTTTTTAGGTCGGTTAATGTTTTACAATGGCGGTTACGTCAGGTTGAAAGTCAGTGGACTTGGAAGCAAATATTGACTGCATAAAGGAAAGCCCAGTAAAGTTGACGAACTCCTTCTTCTAGGTCTATGCTATCGGAATGTAGAGGTTTAAACTTGATCTCAGATCTGATGTGATCTGGGCTATGACGAACACGGAGAGAAAAAAAAAATTTGGCAGAGCCCACATTTCTCGGCTAGCGAACATTGTACTCGGGTAACGCGAGAATAATCAACATGTTCAAGACAGCCGACACGAGAACATTGCACTCGGGTAACACGGGAACAATCAACGTGTTCAAGACAGCCGACACAAGAACATTGCACTCGGGTAACACGGGAACAATCAACGTGTTCAAGACAGCCGACACAAGAACATTGCACTCGGGTAACACGGGAACAATCAACGTGTTCAAGACAGCCGACACAAGAACATTGCACTCGGGTAACACGGGAACAATCAACGTATTCAAGACAGCCGACACAAGAACATTGCACTCGGGTAACACGGGAACAATCAACGTGTTCAAGACAGCCGACACAAGAACATTGCACTCGGGTAACACGGGAACAATCAACGTGTTCAAGACAGCCGACACAAGAACATTGCACTCGGGTAACACGGGAACAATCAACGTGTTCAAGACAGCCGACACAAGAACATTGCACTCGGGTAACACGGGAACAATCAACGTATTCAAGACAGCCGACACAAGAACATTGCACTCGGGTAACACGGGAACAATCAACGTGTTCAAGACAGCCGACACAAGAACATTGCACTCGGGTAACACAAGAACAGGGAGTCGAATTCGCCCTGTGTGTCTAGGCGGACGGGCTAAGCATAGATATCCTGTAATATAAAGATATCTATGGGGCTAAGGCAACTAAGGGGAGAGCACTTGTGACACACGGAGTCACATTGGAAGTGACAAAACATAACAAATTCAGCGCTTTACTTGTGTCTTCAATGCATCTGTGATTAAAAACAGGTAATTAGTTCATAATAAGGAGTTAATGCTAAGCTAAATCGAGCAACAAAATGACCTGATCCCAAAAAGTTCGTCGTAAAGCCCAAAGGATTCCCTACCAGGCTTTTTGTTGTTATGTTGTTGACGTTGCAGTCTTGTACGAGAGTTGGTCTCGTACATTTCTATGATGATTTTCCCGCCAACCAAATACATGTAAACTTGAACTTGACGTAAGTCGTAAAATAGCGTTGCATTGTGGATAAAAACGGGTGTATAATAATAGTTCTGATGTGTCGAGCTACCTTTTACAAACCGCTGTAGCGACACACATGACTACATAAATACTTTTTATTTGATGCGAAATACAGTCAGTTAGTTATAGGCTTATAGCCTACTTTATAGTAGGCTAGTCCGAAATATCTGCGATGATGATGTAAGACATTTTCTGGCAGATATAGGCCATCCATCATGAGGATGGCCTATCTGTCAGAAAATGTCTTACATCATCATCGCAGATATTTCGGACTAATTACCAAACCATAGGGCCTAGCCCCAGGTGACTATCCTGCCATTCTGTTAGAATGACAGGATAGTCACCTGGAGCTACATTCTCGATTTCGGCCTGACGTCACGATCCTGACAACAAGGCTCCGAGGTGAAAACAATTCCATAACGACGCCATTTTGACTGGCTCAGGGAAGACCACGTGACCCTAAGTACCCTAGCCGGCTGGTCAGGTACCCGGATGTCCGAAACCGAGAATAGGGCCTAATATTGTGGCGCGTTTCTATTTATTTATTTTAAGTTTTAACGTTTCTCTTTTATTAATCCCGCCCAGCTTAATTATTTTAGAAGTGCCTATAGATCCATGTTGAGTAAAACTGAACCTTATCATTTGTGTCCAACAACATAACTCCGTAGGCCTATCTATATAGGCTACCACTGGAAGCTTAACCAAGACTAACCCATAGAACAAACGGATTAGAATCTATTTTTATGGCTGAGTGGGAGAGTGATATTCTTCACAAATGTCACCAACAACCTTTTATTTACCTTCGGTATCTGGATGACATTTTTATTATTTGGCAACATACGTTGGAAGACCTTCATATTTTCATTGATACTCTTAATTCTCACGATTCAAGCATTAAATTACAGCCTACTATTGATCACACTTCTGTGGATTTTTTGGATGTAACTATTTACAAGGGTCATACATATCATACTACTGGGTATCTAGATTACAAAGTATTCTTTAAACCTACTGACACGCATCAGCTACTACATGCTGGGTCATACCATCCTCCTCACACTTTCAAGGGAGTCATTAAATCTCAGATTTTTAGATTCTATAGGAACTGTAGTTCTTTAGATTTTTTTTAACCAGGCTTGTTCTGTTCTTTTTAAAGCTCTCCTCCCTAGGAAATATTCTATTAGATTACTCCGAAGGATGAAATCTAACACAGTAAGACAAATCATGTTTCCCCCTTCATCCCCCGATACGCTTACCTCCCCTTCACGAGTGTACCACTACCGTCCAACATTTCTCTCAGGTACATCAATGAAATGCCTTAAGACGCGATGCAAACTCGATATATACGTACCCGATCGCGGAACCTTTTTCGGAGAACAAACTCGCAACAAATATCAAATGGCAGAGAATCTTAATTGTGACTCCTCTAATATCGTGTATGTAATCACGTGCAAAATATGTCGCAAACAGTACGTCGGAGAAACTCAGAATTCTCTACGACAAAGAGCAGCCAACCATTTATCTAGCATAAGACTTAAACATGATGTACCCGTGGCACAACATTTCAATACTCAAGGTCATTCGGTCAAGGACCATTTTGAAATCATGCCTATTGAGAAAATCCCATTTCTCACTTCCGCTGCAGATACGAAGCACAAACGTTTGGAAAGGGAAAGTTTTTGGATTCAAACATTACAAACTATTTATCCTTTGGGTTTGAACTTGGACCCCGGAAGATGTCGTGAAAAAACTATAATACCATTTGTGTTTCAGTATAACAAAGCTAGCATCGCTATGGCCAAGATTATAGTAGAAGAATACAAACTACTTCAAAGTAAACTTGCTCGACCTCTGACCCAAAGGCCAGTCATTGCTTATAAAAAGAACAAGAGTTTGAAAGACATACTGGTCAGGGCTAAACTCCCCTGTCTGCCTTCTACCTAGGTTTTCTGGGAAAGGGTATGGGGGGGGGGGGGGGGGGCATAATATATAGTCTGACGATATTCTTACTATAGCTTAAGATGCGTAAGCATTGTCAGTGTAATACAAAGTGTTCCAGAAATTTCTACTGACTAAGGCCAAGCTCCTGTCAGTCGTCAACCTAATGAAATATCATAGGTTTACTTTATTACAACAATTTATGATGGGGTATAAAGGTCTAAATGATATACCTCTTTTTAACACAATTAGAAACTTGTCTCCGTGGTTATTTTAGACAAGAAGATTTTCCCTGTGCCCGTGTGTTTTAGTGTCCATAAATAACCGTGACTTAGGCCTACCCACACCCTTGAAGTGTAGGCCTAAAATTTTAAGTTTATAGAATATTTTACGTAATAGGCCCCTATTTATGAATCACACAATTCCAATAATAGGTTAACGAATATCGTCACACGACTAACCGTGACATACCCACACACTGAAGTGTAAACATAGAATATTTTACGTAATATTCATGAATCACACAATTCCAAAAATAGATTAACGAATATCGTCACACTAATAACCGTGACATACCCACACCCTGAAGTGTAAACATAGAATATTTTACGTAATATTCATGAATCACACAATTCCAATAATAGGTTAACGAATATCGTCACACGAATAACCGTGACATACCCACACACTGAAGTGTAAACATAGAATATTTTACGTAATATTCATGAATCACACAATTCCAAAAATAGATTAACGAATATCGTCACACTAATAACCGTGACATACCCACACCCTGAAGTGTAAACATAGAATATTTTACGTAATATTCATGAATCACACAATTCCAATAATAGGTTAACGAATATCGTCACACTGATAACCGTGACATACCCACACCCTGAAGTGTAAACATAGAATATTTTACGTAATATTCATGAATCACACAATTCCAATAATAGGTTAACGAATATCGTCACACTGATAACCGTGACATACCCACACCCTTGAAGTGTAAACATAGAATATTTTACGTAATATTCATGAATCACACAATTCCAATAATAGGTTAACGAATATCGTCACACTGATAACCGTGACATACCCACACCCTGAAGTGTAAACATAGAATATTTTACGTAATATTCATGAATCACACAATTCCAATAATAGGTTAACGAATATCGTCACACTGATAACCGTGACATACCCACACCCTTGAAGTGTAAACATAGAATATTTTACGTAATATCTAGGCTACACATGCCCAGTCTAAAGTTTACAATCATGAGAGTGGCTCAGTAGGTGCATGGTTATGAGCGCCTATGTTGCTTTTACCCTCGATTACCTGTACAGCAAAACTCATAGGCTGGAATAGCAACGCCCATCTCATGACACGAGGACTGTTAACAGTATTTCTTTTGACAAGAGCAAGTGGTTTTTGGTGGGTCTGTAAGACAAATTTATGAAAAGCATTACCTTACAAGTATGTCGTAAGCTTGTTAATGGACCAAATTATTGCGAGACAATTCTTCTCAATGGCCGACATATATGCGGCAATTTTAAAATCTGTGCACAACAAAGTTTATTTTTCAGATTTACGAACGCTTCTTCGTGATTAGGCGGGCAGGGCCGACTCCTCGTTAGGTCGATAATAGGAGCTGCAATGGAGGAATAGTGAGGAATATGGAGAAATAGAAAAGAACAAAGCGTTGATAACACCATATATAAAGTCCAAAAAAGGACTTTTTTAATTTTATCAGCCAGAGCCAGACCTGATATTTGGAATAATTTTGAATATTCAAGAAAGCATTTCGATGGTCGAACAGTCAGGTCGACATGACTCATCCGCGTAAATACCTTACCCAATACTTCAAGATGCTCCGACCGGTCTGTGTGTATATTAATACGTTGTGCACGAGACTTTCCACATTATTAAGACCAGACACGAGTGCCCGCATCAAACGATTGTACGTACTGCCAGCATTTATCAGCCCAAAAGGCAAACGTGTAAATCAAAATAAACCTACCGGCGTGTAAAAAGTATAATTCCGGGCTTCGATCCTCTCATAATGGTATTTGCCAATAAGCTTTGGTTAGTTGGTTGTTTTAGCTTATTGGCGCGTCCGTTCGTATGAATGATGTACGCCATTTCCAATAAGCTTTACAGCAATCGAGTATGCTAAAGTATTTGCTGAGCGTAAGCGTCGTATATATTTCGTGTTAAAACGGTTATTTGATTGAGTTTACAGAAATCTACTAAAGGCCACGACATACTGTCTTTCTTACGTACTAACAACAACGGAAACCTGTACGGAGATACCGTGGACTCAATTAGAGCAAGAGCCAGCATTTCTCGTACCTCTGATTTGACTTGTTTTAACAGTTTATAGGCAAACCGATCTAGTTTTACCGCAATTGGATTACCAGATGTCTTTATTTCATATTCGATAATAACAATTTGTCCGGGTTTGTTGGAAAATATGCTTGACAATTTACCCAGTAGAGCTTGAACATCTCGCCGTTGATGATCGTATAAACTGGTAGATACATTAGCGTCTTCGAATGTTCCGTCACCTGTGTCTAGGAAGTTAAATAACAACCTATCATTATCAAATTCATTTTCCAGTTCGTCAGGATTGATCGCCGCCATGGTACATTCCGTATCGTTTTCACCCACCTTACTTACCGTAGGATAGGACCAAAGCCCTTACATTAGCAGCTAGTTGGATTTGGAAGGCAACAATACCAAGACCTTCGATTCACAGTCAAGAGGTCGCTTTTTGCTTCGATCGAACTTATTTTTATAACGCTGTTGAGAAGCCGACAGATTTACATTGGCAAGCTGAACAGTATCTTCGAGATGATTCCGCAACTCGAATACGTACTCGTATGATGATGTAGAGAGTTCGGATTCTTCTTCGTCGGTGACGGTCCACATTTTTCGTAAAAGCATCATAGCGCCCGCCAATAAAACAGCTCAAAAGGAGAAACCCCTGTGTTTGCTCGAGGGCTCTAAGTATATGTCACAGTCAGATGGCCATTCAGCACAACGCTTTCGCAATATTTGGTTTATACAGAATTTTATTGATTTCGGGATTCAAATTAAGCAAATTTGCTTATTTGCGTCTCCCTTATAGAATACAAACAAATAATGGAAATAAACATCCTCACTAACAAAAAGAAAATTGGACATATTTACATAATACAGTAAAACTGTTGCATAAAAGATGAACTGGAATAGGAAGTATTTACATTATGCAATTACATGTATACAATAGTTTCGCAACATTTGCTGAAGCGTACCATTACATTTTTCAACCAGTCCATTGGTGAAGTGATTATTCTGTCAATGAACAGTAATCTATACATTTCATTCATCATCCCGGACGTAAACTGAGAGCCATTGTCTGATAATACTTCAACCGGATACCGACTCGAGAGAATATTTCAGCTTCAGCGAGAGTTTCAGAGTCGATGGAACGCAATGCCACGCCATCAGGGTATTTGGTAGCATAGTCCACCAGTGTGAGGATGAAGTGATGCCCTCTCGATGACGCATGGGAGTACCCACCAAGTCATCGACCAACGGCAAATTTTCGACGGATACCTTGTGGATTCTCCCTCGCGGTAAAGTATTTTGGCTTATACCACACGACTGAACAGATGCCTTGAAATCTCCGCTGATGCCTGGCCAATGGAACTTTGCAAGGATAGTGTCCGTGGTATTGGCAATTCCAAAATGACCAGATAAGATTGTGTCGTATCCGAGTTTAAGCACCGTTGAACACAAAGAAGCAGAGACAAGTTCTTTTACTCGTTTATTCAGAATTTCATAAAACTGGTGAAGTTAACCGTTGAAGACTTCATAATGTACTTTACCATTACAAGAACGGGTTATTTAGAAGCTATCAGCGAACTGTCAATGATGAGACATAACCACAAGTTGTCCAATACATGTGTTTCATAATAAAAAATAAGATCCCAACCCACAGTACAAACAATACAGGAATTTTACAATACATCCACTCGTGCGAAGACAATATGACGTCACAGCAGTTCACACTGTTTTAGTCCTGCAAGTTCGCATTTCAGTGGCCACACGAATACATAACACACAAATGTCCTCCACTAATTTGTACCATCTATCGTCCACCAAATAGCCGGGTGGAGTTATGGAATGATCTGGCTAATAATATCACTAACGCAACTGAAAACAATAAAAATACAAACATTATCATTTCGGGGGATCTGAATGAAAACTTATTGGATTTTACGAACCGTAATTTAAGAAATATTTTGAATTCACATGGTTTAACCCAACTAATAAACGAACCTACAAGACCCACCTCCAACACCCTTCTAGACCCTATTGGATGCAGTCACAGATCACTTGTGAAAAATTCCGGCATATTACCCAATTTCTGTAGCGACCATTGTCCAGTATATGCAATTCTTTCCTCAACAATTCCTAGAATACCAAAACACAAAAGGCACATCTGGAACTACAAAAGAGCAGACTGGGGAATGTTCCGTAATATTTTAACAAATTTGGACCTGGGTTTGGCTCATTGTACGGATGTTAACGAGTTGTGCTCGCTAGTATGTAATGCCATTATGGAGGCAGCAAAGCAAGCCATACCTAATCAAACGGTCACAATCTATCCTAAAGATAAAATCTGGATATCAAAAGAAATAAAAAATGAAATCAAAGTCAGAGACAAACTATTCAAATTATCAAGAAAACATAAAACCGAAATTAACAACCAGAATTACAAAAAGCAACGTAACAATGTAACTTCACTTATCAGACAGGCGAAGCGTGCTCATGACGAGAAAATTTCAGCGCAAATTTCAAACGGTAACACAGACAAAAAGTTCTGGTGGAAACTGTGCAAGATGCATTTAAAAAATTCCAATGTAAACTTCAATCACATACCTGGGCTTAAGTCCAAAGACGGTGAAATTCTTTATGATAATGATCTTAAAGCACAGGCTTTGAACGATTATTTCTCATCAATTTGCTCAGTAGATGAATCTCCTGATGATGAATTATTTACATTTTTAGATAATACCGACTCTGAATGCATGGCTGAAATCCATATTACTGAGGATGAAGTTCTTAATGAACTGAATGCTATCGATACAAGCAAAGCCATAGGGGCCGATGGAGTGAGCCCCAGGCTACTGTTTGAGGCTCGCTCTATTCTATCCCCACACCTTTCCGCATTATTCAATCAATCACTATCTACTAGCATCTACCCAAACGAATGGAAAATTGCCAACGTCAACCCGGTTTTTAAATCCGGAGACCCTGCCTTAGTTACCAATTATCGACCAATTTCCATATTGAGTTGCCTAAGCAAAGTTTTCGAAAGAATAATTTTCAAACATGTGTATAGCCATATAAGGAGTCAAATAACCCCCTCTCAATTCGGGTTCCTACCTGGCAGATCTACAGTTTTTCAACTGATAGACATTTATTTTGATTTGATCAAGGCTCTGGATGAAGGCAAGGAGGTAGTTTTCTTATTTTTTGACATTTCAAAAGCCTTTGATCGTGTCTGGCACAGGGGCCTTTTGATTAAACTCCAAACAATGGGTATAAGAGATAACCTTTTAAGATGGTTTGCAAATTATCTGAAAGATCGACAGCAAAGAGTAGTATTAACTGGCTCAAGTTCAGACCTAAAATATTTATCAGCGGGAGTTCCCCAAGGTTCTGTGCTTGGTCCTCTGCTCTTCATTATCTTCATAAATGATCTCCCAACTTCAATTTTGAATAATATTAAATTATTTGCTGACGATACATGTCTATATATTTTGTCTGAAGATTTACTTCAGCCAGAAATATCTTCATCTATCAAGGATGATCTACTTTCTATCCAAAAGTGGGCTAAAAAATGGAAGGTATCTTTTAACGCTGCAAAAACTAAACTTTTACTATGCTCCAGACGTCGCCACCCTACAAATATTGACATTGATTTTATGGATAGTAAAGTAAACCCTTGTGAGACACACAAGCATTTAGGTCTAACATTTAATTCTTTAGCAAATTGGTCTAATCATATTGAAAACTTGATTTCCTCAGCCAATTTAAAAATATCATTATTCAGAGGTATGAAATACCGTCTTAATAGAAAATCATTGGAAATTATGTACAAATCCTTTATTCGACCTTGCTTTGAGTACGCGGATGTTGTCTGGGACAACATAAGTGACTACCAGGTTGATTTAATAGAAAATCTCCAGAAAGAATGTCTTCGCATTATTACCGGTTTGACGAAGAGCGTCTCCAGTTCACTTCTATACGAAGAAGCCGGATTCCAAACTCTTGTAATACGTCGGAAAATTCATCGTCTGAGGGCGTTTCACCGTCTGGTAACTGACAAAACCAACTTAGATCTTCATAAAAAATTACCGCCACAAGTAATAACTAGAAATCCATACCCGCAACGCTCAAATAACAATTACACCACTTTTTTCTGTAAAACTGCTTCATTTAGTAAATCGTTTTTTCCATCAACTATCCGCGATTTTAATAGTCTCCCCGACAATGTTAAAACCCTTAATAACCATCCAGAGTTTAATTCTAAATTATCACACATATTCCCAGTTACTAAACCTCCATCATGGTATTATGTCGGCGAGCGCCTCTCCAATATCCACCTATGTCGTATGAGGAATGGTTGCAGTTTCCTCAACGACGACCTATTCAATAACTTTGTAACTGATTCATCCAGATGTCTCTGTGGATTTCCCACAGAGACATCCGACCATTATCTTCTCCAATGTCCAATATATAATATTCATCGAGTGTTATTAATTCAAGATGTACGTCAGAGTGTGGCAGATCAAACTATTGGTACTACCATTCTCTTATACGGATCTCCAGACCTTACTTGCAATCAGAACATCAACATAATGCTATCCGTTTGTAAATTCATTGCAGCAACTAAGCGTTTCACTAACTAACTATACGTAATTAGGCCTATACAAAACTGACACACTCCAGTATATATTTTAAATGCCTGCCCTTAACGTTTTTTCTCTATCATGATTATGTGTCAGAACTTAGATAATGCCCTCTTCTGATCTTCACCTGTCTGTCTACCGTGCTGATTACTATCTTCTTGTTATTTTGGCCTCTCAAATACAAGATCATGCTTGTTTTTTGTTTTTTTTTCTTTTATTATTATCTGATTATTTATAAATAAGGGTTAAAATATATATATATATTTATTTGTAAATATCCTGCTTCATCAAAACTATGTATACTGTTATTACATACACAATATAAGCCAATGGCTTAAAGTGTACAATCAATAAACATGTTTAAAAAAAAAAAAAAAAAAAATGTCCTCCTTAATCAGCTGATAGATGAACATGAAATCACTTGATATCCCTGGCTTACGTTCCCGCTTGTCCTGAACCATTAGTACAGTCCGGTACACACCAGCAGGTCTACGTGACTGCGGAAGTAGTCCAATATGCGTCTGGGTTGGTCCCAAAACTGGAGACAGATCTTAAGGCACATCTTTGAATTGTTTGGATTGAAACGCCAAATGCAATCCCATTCAAGAAGAACCCGATCTTTCCCTGGAAAATCGCGTCTCACAAGATATTATTGAAACCAACGTCCCGTATAAGATTAGATCATACACTTCAAGAAACTTGTAAAAACATTCTCAGATCAGTATTGTGGATTTTTCAGAAGAAATAAAACGTTATCTGTTATACTAAGAAGATTTCATCGTATTAATGTAAATTTATTTATTTTTTCAAAATTTATTTCAAGGGTCACCCATGGGAGTAAGTCCCATTAATGGCGCCCATGTTCCAGAGTGAGTGATTTGGGTTTTACGTCCTGCTTAACAGTATTTCAGTCATATGAAGATGTTTTCTCCTTGTGGCAGGGCAGATTTCCACTGCTCTTTTATTTGGTGCTGCCTCACCGAGACGACTTGCCGAAGACACCCAGCAAGCCCCATCACCCAGTCACATTATACTGACACCGGGCCAACCAGTCGCTGCTCTAACTCCTATTGCTGGGCGTCAAGCGAAGCAGCAGCAGCTCCAATTGTTACAGTCTTTGGTCTGATTCGACCCAGGCTTGAACCTGGATCTCACAGCCCTGAAGCGGACGCTCTACCAACTGAGCTATCGGGGCTGGTTTCGTTAAACAAACATTAGTTGCTTACATAATGATTCGATGTAATGGTTGCCGGATAACTGGCTAACCCTGTCTCGATTCATAAATGTATGCCTATATGTAGCAAGACTCCGGAAGAGTGCGTGATGTGTGTTATTGCATTTGGAAGTTTCCATTTCTGTGTAATTTGCCAGGCGTGTGAAGTTGGCTCGCAGTTCGCAGTTCACAGTTCAGAGGGGACTAGTCATTATTTATACTAATAGGCTTATATCTCTTGAACTATTGGACCTACACACTTCAATTTTCACAAAGATATATCACTGGGATAGGACTAGCCAATAGTGCAAAAATATTCACCTTCTCTACAGTCAGCGAGGCTGAATAGTTAGCTGAATAGTTAACAGCTCACTGAACTGTTGTCTGACCAATAAATCAAGAAGTATTTTATCCAGAGCCTTCATATTTAAAAGGAATGCAAGATTTGAAGACAGTTGCGGATAGATATCAAATCCACCTTCCCTAGCCATTGACGGAATAGTTAACTGAATTGTGAACTGCTAACTGAACTGTTGTCTGGTCAATATCTAGATAAATATTTCACCCATAGCCTCCATATTTAACACGGAAACATTACTTGCTACATGCTACAAGTGTGTATAGAAATATCCACCTTCCCTAGTCAGAGGCCGAATTGTTAACTGAATTGTGAACTGCTAACTGAACTGTTGTCTGGGTAATATCTAGATAAATATTTCACCCATAGCCTCCATATTTAACACGGAAACATTACTCGCTACAGGCTACAGGTGTGTATGGAAATATTATTTGTAGGTTATGAGATGGATTTTCTAACCGTTTTGTTTGTAGTTTGTTACATAAGTTTTTCTGTGTCAGAGGGGGGGGGGGACAAAATTTATGTATTTCAATCGTAGTCTACCGATGTTCTTGCCATAGTTAAGATGCGCAATCATTGTCGATGTGTTACAAAAGGATTCCAGAAAATTCTGACCAAGTCTAATCTCTTGTCAGTCGTCAACCTAATGAAATATCATGTTTAGTTTATGACAACAATTTATGATGGTGTATAAAGGTCTAAATGATATACCTCTTTTCAACACAGTAATAAACTTGTCTCCATGGTTATTTTAGACAAGAAGATTTTCCCTGTGCCCGTGTGTTTTAGTGTTCATAAATATATAGTTTCTTGAAGATGGTCAAAGAAAAGCTCAGATTGGACTTTACATTACGTCATATTTAAGTACCAAAGCCGGCGGTGTAATAAGCTGGTCGTATATTAGAGGCCAGCAGTTTAGAACAGCTTATATACAAATGTTACATTTATCATTGAAATATTCTTAGATATCAAGAAGAGGATATGAGAAATAATGCAACAGACATATTTATATAGATACATAGATAATGTGATCAGAGTTCACATACATAAGAGGTTTAAGAGTTATATGGAATAGTAAAGATGATAAAGTAAAATTATGCAATTTGTTGGGTGGTTCAAGTAAATATTAACACAACAAAGTCCAGCTCGACTGAACTTTAAGACTATGAGATGAGGGGTGTCGAAGGCATCACTGTTAAAGATATACATGTAATCATAAAATAAGTGACGTTCAAGTAGGCCTACAAATACAATAAAAGAAATAATAAAAAAGAACTGAATTTTTAAACATAGTATTGATTACCAAGAAAGTGCAGGAGTCCAATGAAAAATGATTAGTTACATTTGATTACTCTGCTCTGCCTACGATCCCTTATATTAAACCAGGTAAAGTTTTATTTATAGTTAGCAATTCACAATTCAGTTAACAATTCCGCCTTTGACAAGGGAAGGTGGATATTTCGATACACTGTAGCGAGTAATGTTTCCGTGTTTAATATGCAGGCTATGAATGAAATATTTCTCTAAATTTTGACCAGACAACAGTTCAGTTAGCAGTTCACAATTCAGTTAACTATTCCGTCAATGGCTATAGGGAAGGTGGATATTTATTTTGATATCTATGCGCAACTGTCTGCAAATCTTGCATTCCTTTCAAATATGAAGGCTCTGGATTATATACTTCTTGATTTATTGACCAAACAACTATTCAGCTACTATTTGATCCACTGAACAACTTAACATAATAAAGTAGTAAGGAAACTCCGAAAATATTCATGGTGTAATCTCAATATTTCGACTTTAATTAAGTCATCGTCAGGAGAATTATGAGTACATCAAAAGACAGTGTGCATTTATATAGAAAAACAGAATACAATGATGGTTGACACTAAGAAGGCATGGGAGATTAAAATTTTAGTTACAATAGAGCAGGGTTCTAAAGGGCAGTCATAAGACCTAGCCAGGCTAATAAATTAAGTAAACATCTGTCACTGAAAACATTGCTAGGTCATATGCATTCATTCAAAATAATAATTGGTAAAGTTTGAGAAAAATAAAATACATGTTTGTAAGTATATCAAATTGAATTTTACAATCAGCCGCATTAATTAAAATCATATATTTATTATGTATAAGCAATAGAAAGGGTAATAGGTCTTGAAAAGTTAATAAAACAAAGGAATTATTAAAAAAATTCACTTCTGGCGATAGATGGCGTATTAGAAAAAAAAAAATTACATGGGTTATAACACAGATTAACGAAATAAAGAGAGTTCTTTAGAAGCCATAATTCCGTGATTGAGGGGCGGTTTTAATCTCCTGATGGAGAGGGCTTCCTTAAATAATAATTCATTCCAGTTGTTTGATGAGTCAATTACTTTGGTATGTTGGGCTAAGAATGATTCAATTGGAATGGGTTTCAGATTGTCTATGTTAGAAGGTATATTAAGTAAACTTTCAATGAATTTGAAGTTTTCACATTGCTGAATATGGTTGAAAATTTCACTATGAGCTCGGCCATTTGAGTGTTCTTTCAGTCTTGTCGAAAGACAGCGCTCTGTTTTCCCCACGTAACTTTCATCACAACCTGGACAGTTGAACTGGTATACCACATTACTTCTATATTCAGAGGGAGTGAAGTCCTTGTTATTAAAAAATTTTGAGGCTTTACATGTAGTCCACAATATTTGAATCTGAACATCCGTATTCAGCAGGTTTTTAATTCTTCGACCTATTACCCTTTCTATTGCTTATACATAATAAATATATGATTTTAATTAATGCGGCTGATTGTAAAATTCAATTTGATATACTTACAAACATGTATTTTATTTTTCTCAAACTTTACCAATTATTATTTTGAATGAATGCATATGACCTAGCAATGTTTTCAGTGACAGATGTTTACTTAATTTATTAGCCTGGCTAGGTCTTATGACTGCCCTTTAGAACCCTGCTCTATTGTAACTAAAATTTTAATCTCCCATGCCTTCTTAGTGTCAACCATCATTGTATTCTGTTTTTCTATATAAATGCACACTGTCTTTTGATGTACTCATAATTCTCCTGACGATGACTTAATTAAAGTCGAAATATTGAGATTACACCATGAATATTTTCGGAGTTTCCTTACTACTTTATTATGTTAAGTTGTTCAGTGGATCAAATAGATTCTGGTCAACACTCCGTACCACTGACCCCCATCTACATCAAAAGACAGTGGAGTTTCAGAAATGCTACCGTCAGCTTAAGAAGGCAGAGCTGGACCTTAAATTCTTAAAGAGATGCCAGGACGCAGGAATAACCCCAAAATTCATCAGGTGGGCTAACTTAAAATCCTTTCGTCACAAGCTTCGATCCTCCTATCACCGTAGACTTCTGAGAGATGCCATCAACGATAAATTCAAAACCGTGTCCTTGAACAAGAAACTACTGCCTGTTCGGAAATCGGAACTTAGAACCTCAACCACTTGGCTCAAAGCCATAGCACTTCAACACCATGCTGAAAAATTTGTAAACAGAGCAAACAACTTAACTTCAAACCGCCACGAGAAAAAGTTCAACGCCCTTATGAAAGAACATAAAATATCCCTTGGGACCAAAGACAACCCGAACACTATTATTCTTAATTTGACGAGCGAGGAACTGACAACGGAAGAAGAGACAACACTACGTTTTGGACTAAAACATGCGTTAGCTGCTCGACCCAAGGAATCAGACGTAATCATAAGTGCTGAAATGTTTTGGGAAAGACTAAAACAACTCAACGTTCTTCCTTCTGGATACATAAAACAGGAGAGAGTTAAAAGCACCATCCGTGCCATGACATACAACCTCCTAGATTTTAATAGCAAAAGACTATCATCCGATCACAGCCGAATACGCCTACTCAAACAACTGAATCAACGATTTGCCATAATGAAACCTGACAAAGGTAATGGAATTGTTTTACTTAACAAGAAAGATTATGTTAATGGACTTATGGACATTCTGAATGACACAAACAAATTCCGGAAACTTAAAATTGATCCCACGTTAACTCAACTTTCTTCCCTTCAAAGTTATTTACGAACCATGAAAAACAGAGGTGAACTTAATGAGGACGAGTATAAAACTGTCAGACCTAAATCAACTAGACCCGCTCGCCTGCATGGATTACCCAAGATCCACAAAGATTATGACCAAATACCTAAATTCAGACCAATAATTGACACTACTGGCACCGCTTTCTCACATATTGGTAAATTTCTTTCAAAGTTTTTGAAACCATTAACCGATAATGAACATGTTGTGTCTGATTCCTTTGAGGCTGTGAAAAGAATTCAAAATATCCCCAAGCACCTGTTTGATGAAGGTTACAGATTCGTATCCTTCGATGTTGAATCCCTGTTTACAAATGTCCCCCTACGGAAATGTATCAACGTTATACTTGATCGTGTTTATAAAGAAAAACTATTGCCGACAACACTTTTTAAGACAACCTTGAAGAAGCTAATTTTGGATTCATGCACAAAGACAGCCTTTTCCTTTGATGGTGATTTGTACCAGCAGGTAGACGGTGTATCAATGGGATCCCCGCTTGCCCCAGTATTAGCTAACATCATTCTTACGGAGTTGGAGAAAAACGTAGTTAACAAGCTTATAGAGGAAAACTACCTAAAGTTTTATATGAGGTACGTTGATGACACTTTAGTTCTAGCCAAGCCATCAGATGTGAATGCCATTCTTTCCAGACTTAACGGATTTCACCCAAATTTAAAATTCACTGTGGAGGAGTTTAGTGATCCCAATAATATACACTTCCTTGACATAAAGTTCAAATATGATCTGTGTACAACTATCTTTCGCAAACCAACTAATACCGGACAGTATGTTAACTTCAAAAGCTTTGAACCGTGGCACCTCAAGATTTCCTGGATCAGAGCTCTCCTATCCCGGGCCCATAAATTATGCAGTAATGTCCAACTTTATGAAAACGAAATTGATAAAATCAAACTTTTCATGTCTTGGAATAGTTTTCCTTCTCAAACAGCCAACAAAACTATCAGGTTTCTTTCATCAAGACTGAACTCAAAGAGAAGAGAGAAGGATCCGAACGTCATAAGGGTGTGCCTTCGCCTCCCCTATGTCGGGGACCACGGAGAGGAATTAGTGAAAAGAAGCGTTAGAAGAATTAAAAACCTGCTGAATACGGATGTTCAGATTCAAATATTGTGGACTACATGTAAAGCCTCAACATTTTTTAATAACAAGGACTTCACTCCCTCTGAATATAGAAGTAATGTGGTATACCAGTTCAACTGTCCAGGTTGTGATGAAAGTTACGTGGGGAAAACAGAGCGCTGTCTTTCGACAAGACTGAAAGAACACTCAAATGGCCGAGCTCATAGTGAAATTTTCAACCATATTCAGCAATGTGAAAACTTCAAATTCATTGAAAGTTTACTTAATATACCTTCTAACATAGACAATCTGAAACCCATTCCAATTGAATCATTCTTAGCCCAACATACCAAAGTAATTGACTCATCAAACAACTGGAATGAATTATTATTTAAGGAAGCCCTCTCCATCAGGAGATTAAAACCGCCCCTCAATCACGGAATTATGGCTTCTAAAGAACTCTCTTTATTTCGTTAATCTGTGTTATAACCCATGTAATTTTTTTTTTCTAATACGCCATCTATCGCCAGAAGTGAATTTTTTTAATAATTCCTTTGTTTTATTAACTTTTCAAGACCTATTACCCTTTCTATTGCTTATACATAATAAATATATGATTTTAATTAATGCGGCTGATTGTAAAATTCAATTTGATATACTTACAAACATGTATTTTATTTTTCTCAAACTTTACCAATTATTATTTTGAATGAATGCATATGACCTAGCAATGTTTTCAGTGACAGATGTTTACTTAATTTATTAGCCTGGCTAGGTCTTATGACTGCCCTTTAGAACCCTGCTCTATTGTAACTAAAATTTTAATCTCCCATGCCTTCTTAGTGTCAACCATCATTGTATTCTGTTTTTCTATATAAATGCACACTGTCTTTTGATGTACTCATAATTCTCCTGACGATGACTTAATTAAAGTCGAAATATTGAGATTACACCATGAATATTTTCGGAGTTTCCTTACTACTTTACTATTCAGCTAACTATTCAGCCTCGTTGACTGCAGAGAAGGTGAATATTTTTGCACTATTGGCTAGTCCTATCCCAGTGATATATCTTTGTGAAAATCTGAAGTGTGTAGGTCCAATAGTTAAAGAGATATAAGCCTATTAGTATAAATAATGACTAGTTCCCTCTGAACTGTGAACTGCGAACTGCGAGCCAACTTCACGCACCTTAATTAACCTTCTATTTGAACAAAACTGTCATTTCTGTTCATTTGACATCATTTAGGTAATTCGAATTCCATCTGGGTTAAGTTGCCATCATTAGGATTCACGAAGAAAACTCACCGTATAGATATACTCTCCCAAAAAAGAAACACAACATCCAATTTTTGTTCTTCAAAATATGAATTTCAACATCATTTTTAATACAGAAATAAGCATCACATTACACTGAAATTTGGCAGACTGGTTGTTCAGACTTTAAAGTCCATTCACATGTAAAAATATATCACATTAAAGTTCATAGCGCTCAGATGACGTCACTGCAACGTCAATATCTGTTGTGCCCACCATTAACCTGTAACACAGCGGCATAGACACAATCAATCGACGAATACGGTTTTGCGGAATTCTCTTCCATTCCTGCCCAAGAGCCTGCTGCAGTTCTTGCAGAGTTTGCGGCGCTGGATGACGACTGCGCACGCGTCTATCATAATCATCCCACAAGTGTTCTATTGGGTTAAAATCTGGTGATTTGGACGGCCAGGGGAACACTGTTACGTTCTGGTTGGCTAGAAATTCAACAGTAGCACCAGCTGTGTGAGGCCGAGCGTTGTCGTGCTGAAAAATTTCCCTACGGAGGTCCATTACGGGCCGCTTATGTGGTGTCAAAACATCATCTGTGTATCGAACGGCGTTAAGGTTGCCGGGAATGGGCACCAGTTGAGTTTTTCGGGCACAGGATATGGCACCCCACACCATCACACTCCCTCCGCCGAAATTTTCGACCTCAAGGACGCAGTTCCTTGCGAACCTCTCATTCCGGCGTCTGTAAACTCGTGTACGATCATCTCTTCTCTGCAGCTGAAATCTTGATTCATCGCTGAACCAGACTCGCCTCCAGTTTCGCAGATTCCAGTTGCTTAACCTGTTGCACCATCGGACCCTTGCAAGTCGATGCTGGCGTCTCAGTACCACGCCAAAGTAAGGACGTCTGGCGCGTAAGCCGTTTTGACGGAGACACTTTCTGACTGTCTGTGCCGATATTCGACGGAGACCTGGGATATTTGATGCTGTTTCTGTTGCTATTTTGGTCCGGTTGCGCAGGTGAAGTAACCGGATGTAGCGATCTTGAGCTGCTGATGTGATCCTAGGTCGGCCAGAGGGTTGACGATCAGCTGTTGAACCGGATTGCTGGTGCCGTAGCAACAGTCTGGAAATCGTGCTCCGGTGAACATTATAAAGTCTAGCGACTGCATTCTGTGATTCGCCGGCCAGGAGACCAATGACGACGTTTCGGGTAGCTGCGCCTAGTCTTGGCATATTGTAGCAGCTTCGTGATACAATTCAACTACTGAATTCAATTGAACGGTTGTGTGTCTTTTATACCCATTAAACCCGCATAAAGATAAGACGTGATTCGCACATGCAACTGCCCTACGTTTTTCCCTACGCCTTCTTCGTGTAGCGTTACACAAAGGCTGACCCGAAAGTCACGTGTGATCAACAGCCACTATCAGGGGCTTAAATTAAATTATCGGACATTTACATTATCACATGATCCTGTTGTCATGTGTCAATCACGCACATTTTTGGAAAAATTCATGTTTGAAAAAAAAATTGGATGTTGCGTTTCTTTTTTGGGAGAGTATATATAAAGCTATCGTGCGGTGTTAGCTCTAAATGTCGTCGGGCAGTGGTGACAATTTGGGCCTAGGAAATAGTGAAGATTGCCCCTAATTGTCGCGCCACAACCCCTTGTTATTTGGAAATATTCAGATTGGATTAACCTCCCCCGCTATATTTAATCAGCTTAAGAATTAACATAGAACATGTGTAGGGCAATTTTTATTATGATTTTTTAAAATTTAAATCGCCCCCCTACTTTTTAAAGTTATCGTTTTTCTCGAATCAGATAGTTTTTGTTGTGAAGTCATTTCTTCAACCACTTGACCCTTAAGAGAGAGAGAGAATTTATATATATATCATAACGACAAGGCGGGTCAAAATATCAAAAGAATGTTGATTGTCTTCCCGAGGATTATAGAAATATCTCTGTGTCTAGGACATAACAAGTAGCCCCATGTTAATATTTGGATAACCGTGTCCCTATCTTATAAGTAGCGATAAATGAGTTTATTTTGCGTGTATATACAAATAGGGCGTATCACCCACGCATGGATTTGAAACACTTTTATAAATATCAAAAGCACAATATTCAATGAACTAAAATTGTTATCAGTATTTAATATAAAAAACCAACAAAAAATAACCAAAACATATGTAGCCCCTTTTCGAAGATATATGTTTATTTAACAGTTTTACTTTTTCTCTTTCATAAGAGTTTGAGGTTTGAATATCTGAAAATCAACCTAAATGAAGTTGTCTCACCATCTAACCCTATAAGCTTCTTATCTGTACAAATAGTAAATAGATGTTGATGATCTTTCTATATGTGACCAGGGGGCTGTTTTTCAACACACTTACGCCCGTCGTAACCTTGCGCTTGGTCGTAACGTAATGTTGAGGGTATATGTTGCCATGGTAGTTACGCCTTACATTGGACTTACGTCGGTCGTAATTTTGTTGAGAAACAACCCCCAGTAGCTGACTAAGGTCGGGTATAACAGCCCACAGGTGGCTAACTTCACCATGACATGTAAAGAAGTGATTCTAAGTACATGTCAAAGGTTACCTTAATGTGCAAAAAGTCAATGAGACTGAATGTGGATTGTTTTGATATCAGAGCACCTTGCCCATAACACCTAAACCTGTAAGCCATGTTAAATCTAATTTCTGGCGATTCCTCTCCGTTATCCATGTCCAATGTCTATATGACCAGCAAATTGTATTCATCAAATCCAGCTGTGACTGCATGGATGAGACCCTCTGTATATTGTACTGTGCAATAAGGTATAAGCATTAGAATCAAGTTGTTTGTCAAATGTCACCCTTTTGTGACGGTCAATAGTGTTCGACATTTTTTATAGCTGAGAAACTCACTTTCGGATTATTTTCTTATTTGAAATTTGGAACTGTGTGAAAGAAGCATATGGACCTATAAACCATAAGATTAACTGAATTAGTAAATTAACTGACACTGATTAACCGAGCCAGAGCGAGAATTGAACTCACGTCCCACCGTGATCAGATTAACTGAACATGTATACATTTATGCTACAAATTAGGGACTATCTTAACCTTTGGCCTATTTGTCACCAGAGAAAATGTGGGAAGGATATCACTTAAGGCTCAAACTCTGGGCGAGCCAAAGGTATATTTATCATTGTTATTGACATAAATATGATCATTGGCGACATTCTTATAGCTCCAAAGGACCGCTCGATATTGGGTTTTATTTGGGAATTCATCTTTCTTTTTGTCATTGTCATTCTAGGCTGTTTGTTATTATTGTCAATAGCAACAGAGAATTCCCTCCCTAAATCAAACGAGATTGATTTGTTTTTATTTTTCCGTAACAATCATAGTTATTTTTGTTGGTATTTCCTTATCGGTGTCACGCGATCAAAATACTACAATAAAGCTAGATATAATATCGGTGGGCAGATATAATCTAGATGGAAAGGGACACAACTCGTTCATCCAACAAAAACAGCTCAGCTAAAAGTACTTTGATTTAGTATTTTACAAATTGACTTGCAGTTTCAATTTCCTTTGTGCACACAATGACATGTACTATCTTCAAAGGCTAACATGATATGTATTGGGCTAACATGTACCTTTGACCTCGGAGAGTTGACTTACGCCTTCCAATGGGGAGAAAATACCTCCGATCGCTTATGAAAAAAAATCAGATGAATTTATTAACGAATATAAAAATGTTTCAGTTGTCCTCCATATAAGCGTCTAGTAAATATCTGTGTAACTGTATTTAATATTGATAAAGGAAATGACTTACACATAGATGTATAGATATATATATATATATCTGTAAGCTGACATTAATGTGAATCTTCGCGATGTTTTAATGACTTCTTATGGGTGTCAAACTCAGGCCATTTCAAAGGGGCTGTGGCCAGCCTGCCCCTTCGAGTTTGATGTAAACTGGCCGCACCGTTTAAAAAAGTGCCGCAATACGTAAAATCCGAATTGACAAACTGTGTAAAACATCTACCACATTATGTAAAGAGAAAGGTTAATACGTTGTCCCAATATGTAGAAAACACCATACAAAAAATTAAGCGAGTTACTAATTAACTTACACTAATGAATCATAATTTAATTTGAATAATAAAACATTATTTCAATGTTTGGCTTATTTACTGACCATAAACTGTTGGACAAAATATGTTTTTTCATATTAGAGTTCCATAATTTATCTTTAGTAAAGATATAGGTTGAGCGTTGATTTAATGTTTTACAGGCAGTTGAGAGCCCCGATATGCAATATAAAGAACGTAACAAAATACACAGTTTAACGCCGTTTAATCAGACCAAACTCGTTCAAAGTTACTCCGTTTTATCGTATTTTTTGGTTCCTATCAATAATGATACCAGATGAATGGGTTTCGAACCCCGGACGCATTGGGGAAAATGAAGCAATACTTATTCTATAGTCAACTGAAACTATAGGCATACAGAGCCTTAATTAAGATCTAACGGACGGCTTTTCTTAAGAAATCTCATGTCAATATTGTGTTTTAGTGGGTTTTTTTTTCAATTTTCACCAAATTGTCTTTTTAACGTTTTTACTCTGTGCATTCGCCCATTCTGATTTTACATATTGCAGCTCCTCTGAACTTAATACCCGCGTAATTTATATTGATTTATATATCTTTCTATGTAAATTTCATTATTGTGAATACAAATTAAATGAAAAATGAAGGTGCGCTCGTAGCCATAAACTTTCTGGTATTTGTGAAGAAAGCGGATTTACACGAACTTATTAATAGTCATATCAAACATAGGACCCATTATCAATGCCCACTTGTCTTTGAAATGTTTGAATGGTACTGTAAAGACGTTATGTAGAGGTTGCATCATCCTCATGGATGGGTAAGCGCCAATAAAAATTCACCACCCCCCCCCCCCCCCCTCCGACATTATATAGAAGTACGAAAATCAACCGATCGATGAGAGTTCAGTATTGGATTACACCAAGTAAAAAACTTCCTCTTTTCAAATTCGTTATATTATCAATTCGGTATAGTATGGTGGTACATTTAGAGCATTTTTAAAAGTTTTCCAGGTTTCCCCATGATAACATAAATAAAGAGCCAAACCCCCCCCCCCCCCTGGTCCAAATAAGAAAAAGAAAGAAAAAAGAAAAAATCTCCCCACACAACAATAGGATCTGAACAAGTATAATTCAGTCTATTAGTTTTGATAGAAAAGAAAAATGTCATAGATAAATGGCTCGAACCAATCCCCATATATCCGTGAGATACGTCTTTTAAGAGATAGGTTTACGCTGAAGTAGTTGAGAAGTGATTTTGGTCTGATATAAAGAGCATAGATCTTTGGATATTGATAGGCGAGATATCACATAGTTGTGTAACCAACTGGTTCCTGATAGCGTACACAGGCAATGTTAGCAATGACCGAGATATAAAACCAGTTAGACATTCTTTGCATTAATTAGTTCATTGTTTTTGTATGGAAAAGGAGGATCTCAACTATATAATAGGGTAAGTAAACAAAATGTTTTCACAAAGTTTGTTTCTATGTGACAAATAAAGACTTTAGCTGGTTGTGTCCATATGTAGGCTACCGTTTCGAATACTGCAACATTTCTACCGAAAAACTGTTGACACGAGTGTAAACCACATGCAGATCTTAATTAGGCAACTTGTATGCCCTCAACACTCCTCAGATCAAGTATACAGTCCAGTGCCCAAAATTTCTTGAAGTAGTTTTTAATTAATACATTTCATTTTTATAAATATTCGATCGTAGCCAAGCCACAAAACACTCTAATGATTTACACAATGTACATGACAAAAGTTTCTTTATTACTGGTATCATCAACCTACTAGAAAAGTAATGGAAGTCACGTCTCATTTTCGCTGATAAAGAACCGTTTTATCTCTACGCAACCAATCAGTCTCTTTGGAATTTGTTTGGCAGCGGATTGTTTCATCCCCATTCACCAAAGATTAAAAGTCGCTTATGTTTCTTAAATATCTTTCAAACGCTTCTATAGTACGCTGGCATGAGCTGCAAAAATGTTGATATTTTGACGTTAAAACAGAATGTTGAAATTATTGGCTATTTTTCTCCAGACGTATAATTCAGAAGCTTTTTAGTGCTTCTAGTCTCGAAAATGTACGATGAAGTATTGTTTTGAATTTACTTTGGCTTAGAATTAATGAATGGTCGTCCCGGTTATTTAAATTTTGTTTATTTTCGAACTCTATTTCGGTTCGTACAGGCCGCATACTGTATGGATTTTCCTCATTCCAACGTCAATCATTTAGTTTTTCGATGGCATTCAAAACCTCTCACTGTCGTGGCGATCAGAAATTATGGAAACAGTGTGAATTTCGGCGGCTTTTGCCACTTTAAACCATGGTATATTGGCCAAAGTTAGTTTGGTTTCACAAATATCTCTTAAACGCAGCGAGATAACAGTCATCTTCTCCGGCCAAGTTAAAATCTGCATGTTCCCATTCCGTGTTTTAAAACAGCTCGAGAAGTGGTTTATTAGTTATAATTAGTAAACTGTCTCTCAAATACGTCAAGGTGTTCCGGGTCTGCTTGGCCGAAGTCAGTTTTATTTTCAAAACGTGTCTCAAAACCCACCTAAGTGGTCTTTAACCGTTTTGTTAGCAGTGTATCTATACCTCTTTTCAATTGTAAAACACACCAACAGGCTCATGTAATTGAACAAATGCGCTACTGTCTTTTATAATACAGCATTGCTGATAATGTTACAGCTGTATGGATAAGGTGTTATTAGGGAAGTTAGTTATATTGGGAATATATATTTCTTTTTGGACAAAATGTGTAAAACGAATCGTTAGAATTCTGCACGAAATAGGACCTAAACATGGATTTCACCACGGAAAACGCTCAAAACTACGGAAGTGCCTTAGGGCCGAATAAAAAAAAAATCTTTATAATTCGGAACTACTATCTTCTAATTAAATTAGGAGATACTAACTCCAAATATAACCGCCTAATTCGGAGTTACTCAGTCCAAATTAGCTGCTATCTCGGAGTTACTAATTCCTACGTAGCTAATCCGGACCTAATAACTCCGAATTAGGCGCTCTCCTAATTAGGAGACAGTAACTCCCAATTATAAAGATTTTTTTTCACCTGGCCCTAAGACGTTTCCGTACAAAACACATATCAGCAATGTTGGAGAGAAGTTTTTCTATGCCTTTGCGTTTATCCCGTTTATCGGAACGACGAGTAGGGTTTTGATAACGGCTCAAGTACAACTTACCAAGAATTAACGAACAGACAAACTATATCCTGTTAAATTGAATCCCACATACCAATGACGTTTGTTCTAAAATAGAAAAGGACATATATTTACCTCAATTGTCATAAATATCGACGGGAGTATCTGTAGATGTCTCTAACTATGTTTGTAATCAAGATTCTATAGTTCCCTTACACTTAAACATGTAATGTACCAACATTTCTGGCATGATTGATTTATTGGCTTGACAATATTGGCTATATCTTTTGACAAGGTACTTCATAACTGTCTACTGTTTAGTCGTACTAGTGTACCGAATCGTTGGGATGGAACTATCTAAAGCAAGATCAACAGAACTGTTGGATTTAATTTTTGCAAATTTATTTATTTAGCTAGTTATTCCTTCATTCAACAACAATTAGTTTGGAGGTTGACCCATATTATCATTGGCTCTGTGACATCTTTCTTATTTTTCCAGATTCAGTACAACTTATAGCACTATTTTCTCCTGAAGCAATCCTTTGATTGGTATATCTTTACTATAGCTTCATATCTTCGTTAATAACCGTTACAAACTGTTTACCCTATACCATTTGTGTTTCACTATAACAAGGCCAGCATGAATATGGCCCAAATTATAGTAGAAGACATTATATACTTCAAAGTAAAATTATGTTCTACGTGGAAATGCCCTCTAACTGATCGATCGTAATGTGTCTGTCATAATCCTCTCATCTCCACTTACAAGGGGTTCCATCAGGCTCTATTCTTGGACTTAAAATTTATACAAAGGATATTTATTACTCATCAATTCTCCTCAACTGTATTTTTTATTTGCTGATTTGATTAGTCTTACATATTCCCGTGTGTTTAGTGTACACAAATATATTCAGGTGAAAATGCACAGGTCATCTTCCAAACGATGCCACAAGAATTAATCCTTATTCAACAATCGGTTCAAACAGTCACTAAGTATTTCCAAAACAAAATGCCTGTTTACCCAACCATACAAAACCGCTTCAAAGCATCTCAAACATAACCCAACATTCTCTCCCAAATAACTATTCAACAATTCAAAACTGTTAAATTTCTTGGAATTATATCATATAATCCTGGACCTATACCCCGTTCAACAGATCTGTAAAAAACTTTCAAGAAATATCGGACTCTCAAAACATCTATCGGCCTCTATCAACAGCCATACTTTCTGTGTTATACGATAATCACTGATTTACCCATATACCTGTCTTACGCAAATCTAGTCTGTGTCAATAATTATCTAAAAAAACCACCTATTTGGATCATCCCTCGTTCATGTAAACTAGAAACCACTGTATCATTATTCCTTTCTCACAAAAAACTTACAGCTTATACACACATGCCATAACAGAATCTATTCTTACTTTTGTTCACGAACGTGTTCACAATTTCAGCCGGAATGTGTCGAGTTCTTGTAATTTATGTCCCTTTAGGGAATATGTGTATTTAAAGGTTACTTAAAAGGTAAATAAGTTCAAATAAAGAATAAAAGAAGTATTGGGTCTGTGTGGCTTTTGTCAAAACTGCGTTCTAAAGCCTTGGAACCAAACGCATTTTCAATTTATATACTTTCTTTTTTCTATTTATGAAGAATTTTTTTGCAATTTTAATACCATTAGTGCCATAATGGAGGACATAACAATTAGCGGGGAAAGAGGGGGGGGGGGGGGGGTGCGAGAAGTTTAGGAAACTACATATGTGCTGATAAAAGTATGAGTTTTTCACATTTAAATATTTCTTTTATGACAAGTATTTCTAATCTAACTTGGGTCTCAAACAAGTCCATTATCGTTAACAAATCCGAATGTCAGTATACGCGTGTTTGTCGACCGCCATGTACTTCGATCACCAAGGTTATCAATTAAAATTGACGATATATCTAATACAGGTCATTTTTATAAGGTCTATATACTCGGCCATATAACCGTAAGTTGACAAGTGATATGCTCACATACATGCAGTTTGTGTACACACTACGGAATTACATGACCATAAGATATGATACATATATATCTTATAAGAAAGGACATAAATTACTCAGATAGAGTTTCACCTACGGTACTGACGGATTATGGATTTTTGAGACGTAACTTAATCTGAGAATGGCGACTATTTGAGGAAAGGTTTTAAAAAACTGGCATCATTTTCAGATAGAAGTTGTTCCAGATCTATGGAGCGATACAGGCGTAATGACATTTTTCCTCTCATCCATTCTTTCGTGCTTTGTTGGGGCCGAATCCAGTTTTAGCTAACGTAGATATTTTGACATTGCTTGGTGTCATAGCTGAATCAAAGTTAATACAAAAGTAAGTATAAAGTAACCGCAAAGAACGGCAATAATGTAATAGTTAACAATTAAAACATTTTTATCGGCTTCGCATGCATTCTTTAACAACCCATACGAGTTTTTCAGTAAAAAAAGGCTTTTATATATTGGAGAAAATTTATTTAGAATTTTATTTGTTGTAGTTTAATTTTTGAAAGTAGGTTTAGAGATCCTATAGTATATAAAGACAATCGTCATTTTTATATTTATTAATGACTTGTATTTTATCGAATTGATTGTTTTTGGTGAAGGAACCGGTTGTATGACAATCTGAAACACAGGACATTGCTGTTCAGTACCAGATAACTTATATAAACATGTCAGAGGATAACATTTTTTATGTTAAATTTTATGAGTGTCCAGAAATTTGTCTAATCTATGTTAGTCAGTCAAAGATTTCCATTTTGTTTTTCCTCTCTATTTTCAAATTTTCCCATGAAAAGATCAGCTTTAATCCAGGATGTGCCTACATACGTTTTTCCAAGAATCAAAATTTGTTCTGTTTACTTTTTATTTATGTCCTCTTTAACGTATCAAGTGTTCATATAAAAATAACTTTATCTTTTAAACCTGGTGTGACCCTATATACGTTTATAATAGTAAAATGTTTTATAATGCTGCCTTAGCATTGCCATATATACAGGCGTACAGCAATTTCGAATCGCTGTGTATATATGGTAATGTTTAAAATGCTAAAGGTTTCCCTACATGGTACAGCCAAATGTCAGGCATCATTTTAAAAAAAAGCCCGAAACTCGTTATTACCGCTACAAGAAAAAAAAATATCTGTTATCACGTGGGTTCTGGAGTTGGTATCTGTATTATATCATTTTCTCCAGTTATGTTCTATATACAATTAATTACAACATTGGCTTTACATATAATGTACCATATTATGAGCACGATGCAACATTGGCTTTACATATAATGTACCATATTATGAGCACGATGCAACATTGGCTTTACATATAATGTACCATATTATGATCATCACACAACTTTGGCTTTACATATAATGTACCATATTATGAGAACCACACAACATTGGCTTTACATATAATATACCAAATTATGAGAACCACACAACATTGGCTTTACATATAATGTACCATATTATGAGAACCACACAACATTGGCTTTACATATAATGTACCATATTATGAGAACCACACAACATTGACTTTACATATAATGTACCATATTATGAGCATCACACAACATTGGCTTTACATATAATGTACCATATTATGAGCATCACACAACATTGGCTTTACATATAATGTACCATATTATGAGCATCACACAACATTGGCTTTACATATAATGTACCATAATGATATTATGAGCACGACGCAACATTGGCTTTACATATAATGTACCATATTATGAGCACGATGCAACATTGGCTTTACATATAATGTACCATATTATGAGCACGATGCAACATTTGCTTTACATATAATGTACCATATTATGAGCACGACACAACATTTGCTTTACATATAATGTACCATATTATGAGCACGACACAACATTGGCTTTACATATAATGTACCAGACATATTATGAGCACGATGCAACATTGTCTTTACATATATTGTACCATATTATGAGAACCACACAACATTGGCTTTACATATAATGTACCAGACATATTATGAGCACGATGCAACATTGGCTTTACATATAATGTACCATAGTATGAGCACGGTGCAACATTGGCTTTACATATAATGTACCAGACATATTATGAGCACGATGCAACATTGGCTTTACATATAATGTACCATATTATGAGCACGACGCAACATTGTCTTTACATATAATGTACCATATTATGAGCACGATGCAATATTGGCTTTACATATAATGTACCATATTATGAGCACCTTATTAATCAATAAACGTAAACATATTGTAAGTCCTTGGGAATACCGTTAACCAATTTCACTCACACATTTTGTCGTAATTTGGGATTTGTTTTAGGACTTTTTAAACATATGTTTTATGAATATATAACGTCATTCTGCTGCAGGGACATTAACAAGAACGGGTTTTATAGTTGTGTTGAATTAGTAAATCAGCATTGACCTATATGCCATAGAAGGCGTTGAACCTGCGTCGAGTATTTGTTGAAAAAGAAAGAAATGGTACCTAGAGAAGGAACTCTAATGGCTGCTCCTAAAATATAATATCTTATTCTTATTTTTTCTTGATCCCACCGCACACCAACACAACTTTTGTTTGATCAAGGTTTGTCTTATTTAGGAGATACACTTTCTTAATTCATCTCTCAATTATCTATTTGTACTGCCCATCGTGTGTAAGAAATGCATCTCCATGCCTGCACCGAATTTCATATTTAACTTAATGCTTTTGTTGGATATTGGGTAAAAATCCAACTCTAAATCAGCCAAAAAGGGGATTGGAATGTCTGAAATTTTCCCCAAGGAACTGTTGTTCTCAATATGTAAGTTAAAGTGTTTTTTTTAAACTGGGTTAGCTCACATTAGCTGCCACAGGCAAGGTAAAGATTAAACTGAACATTTTCTATTCAGAGTAATTGCATGAACAACATGTTCGGACAGGTCATTATAGAAAATGCGACGTTTGAAGTTCACTAAACAACTAACTTAGTTGGCTGATGTGTATGCTGATATAAACAAATAATAAGATTTTTTAAAATTTAAATAGGAGAGCGTGAATGGATGACAAAATGAACGAAAAAATGACCGTGTTGTTGAATAATATTTCAAGAAATATTTTCCCACCAATTCCAGTACTTGTTATCATTTCACAGTCGTTATATACCGGAGTGCAGATAGAAACTGTTAATGGTGTACCTATGAAAGAATGCAGATAACCTTTGTGTAGTGATCGTACATGGAAAATCAATCAATCACTGAGCCTTCCGGATTAGTGTTTATCCACATGTTGTTATCTTGTGTAATGTCAGAAACTTGCATGGTAAAAAAGAACATTTGTCAATCTAAGTCAGTTAACTATATAATTTGTAAGTCTATATATGTCTAAATGCTTGGGTTACCAAACTCATTACATAACAAATCCTTTCATTTTTTGGCCTACTTTTCCAGCTTATCTGATTGAAAAAACGGTTTTATTACGGAGTGAAAATGCAGACTTCCGGATACCATGTGTTTTGTTTTTCTGTCGCTTTAAATTGGGATTCCTTTTATCATTACCTGTTCTGTTCTCAACACGTCCGATAAAACTCAAACAGGATTCCCCATCTACGATACACTATTGCTCTTCTGTGATTATTGATTGTAGAACGGTTTCTGGTTCCATAATACCCAACACAAGTCACATACCGTGTCTTACACTTACATTTGGGTATTTGACTTTAATTTTGCTTTTGCCTTTTCAGTTCTTCGATATCTTACTATCAGCCTGGAGCTGTGGAATGAAGAGAATATGACCTAGCGTTGATGGTTTGATAGTAAGTATATAATTGATCAGCCTTGTTCAAGAAGCGCTTTACTTTCCAACGCAACAAAATGTATTTTTGCTGATTTGTTTACACCCGGCGGTGAAGCTGTTAACACATTTCTGTTATATCATCTAAAATCTGACCAAATTTGAACCGCAAGATTTTAACATTGCGCAATTTTTAATTAGTTTAAGATCCTAAATACATTGAGGATACCAAAAGATCTGAACTGTCTTTGATAGCCTGTAGACGTGTTTGGGTTGACCATAACCATGCCACTCTCCTATTGCCAAAGCTTCATTGAATATCCTGCAAATATGATATGTTTATGTCAGTTGAGATATGAAAATCAAAATGTATATAGGTCTATATTTTATTTTTCACATCTGTCGAGGTGTAACACTTTCCATACAAACGCAAGGGACACAGCCCATTTCCTACTCAGATCAACCCCTTCTAGAACAACCAAACCATTCCAGATCGTGCCGTTTATGGAATTATCCAATATGCCAGCGTCCGGTGTAGGATCCAACTAACATTAGTTGCTAAAGGCCTGATCTCACTGTGCGATTTGTCGAACGGACTTGTAGCGTGGGATTCAAATGGATGCATTTGATTGGTTGACAAATCTTATTGACCAAATAAAAGCATCCATTTTAATCGCATCCTACAAGTCGGTACGACAAATCGCACAGCGAGAACGGGCCTTTAGGTAATGATTCGATTGAATCTTCATGATATATTAAAACAACTATTATTTTTTAAAATTTGGATCATTTAAAAAATATCGCAATCCGAATAGATAATCCGCTTGGAGTGTATATATATTTTATCTGATCTCGCATCGGATAGGTATATGATATCCATTGAAACGCACGGCCTGGGATGATCTCGTTATTTTTTAAGGGGACGATCTGAGTTGTATAAGATATTCACAAAGCTCAAAGTAGATCCCCAAGGCTGGCGGCGCTTTCGGCAGGTTTGTTAACCATTCGTATGATCGCACGACATTAGCAAGGCTAAAAGCAAACTTCCAGTCAAATTTACTGTCTTTTAACAAGGTTTGCGAAGCTTTTGATAGGTTAGCAGTACATTGAAATGATCTATTGCAAATTAACCAGGCCGGTGGCAAATTTGCAACCCTTGTATACCCCATCATAAATTGTTGTAATAAAGTAAACCTATGATATTTCATTAGGTTGACGACTGACAGGAGCTTGGTCTTAGTCAGTAGAATTTTCTGGAACACTTTGTATTACATTGACAATGCTTACGTATCTTTAATAAGCTATGGTAAGAATATCGTCAGACTATATATTATAGGGTCATGGGAAAAGACAGTGAAAATTTGCCCCCCACCCACCCTCACCCCTTACCCAGAAAAACCTAGGTAGAAGGCAGACAGGGGAGTTTAGCCCTGACCAGTATGTCTTTCAAACTCTTGTTCTTTTTATAAGCAATGACTGGCCTTTGGGTCAGAGGTCGAGCAAGTTTACTTTGAAGTAGTTTGTATTCTTCTACTATAATCTTGGCCATAGCGATGCTAGCTTTGTTATACTGAAAGACAAATGGTATTATAGTTTTTTCACGACATCTTCCTGGGTCCAAGTTCAAACCCAAAGGATAAATAGTTTGTAATGTTTGAATCCAAAAACTTTCCCTTTCCAAACGTTTGTGCTTGGTATCTGCAGCGGAAGTGAGAAAAGGGATTTTCTCAATAGGCATGATTTCAAAATGGTCCTTGACCGAATGACCTAGAGTATTGAAATGTTGTGCCACAAGTACATCATGTTTAAGTCTAATACTAGATAAATGGTTGGCTGCTCTTTGTCGTAGAGAATTCTGAGTTTCTCCAACATACTGTTTGCGACATTTTTTACATGTGATAACATACACGATATTAGAGGAGTCGAAATTAAGATTCTCTGCCATTTGATATTTGTCGCGAGATTGTTCTCCGAAAAAGGTTCCGCGATTGGGTACGTACATATCGAGTTTGCATCGCGTCTTAAGGCATTTCATTGATGTACCTGAGAGAAATGTTGGACGGTAATGGTACACCCGTGAAGGGGAGGTAAGCGTTTCGGGGGCTGAAGGGGGAAACATGATTTGTCTTACTGTGTTAGATTTGATCCTTCGGAGTAATCTAAAAGAATACCTCCTAGGGAGGAGACCTTTAAAAAGAACAGAACAAGCCTGGTTAAAGAAATCTGAAGAACTACAGTTTCTATAGAATCTAAAAATCTGAGACTTAATGACTCCCTTGAAAGTGTGAGGAGGATGGTATGACCCAGCATGTAGCAGCTGATGAGTGTCAGTAGGTTTGAAGAATACTTTGTAATCTAGATGCCCAGTAGTATGATATGTATGGCCCTTGTAAATAGTTACATCCAAAAAATCCACAGAATTTTGATCAATAGTAGGCTGTAACTTAATGCTTGAGTCGTGAGAATTAAGAGTATCAATGAAAATATGAAGGTCTTCCAACGTATGCTGCCAAATGATAAAAATGGCATCCAGATACCGAAGGTAAATAAAAGGTTGTTTGTGACATTTGTGAAGAATATCACTCTCCCACTCAGCCATAAAAATAGAGGCAAAGTTAGGACTAAAACGTTTCCCCATAGCACACCCTTTAATTTGCTGAAAGATCTCCCCATTGAATTCAAAATCGTTACCTTTTAAGCTAAGGTGCGGTTCAAGATTTAGTGTGACAGAAGACCGGTGGAAACTCCCAGACCTTTCGGTGTTATCTGAAAGTCATTCCACGTATAGTAATTGAGCGAAACGCTAATCAGATTACCCCTTTTTTATATTGTTCTGAGCGGAATTCGAACAATCCATTCATTGCGCCTTTTGATAGTCAAAGTGAGCTTAAGATTATTTTAACGGACTATTAAAGACAATGGAAAACATAAATATACTTTTATTTAGGGTTGACGATGACAAATTTACCCGCACTCCTACCCAAAAATAATCGTCTATAAAATAGAAAAAAAAAACACACACTTTTTTTAGGAAGTGTCAAGAGTCATGTGAAGCTTAGCTGTAATACATGCTGACTGATGCTTAGTAATTCACTGGCAACTAGTTAATATTATATTACGTTAAATAAGCTGTTTATTAGTACAATAACATGTAATCGGACCTTGTGATCAGTTTGCCTTACTATCTAACTGTCGTTATCTCAACAACAGATCTTCAATTTTCGCGGAATTCGATGTCCTGAATAGGAGCGTGAATGAAAAGTTTCAGTATGATAAAAACATACATAGTCTTCAAAATAGTTAGAGCAGAATATGATTCCGACGTTTTCTAGATTGTTATTATGCCAAGAATGATGAACGGATTTCAAGGGCCGAATAGGCTCCATTCTGTTCAAAGCATAACTTCAAAAAAAAGTCAGGGCTGGGTTTAGATTATTTGGGGGAGTTGCACACGAAGTAAATACGGTCACAGTTTTGTCTTTTGATGATTCCAAAAACCGCGCGTTTCAAAACTGTTTTTTAGTTTTCTGATCATAGTAAGGTGTGAGAGTCGACTGTGGACTAAATGTTTCTGTATCCGTATTACCAATAATTTCATCTTATCGTGTGAGGCCGTGGACCCCCATCCCCTCCCTCTCCCGATACAAGATGTCTATATCAACACCTGTATATTATGTCCTCTGGATACATTTTCATCTGTTTTAGGCACATGTACGTTTTGGTCGAGACTTTGGTCGAGTTTGTCGTCATTGGGTTTGAGTTTTGAGGAAAAAAGATGGCGTTGTTCCCAGAGCCGGATTACGACATAGTCGACCACCCAACATACGTCGAAGCTACGAACGAGCATATAGTAAGATTATTGCATACATCTATATTCAAATTGATTGGTTGTCAATATTACCGTAATTTTACACATCACAGAAGATTATTTCACTTTACATGACGGCGTTGCCAGATTTGGTGCGACATGTGGTCACAGGATGTTCTAAACAAATCACCAGGTTTGGTGCGTGTGGTCGCATGATGTTCTAAACAAATCACCAGGTTTGGTGCGACATGTGGTCACAGGATGTTCTAAACAAATCACCAGGTTTGGTGCGACATGTGGTCACAGGATGTTCTAAACAAATCACCAGGTTTGGTGCGTGTGGTCGCATGATGTTCTAAACAAATCACCAGGTTTGGTGCGTGTGGTCGCATGATGTTCTAAAAAGAACCACCACGAGTGAAATGCTTGCGGATTTCCTGGTATAGATAAACTTATCAAGGCCCAAATCGATCATAGTTCAAGTAGGAATTGTGATGAAATAATCAAGTTCAAAATAGGATTTACAGATAGTTTCTTATTAATGGTGGTGCTACAGTTGACAGTTAATATTGGGCTTGATTTCTTGTTTTCTGAATCAAGTTCTTACTTTAAGCTTAAAATATGTGCGGAGGGATCTCATTCATAAATTGATTCTTTTAATTGATAGAGAAGTAATCATTTGAATATCAAATGTGTTCGGATGCCCCCCCCCCCCCCCTCAATCTCCCACACATAATTGAAAAAAAAAGATCTAGAGTGTTTGAGCTTGTGGGGCCTAGGCTGACCCTGGACGCTCGCTCTTGGGTTTGGGTTGTTCCTCGCACACACAGACTTCCGAAATGTTGCAAGTCGCTATCTTTCACTTTGGATCATACCGACCTTACTGTCATTTTTAGGAACCCAAAAAGGTACATTCTTAAAATTACATGTCATTTTATATCCAGAGAAAAGTTCCTCAGAACGCTTCTGGCAATCTAAAACCCTTTAAGCTTTCTGGACCTAGCGATATCCTCTATATCCCCACCCTCTGGCGATGGGACCCACCTTTTCGCAAAAAAGATAGATCCGCCCCTTCTCACTACATGTCCCTATCAAATGACGAAAGGTTTCAATCTAACGCTATTTTATTGGTTTATCTGATGAAGTGATATGTAAATTTAGCCATATCAACAGCGTATATTTCAACCTTGTAAATCTTCACCATAAACTATGTCAACACAACGTCATATACTTCTTACTCCATGGGTCTATAGATACTGTGACATGCAGATCCTGTTCTCAAATCCGCAGTTAAAATATGACACCTGTAATTCTAACGCTGTTGAGTACAATGTACTGTTTCTGAGAGTTAAGAGCGGGTGATCCTCTGGGCTAAATCCTTAAGATATATGCAATATAACTGTTACATTATCAAATGTAATTCTTTACTCTAGTTTGATGGATTGGTGCTTAACGTCACATTGAACAAGTGGATTATAAACCACACAAATAGACCGTTTTGTTAAAGTCGACTTTACCCATTTTTATAAAAAAGGCTCCAGTTCCACAATGTCAATAAGGTAACTTGTGGTCAATCATGCAGAAATCATCACAAGTTCCCTTTCTCCTCGGTAGAAGTAGGCACTCTTACATAACTTTACCAAAAGAATAGCCTGATATGTTTTATATTGATATATAACAGTATATTTTCAAAATGTTTACTTTATTTTCTCGTTGATATATGGTTTCTTCTCAGTTTACTGATATTCTTGTCATAGCGGAAGATTCGTACAACCTTTTCAATATATTACATATTCAGTATTCAATATTCTGTATTCAAGAAAATTCTACATGCTAAAACCCCTGTCTTCAACCTAATGGTGGTTGGTTTATCACACGAGTTTATGGTTGGGTATAAAGGTCCAAATGACATACTACCTTTTAAACACAAGAAACTTGTCACCATACAAATTTTAGTCTACAAGTTGAATGTTTCATCTTCTCTAACATTGATCTCCTGTTGAATGTTTCATCTTCTTAAACATTGATCTCATGTTGAATGTTTCATCTTCTCTAACATTGATCTCCTGTTGAATGTTTCATCTTCTTAAACATTGATCTCTTGTTGAATGTTTCATCTTCTCAAACCTTGATCTCTTGTTGAATGTTTCATCTTCTCTAACATTGATCTCCTGTTGAATGTTTCATCTTCTTAAACATTGATCTCTTGTTGAATGTTTCATCTTCTCAAACCTTGATCTCTTGTTGAATGTTTCATCTTCTTAAACCTTGATCTCTTGTTGAATGTTTCTTCTTCTCAAACCTTGGTCTCTTGTTGAATGTTTCATCTTCTCCAACATTGATCTCTTGTTGAATGTTTCATCTTCTCTAACATTGATCTCCTGTTGAATGTTTCATCTTCTTAAACCTTGATCTCCTGTTGAATGTTTCATCTTCTTAAACCTTGATCTCTTGTTGAATGTTTCATCTTCTCTAACATTGATCTCATGTTGAATGTTTCATCTTCTCTAACATTGATCTCCTGTTGAATGTTTCATCTTCTCTAACATTGATCTCCTGTTGAATGTTTCATCTTCTTAAACCTTGATCTCTTGTTGAATGTTTCATCTTCTCTAACATTGATCTCCTGTTGAATGTTTCATCTTCTCAAACATTGATCTCCTGTTGAATGTTTCATCTTCTCTAACATTGATCTCCTGTTGAATGTTTCATCTTCTCTAACATTGATCTCATGTTGAATGTTTCATCTTCTCTAACATTGATCTCCTGTTGAATGTTTCATCTTCTCTAACATTGATCTCATGTTGAATATTTCATCTTTTCAAACATTGATCTTTTGTCTAATGTTTCATCTTCTCAAACATTGATCTCATGTTGAATGTTTCATCTTCTCTAACATTGATCTCCTGTTGAATGTTTCATCTTCTCTAACCTTGATCTCATGTTGAATGTTTCATCTTGTAAAACCTTGATCTCATGTTGAATGTTTCATCTTGTAAAACCTTGATCTCTTGTTGAATGTCTCATCTTCTCTAACATTGATCTCATGTTGAATGTTTCATCTTCTCAAACATTGATCTCCTGTTGAATGTTTCATCTTCTCTAACATTGATCTCCTGTTGAATGTTTCATCTTCTCTAACATTGATCTCCTGTTGAATGTTTCATCTTCTCTAACATTGATCTCATGTTGAATATTTCATCTTTTCAAACATTGATCTTTTGTCTAATGTTTCATCTTCTCAAACCTTGATCTCTTGTTGAATGTTTCATCTTCTATAACATTGATCTCCTGTTGAATGTTTCATCTTCTCTAACCTTGATCTCATGTTGAATGTTTCATCTTCTCTAACATTGATCTCCTGTTGAATGTTTCATCTTCTCTAACGTTATCTCTTGTTGAAGGTTTCATCTTTTCAAACATTGATCTTTTGTCTAATGTTTCATCTTCTCAAACATTGATCTCATGTTGAATGTTTCATCTTCTAAAACCTTGATCTCCTGTTGAATGTTTCAACTTCTCTAACGTTGATCTCCTGTTGAATGTTTCATCTTTTCTAACATTGATCTCTTGTTGAATGTTTCATCTTCTCTAACGTTGATCTCCTGTTGAATGTTTCATCTTCTAAAACCTTGATCTCCTGTTGAATGTTTCATCTTCTCTAACATTGATCTCCTGTTGAATGTTTCATCTTCTCATACATTGATCTCCTGTTGAATGTTTCATCTTCTCTAACATTGATCTCCTGTTG
This sequence comes from Lepidochitona cinerea, assembly GCA_963971465.1. Lineage (NCBI taxonomy): Eukaryota > Metazoa > Mollusca > Polyplacophora > Chitonida > Tonicellidae > Lepidochitona > Lepidochitona cinerea. The sequence continues at coordinate 28,686,091 of OZ020553.1, forward strand.
AATGTTTCATCTTCTCTAATATTGATCTCATGTTGAATGTTTCATCTTCTCTAACATTGATCTCTTGTTGAATGTTTCATCTTCTCTAACATTGATCTCCTGTTGAATGTTTCATCTTCTCAAACCTTGGTCTCTTTTTGAATGTTTCATCTTCTCTAACACTGATCTCCTGTTGAATGTTTCATCTTCTCAAACATTGATCTCTTGTTGAATGTTTCATCTTCTCTAACATTTATCTCCTGTTGAATGTTTCATATTCTCTAACATTGATCTCATGTTGATTGTTTCATCTTCCCTAACGTTATCTCTTGTGGAATGTTTCATCTTCTCTAACATTGATCTCCTGTTGAATGTTTCATCTTCTCTAACATTGATCTCCTGTTGAATGTTTCATCTTCTCTAACACTGATCTCCTGTTGATTGTTTCATCTTCACTAACACTGATATCCTGTTGAATGTTTCATCTTCTCTAACACTGATCTCCTGTTGATTGTTTCATCTTCTCTAACATTGATCTCCTGTTGAATGTTTCATCTTCTCTAACACTGATCTCCTGTTGAATGTTTCATCTTCTCTAACACTGATCTCCTGTTGAATGTTTCATCTTTTCTAACATTGATCTCCTGTTGAATGTTTAATCTTCTCTAACACTGATCTCCTGTTGATTGTTTCATCTTCTATAACACTGATCTCCTGTTGAATGTTTCATCTTCTCTAACATTGATCTCATGTTGAATGTTTCATCTTCTCTAACATTGATCTCCTGTTGAATGTTTCATCTTCTCTAACATTGATCTCCTGTTGAATGTTTCATCTTCTCTAACATTGATCTCCTGTTGAATGTTTCATCTTCTCTAACATTGATCTCCTGTTGAATGTTTCATCTTCTCTAACATTGATCTCCTGTTGAATGTTTCATCTTTTCTAACATTGATCTCCTGTTGAATGTTTCATCTTCTCTAACGTTATCTCTTGTCGAATGTTTCATCTTCTCTAACATTGATCTCTTGTTGAATGTTTCATCTTCTCTAACATTGATCTCTTGTTGAATGTTTCATCTTCTCTAACATTGATCTCCTGTTGAATGTTTCATCTTCTCAAATCTTGATCTGCTGTAGAATGTTTCATGTTCTCTGACCTTGATTTCATGTTGACTGTTTCATCTTCTCTAACATTGATCTTCTGTTGAATGTTTCATCTTCTCATACATTAGGAATTAAAGGTCCAACAAGAGAAAGATGCTGATGGAGTCCCTCCCCGAGACAGCGGAAACGAAAGCACGGTCTCCAGCCAAGAGATAAAAAACCTATATTCAACAGTAGAAACACGAAAGCGAAAGACAGCCTCCTTGCAAAACCCAATTCTTTTGTCTCCGGACAAATTAAAGGTGGAAACGTCCGAAGGTAGAGGAAGTCGCGTTTCTAGTCGAATGCCCTCCCCGGCTCCAAGCCAAAATGTATCTCGTAGGGGCTCACCTCTTCCAACTCCCGGACAACCAATCGAAACATCTCCTGATACGTCAAGTTCATCCCCCGACCAAACTTTAACTGAAAGAGATACGTAAGTTTGCATTTGTTTGGGTCGTAATTGATACGAAAAGCAGTGGTAGATTAACTTGAAAAAGCATCTACGGACATTCAATGGAAAAAGACTTGTTTGACTTTTTTGCTCGTGAACTGTTTTATAAATATGACAATTTAGCCCAGCGAAATACAGTAGGTGCATTAACTGAGCAAGCCAAACTTTTACATTCAATGTCTCACATAAAATATTGCTAAAAATTAAAGCGCCAAAACACCCTTACTTTGAGTTTATCATTTAATGGTCGAAACCAACAAACCATGCCCAAAGAATGTTTTTGACGATTTATTTTGTGTGCTTCATAAAATAGTTTATTGATTGCCTCTTCTGTTTTCAGTCGTAGAATGTGGAATATATTCAAGACCACACCCAAGCAAAAGATTACATGGAATACAGAAAGGCTTTTTAATCGATTTTTGAAAGTTGTCAAGGTTCTTGCTTATATTGTTATGTTCTGGACAACTTTAACAACAGCTATAGCCAGTAAAGCCGGTCTTCTTATTTTAACGGCTCGGCTAAATGCAATGCAAAAGGTTTGTACTTCGGAATTTCTTGAACGTTTTCAGTAATAATATACTCATACATTGTGATACAGAATCAATTGTGGATATGGATTCGTGGCATACAGGAGTTTTAGTATTTCACAAATACAGAACTACTTAAACTTTTAATTCAGTAAAATCCGAAGAAGCTGCCGGTTCTTGTAAAGATTTATTGCATTGCTTGTTTACTTCAAAACATTCAAGGTTCTTTGAATTATTATCTTGACAGCGAGTATAACAATTGGATTGTGTCTGCCACAAAGAAGACAAGAGCCAATCGAATGCTCTGATAATCAAGTATATATATCCAGTGTCTCACAAGTTTCACAAACTGTAAATAGACGGTGGGTGATGTGTATAGTTTGAATGTCCACGAACAGATCGTGATATGTTTGACGATCGATCGATTAAGTGGATCGGCAGCAATACAATGATTTCTTCTTGCCAACTTTTATCACTCAGGAATTCATTTTAAGATTCTATGGCCTGTCAGGGTAGTGACCAAACCAATAAATCAAAACAACCGACAACATTAAACAAGATATAAGAAAAATACTGTTTTATTTCCTCTAGCCGTAAATGAGTTAACTTTTATGATTCTGTTTAACAACTGTTCGTTTTCTATTTGTTTAGTCTCAGCAATTGGAATTTGATGGACTGGTGTATCTCCTATTACTAGGCCTCTGTCTCCCACATGGTTTCTCATTTTTATTATCAGCTGGTAAATCATGGTTTGGCAATGACCCCGCACCTTCTAAACCAATGCTGATTTTTGTGAGTAATATAGAAAATTACAACCAAACTTTCGTCTCATTTTGAAAATCTGGAATGTGTTTTTGAAATGTGTGTCCTTAGGCCTACAATTCGTTTTTTTTTTGTGTTATTTCAAAACAAGCTTAACAAATATTTCAAAAGTCCGGTTGTCGCTTTTTAGAAAAAAAGTCATATTACTGAAATTGAGGTTACCAATATTATTTACCAATTGTCTTTGGTATCTTGATTACATTTGATTTTATCTTTTCCCCTGAAAACAATCTGTGTTTTTCTTTTTAAAATTAATATAAACTAAGGTTTTAACGATATGAGCAGATCGTGACTATCAAAGAGACTGAATGATCGGATCTTCAAGGGCTAAACAATTGAATTTTTTTTAAGGGTGCCGTTTCCTTCCTTTCCATCAAACACTCACGTTGAATTGAACAACTACTAAAGTTTATAGGTCAATGATGAGCTACCAACTCACAACTCAAGGAAATTATAGAAACTTGTCTCTGCAGCTTTTCTATCAAAAAGATCATTTTTGTCTTCGTGCCAGTGTGACTGTGCCAGAATCAGTCCCTCTAATAATCTGGGTTCACAAAACAGAAATTTGTAACACATATTTTTTGTCTATTGCAGGTGGCGTGTACAGAAACGTTACATTCGGCAGGCCAAACGTTCCTGGTGATGTACATTCTACCCCGGTTACCTCCTGTGAAAGCCCTGGCTCTTCTAATGTCTGTGGGTGTTGTTCCGTCCATTGTTGCGGTCGTAACCATGAAATGGCCGTCGACTAAATGTAAAGTCGTCAAACGCGTACTGGATGTTTTAGCTGCCATGATGCAATTGTTTGTGGTTGTGTGTATATTCATCCCCGATATAATGGATTTAAAATTCTATAGACAGACAGAACAAAACACAATCTTGCGATTATATGAAAGAAACAATACTTCCATATTATCAAGTCGTGAGTTGACTTCTGAACCAATTGTGAAGTTGTTTCTACTCTTGTCCATATTAGCCCTTAGTTTAAGGTGGTGGGAGACATTCGCTTGTAGAGACATCAACATTGGATCTTGGCGGATTCCTCTGAGAAGTTTCGCTGTTACGCTCCACAAAACAAGAGCTCGGACACATTTTCTTGTAAGCGTGTGGAAAATTGTAGTCACTGTTTTACTCACATTTTTAATTTTTGGAAGTCTTGGAGATTTGGAGACCGTATTCCGGAAGTGGTTCACGAACATGTCCCATGCGCTTCATCCGGGTAGCATTTCCGTTATACTCAACGGTTCCAACGAGAGCGTTATTTTATCTTCAAATGTCGACATAAATCCACTCACTCCTCTTGTTCCGGTTGAAAACTTCTTGTTATACACAACAATAACAAATGACTGGGTACTCGTCAGCCCCTTTCTAGTTTATTTATTTTGTTCCTGGATTTTATATCATTTTGCAACCGTTTCTTGTAAACTTCACATGCAGTTGATCTGTTTTAACATTCCATTATTATTGGCCACTCCGTCCCTATTAGTTTTATTTAATGTTGTGTGTTCTGAGTTTTTGGATGAAAAGAACTATTGGCTTCCCTGGATAGCTTTAGAGTGTTTAGAGGAGAGTGGGGAACAATCATGGAAAACTTTAACTATTGCCTTGTCGCTCTGGTTTTCTTCGTCGTTATGGATTACTAGACATTTGTGGTGGCCTAAAAATGAACGGCTAGCTTTTACAGATAGGTAAGTTATAAAGAACAACATAGAGAACGCTGAGTATTTGCGTCTAAGACAAAGTGGATGTAATGCTTTTATTACATTCAGTTGTAAATTATGCAAATGTTTTATGAAATTTATCGAGGGGAAAGACTTTCTCCAAAAAAAAAGGGTAACTTGTCATCCAAATTACCCTGATCTCAGTTTTACACCAATTTGTCGGGGAGGATTGGAGGTGGAAATTAAGTAGCTAGTTAAGCCCATCTGAATACGATTGTTTACTAAACACGTTTCGATCAATTGAGAAAACGTGTGTTTTGGTCCCAGTTATGTTCTCTGTGACACATTTACAAAAACAAGCTCAAATTAATCACGTTATCCAATGTAAACTGAAGAAAAAAATAGGAAAAGTGTGCAAGTTATAGACAGCGGTTATATTTATAAGAGATGATATCCTCCTGATTTGGATAAAGCTTTTGAATATTAATTTATGACGTCGAGCTGCTGTAAATGTAGAAAATAAATGTATTTTATGGTGTTAAAAAAAATGTTTGTTTAAAATAATTTCTTCGGAACATTTTAGTCTTGGCTTAAACCCCCTATCGGTACAACCAGAAGTCTATGAACAGGGAAGTGTGAAATGTCGCATTACCCCATATTCAGGGCACTGGCGCTTTCAGCCTGCTTATACTACATTATGTGACGTTTATGCGCGGTAGACTTTGAAATTGTCAACGGTTGCGCAATTTCAAATCAGAAAATAAATTCATTCTCCACTTACTGCATCTATCGGCAATTCCAGTAACCGCAGTTCGGAGAATGCATTGGTTTTTATAAAAGCTTTACCGAACATGCGACTCTGATATCTCCATTTGGACTCAAATCGTTCCAAACAAGTCTTCTTGTCTCATTTTCAACTTTATGAAGTTCTTCGGAAACTTTAACTTTTGCTCCATCAAGTACTGTTATCATAAATAAAATGTTCGCCATGTTTTTTCTTATGCATCCCATAATAGTTCATATGAGAAAGTGAAGAAAAGCCACGCTTTCTGACTAACCGAGAGAGGGCTCTGTGTATGGTGACCTCTGGGTCAAACGGCGCCAATGCCCTCAACACTATGTAATGGAACGCTTCACACTTCCACATTCATAGACTTCTGGTACAACTCAATTATCATTTGCAACTAGATGTCGTAATTGTGCGTAGCCGTGAAAATTAGAAAAACTCAGATGCGCACAAGTGCACCGGGATTCATAGAAGCTCAAATGTTTGAGGCCATAAACCAAGTTTTGAGTTAAATTCAAGTCCAATTGAGTATTTCAGTTTCCAGAGATTGGATATTTTCATGCAAAATTAACTAAAATTCAGTTTTTTTATGGAGTGATTTGAGTTTTTATGGTCATTTTGAGGGAGATATTCGACCTCAAAACTTGACTTCCAGGAATCTCTGGAGTGCTCTAATATTTTGAGTCTTGTGAGCCATCTAACGGCTTGGTATAATTTTACTTTATCTGAGAAATACAGACTGACAATCGGCTAAGAGGGACTCGAAAAGCCTGACGATAAATTTCAGAATGTAAACCACAAATAAATGATGATAATGCAACACTTGAGTTAACTGACACTGATCGTTGTTGTTGTAATAAGGCTTCCATTCTTCGTTTGTTTTTCAGTTCCATTTATACATTCTAAACCTAACTGGACATGTATAATGTGTTCTAGGTTTATTTTTAGTAATTTTAGTAGTAGTAAGCTCGTGTAAATTGGTTTCCCTAACAAATGTCGAACAGCCTACGGCGTGGGCTTTTAAATTACAACGTGTTTTTTCTCTTTTATTTTCGCGTCCTATGGCGTATTGGTATCCAACTTAATACATATTGTACAATGATTGGCATAACATTATTATTTCAGTTGCATTATCCATTGAACCATTAGCTAATAAATTTATAAATTTACTTGTCTACTTTTTCTCTGAAGGCTTTTTGTGGTTCCTGTGTTTGACTCCGTCCTACTCGACCAGTCATTTCTGTATGGCAGGCGAAAAGATGATCACTTTGACAGAACAAAGCCGGGCAGTGGAGACAATGTGTCACGGGCTAGTACAAACATTGAGATTCAACAAAACGAAGACTCTAGTAAACCGGAAACCATGATATATATCTGTGCTACAATGTGGCATGAAAATATCAACGAGATGGTCCAAATGTTGAAGTCGGTATTTCGGTAAGATATTGTTGTATTTGGTACGCGTGTTTCTGAGGCAGGGTTTAGTCAGTTATTGTCACAACTTTGCATTCATTTTTTATCCACTGGCAGTATTCAGGTTTAATAGGAAAAGCAAACATTTCTCTCCATACTCGGTGTAAATGTTTCCTATCGGCACCGGAAAACCGGATGAGAGTAATTATCGTCAATAATAAAAAGTAGACTCAATTCAAGTCGAGAGTTGATAGTCGGTTATATTTAGTAATAACTGCATGAACTCCATGTAGATCTACAACAGGTGGCGTGGACCCTTTTTTATTATTTTGTCCATATATCGAGATATGGACATTGAAATGCAGGGCTTAAATTCATGTTAATTAAAAACCAAACCTGCACACCATGAAATTCTGTGTAATTGGTGTGATTTTTTAGTTGGGTTTTCAAACAAGTACTCACCGAAGGTCGGGGGTTTCCTACGGCCAAAGAACCCGGGTTTCTCACCTTGTAAACATATCAGCGCCGTCACATGAAAAGTACTCATTTACTCTCTTATTGTGTTGCCATTTTGAGTTACAAGGAACTCAGTCAGTTGAGGCAGGTTCAAATCCGATATAGTCCAAAGAAAAGAAAATCCCTGTATTGTACCCGCTGAAGCTCAATGATTTCTGCTAGCCAAAGAACTGGTTTCTTCTCTGCTTTACTGGAATAAGCGTGGGTGTTTTTCGCCGTGTACTTTAACTTCATAACCATGATCACTAAAACACACGGGCACAGGGAAAATCTTCTTGTCTAAAATAACCATGGAGACAAGTTTCTAATCGCGTTAAAAAGAGGGATATCATTTAGACCTTTATACATTGATTATCTGGAGTTAAGTACAATTAATATAGATGCCAGGGTTGCTGAAAATGGCACTCTTGGCTAGTTTTGGTGCACTTGATATGTGAAAGAATATACAGAACACAGTTGTAAAAACCCGGTCGTATTGCAATATGTAGCTGGCAGTAGCTTACCAAGACGGCGCTGTAATACTCGACAGCTTTTGACGTAAATGCATATAAAGTTTTCGAGGGACAATGTGGGTTTGCTTGTTTCGCAAACTAACGCTTGGTTTCCCTTGTATAGCTGTTGCTAAATCTCATATGAAAGAAACCCTATTTCACTACATTCCCGCACTTCTCTATGTTTCTCTAACACTATGATTTTCCCTTACAGTCTTGACATTGATCAAAGTAAAAGGCGATTGTTCCAAGACTTAGTGGTGGACCATAAAGACCCGGATTATTACGAATTTGAAGGTAAGTTGGATTACCTTGGTTTGCTTTCGTCTTTTTAGTTTTAAGATCACTTCATTAATTCTATTGTGGCATAAGAAAGTGATGAGAATGAATACGAATAACGATAAACTATAGTGATTTCCCTTATTCATTTTCCATGCCATTATCTTTAAACACAAAATATGATGTAGGCTAAACATGGGAATTTTTCCTGTAGTTATTTTTAATATTGAGAACATATCTGCATATTATTCATATAGAAAACAAATTGCTCGGTTAGAAAGTCCAATATCCATTTGGATAGTTACACACATTTATATGAATCCACTTTTTGATTTCAGCTCACATATTTTTTGACGATTCCATGGACCTAGACGATGAGGGTTTTGCCCATCCTAACGGCTTTGTTCAACAATTAGTAGAGGTTATCGGAAAAGCTGCCAAGTAAGATTCCTTGAATAAAGTGGACGAAAATGGGTCTCTTTAATATCATGGATGAAAAAGTCAAACATCACGTAATCAAATGTTAAATCCTACTACGAGATAAATCTGGATGTGTATAAGGGGAAAAGTTAAACAAGGATCAAGCCTCATAATGCATGCACTTATCTCTTTGACCTGCTCTTTTTATATAAACATTCTGTATAACCATTTAACCCAAATAAACCTATGTGCAACAGAAAAAAACAAACATTGATATAAATTGCTCTTGTTGAAATATTTAAACCTTTGTTTTTCTGTACTGGTGTTCATTTTAAACGTCAAGCTAACTACCTGCTAACTCAGTCGGGATTTCTGACCCCAAATAACAATATAGCCTACTCAAATTGTGTCAAAATGGCCATTATCGCGTTCATGAATAATTTAGCTACCTACCAGTGTCTGTTATGGACGAACAGGGTCCTTCAGTAAATTTTATTCGTCCCTTGAATTCACTTTTGTCGCTTAGAGTGTCAAACTTTCCAGCCATTGATGACATATTAGCGTTTTGCTGTTTTTAAGGTTTTACACGTTAAATTCACTCTACAGGAAGCTAAATTATTCTTGAACGGTGTTTTGGATCTGTTTGAGTAACTTATATTGTTATTTACTGTCTAAATGCGGGCAGTCAACTCCGGCTTTTTGATTGCAATGATCCCTGACTCCTAAATACGGCCATCAGTATAAAAAGATAGAAACTTGTCTCATATTCTGTTAACCAACATACAATGTATTTCTCTGATTTACTCTGGAAATGACCAGCGGTCAATTTTAATTGAGTTGAATGTTTTGTACTTGAGATATTTAGGATAGAATTGGAAGGGATGGGGTCTTTTTCACCCATCTGATTATATAAGTAAGAAAGACCATATTTTTAAAAATCGTAGAAGAATATAAGCACTGGGTTTGGACCCTGAAGTCGGTTCTAGTATGGCTATTTCTACAGAACTGAAACGTAAACTGTCTCTATTATAATAGCACCACATGTATAGCAGCTTTTAAACTTCTGTTGTAGTGAGGTTCACGAGAAAGCTATTCCGTTAGAGGACCCCTCTAAAATGATTACCCCGTACGGTGGGCGATTAGAATGGACTCTACCAGGCGGGAATAAAATAGTAGCTCATCTAAAAGACAAAAACAAAATAAGACACCGAAAGAGATGGTCACAGGTAAAGTTACCAGTTCTGTTCGTTTGTTTAGTAGTTAATGGTCTTAAAGGTTAGTAACAACAGCGTGACATTTTAAAATAAGGAACAAGTATAATACACGTTTATTTTGTTGTTTGACGATTGTTTTAGGTGATGTATATGTATTATCTCCTTGGTTACCAAATGTTTCTAGACGCGGATCCTGACCACATCGGTCCGTCCAGAGGAACCTACGACTCGGTGCTCAACCAACTTCCGCCGGATATGCGAATCAAGGTAATATATCGAACAGCCATAAACCTAATCAACCTTGTTAAAAAAATAAATACTCAATGGTCCAAGTGACACTCAAGAAATGGTTGATATAGTCTTCATCCTCTGTACTAATCTGCATACAGAGGCTCTTTTTGTTGTCTGTAGTATTATATGGACTGTGTATTCACCAACTGTAGTTCCGTCCAATCTGTGTATTCACCAACTGTAGTTCCGTCCAATCTGTGTATTCACCAACTATAGTTTCGTCCAATCTGTGTATTCACCAACTATAGTTTCGTCCAATCTGTGTATTCACCAACTATAGTTTCGTCCAATCTGTGTATTCACCAACTATAGTTTCGTCCAATCTGTGTATTCACCAACTGTAGTTCAGTCCAATTTCTTAGAACATTTTAAACATACAACACAGATGGAATCTGCATTTTAAAAATGGAAGCTGGAAGTCAATAATGTATATGGCCACAATATGCGTTGATTACAGCGTTGCATCGTCTGAACATTGAGTGGATGAGAGGGTTGATAAAGATGATAGGAACTTAGGACGCATATTTTCACTGTCTTTTCCCATGACCCCATAATATATAGTCTGACGATATTCTTACTATAGCTTAAGATGCGTAAGCATTGTCAATGTAATACAAAGTGTTCCAGAAAATTCTACTGACTAAGGCCAAGCTCCTGTCAGTCGTCAACCTAATGAAATATCATAGGTTTACTTTATTACAACAATTTATGATGGGGTATAAAGGTCTAAATGATATACCTCTTTTTAACACAATTAGAAACTTGTCTCCGTGGTTATTTTAGACAAGAAGATTTTCCCTGTGCCCGTGTGTTTTAGTGTTGATAAATATAAATATGGAATGACAATTGTATAAGATGAAGAAGAGATTTGAACTCAAACCATCCATGCCGGCAATGCTTAATACTTGAGAGTCTGTTTGAAGCTGATCTCCTGGCATCATGCTACTAATTAGTGTTGTCTTTTCTAGGCTGAAAACACCTACCTCCTGGCCTTAGATGGGGATGTGGATTTCAAACCAAACGCTGTCTTGTTGTTGGTGGATATGATGAAGAAGAATAAGCAGGTTGGAGCGGCATGTGGACGTATCAAGCCAATTGGATCAGGTATATTACGAGTCCAGTGTTAAGACGTTCTATACAGGCACGAACCAAACAGCCGCTATTGGGGGCGGGGTGAGAACAAATCGCAATTCATGGATTCCGGACCAAAGCCAGGAAAAACCAAGGCTTTTGCCTTCAAATAGTATATTCTGGTGTCCATATTTAGGTTGTGGTCCGAAGCCACGAACAAAATAGATTTTGTAAGCCTCTAACAGCTAGAAATTGCAATTTCAACACCTTTGTCCATCCTCTTTGGGGGGAGGGGGAGGGGTGGGTTACCCCACCAACACTATGGCTTCTTGATGATCTAATTGCTAATATTACTAAGTCATCAATACTAACATTACTCTGAGCATTTATGGTATGCTCGTTTGGTATTCGGTAGCCAACAACCAGGGGGTGCATGGGAAGGGGGGGGGGGGATTTACAGTTTATCAATAGGTACACCCGTGATACCAATGAACAACGGTTGCTTACAATATTACTTCTTGAAAACCTTTTTTATAAATCGTTATTATACTGTGTTTTTATAAGGTCCAGTGATGTGGTACCAAAAGTTTGAATATGCTATTGGCCATTGGCTTCAGAAGGCTACAGAACATATGTATGGTTGTGTTTTGTGTAGCCCTGGTTGTTTCAGCTTATTCCGGGGATCAGCCTTAATGGATAACAATGTAATGCGAACGTACGCCACCAAGCCAACGGCAGCACGTCATTACTTGCAATATGACCAAGGTGAGTATGACATCAGTAGCATACTGACCCATCCAATGATGTGTTCAAGGTTAAATACTTCCCTTATATAAAGGGATAATCAGCCCCGGTAACCGTCCGACCTTCGACGAGCACCTTGCAACTCATTGGCAACCCATCACGTGATCCCCACCTCCTCAGAAACGTTCTTTGAACTTTGGGGTTTAAACAGGCGGCCCATCAATGGAAGGCCTTTTTCGGACTGAGAGACAATCTTTTTGTCGAGTTCTGAGCCATCGACGCCCTCATGTTGAACTAAGTTAAACCAAATAGTACATAAACGTACTTGATTAAAGTGATACGCTGTTTTAATTTGTAAAAGTCGTTAAATAAACATTTCTTTGTCTCAACTCTTTTTAGGAGAAGACAGATGGCTTTGTACTTTACTCCTTCAGAGAGGGTATAAGATTGAATACTGTGCAGCTGCCGACGCACTCACATACGTCCCCGAAACTTTCCAAGAGTTTTTTAACCAACGCAGACGATGGGGTCCCTCTACCACAGCAAACATCATGGACCTTTTGGGAAGCTTCAGAGAAACAGTTCATATAAATCCCAATATTTCGTACCTGTATATGTTTTACCAGTTCGTGTTACTGGCTTCCTCATTACTTGGTCCAGCTACTGTTCTACTGATGGTACAAGGCTCTTTAGCAGCTGTATTCTTTGCTATTCCCGACTGGGCGAATTACACTCTAACGTTTGGCCCAACCATTTTATTTGCTATTACCTGCTTCAAATGTAAGTCAAGCACCCAGTTACTGGTGGCAGCTGTGTTTAGTTCCATGTATGCACTAGTAATGATGGCCGTCATAGCCGGAAACATAGTTAATATCATACAAGACGGTTGGTATGCACCTAACGCGATCTTTCTTTACATCATCATTGGTGTATTCCTGATAGCTGGCTTACTTCATCCAACTGAAATATGGGACTTACCATGGGGCATTCTCTACTTCCTGTGCGTTCCTTCCACGTTTATTTTCCTAATGATCTACAGTATTTGTAATCTGAACATTGTTTCCTGGGGAACCAGAGAGGTAAAGAAACCAGTGACCTCAGAGAATGCTAACAAACAGACATCCAAGTCTAAGACTAGTGAACAAGACAACGATCCAATATCTCAGGCAGCGGAGGCCATCAAAAATCAGCAACAGACACCGATGCTAGGATTCTGGTCTAAATTCAATTTCTTTAAACGTCAAAATCATGTCTCCTCTATGATGAACCTTGCAATCCTCCAGTGGATGAAAGAATCTCGATCAGCTCAACCCACACATGGTCACTTCCGTCCGCGACCACGACAGAGAACTGCGAGCGTTACCAGTATGGACAGACGTTCTCAACTAACACAACATGACGAAGAAATGGAAGAGGATTTATACGAGTCTGAGGACGAGACAATAAGGGACTGGATGCAGAATCCCAGTTTTGGAACAGGAGAAGTAAAAGTGATTGACGAAAAAGAAAATCAGTTCTTTAAAGACTTGATTGATGAGTATCTGTATCCGCTAGCTGGAGACAAGGAAGAGCAAGACAAAATAAGCGCAGATTTAATAGAATTGCGAAACAATGTGTCATTTGCATTCTTTATGCTAAACGGTCTTTGGTTAGTTATAATGATCGCTCTTCAAGAAGTGAAATCCTACGTCAATATAAGGGTGAAAATTGACGAGAATAATGTCCTAAAGCTTGAGCCGCTAGGGTTATTATTCCTCGTAATTTTCGCCATTATATTGGTGTTGCAGTTCGTTGCAATGTTAATGCATCGTTATGACACTTTCACTCACATATTGTCCACAACCGAATTGATGGAGTGGCGGAAATCCAAGTCACTCGAACAGACACGTATAGCAACCATGGAAACGATCGATAAAATTCAACAGCAATGGTACCCAGCCGTGACGTTGCCACCAAAACCCACAGCTAACGGCCACATTGCTGTTAAAATTGAGGATGTATCAGATGATATATCACCGGATTATGATGATGCCGAAGACGAAATAACATCTAAAAACTATACGCCCAGTGCTGACTATGGCCAAGTATCGCGTCGTCCGTATAGGCATAATCACAACGAATTTAACGGCAAGTGGACATTAAGAGGGAATTTCGGTCGTAACGTTTTTCGCGATAGCTCTGGAGGATTCGAGAAAATGCCGCTGGCAGAGTTGCAAAACCGACTACAACAATCTATTCAACAGCGCTCCAGGCGTTTGCAGTCCCATGGGTATAACCCATATGGTTATTAGGAGCTTACACTGTCAGAGATTTTGAAACAAAAAATGAAAATTATGAATAAGTTGTTTGCTTACAGATATTGACGAAACAGCTAACATATCTGTGATATTTCTAGATGAAGATATAATGCTATCAATTTGTTTTATGTGAACACCAGAGCTACGAGCAGCTGTTTTAAAGGGGTCTCTTCAGGAATATCACAAAACTGACAGGTCGCTAAGAAATAAATGCAGATCCAAGTTTCCTTGAATATTGGTTCCCGGGTCTTGGCCAGCAGTTTTGATATCAGAGAAATGGTTCTATGTGTATGTACAAACGCCGGGGGAGAGTCGATTCTCAGCATCACTGAGACCAATTGTTTGGGTACAATTTTAACTGCAATTTTAGTGAATTGACCTTGAATGTATACGTCGGAGAACAAAGTCATTACTCCATGTTAAACGATACCCAAGTTTTTCAAATTTTGGCAACGCAACGGACAACATTTAAGAAATAGACATGCTATCAATCAGTTCACATTCAAAAGGTTCATCCTGTTACCTCTGCATTATTTAAGCTCCAGAAAACATTGCTCCAGCCTTGTGATTTCATTTCGTGATATATCTATTGAAAAAATCACCCAATTCTAACGACTTTTTGTCTAAAGTATATACATATACAAGTCTTTTCTTTGCCTTCAATACTGTCAGTATCTATTCAATCAATAGCCCAAATTTGTACAAACTTATCGAATGTCATCTTCAGCGCTTTTGTCAACTAAGCTGTTTATCTATTATATGTTGCTCATTATATTTTCCAATAAAAATATGCAGATAATGTTTATATAGAAAATACATTTTACTTTTTTAAAACGTTTCACTTCGACTATAAAATAGGTCGGCTTTGAAATATCCGATCCAAAAAGCTGCCATTGGTGTTATATCACCATTACAATGTATGTCCCATTCAGGGTTTGATCTCTTCAGGCGTTGATACAACGCAATATTCAGAAGCCAATTCGCTGTTTAGATCCGGCTTTCTCCCCCAATAGTCCTTCAAGTTAGAAAGTCCTTCAAGTCCTTCAAGTTCCAGACTCGGTGAAACGTAGTTACTTTTACATTTAGTAACTCCAGTGAGATTAACTTAATGAACGATGAGTGAATACCAAACTGGCAGTCTTTAATATTTGTTGAACTTCTTTCCAATGAATATCATAAAAATATACATGTATATATAGATATATATTGTAAAAATATATTGTACGGTTTTTGTTACTTTCCTACTTCTTGTTAATATATTCCCAAATATTCTTTTTGCTTAATTTGGGTTCCTTTAATTATATTTGTTTGTGTTCCAAATGTTATATGAAAATGTTAGGAACATTCCATTTTTCCCAAACAGCAGACCCTTTGACATCATATTTTAATTTTAATTTGAAATTAAACACTTATTTTTTCTGCCCCCCAACCTGCAAGAAATTTTCAAATAAAAATATAGGCCTTTGATATCTGTTTTGAGAAAAATGGAATGTTCAATATCGTCTTCTTTCAGAGAAAAATACAAAAACACGCGGCTTTTTGTAATGTAAACAGTTTTTGGTATTATGGCGGCGTGTGTGCCTGGAAAAATACCGTTATTGAAACCAATGAAAGAAGGCAAAAGAACAAATAACCGAAAAATGATTGACTGTGTTAGACTCAAACGTTCAAAGCCTTCAAATGTGGCATGCCGATCCTCTATCTCCACACAAATCTGCGATAATTGTATGTCATCACAATCCTTTGGTTGATCAAACATTTCGATATATGCGTCTATCGAAGACATCTTGGTTTTTTATTCTGAACTAACATCTCTGAACTAACACCAAATCACCTTATTTCATTTTGGCCAATGTTGTTAACTTTTCCGATTGGCCAGCGTTTAAACACGTGCTAGTGTATTGACAATGTCAATCACTCGTACCATGAATGACTTCCTCGAGTATGGAAGAAATTCTGAGAGGTGTGGCCTCGTGCTTCGCACTCGTCCAACTTCTCAAAATATCTGCCATACCCTCGGGAAGCCATTCAATAATTCTAACTTATTCCATGATTCTCTGTAGTTTTTCTCTGTAGTTAGTTATTATTTGTTGAGTGTATAGTGATTTACATTTTCTTACATTATAGAGAAACAACTGTATATATTAAAACAAACATTTCTCTTGTCAGAGTTGTCAGTGGGCCTATTTTCTTATATTAGAAAGCCAACTTACGTTGCATGATACATTGTTTTAAACAACCAATGTATCGTTCAATCAATCAGCTGAACAAACATGAGATCTTGATATATAGAATTGACATTTAGGAGTTTTATGAAGATATATTGCTTGGTTTCAATAAAAGCATGACTTGAGGTGGGGTATTGTTTACAGGCAAATACAGACACTGGAACATGGCCAAGACAATTGTGAACTAATGAACTTCCATTAGTCAATAACAAATCACGTGATTCATCCACATAATACGTACATGTACATTTCCAAATTATGCTTTCTTAAAACAGTTTGTATGAAAGGTTACAGAAAAAGGAGATATATCTATAAACTACATATATTAATTCTCTTCAATTGTTTAGAAAACGTAAAGCAAACTATTTGTGCCAACCTGCTGCCGATTGTGTCGAAAATCAACCAAAACATACTCCTGTTTACTAAATCCGCACTTTTTCAGAAATAAGATGGATTAATTGATTGTTTGGTGTTTCACACCGCGCTTAAGATTATTTCACTTATATGGCTGCGTTGCGGGAGGAAATCCAAGATCTTCCGGTGGTGAAAAGCCAGTCAGAAAATTTTCCAATTTTTTTTTTTGACTGAGTGGGATTCCAACGCTTGACCCATTGGTGGAAGGCTGTTCGGATTGAGCGTCCAACGCTCTATACCTACTGATCCACGGAGGCCCCCAGAAATAAGAGGGGAAAACACTAAATGATATACTGTCAGGGATCTAATAACGGTCAAACACAAGTTACGCGTACATTCTCGAGACCAGTAGCCCTAAAATGCATCTAATTTTACGAATGAAAAATCGCCAATGATTTCAAAATTTTATTTGAACGCAAAAATATCAACATTTTGAAAACGTGATCTTCAGTGAGAAAAGTCGATGTCTAGTCAACAAGAGGAGTATCTTTTCCCAGAAAGTCAATCTTTAGCAACAAACCCGATCTTCAGTCGGAAAACCTATCTTCATGATAACAACAGATCTTTATAAGATTAAGATGCCACAAAAGCTACCTTAATCCAAACACACCTTACTTCCAGTAATTCAGAAATGTTACGATCACTGAAAACGATGGTACTGATTAGTTTCTCACCACCCCCCCCCCCCCCCCCCCAACTCTGCAGTCACGGATTCCTAGGCCTGTAACTCTACCTTCTGTTTTTCCTTCGCCTTTCCCTACTGGTACTCCCTCCCCTAGACCTAGTACCTCTGCCACCTCTTTTTCATCCCCTCAGCCCCCCTCCCCTAGACCTAGTACCTCTGTCCCCTTTCGTCCTCCGTCTTCCCCAGTTTCTACTAGGATCCCTTCTCCTAGACCTAGTACATCTAGTCCCTCTCCTCCGCCCCCATCCCCAGTTTTGTCAGCCCATTCCCCTATGAGATATTCAGATGCAGTGAGATCCCCTCCGAGGGGTCAGCGCAACCCTTGGAATAAATTAGCTAATTCTAAATTTTGGAAATTTCGGCATACCTCCTGTAATTGGCACCTTCCTAATGTAACTAAGAAAGTTCTTTTACTTAGGGATTCTAATCTATCTAGAATTAACCTTGACCCCCAGCCTGATATGCAGGTAGAATGTTTTCCTGGGGCCACTTTCAATTCATTACGGACGCTAATTCCAAAGTATCAAGGTCCCAAACCTGAGAAAGTTATCTTGAATATTGGTATCAATGACAAGACAACTACTGAGCCAGGTATTTCGTCAAATCAGACGCGAAACATGATGACAGCGGTTAGGACGACTTTTTCCAACTCGCTCATCTACTTTGTAACGATCCAGTCATCCACTAAATTACCGGCCAGTGAAGTTTCAAACCTGAACCTATATAACTCTGCTGCTTCCAAGATGAAGAGAGTTATGGTCATACCAAAAATCCCCCATTCAAAATTTAAGGTATCAATGGACAAAATTCACTGGACAGCTTCAAAACTGGCGATTTATTAAAAGAAACGGAAACGTAATAGCAGTAAGAGAAAACTTTAAAGGGACAAGCGCGGAACAATGATCTTTTAAATCTGTGCTATTCTGTGCTATTCTGAATTATGTCGCGTTGTTTACCCCGAAACTCTCCTAATTAAGATTGAGTTCCACCTTGGTGGAGATACTCTCCATAGCACCAACCATTAACTCTATACGCAGTAACTCATTACTAATCGACAGTACACCAGCCCACACCATATATACGATTGAAACCAAAGACTAAAAGTATTCATCTTAACATGTACAACTTTTACTCAATCCATGAAAGTATAAGGAATGTCGGACGTCAATAATGATTTGAGTAGTTTCACAGATTTCGTATCGAAGCGAAACCCCCTAGTTGGTAAGCTCCAGTTGTACTGCACGTTTTAACATCTTAAAGGCACACTTGCCGTGAAAATCCAGAAGACCGTTCACATCAAAATCAGGGGACGGTTTTCTGTATTTTTCCCAGACATAAAAAGTTAGGAACTTTCTATTTTTACCAGAAATTGAACGTTTTGACATTCAGTATTTTTAATTTGAAATTGAAAAACAGATTTTTCAGGTACCCGCAATGTTAACAAACTTCGAACCGGAGCGTGTTCACAAGTGCGTAATGGTTTGAGTCGTGTGGGCAAAAAAGAGGGACTAAAAAGCCTGCCGAGTGCAAACCACAGACAAAAACGCTTGAATGAGGGTAATCCAACACTTAAGTTAACCAACTGTGTTGTTGTTGTAATCTAGCTTCGATTGCCCGTTTGTTTTCCCCCTCATTTATACATTCTAAACCGAATTTGACATGCTTTATGTGTGTTATGTTTAATTTTAGTGGTTTTAGCGGTAGTAAGCTCGTGCAAATTGATTTTCTTAACTAATGTCAAACAGGCTAAGGCGGCAAGTGGGCCTAAGTGAGGTTAAGTAGTTCTCAATCGTACTAACATATACTCCTGTACAGAGACATTCAATATTATACAATTATTGACTCTCCTGCCAGTTAATATGATGTTATAATGACCTGGACAACTTATATTGACCGATGCCGAAGGCAGAGGTCAATATAAGTCTTCCAGGTCATTATAACCATCATATTAACTGACAGGAGAGTCAATAATTGATTTATTATATATCAAGTCAGCGTATATATTTATTCTAAACTTTCACAGGATTTCAGACAGATGTTATATTTACATATATGTACATAACATAGTACATAGGCATTACAAATGCAATGGGTTAAAGGGTTTATGAACAGCTTTTGGAAATATTCTCTAATTTGCTTTAGGTGTGTTGTAGAACATGTACTTTAAAAGTCTGACCAAAAAGAAAATTAAATTTCGGTCGCAGCACATACAAAATTCAAGCTACGTTTACCGATCTACAATGCTTACGAAAGTTAATTATCTCAGAGACTTATGACGTCAAACACGACCTCCGTTGTGTACGTACCCTCAGAGCGATGACGTAATAAACGATTTATGTTGTCTCAGTACGTCTTCGTGGCAGTTTGTACACATCGAAGGTCGTGTATGACGTCATTTTTCCGAGCAGTTACGAAAAATACGGAAAATATGCATATTTCCTCTCCGTTCGTTTTTTGACTACCAGGGAACTAACGCGAAGGTTGTTTCGTTTCAACTGATAATTTTCAAATATATATTTAGTCAATAAACAAGCACAAACCAGCTTTAAATCTTGTTCATATCTCCTTTAAATTACGTCATGTGGATTACATGTACGTTTCAACGCTCAAATCTGATGTCATCGGAATGACGTCATAGTAATAAAGCTACACTGAAAACAAATTTCGTTGCGCAACAAAGAGAATGTGACGTCAAATCTTATATTAACCAGCAAGTCATGTAATATAAGATAATATTAACTGTCATGTGACCGCCTATTGACCAATGAAATTGCAACACTCACTCCAGTTATATAATAAATAGAGGTTATCTAACGAGAGCCAGTGTGTTACGATGAATATCACTCGAGTCTATTAATTTTCAAAGTCACGAGCCTCTGGCGAGTGACTTTGGAAATTAATAAACGAGAGTGATATTCATTGTAATACACTGGCTCGAGTCTGATAATCTTTTTCTCACACTACACAAAAAACACAGCGTTTTATAAAAAAAAAACACGGCTAACTTTAACTATAGTTAAAAAAAATATTTGGCGACGTTGCTCTATTTTCAAGAATGGCTGTCCAAAAAAGACTCGATAAGGCATTGTGACGCCAGAAATGACGTCATCAACGACTGCATCTCAGGCCCTTCAATATAGAGTTGCTGCTGGACGCTTGATCTTAACGTCACAATGACTGATGACGTAATTAATTTGTGACGTCAGTTGTGACAGATCTTTCGTGAGGTCATAGCGTTACTTGGGCCATAATTTCACACGTTGATTATGAAAAAAATAGCACACTGCCTGGGAGTGGAATTATCGGGGGTGTAGTGTGAGAAATTGTTATATTGTGTTCAAACATCAGTTTTCTTAATCGCTCATGGTAATAATTACTCACTAGTTTTGTTTGTTTGTTTGATTTTTGGGCGTTTTCAAATACTCACTAGTATGGCGTACATCATTGGTACGAATGGACGCTCTAATAAGCTAAAACAACTAACCTTTAATCGCTACCAAAGGAAGCGTTTTGTCTAGCTGACCTTACAATAAATCGATGGCCTATAGTATAGGTCGGAGCAGCATCAAATGAACCCAAATAACTTTCGTCACAGCTGTTACACAGCTCATAATTTGCATAAATGCATTTTAACCAAATTCATATAGCTCAAGTTTCTAAAGTAAACTTTGTCAGGTTGAATCTTCGAGATTGTTCATCACTTTTTCTTTGTCGGACTTTTCAATAAATATCAAGTCAAAGGGCTAGACACATATTAAGCATTGCTGTTTTCTGTGATGAGTGATCACTTTATTCTATTTTAGCAATTTAGTGACTCCTTCAAAGTCGATATCATATTTACAGACGATATTGGAAGAACTTTCCAAATGGGTTCATGTACTGTTTCGAGAGTTGTTCCCCTTTTATACTTAAAAAATAGAAATATGCTTTTTTCTATACATCTTTATTTCCGAAAGAATGGCTGTGCACTTAAGTCTTAAGCTGTACCATGATGACATCTACATTTTTACAAAGAACATATTTACAATGGTTTGTTTCTTTAAAAGATTAATAAAGCTATAATTCTATTAATTCTGACTTATTACATATTTACAATATAAACATTAAATTGATGAAATTCTGATTTATAAATAATATTACAGAAAACATAGATTATGCATTTCAGGTGAAATATTAGCCGAGAAATCTGGGCTCGGCCAAATTTTTTTTTCGTATTCGTCATATGACGAATTTTTTGGGGAAAAAAAATAGCCCAGTTTTCTCGGCTAGGTGAAATATGAACCATTGGACAAGGCCTAGAGAGAGCCCTTTGGATATGGCGATGTAAATCGTTTTGATGCTATAATGGCTATTCTAGTCGCGCAAAAATGATATTCTAAAGGAAGCTGTTCTGCAGAAAAAGTGGTCAAATTATAGTTTGTCCTTTGTGAATATGGATTTCTTGTCGATACACGTTGGGGTAACTTACGGTGGAGATTTGAATTAGTATGGTTCCTAACCACCAGGTGAAACACATTCAACATAGGCGTAGACAAGGGGGGGGGGGACTTGGGGGGCTGAAGCCCTCCCAAATATTGGCACAAAAAAAACAAGGTAACGGCAGAAAAAAAGGTAACACCAGGAGTACAAAGTTATGACACAACATTATTTGTAATAGTCACAATGATAGTGAAAATGTTGATTGCCTGGGTATATTGGTCGAATCTCGAATCTCCCAAACATGTTCAGCCTGCCGTGGCTCCGGGAGACAAATTCATTGGCAACGTCCTTCAACGTGATGGCATCAGTCTGGTCTTTGTGTACATGTATGCAGGATCATCAGCTAGTTGAGTCTTGATTGTGTTGTCGTAGTGCGCAACCAGGTTTTCAATCTTCTGAGAATACTGAAACTTCTCTCGCTGGTGGCATTAGTCGACGGCATTACCGGAATGAGCTTTGTGAGCTTCACAACTTTTGCGCGGATATTCTTACATGGTTCCATGTGGTTTAAAAGACGCCACTATTTTTTTCTTTCAATAAACATGTTCGCTGTAGTCACATTGTGAGGACACGTCTTCTGATCGATCATCCATGTACGCAGGGCCATCCAGGGAGAGTTTCCTTAGATGCATAATCCAAAGAAGTAAGGAATTAGTCGTGGTATATATATTTATGATCACTAAAACACTCGGGCACAGGGAAAATCTTCTAGTCTAAAATAACCATTGAGACAAGTTTCTAATTGTCGTGGTAGCCTATATACATAGCTTTCGACACCATAGGCCTACAGAATCAGAAAAATGCCCGAATAACCCTGGAAAATGGCAAAAACACCACGAAAATCCTTCCGTTTGATAAATAGTTAGGTCCTCATATTTATGCCCTGTTATTAGCCTAGAACGCCCCTCTGGCGATCTAGGACAGCGGAGCTTCCGGGGCCTTAGCGGCCCCTGGACCCTCGCCTATTGAGCTGGGATAGTAATTCAGCCCCCCCAAATTCCGATCCGTGTCTACGCCCTTGTTCAAGCGATGAATCTTGCGACGCATACTATAAAATGTGTGGAACCCCGTTTCCTCATAGAGAAGAGAACTGGCGACACTTTTAGTTAGGCCACTGGTGATCCGGAATTCTTTTGCAGAATTTCAAGAGAATTGGCTTGAAAGTCAGTGAGTTTGTCCCAGACGACAGCACCATATTCTAGAGAAGGCGGTATAAATGTTTTGTGCATAATTTTTCTATTCAAACGATACATTATTCCTCGAAAGGGAGATATTTTTAGATGCGCAGAAGTTATCAGAGTTTCGATATGATTGGACGAATTCCCAAAATGTTTAAAAGTTTGACCTAAATGCTTGTGCGCAGTACAGGGGAAAAGAGGTTCCTTATCCGGAGGCGGGTTCCCGATTCGCCCCCTAGCGGTGGAATTTAGAACTAACGGCGTCATTATTCATTAAATTTATTAAGAGATTTTATTGGAAGAAACCATCTGTCATCAAATTAATCCTGCTTTTGTCATGTGATAAGGTTATCACGCTCCTAAATCTTGGCAAGTATTAAAAACACATACAAGAACGTCATTTTGTTAGGTGTGTAGGGAGCATAATTTTTTATAAAATGCATGCATATATTGTTACCGCGAAATTTGTTTGTTACGCTCTAATTAACGTCGTTCCTTTGATGTAAATATGCGATGTTTTAAGGATTAGTGTTAACCTAAAGGGGCTTTCACAATTGAGACTTTCGCCGCACGGTCAAAATACTGAAATCGACCGCACGGCGGAGATAAAATTTTTCAGGCCGCAGTAGAATCGGAAAAAATACCGCAAGAAAATAATCCATTTTACGATTGGCCGGGGCATCGTAAGGGCGTGGCAAGGTTCCCGCACGTTTTAATCCATGAATCTCTTGCGGCGAACCGCGCGAGTGACGCAAGCAACGCACGTCTAGCGCACGTGATCCGTGAGACAGTTGCGCGGAGGTGCTACGTGATTTGTTGGAACGTGCGGCGTGCCGCAAGATGCATCGTGCGTCATTGTTTTTCGCCGCGCACCAATGAGCGGGCGTTTTACGGTGTTTTGTCAAATCGTGCGGCGATTTTGGGCTCCGCAGACGTGATTGCAGTATAAAGAGGCGCATAGATCCAAAAAACCTTTAGAAAAAGAACGTCAATCCATTGAGGAAGATCACCACGATGCCCGCCAAGAAGCAGACCAAGGCAAAAGCTTCAACTGTTGTGAGATAAAATGAACCACCCAAAAATATATACCTGTAGGACACCTGGGAGTATTTTTCGCACGGTGAACGCAAGGCGGTGCAAGACCGAGACGGCGAATCGTTCAACGGGTTACGACTGCCGCAAGGTTGGCGGAATAAGAAATTTCACGGTACGGAGCATCTTACGACACAAAAAAATCGTGCAACAACCGCGCGTCAAGATACAACGGTTTACGGTGAACGTACTGGCGCCCGCACGGATCAGAGGTAATAAAGATTGGATTCCATGTGCACATCAAACTTTTCTGCGGCTCTTGCGGCACAAAAATTCCGCGCGGTAAGGTGCGGTTGCCCGCAAGGAAGGCTGCGGTCCATCGTACGGAAGGCCACAATTCATGACCGCAAGAGCCGTAAACCCGTCGTATCTCAATTGTGAAAGGGGCTTTAGGCAATGTTTCATTGTAAAGATGTACAAGTGTTTGAAAACAATCCCATGGTCATTATGATCGTGTTTAAAAACTGAACCAGCTAGACATTAACCTATATCAATGTTGTCTTCCTACCGCCATGTTTGTAACAGGGGCCCTTTCTCTGCTCATTAATTATGCATAGCGTCACGCTCAATTGGTTTTCAAAGATGTTTTGAATTTAGATGTCAGTGAGCCTTTAGCGCGACAATTACGCGGCGTTTATATAATTCTGAAAAATTCTTCAGGCGTTCATTTTATTTAAGATGAATTGAGATTAGATGGCCAGAGACACCTTGTGTGTTAATGAATAAATACTGATTTGAATACGTATATTAAACCACAAATTTACCACAATTAGAGCCGCATGATTGCCCTCGATAACATATTAACTTACCTAGTAACCGTTAGAATGAACCCAATGTAAACTGTGACAAGTAAGCTTGACTACCCCCGAGCTCAGATAACCCTATCTGAGTGAACCAGCCGAATTCAAACTGAAACTATACCTTAAAGTGGCATGAGCTGCCAAAATTCACACTTTTTTCATAATTTCTGATCGTCACGACAGTAAGAGGCTTTGAAGGCCATCGAAAAACTAAATGATTGGCGTTGGAATGAGGAAAATCCATACAGTATGTGGCCTGTACGAACCGAAAATGTGTTCGAAAAGTAAACAAAATTTAAATAAGCGGGACGACCGTTCACTCATTCTAAGCCAAAGTTAGTTCAAAACAATACTTTATCGTACATTTTCGAGACTAGAAGCACTAAAAAGCTTCTGAATTGTACGTCTTGAGAAAAATAGCCAATAATTTCAACATTCTGTTTTAACGTCAAAATATCAACATTTTGGCAGCTCATGCCACTTTAAAGAGCCACGAGCTGTCAAAATTAGCAATCTGTTTATCATAAATTCTTATTTAAACGTCAAGGCGAATTTGTGCTGCTCATGCCACTCTGAATGACATATATGCGAGTTTTATACTGCTCTGAGAGGCTGCAAGTTCAACTTACTTTACTAAAATATATATATATAGGAAATCTAATAGTTTGCGACAAGAACGAAGCCAATCCACTGGACGGGTCGGGGAGGTACCTAAACAACCTAAACAGTAAATATTATGAGATTGAGAGATATTTTGGTTCCGATTTTTATTTAATAGAGCTGAAATGCATTTTTTTTGTTGTATCCACTTTAACCCTGAGGCCACTGAAATTTGGATGTCTTGTGCTTCTGAAACCTTAGAAAAGGCATAATCGGTGCGGAGTTGGGTGGGTGCAGAATTGTTCGATCAGCTGCAATCCTTGTAGGACAACTCGGCTGAGCGTGAATATCACAGGAGACTGTGGCGTTAAATGACAAGTTTAAGACACTACTTTATATTTTGTAATCAACTTGTTATAGAACATATAGTGCACTAAACCGATCACAAAGAAAATGAGATCTATGACACAGTGACACATAACATAGAAAATTTAAGGCATTTTTTTTCTCTCTACGATCTCTATTCGGAAATTAATTAGCTTAGCCCCGCGACGTCATAGTTGACATCTGATATGTACATAGCCATATTTCTGACGCCATGCACGGCCGAAGTCAGGGTGTTTTCATGATTGGCTGAAATGCATATTTAGTCAGTTTATAGTTAAAAATAACCGCTCGGTGTTCAGCAAGAACTTGGCAACCCTAAATAAATCTTTCAATGACATTTAGAAGCTGGAAGGTTACAGTAAGGTGAAGAATGACTTCTGGATAACAACTTCTTGGCTTATTGGGTGACGATGTTCCGATGTAGTTCTTACATCGTTGTCAAAGTCAAAGTTATTGACTTACTACATCGAAACATCGTCACCCAATAAGCCAAGAAGTAATTATCCATAAGTAATTGTTCACCTTATTGTAACCATAAATAAGCAACCCTTAAGAAATCATACGTTTGACCTGGGGCTAATATGAAATCCCAGGTTTGACTCGGCACACAACTTTACCAATGTTCGCATTCAACTCCAATCCTTTAGTGTTTTAAAGCTCGTCAAGCTCTTTGCTTATTTGTAATTTATGAAATGTCCGATTTTTGGCAGCTTGTACAGGATCGTAACTTTCCTATTTCGCCGTCAACAGCCTTTCCTGCATGTGTCACACCTAGGCCGACATTTTTTCAGCTGTTACTGAATAAAATCAACCAAGTTACTTACATAAAGCAGTGAGACTTCATACACTATATGTTTACACAGGTTTTACCAGAGGCATAGATGTAGTTATTATTTTTTATTTCAACAACCAATAGCAGGGTGGTTGCCTGTGAAAAGCCTTGCAATTTTGTCATAACATTGGGGGCGAAATCCAAATACACAAAGCGCTATTTTATTTGTAAAACTACAACATCAAATATTTTTTTAGCAATTGTTGCGTCCTGTACCAAGCCATTCAATGAAAAAGAAAACACTGCGATAGTTTACAGTATAACATTATCTTCACACAGTTTTGTCTATATCATTCATACTGGCATGAGCTGCCAAAATTCACACTTTTTTCATAATTTCTGATCGTCACGACAGTAAAAGACTTTGAAGGCCACCGAAAAACTAAATGATTGGCGTTAGAATGAGGAAAATCCATACAGTATGTCGCCTGTACGAGCACTAAAAAGCCTCCGAATTATACGTTTTCAGAAAAATAATTCAGCGTTCTGTTTTAACCTCAAAATATCAACATTTTGGCAGCTCGCTTAAGTTTTTGGTCTCTCAGGTTTGCTCTCTGAAATTTTACCTTCCCCTCTTAGCATATTGAAATTAACATGCTTTTCTTGTCAATTCTAGGTGTCATATGTATCCATCCATTTCACGTTAACGTCAATATTTTAGTTTCTCTCATATTCGCAATTTATCGGGAAAAAGGTATAATAGACCGATTTCCTAACGACTTCATTGGAGGAATTGATTGATTGATTGTTTGTTTGGTGTTTTACGCCGCGCTCAAGATTATTTCACTTATATGTCGACGTTGCCAGTTTTATTGTGGGAGGAAACCGGGCCCAGTGCCCGGAGGAAATCCACGACCTTCCGCTGGTAACTGGCAACCATCCCACATAGGTCGTTCGATCGGAAACCCACGGAGGTCCCCATTGGAGGGATAGAATGGCGCATGAAAATCAATCTGCACGGAAAAAACTATAGGTGTGCAGTCATGCGTGTCACTACTAAAGGCTTAACAAACTAAGACTTCAAACAATATCCCTCCTCTATACCATAATTTTGACGTCAGTAACCGTTAGGCCTATGTTGTACTGACTTGTAGGATGCGATTGAAATGGATACTTTTAATTGGTCGATACGAATTCTCAACCAATCAAATGCATCCATGCGAATCGCATGCTACAAGTCAGTTCGACAAATCGCACAGTGAAACGAGCTTTAATACAACTTTAGTGGCTATTTTGTTGAGCGATGATGTACTTCCTTCAAGCATTTTATCTATAAATTGTTAGACTATTCAAACTGAATGCCTTTTCAAAATTACAGCACTGATCGGTGGAAAAGTACAGCTCAAAGAAAAAACTACAAAATATGCCTTAGGAATGAGATAAATATTTGAAAAACTCTCCCTTTAACCGCCCCTTTTAATAAACACATGTATCCAGTTGTTAAATAGACTTCCGTCATTGATGGTGGCACGCATAAGTAAACTTTTTTTCTACCGAGTATCGCTATTAACTTAAGAAATATCCCCAAAACACAATAGCTTATTAACAATTCAATGACGCACGTAAAATTGTCTCACATCTTATATAATCTAAAAAAACAAAACAATAGGAAAAGCAAACGGAAACAGAAGAAATTAGAAAAGCAACCAAAAAAACCCATTTTTTTCGTCCGTCGTCTGCCCTTGAGACAGTGTCTTTATACACAATGTCTTGAGGCTGCTGTCACTTTCCCTGATAAGGAATCTTGTACAAAGTCATTTTCTATTCTCTTAGTCATTTATTTATTTTTTAAAGGTGTTATAGACCGAGGATCAGACCAACCGTTGAAAAGTATGGTTTTCTGTGTTTTAGACGGTCAAAAAAGTATAAAATACATACATCATTTTTTCATAATTTTTACAAGTGTTGACCTAAAAGGAGTAAATCTACCCTTAAGCGCGACGATAAAAACAACAGCTGACAATTTTTAATCTGGAGTAGGTATGCGCTGATCACAAGGACATTGTAACGACAAATGAACTAAAGAGCAGCTTTCCAAAAAAAAAAAATACCGGGTGAGTTTTTTCGCTTGATCTGCCAATCTGGGAGAGTTGACAGGTCCTCCCGAAAGGTCCGTTTTCCTCTCTCACCAAAACCTTTCACGCCACGACGCAATACATTTAGAAAAAAAATAATATTCCGTGTTGCGTATAATATCTTTATGTACACAAAAACAAACAGGCTCAGTGGTCAATTAGTTTTGTTTAAACATAGGGTCGTTTTTCCTCGGATTTCCAACCATTTAGTAGTTTTTTATTAGATTGATGTTTTCCGCCGCACTCAAGATTATTTCACGTATGGGGCGACGTTTGCCAGGTTTAGTGGGGCAGGAAATAGGGTCCTGGTAGCTCTTCCACATACAGCGATCGAGGGAAAATCCAGTCAGAATTTTCTCTTTTTTTTTGGTCTGAGTGGGATTCGAACCCGCGCTACATCGATGGAAGGCCTGCGTCGGATTGAGGGACTATCACTATAACCGACTGAGCCATCGTTGCCTCAGCATTTAATATCAGTTTGTCGTGTAGAGATACAAACTTAACCTTGTTTTTTATCATAAGATTGGACTTTTTTATAACGTCTTACGTCAAGAAAATTAGTTAACGCAGAAACCCACGAGAAAAGATATTTTAAGTATATTAGATACATTGTCCATTGAAGGGGAAATGAGACATGTGCAAAGGTGCGGTTTTAACCCTGTTGTTTTTATCATATTAATAGCGTGTGCTCAATGCCTAATGTAACGAAAGCAAGAGATAAAACTATTTTAATATATCTTTATGACCTGATCACGGGCGTTTGGGTGACGATTAGAAAGCCCAGAAGTTAATTGATCAACCGGCGATCGAAGAAAATGAGGCGTGCGTCAATATACACCACTAACCCTGGTCTTTTTACCCTCATATTAGATTTTGATTTCGTAGAATGCCTATGGCACAGATTTAGGAATAAAAATGTTTTTTTTTTCTTACAGAAGATCTATTATTTGGTTCAGGAGACAGCTTAAAAAAAAATAAACAGCACGAATTTATAAATAAATAATGGCATGTGTCAATGCGCAGATTTAGCCCTCGTATTTTTCTTTCGAACATCAGAAATATTTTACGTTAAAGACGAAACAAACGATACATACATTTTACGCGGGTTTAAAAAAATACGCCTTGTTAGATCGAATTTAATAACATAGTAAACTAACAGCCTATAATATGTGTTTTAATAGACTAATTTATAGTCTAAAAAAATGGTGAGTCAACAATTCGACGTTATCTCACTAACTTTTTTTTAACTTACCAGAAAGTGTATTTTTCATATTTGAAGTCGTATGAGCTGCCAAAATTAAGATATTTTCTAAAATTTAGATGTCAAGAGAAAGAGGGGATTTGCAGCTCCTAAAAAACAAAAAAGTCATATAAAATAGAAAACTATTCAACGAGTCTATACTTAGGGCAAATTTGTATTTATGTGAAGAAATTTATTGTTCTTTGATTTGAAACTGAAAAAAGGCGGGCTAATTTTCTTCGTAAGTACCGGCCGATGAGGCTTGTCTTTCCCAAACGGTTTCGCCTGCCGAACACCTATACCCACGAGAGTGCACCGATAATGTCCTGAATGATTTTCTCGGTATTTCTTAGTGACCATACAGCCTTGTTTTCATCGAATGACTGAACTTGTCTGCTTAAGGCAATGCCGTTGTGTATTTTTAGGGCCTTGCAATTATTATTGGCTATTTTTCTCAAGACGTATAATATAATATAGACACATGCTGTATGGATTTTCCTCATTCCAACGCCAATCATTTATTTTTTCGATGACCTTTAAAGCCTCTTACTTTCGTGACGATCATAAATTATGAAAAAAATGTGAATTTTGGCAGCTCATGCCATTTTAAGCGGCAATCTGAATATGGACATCACCCCGAAATAATGTCTAACCCAGCCGGGATACCTGTGTTTCTTTTTGCGTGTTTTATATTTCTAAACAATTACCTCTTTGAGTGGAAAACGTCTATTTCTTTCGACATTAAGTTTAGATTATTTCACAGCCTTGACATACATTTGTCCTCTTTTGTTTCAGAGAAAGAATATTGTTTACTTGCGGTTAACCATTTTTACTGTCGCCAACAAAAATTGTCTGCTTTGCCTGACAAGTTGGTTAAACGCATGTAATGTTATTATATATCTATTTGTTTGGGTTGTCAAGAAATATATTTTTCTGTAAATCTGAAAAGAATTTTAATTGCGATTTTGAATGTGCATTGTATGATTAATTATCTTTAGATTTCACAATCAGGGCAATATTGCAGCAATTATTTTTAAAACTAAAGTGCAGCAAAGGACCCGCCTGTTTGTCATTACGCGTGCAAACAATACAACTGTCATTTTGAGCATATCTCCTTTTTTATCTTTTACTGCAATATTAGGTCGCTTTAACCCCTGAAGAAAACATATGCACTTTATTAAAATGTTGTTTAGTTGGGGTTTTACACCAAACTCAGGATTATTTCACTTATATGGCGGCGTTGCCAGGTTTAGTGGGGGGGGGGCTGGGCTCATTGACCGTAGGAAGCCCCCGGCCTTCGGCGATTACCTGCCAAATCTCCAACATACTTTATTAAAAGGACGTCGTCCTTTTGACGAACATTACAGTTTAATTAAATTCTCACATTTACAATCGTTTATATGCATGCGCCATGCGTGAATTGGTTTCCTGGTATTAACGGAATATTTCAGACTTTCTTCTGGCAGATTATCCATAATCCTCCACTATCAAACCTCGCCGCGCGGCCTAGAAGTCTAATATCCCTGTGTGCTCGTAAATAACGACATATCAATCAATCAGTCAATCAGTCAATCAATCAACCAACCAACCATCCAACCAACCAAGACTAGCATTTTAAAAGTAGATGAACAGTTTTATTTATAAATAAATATTAAAGCTAAAAGCGCACGATCTACATGGACATCTGTGTCAATGTTGGCGGGATACATATGGAATGCTATCAGCTAAATGCCACATGTACAAGTCAAATATTTGCATTTGCTTGCAAATTTATGTAACATGTGTATTAAAACCAATACACATAGAAGTACCGCCCCACAGAGGAACATATGCATTAAGCTATTGTCATTCAGTATAACATTGTCTACCTACAATTTCAACAAAACCCTCTACACTTTTGTTTATTTTCCCAATGCGGTGATGACAGGAGACAATCTGTCCTGTCAGATTGAATGACTGATGTTTTACTCCTCTGTCCAGATTATTTAACTTGGGCCTTTATCTCGGCGTTGGCAAGTTTAGTGGGAGAAAAACCTCCAACTGTCGACGAGCATCTGGGAACTCTTCCGCATACTGCCATCGAGTGAAAAATCCACTCAGATTTTTTTGAAATTTTCAGACGAAATAAAACTGAAAAGTTCTGAGTTGATTTTTCCATCGATCGCCGTATTTGGAAGAGTTCAAGGTACTCGGTGAATGTCGTCGGGGGTTTCCTCCGGGAACGCCACCATATAAATGAAATAATCTTAAATGCGGCCTGAAACCTCAATCAATCGTTTAACCAATCAATCAATCGACTGAGTGAGATTCGATTCACACGAATAACCGTATACATGTAATTCTGTCGTCTCCATAGATCTATTCAACCGATAGAAAGGGCCTCAGAGGATGTCGGTAGGGCGATAATCTGACACAAGTCTTCCATCGGTGATCCGCGGGTTCGAATTCCAGTCAGTCTGAAGAAAAAAATATGACAAATTTCCGAGTTGATTTTTCATTCGATTTTTCAAACATCAATCAATCTTACAATCAATTGGGAAATCTACGAAGAGCGACCTAATTTTGCTCAAAATATTTGCAGGTTATGTTAAAGTCCTTTCAATTCGTCGCTCTTTTACAGTCTACCGATAATTGGTAGTTATATTCGCAGACCTATGCAGTATATAAATTAAGTGCCCGGGATTAATTTCGTCGTTCTTTAAAGGTCTAAAATTGTGTCTGTAGACTCATAAAAATCCAGAAAAACACAAAAAGTCCAGAAAAACCGTTAATTTGTGGTTCTTTAAAGTGGCATGAACTGCCAAAATTTGGACTATTTTCATAGATTCTGATTGTCACGACCACCGAAAAACTAAATGATTGGCGTTGGAAAGAGGAAAGTCCATACCGTATGTGGCCTTGGCAAACCGAAGAAGTGTTCGGAAATTAAACAAAATTTAAATAACCGGGACGACCATTCATTCATTCTAAGCCAAAGTTAGTTCAAAACAATACTTTATCGTACATTTTCGAGACTATAAGCACTAAAAAGCTTCTGAAATGTACGTCTTGAAAAAAATAGCCAATAATTTCACCACTTAAGATATTTTTTCCCCAGGCAAATGCAGATTCGATTTTTTCCTGCCCAAAATAGCTTGGTCAGTATTCAAATGCTTACCACTTTAAAAGTTTTTGTTCTCATGTTTATGCCATCTTCGGACCCCAGGTTTAAATCATGGAGCTTGAGTGTATATTTCAATCGTGGGTTCCGACGATGCTTTATGCTGATTATAAATCAAGTGTCTACAATAGCCGTTAAATAACATCAAATACAGCTCTCTGTGACGAAACAAACGAACATGTCTCCGAAGTATTGTTGTCTGACATGACGATAAATAAAAATTGCCTTAACACTATCACATCATCATTGGAAAAATGAAAATTCTAAAAAAAAAAAATAAAAATTCTCAAAAAAAAAAAAACAAAAAAAAAATCGGAAAAATGAAAATTAATTTGAAACAATTTTCGTTGTTTACTTAAAACAGAAAGTCGTTTCTGGGAAAGGTGCTTCGGATTGGCGTGAACTCTCAAGAAGATGGTAAACCCTATGCTAGCCCTCCTGACAACCCGTATGTTAATGATACGAACTTTTTACCTGAGATTTATGCTTTTGGTATTCGGAATATATGGCGGTGCGGCAAGGATGCTGGGGATCGTGATACAGGTAGGCTGATCGAGTTATATCATTTTTAAAAATTGTGTCTGTCCGAAAGTGAGCTTCTTGGTGACGGTCGACAGAGCGATGGTCCGAAACCAACCTTTCATTGATGGGTCAAGGATTTGAATCCCATTCAGTCCAAAAAGAAATTGAAAAAAAATCAGTGTTTATTTATTATTCCAGCAGCCTATTAGGAAAATTTGCCAGGTACTCGCACAAGGTCGGGATTTCCTCAGACAAAAGAGCCTAGTCCCCTCTTTCACCTGAGGTGACATAGCCGCACTATAAGAGAAATACTCTTGTGCATGTCGTGTTTGTTTGTTTGTTTGTTTATTTATTCACCAATTAGAATGCATTTTACAATGAAATATGGTTCATATAGTAAACATATAGAAGAAAAAAGTAAGACTAAAATGTTTTGAATACATAAAGCAAATGATGGCGGGAAAGTACACCCTTGCGGGTTTGAGATATCCCATATAAAGATAGTAGCTAATATTAACGATCATTTGGTGATTTCCACATATAGTTACCTTAATAATCTAAAAACGAAGAAAAAAAAATAAACAAAAAAGACAATAAAGTATCTATGAACTCATGGCGGATTTGGAAAAAATAGAAATCTAATTTATTGGCAACCTAGATTGCAGGAATTTCTTTGCTTTGTATTTAAAAAGCGATGTTGACTGAATGTTTTTAATTTCATCTGGCAACGTATTCCAAATTCGTGGTCCTTTAATTTTGGCTGTGTAAAGTGAGAGACGGGTTCGGTAGTATGGTCTGTATAAGTTTAAAGCAGACCCCCTTGTAGAAAACATGTGGATGTTAGACACTTTTGTGAGATATGTTCTGAACATAATTGGTAAAAGATAAGGATGGTGAACAAATTTATGACAGAACAGTAGAATCTGCAGATCATTTAACTGACAAAAGGGTAATATATCTAATTGGGTAAATAAAGGTTGTGTATGACTGTATCTATCAGAGTTGGTCATTATTCTAACAATTCTCTTTTGTAGAGTATTCTACCCCTCCTGCATGTGCGTGCCGTGTGCAAATATACATGTTAAGTAGAGATGACTTTTCAAACGACATCGAGTCTGTAGTGCATCATCGGCTGCCGGCTGGTAGGTTTACCTCCCCCGGAAGAAGTGATATTTTGCTTGTTATCATACAAAATGAAGGATTTAACCTGATAATGTTGTGAGTGTGGTTATATTCTGTCCTTTTCTATTGAAAACTGGGCTGTCATGAACGTATATAGTCATCAAAGGGTTGATTTCACAACATTTCCCCCGATAGCGTTGTCAGCAACCCAGCCTGTCAAAGCGGTAGCCATAGTGACATTATGTCATTCTGCTTCAAAATATCTGGGTCACGTGACAAAAGCTTATCGTTGATTGGTTAAAAGTTCCCAGTCTGTCCCGAGGGAGGGAAAAGGAACGACAATCAACAACAGGTCACTTTTTCCTCATTTTTCTCAATTATCGGGGTAGAATCGACTTTAATACCTTCGTCTTGGTGTTAATTGCATAACCCGATACCGCTGAACGTTGGTTCGCACCTCGTCAAACCCCTCGAATGCTGCGCATTCTCGTGGTTTGACTCGGTACGAACCAACGTTCAGCGGTATCGGGTTACGCAACAAACACCGCTACGGCGGTATTAAACCCTTAAACAATATGTTTCATATGGGTTGGGAACGTATTTCCCCAAATAAAGTTGCAATAGGTTAAATATGGAAAAATAAGAGTATAGTACAGAGCAAGCATTGTTTTTACACTAAGACAACTCTTGATATGATATATTAGGCCAATATTGCGAGAAATTTTACTGGCTATCGAATTGATATGGTCTGTCCAGTTTAGTTGTTCATTTAATATTAAACCAAGAAACTTAAAACTTTTTACTCTGCTAATTTCAGTATTATTTATAAACAGTTTTGGTGATATACTGTTACACCCAATTTTAAAAGGCTTGAATAACATAAATTTTGTTTTCTCTACGTTCAGTGATAATTTATTACAGCTAAACCAGGTAGACAGAAAATCGAGTTCCTTAGTATTTTTTTCAATTGTCAATGATGGTGTTTTGTCCGACATGACGACACTAGTGTCGTCAGCAAACAACACTATGTCTAAAATTTGAGAAACGCTTGATATATCATTAATATATAATAGAAAAAGCGTTGGTCCTAAAATTGACCCTTGGGGCACGCCACACGTGACGTCACGTCGGTCAGAAAACACGTCATTGTAAAGAACACATTGTGAACGTGATGTTAAATAACTGCGGAACCAAGCCAAAGTGACACCAGTGAAGCCGTAATGAGTAAGTTTAGCACATAGAACATCATGGTTGACCGTGTCAAATGCTTTAGACAGATCTAAGAAGCAAGCAATGCTACATTTTTTGTCTTCTTTTGCTTTTACTAGTTTTTCAAACAATGACAGTACAGCCAACGAGGTGGAATGATTGGGACGAAAGCCAAATTGAAATGAATTTAAAATATTATTTTCGTCAAGAAAAGAAGACATTCGTATTGCTACCACTGTACTGCATTATCATTAGCAGTGTTTATGTCGGATTGGAACTCTTCTGTGTTTTTGCCTTTAACCATTGTAAATTCAGAGCCTTGATTAGAAGTCGACGTCAAGTCAGCTTGTGATTCTTTTGTGTTTAGCATCTTCTATAACCTTTGAGCTACCACGGTGTTAGTATATTACATTATTATATATAACTTTCAGTACGTAAACCTACATGGTGATTATTTCCAGTTCTCGGGACAATATTTCGTTAAAAATAACTTTGCCGAAACAACAACATCACCAAGTTAGTCGTACATTTTCACGAAGTTTCTTTATGCGATATTATGGCATATTTTCCTTTGTACGCGTTTATAAACCCGTTCAGCAGTTAATTTATTACCTATAGCGGCTTAGTTTCAGCTTGATATTGTTCTAAAGTAAATGTAAACATTGAGTTCAGGTGCTAGTCAAAACAATGCAAAGGTCAAAGTTCAACTCCCAAATTGTCCATTCAAGGGAGCCTACTCTAATCGACCTATTGCAGGTCCTTTTCATATTTCACGGTCAATGGGAGGTAACTCTAGCCATCCCATTGAAATAATGTTAACGGACGTATTGTTTGTGCATTTTTGTAATCCTAGTTTTATTTTTTATTATTTTCACAGCTTTTTACCTCACTTCACTCATCATCTCATCATCACATCATCACATTTCATCGTCAGTTCCACATATTTTGGTTTAATAAAGATGGGAAATCTATCTACTACAACCTGTGTTTGTGTGGAATTTGGAGGTTAGCTGTCTGCCAAGTCTATCCGTAGATTTGGGCAGAACAGTAAAAAGACCCAACCAGCTGGGAATCACAAGTCAACAGGATCCTCCTAACAACGCATTGGACAAGATCACGGACAACCGGACCATCGTCTCGTCACAGGCACGGGTCACCGTCTACGTCTTCGCCAGTCATCGTTAAACCGGATCACTACATATATATGTTATCAAGCAGTATAATATATAAACACAGTAAGTCAACATGTCAGACATGGATCAAGCTACCCCCTCATCGCAAATTCCAGACACTTCTGTCATCAATGAAAAAAGAATAAGAACTCTCTCCGAAAAAGGTACAAATTTGTACGAATCAACAAATCAAGACTTTTGTAACAAACTAGATTTATCCTGGACAGAGGTAGACCAGCATTTGATCCCTGTGTATGATACATACACAGACCCTACAATTTTACAGAAAACTATTAAAGTTATCACAGAAACCTACGACAATTATAAACTGTTATCAAAAGACTACAGTGAATTCCTTACAAGAACAAATTCAGTCGAAAGCCAAAAAGACTTAAAATCACACACGTCAATCTACAATGCTCGGGAATTGCTTGTAAAAAATACCATTGCACAATTGAACTCCTATTCAAAACAAAACATGGACAGTGCTGCTTCTTACATTTCAAGGGATCTAGAAATAAATCAAGATCCAGCCATGCCAGCTGTGATTCAAATATCAGTTCTATTTTGACACGTAAAAGAGCCCAAGCAGAGGCCGCCAAGGCAAAAATGGACTATGCTAATAAAGAGGCCTATATCAAAAAACAACAAGCCGCCATTGAAGAAAGACAGCAAATCCTTGCCGTCCAATCAACACGTCAACAAGCAGAATTAAATGCTGACCTACAGCTATTAAAAACGCAAGAATTAATAGCTGAAACTACGGCAGAAGTGAGAGCTCTGGAATTTTTCACTAACTCAGCAGGTTGTGGAAATTCTCTACATAGTCTACAATTACCTCAAGAAAGTGCTATTGTTCGCACAATTGAATATGTGAACAACTGTACCAGCCAGCAAAATAATGACATTCCTGCCAACCTCCCTCAAGAAAACCCTAAAGAAACAATCATTAATGATCCATCCAAATATAGAGATTCTACCGAACAATTGCTAGGAACCCCTAGACCACGCCCACCAAAACTTATGAACAAAACTGGCATTATTGAAACAGAAATTTCTTCAATAAGCCATCCACCTGAAAATCATTTTCAAAGCCAACCACTTAATCCCTCTGCTCCATCTTTCAAGCCTAATGATAGAACTTATGAAATTGCCCCTCCTACTTTTAACACAGCACAGTCGATTGGTACGGACCTTACTCAGTTTATGTTGAAGAAAGAACTGTTACTCACAAGGTTACACAATTTTAATGACCGACCCGAGTGTTATGGTAGTTGGAAGGCAGGCTTTTTGAACGTAGTGAGAGAACTTAACCTTTCTGCTATCGAAGAAATAGACTTGCTTGTTAAATGGCTGGGGCCGGACTCTGTTAAATATGCCCGTAGCCTAAGATCAGCAAATATCGCCAACCCTACTAAAGGTTGTAAACTTATCTGGGAAAGATTAGACAGTCGTTTTGGCGCACCTGAGTTAGTGGAGTACTCCCTTAAAATGAAATTGGATCAGTTCCCGAAACTGACAAATAAAGACAATAAACGTCTGTTTGATTTGTCAGACGTGTTATCAGAGATTGAGTCAACAATGGCCGACGAGAAGTATACCACACTTTTCTCCTATTTCAACTCATCGTCCGGAGTCAACCCAATTGTGAGAAAATTGCCTTACAACCTACAAGAACGGTGGACCAACCATGCATCAAGGTATAAGAAAGAAAACCAAGTTCCCTTTCCCCCATTTACATTATTTGTGAATTTTGTTCGTGATTTAAGTATTACAAAGAATGACCCAAGCTTTGATTACGAATCACCAGCCTTACCAGTTCCTCCAAGGGAAAAATTACAAAACCGGGCCCAAACTAGCAGGCAAACATTTTCGTCTAAAAAGACTGAAATTGAAGGAATTTCTAATACAAACAATGAACAAACTTCAAAGAAATGCCCCATACACCAATCAAACCATTCTTTAAACGAATGTCGTGAATTTAGAAGAAAACCTCTTGAAGAAAGGAAAGAACTTTTAAAATCAAATAAAATTTGTTTCCGTTGTTGTTCCTCTACAAGCCACAGGGCACAAGACTGTAAAATAAAAGTCAAATGTTTGGTTTGCGGAAATGAAAATCATGCCTCAGCTCTTCATGTAAACCAATCAATTCCCCCAAGACAGAAACCAGCTCAGACCTCGTCACATGACGGCGGGGAGAAGGAATTGGTAAATTCTAAATGTACACAAGTGTGTGACAAGCCATTTAAAGGGAAATCGTGTAGTAAGAACATTCTTGTGAACGTATATCCTAAAGGACATCCTGAGAATGTACAACGTATGTACGCCATATTGGATGAGCAAAGCAATGTGTCATTAGCTCGATCCAATTTCTTCAATTTATTCCAAGAAAACGGACAAAACAAACCGTACGGATTATCTTCATGTAACGGACGTTTAGAGGCATCGGGCCGCAGGGCTCACAACTACGTCGTAGAATCTCTAGACGCCACTGAGACAATAGACTTGCCACATATTGTTGAGTGTGACCTAATACCGGACATCCGGAATGAAATTCCGACACCCGAAGCAGCTATGCACCATTCTCACCTACAAGAAATCGCCCAATCAATCCCACCGATCGATGACTCTTCAGAAATTCTCCTATTGATTGGT
This sequence comes from Lepidochitona cinerea, assembly GCA_963971465.1. Classification (NCBI taxonomy): domain Eukaryota; kingdom Metazoa; phylum Mollusca; class Polyplacophora; order Chitonida; family Tonicellidae; genus Lepidochitona; species Lepidochitona cinerea. The sequence goes on from OZ020553.1 coordinate 28,726,052, forward strand.
CGAGACGTACCAGCTGCACACCACGTGATCGCACAGAGACTCGGATCGCACGACGCACCCTACGCACAGAAACTACGCCTAGGATGGGTTATTGTGGGGGAAACCTGTTTAGGCAAGGTACATCAATCAGACTTTAACGTCAATAAAACTTTCCTCCTGAGAAATGGGAGACCTTCCTCTTTTCAACCTTGCACCAGTGAGATTCAAGTTAAAGACAAAGGTATCCCAAATCAGTCCACCATTTTGAACTCAAAACAATACATCAACGATTTACATTTAAATGTAGTCACAACTTCCCCTACAGACAACAAGGTTGGAATGTCAGTCGAGGATAGACAATTTCTTGATATTATGAGTCAAGGCTTTGTTAAGGGCCCAGAAGGGAACTGGGTCGCCCCTCTACCATTCAAGTCTCCACGCCAACGTCTTCCCAATAATAGACCCAAAGCCTTGAAACGGGCCATGACACTTCATCGTAGCCTCTTACAAAACGAAACCAAGAGAGACCAATTTATCACCTTTATGCAAACCATCCTGGATAATGGCAACGCTGAATTGGCCCCAACTTTAAGCCCACAAGAGGAATGTTGGTACTTGCCCTTGTTTGGGGTATATCACCCTCAGAAGCCCGGGCAAATCAGAGGTGTATTTGACTCCTCTGCAACACACGAAGGCGTCTCACTTAACGACGTACTCCTGAAAGGCCCCGACTTATCTAATAGTTTGTTGGGAATTTTGCTGCGGTTTCGCAAAGAGACCGTTGCCCTCACTGCAGACATCGAGAGGATGTTTTATTGCTTTAAAGTGAAAGAAGAACATCGTAATTATCTTCGATTTTTCTGGTATCAAGACAACGATTTCAGTAAACCCCTAGTGGAATACCACATGACAGTCCACGTCTTTGGCAACTCTCCGTCTCCAGCAGTGGCAACATATGGCCTACGCAAGACAGCAGATGTCGGTAAAGAAGAGTTTGGTCAAGACGTCGTGGACTTGGTTTCTAGAAATTTTTATGTAGACGACGCAGTCATCTCTTTCCCCACATCGTCTGAAACAATTGATATTGTTAAGAGGACGCAACAATCTTTACAGAAAGGTGGCAACATTCGTCTCCACAAAATCATTTCAAACTCCCCAGAAGTAATTGAAGCCTTTCCTTCATCCGATCGCGCCAAAGGTATTAAGGACCTCGACTTGGGCATGGATTCTATTCCCCTCCAGCGGAGTCTTGGATTGTTGTGGGACCTCAACAGAGACACATTTACCTTCAAAGTTGCCACTGATCAAAAACCTTTTGCACGAAGAGGAGTGTTATCTACTGTTAATAGTCTGTACGACCCGATAGGATTTGTTGCCCCCGTGACATTACAAGGCAAACTTCTTCTTCGGCAATTCATGCAAGAAACAACAGGTTGGGATGACGTCTTACCGCCCCACCACCTTCAATCATGGGAGGAATGGAAAGAAAAACTTTCTTCCCTACAAACTTTGCAAATTCCTAGAACCTACACTTCCTTATTGCCAGCAACTAAAGAGGTGTTTATATTTTGTGATGCTTCAGAGAAAGCCATTTCTGCTGTCGCTTATCTGAAGACCTCTGATCAAAATGGGTCAGAGCAAATTGGATTCATTCTTGGTAAAGCCAAGCTCGCTCCAACTCATGGACATACAATTCCCCGGTTGGAATTATGTGCAACAGTGTTAGCTGTTGAAATTGGTGAAATAGTGTCTGAACATCTGGACTTTGAATTAAAATCAATCAAATATTTCACTGACAGCAAGATTGTTTTAGGCTACCTGAACAATCAAACCAGAAGGTTTTACATGTATGTGAGCAATCGTGTTGAACGAGTCAGACGATCGTCAACACCGGAACAGTGGAACTACGTCCCGACCAGTATAAATCCTGCTGATGCAGCAACACGTGGTCAACCAGTTACAGATATGCAAACAAGTCCTTGGCTTCTTGGACCGAGCAAATTTCCAAAACCACATTCAGAAGAAGACTTTACTCTGGATGATCCGGATCACGACAAGGAAATTAGGCCTCAACTGGTATCAATGAACACTAATGTTGACGTTCGAGATAAATGGGATACTTCTCGTTATCAACGATTCTCGTCCTGGTTCAGACTTGTTAGAGCTATTACCTGCTTGAAACACATAGCTCAATCCTTCAGAAAGAAAACAGACTGTGTCGGATGGCACACCTGTCTACCTGGCAACACCACCAACATTCACAAAAATGTTGAACTCCTTCTCGTCAAGCAAGTACAGTCGGAGATTTACGGCAATGAAATCGACTGCCTAGTCAACAACAAACGTCTGCCTAAGAACAGTCCTATTCGATCGCTCAGCCCAAAACTTGATGAAGATGGCGTATTGCGAGTCGGTGGTCGGCTGAACAAATCAGCTTTAGATCCAGAAGGAAGAAATCCTGTCATTATCTCCGGGAAACACCACATCAGTCTACTGATTGCTCGACATTTCCACGAATCTGTGCAACACCAAGGAAGACACTTCACTGAAGGAGCTATAAGAGCAGGTGGTTACTGGATCACCCAATGTAAAAAACTGATTTCATCAATTTGCAACAAATGTGTTGTTTGTCGTAAACTGAGAGCCACTACATCTACCCAGAAAATGGCCGATCTGCCAACAGAACGTCTCACACCAGCTCCTCCCTTCACCTTTGTAGGAGTAGACACCTTCGGCCACTGGGACATCGTCGTCCGTCGCACAAGAGGTGGAGCTGCTTCATCTAAACGTTGGGCAATCATGTTCACGTGTTTAGTTGCAAGAGCTATCCATATTGAAGTCGTAGAAGAAATGAGCTCATCTGCTTTCATAAATTCTCTCAGAAGATTCCTTGCAATTCGAGGACCAGTCAAACAATTTAGATCTGACCGAGGAACGAACTTTGTTGGCGCCACAGAACATTTAGGAATGAGAGCCATCAATGTAGAAAGCGACAACGTGGGCACCTTTTTAAATCAACGAGGTGCTGAATGGGTGTTTAATGCTCCTCACTCCTCCCACATGGGAGGAAGTTGGGAGCGCATGATAGGCATTACTAGGAGAATCTTGGAGTCCATGCTATCATCTGTTCCTGGTAAGAACTTGACTCATGATGTACTTGTCACCTTTATGGCCGAGGTTGTCGCCATAGTCAACGCTCGACCGTTGGTTCCTGTCTCGAGTGATCCAGAGGATCCACTCATCCTCACTCCCAATACATTACTAACCCATAAGACGGACAACGCTTTTGAACCTCTTTCCGACACTACTCAACGCTCCAACAGAGATATCTACAAATCAGAATGGAAGCACGTACAAGTTCTCGCCGACACATTTTGGAAACGTTGGAAAGAAGCCTACATTCACACCCTTCAACCAAGACGAAAATGGCAGGATCAAAACATTAACATCAAGAAAGGCGACGTCATTCTCCTCAAGGACAAGACAGTGCACCGCAATGAATGGCCTTTAGGAATAGTTTCCAGAGCCATCCCTGGCACGGATGGTATGGTTCGTAAAGTTGTAGTGCGCGTAGTGAAAGGAGACAAACCCGTCTCATTTACCCGTCCCATAACAGAATTGGTTCTGTTAATCTCAAGTGAATGATTTTTCTGTTCAGTGATTGTGTTTTATTTATGTGTCGTAATGATTTGAAATCATCAGGCGGGGAGTGTACTGCATTATCATTAGCAGTGTTTATGTCGGATTGGAACTCTTCTGTGTTTTTGCGTTTAACCATTGTAAATTCAGAGCCTTGATTAGAAGTCGACGTCAAGTCAGCTTGTGATTCTTTTGTGTTTAGCATCTTCTATAACCTTTGAGCTACCACGGTGTTAGTATATTACATTATTATATATAACTTTCAGTACGTAAACCTACATGGTGATTATTTCCAGTTCTCGGGACAATATTTCGTTAAAAATAACTTTGCCGAAACAACAACATCACCAAGTTAGTCGTACATTTTCACGAAGTTTCTTTATGCGATATTATGGCATATTTTCCTTTGTACGCGTTTATAAACCCGTTCAGCAGTTAATTTATTACCTATAGCGGCTTAGTTTCAGCTTGATATTGTTCTAAAGTAAATGTAAACATTGAGTTCAGGTGCTAGTCAAAACAATGCAAAGGTCAAAGTTCAACTCCCAAATTGTCCATTCAAGGGAGCCTACTCTAATCGACCTATTGCAGGTCCTTTTCATATTTCACGGTCAATGGGAGGTAACTCTAGCCATCCCATTGAAATAATGTTAACGGACGTATTGTTTGTGCATTTTTGTAATCCTAGTTTTATTTTTTATTATTTTCACAGCTTTTTACCTCACTTCACTCATCATCTCATCATCACATCATCACATTTCATCGCCAGTTCCACATATTTTGGTTTAATAAAGATGGGAAATCTATCTACTACAACCTGTGTTTGTGTGGAATTTGGAGGTTAGCTGTCTGCCAAGTCTATCCGTAGATTTGGGCAGAACAACCACTTTTTCCATGATCTTACTGAAGGCTGGTAAAATTGAAATGGGCCTATAATTTGATATATTAGCTTCATTACCTGTCTTATAAATCGGTGTCACTTTCGCTACTTTCATGGAAGCTGGTACCGTGCCAAAAGTAAATGATAGATTTATAAGATGGCTTAATGGTTCAGATATATAACGAGATACAAGTTTAACAAGTGACATTTTAACATCATCTATTCCCGATGCCGCATTTTTTGAGCCTTGAATCAGATCATTTATTTCTGATGCATTGGTTGGATTTAACCAAAGCGCATTTGAATTTGGGGTTTTGAGGTAGTCAGAAAAATGTGCATCTGTACTGGGAATGTTAGAGGATAGATTACTAGCTAGAGAACTGAAGTGTTTATTAAATGCGTTGGAAATTCTATTTGGATCAGATGTCACGCCATCTTGCAGCACAAAAGTCGGTGGTAGTTTTTTGCCCTTTTTCCTGTTTGTCAAATCGTTTATTACCTCCCATGTCTTTTTGATGTTATTGCTGCAAACGTGAAATTTCTCTTCAAAGTATTTTTTTTTTGCTAGTTTTATTGTATGGTTGAGTTTGTTGCGATATGTTCTATATCTAGCAGTTATGTGATCATTTTTACTATATATATGTAAATGAAAAAGTTTATTTTTTTCTCGTATAGAAACAAGTATTGAAGGAGTGATCCATGGTTTTAAAATTGTTTGTTTGGCTGGTTGTACAGTTACTAAGGGAAAGCACTCTTCATAAATTTTGTTAAATGTTTCATTAAATAGCACATCGCATTCTTCAACAGTTTTGGAAGTTAAAATTTCCCCCCAATTTGAGCTTTTTATTTTCTCTTCAAATTGTACTTTTTGGGATTGTTTGATTTTCCTGTATGAAAATTTACACGGACACTTGTTTAATACTGTATGAGATTGATTGATTTGGAAGACCGGGAAATGATCGCTAATGTCAGATAACATGATTCCAGAAGCGAGGCAATCTTCATGGTAATTCATGAAAATGTTATCTGTCAGAGTAGCAGAATTGGATGTTACTCGAGTGGGTTTAGTTATTTTAGGAAAAAAGAAGTGGGATTTAAGAATGTCTAAAAATTGTTTAGTGGGGTTATGTTTTTCTGATTTTAGTAAGTCTATATTAAAATCTCCCATAAGAAGACATTTCTTTTTTTCAGATTTTAACAAGGATAAAGTATTTGAAATGATATAATTAAAGTTGTTGACATTGCCACCTGGTGGTCTATAATAAATGCCCACAATATATATACTATCATAAAAATTAATTTCAACAAAAAGAGATTCAGATTCGTCGGTTAAAGATGACAAATCATCTCTAACTTTAAAATGACTTATACAATCATTGAGGTAAATAACAAGCCCCCCCTCCTTTACACTTGTCCCTTGATAACACTACAGGTTATCAGAAAGGGAGTTTTAAAACTGTAAATAGGTTGGAGAAATTCTTTTTTATCAATACCGGATACTTGAAATAATTTACAATGTAGAACTCCAATCAATCCTTTTCAAGAATGATCACAAAAATAACACGAAACAAGGCCAAGCTACCACGGATTTCAACATATGGGTTTCTAAACGTTTCGAGACAGATTCCAGGGCCCGGTTGCACAAAGGTGTATTGAGCTTAGGTCTGACTTAACAAATCTGAATAGCTGTATTCGATTTATAGTTCCGTACAATGAATCTTTTTCAGGAGAGGGAAGAGGTCGAATTGTATGTGGGGATGTAGGTCAAGGCCGTTTTGAAGAGCTCGACCTTCTCGTAAAGGGAGGTAACTATGGTTGGCGCGGACGGGAAGGATTTGAATGCTTTGATCTTTCACAATGCAACCAGACTGGAAAGAGTTTTAAAAAGTTTACTCTTTATGCTGATTCATAAAAGGATACATTACACTCTACAAATCATTCAATCGGCCCGTTTAAGTGGCAATTCCTGATGGTCACGACAGTAAGAGGCTCTGAAGGCCATCAAAAAACTAAATGATTGGCGTTGGAATGAGGAAAATCCATACAGTATGTGGCCTGTACGAACCGAAAACGTGTTCGAAAAGATAAGCAAAATTTAAATAACCTCGACGACCATTCATTCATTCTAAGTCAAAGTTAGTTCAAAACAATACTTTCGTCGTACATTTTCGAGACTAGAAGCACTAAAAAGCTTCTGAATTACACGTCTTGAGAAAAATAGCCAATAATTTCAACATTATTTTGTAACGTCATAATATCAACATTTTGGCAGCTCATGCTCCTTTAATTCAAGTTTATGTAAAAATGTTGTGTGAAATAATCCTGACAATGCCACCATACCAGGGAAATACTAGACCTGCGCTGAGTATCCGTGAAGTGACCCAGGGGGCTATTTCATAAAACTTATTTACACGACTAAAACTAAGTTAATGATGTGATGGTGTTAAAGCAATTTTAGTTGGTTAGGTAAGCTTAGCTGTCTAAACTTAAGGTAACGTCGTCCTATTAGTCTAGTAATCATATTTTAAACTAAATTATACTAAAGGTTAACTAATATTATTACAAGCGAATTTCTATTACTGATTTTAATCCCCTTTAAACCTAATAAATTGTTTAACAAACACATTGCTGATACTATATCATTTAGAACAGTTTCAAACTATCTTTTAACGTGGGTGCCATTATAATCAGAAAAAATAATTTTGGCATCATCGCGAAGTAAGTTGTTTGGTGAACAACACGAGCTTTCGACAACTCGGCGCTTGGTACAGACACCAGGTACTGAAAGCTTGTCTTGTGAAAGCTAAAAAAAAATTTGCTTCGCGGTGATAACTTATACTTTTTTCTGATTGCAATAATGTTAATAGCAAAAGATAAGCAATGATTTATATGTTGAATTATTACTATTGAATTTCGCTTTGTTTAAATTTAATCAAAATTTTTAATCAAAATTTTTAAAATAAACATATCGCACAATATTAATATTATTATTAGGAAAAGAAAAGCAAAGGTTTATATGCGTAATATTTACTAGTACGTGTATGTTTGATTTCCTTTAGTAAATTGAATAACACTTCATTAATCTTAGTGCACCATGGGGTATATAGGTCTAAATGATATACCTCTTTTTAGCACAATTAGAAACTTGTCTCCATGGTTATTTTAGACAAGAAAATTTTCCCTGTGCCCGTGTGTATTAGTGATCATAAATATATATGGTATGTTGTTCTTGAATATAGAACCGGAAGTGTTGCCTATCCACGTGTATGACCATTCGGTGGGCCAATCAATAACAGGAGGAAAGTTTTACCGAGGATGTAATAATCCAAATCTCGACGGATATTACTTATTTGGAGATTACGTGAACGGGTAAGTTTGACTGTTTCAATGGACAATAGTATTATCAGGTACAAAGGGGGTACTTGATCTCATTCGAGCACATAGACATAGAGCATATAGCGATAATCAATACATTATATTTCCATCAAGGAAAAGGTACTCCCCTTGTTGTGCTCTCTATTGAAAGGAGGAAGCATTTCTCCACTCTCGCGAGATTTCTGCGACGGGTCTTGTGTTAAATGAATGGGAAATTGTACAGAAAACTGTTGACAGGCTTTAAGGTCAAACTATTTTTCTTTGGATTTTACATCAGATAGTAAAAATGAAAATGTAAAGATATAAATAATTCATTAAAACCTAACGAAATTATCTGTAAATAGAACTCTTTCATTGTTTGTATTGCTTTGCATTATAACCAGAAGGGGGCTGTCCCACTCGTACCACCAAATGCACCTCCACTTTGAAGACTTCTACTAATGGAAATAGAACGTAATACAGCCACAATTGTAACAGAATTAAAACTGAATAAACATACTTTTAAAGAAAAAAAGGCGATAGCCTCTCCGTTCCACGTGGCGGATTCGAATCCAACGCAGTCCAAATAAAATTTTGGGTTTATTTTTTACTCGATTGCACCTTACGGATCAGTAACCAGATACCCACATAAAACCTGACGCATCCAAATATCTATATATTCCAAATATCTTTAATATACCCAGTGAGACAAACCAAGTTTGACATAGGGTTCATTCGAGTTGATATCATTTACATTATAATAATTTGACAAAGCTTTTTGTTAAATGACAGTGTTTCCAATAACATAAGCAATATATCCAGAAATACAATTAGAAACTTGGTTATTTTAGCAAAAAAAAGTTTAATGTGCACGTTTCAGAGTTCTGAAATATATCGCGTGACGTCAATTTATTGGGATACGAGAAGTCAAATGTCAGAAGGCGTGGAAAATGATAAATCGCTAACTATATATTACCCCCTTTGGCCAATCATTTTAGAGTATGGTCGTGGTGACCAGGAAGCTCCTCCCATTGAAATCTGACATCTCGTATTTGAATAGATTATGACGTCGATCAATATCTCCGCCCTGTTAACATTTAACATAGTGAAAAAAGCCATGTCAAGTTATTCATGTCAATGATATCAACTCAAACGGTGAACACCATGTCAAAATTAGTGCGCAAATATGTTCTATTTCGATGGGCAGAACTCTTCAAAGTGGAGGTACAGTTGGTGGTATAAGTGGGACAGTCTCGCTCTTGTTATAATGCACATGTATAGAAACAATGAAAAACAGATAATTTCGTTAGGTTTTAATGAATTAATTGAACCCTTTTTTATTATCTGAGGTAAAGTCTAAAAAATATATTTATCTCATGGTCTGTCTACAGTTTCCTGTACAATTTCCAATTCATTAAACGCAAGGCTTGTCCCAAAAATCTCACGAGAGAGGATATAATGCACATGTATAGAAACAATGAAAAACAGATAATTTCGTTAGGTTTTAATGAATTAATTGAACCCTTTTTTATTATCTGAGGTAAAGTCTAAAGAAATATATTTATCTCATGGTCTGTCTACAGTTTCCTGTACAATTTCCAATTCATTAAACGCAAGGCTTGTCCCAAAAATCTCACGAGAGAGGATATAATGCACATGTATAGAAACAATGAAAAACAGATAATTTCGTTAGGTTTTAATGAATTAATTGAACCCTTTTTTATTATCTGAGGTAAAGTCTAAAGAAATATATTTATCTCATGGTCTGTCTACAGTTTCCTGTACAATTTCCAATTCATAAAACGCAAGGCTTGTCCCAAAAATCTCACGAGAGAGGATATAATGCACATGTATAGAAACAATGAAAAACAGATAATTTCGTTAGGTTTTAATGAATTAATTGAACCCTTTTTTATTATCTGAGGTAAAGTCTAAAAAAATATATTTATCTCATGGTCTGTCTACAGTTTCCTGTACAATTTCCAATTCAATAAACACAAGGCTTGTCCCAAAAATCTCACGAGAGAGGAAAAATGCTTCCTTCTTTTAATACAGAGCACTACAAGGGGAAAGGGTGGGGGGGGGGGGGGGCTTTTATTCGATGTAAATATAACGTATTAAAGATTCCTTTTTCCATTCATTTTTAATAAGCTTTCAATTTTGCGACGAATTACAAAAAAATCCCCAAGATTATTCTACCATTTCAATTTGAATGGAGGTTAGTTTTAACCATTCCTTGAAATTGCTACGAAAAAGGAAATAGAGAAACAATTCATATATGGCACTACAGTATTAAGAGACACAATTCCCATTTTAAAATGTAATAAATTTTTTAATTTGACTTTTATCATTGCATTTTTGACAAAGAGCCGACAAACTGTCTTTTGTTAAACTGTGCAAAAGAAGACAATGACCCCCTCCCTACAAAAGAAAAAAAAGCCACATATATATCACTTTAAATCAGTATGTTTTAAATTAGAAAATATATTTTGTTATTTGTTATTATTTTCTTGTGAACAGGCGAATGTTTAAGATAAAGGAATCAACACCTGGTTCCTGGGTTACGAACAATTTACCGCTATGTCCCGCTAATAAGTGTACAAACGGACTTTTGTCACAGAAGGAAACTTTTCTTTTATCATTTGGGGAAGACGAGAAAGGTAAGATTTGGATAACCTGTGCAATAATATAACAGTATTGATTGATTGATTGATGCTTGACGTCACACTCAAGATTATTTCACTTATATAATGACTGCCTGGCAACTCTTCAATTTTCCATTTGGACTCGATTCGAACCTGTAACCAATCTACGGAGGGCTTGTGTCGCACGGAAAGACTATCGCTCTGCTGACTGAGCCATCCAGGCCCTTTTTACAACAGTGATCAGTCGTAACTAGGGCATCTTAAGTTCCTGTGCTGTTATAGTGGCATGAGCTGCCAAAATTCACACTTTTTTCATAATTTCTGATCGTCACGAGAGTAAGAAGCTTTGAAGACCATCGAAACACTAAATGATTGGCGTTGGAATGAGGAAAATTCATACAGTATGTGGTCTGTACAAACCGAAAACGTGTTCGAAAAGTAAACAAAATTTAAATAACCGGGACTACCATTCATTCATTCAAAGCCAAAGTTAGTTCAAAACAATACTTTATCGTACATTTTCGAGACTAGAAGCAATATAAGCTTCTGAATAATACGTCTTTAGAAACATAGCCAATAATTTCATGTTTTAACGTCAAAATATCAACATTTTGGCAGCTCATGCCACTTTAACAAAGATTTACGTCATATATCATTCTTGTGTTTTCGGGATTTGACGAAGGCACTAGTAGAATGCGACTTCGTGTTAGCCCAAGAATCAGCCAGAACGTGATTTTTGGACCCGATATTAGCATTGATTGATGTTTTACGCCGTACTCAAGGTTATATCCTACATGACGGTGCGGTCCGGTTGATTGGGATTCGAACCCGCGCCTCATCGATGGAAGACCTGTGCCGAACTGAGAGACTAACTCTGCCAATTGGGCCACCGGGGTCTCCTTATTGGCCTTGGGGGTCTTACGGTACTCCTACTTTTTGCGTATGTATTGGCGAATTACACTTGTCAGAAATACCATCAAAGATTTTATTGTTTTGCTATAAATATGGTCATTCTTCATGACCTAAGACTAAGGCCGACTGCTTTTCATTCAAAAGAAATTCGGTTATGGTATCTTCCATTCAATGTAAAAGACAATACAGTTTTGAAGTAAATATTTTTTTCGGAACAGTTAGCCTGTAACTTGTTGCTTTCTGTAGGCCTACTAGAAACTTTAAACGGACATTGAACTAAAATTCCTCTTATTCATGTAATATTTTCAGGAGAGGTGTACATCTTGGTGACGGATAATTCCTCGTCAAGGAACCCGGGAGGAAAAGTTAGTAGATCCTATGATGTTAGTAAAGCAATCAATCAATCAATCAATCAATCAATCAATCAATAAATCATCCAATTTGACCAATTAATCGATCAAACCCAGAGACAAATCAATAAATCAATCTATTGATCAAACCCAGATATCAATAAATAAATAAATAAATCAATCAATCAAAGAACCCCAAAGATCGATCCACAAACTCCTAAATCGACCAATCAGTTCATTAATCAGAACATCAATAAATTCTCCACCTTTGTTTTCAGGCGAGGGAATCCGATTGCGACCCAGCACCATTACCTTCCGTTCAGATACCTAGAATTGACCCAGGAGCTCGAAATAGAGGTTAACTTCGCCATATAAAGACCGTTTAGGTCAAAACATGTATCAACGTTTCCAGATTTTTATTTTCACAGCCAGTTGTTCTTTTACATTGCAAAACAGATTTTCAGTTTTCTCCGTGAAATGAGTCCAAGATTACAAACAAACAATTTCATAGAGTGAAAATCCTACCCTAAATTGGCACAGTTTTAAATTACACTTTGGACAATATAAATCTATGGTATAGTCAATGTCATAAAGTTTTTTGGGTTAGATGTAAAAATCGTTTCAGTTCACTGGAGAAGTCGCCTCTTTTGTATTGTGAGGCCATTATACGAATCCTAATCGAGGCAAGGAATCCAAAACGAGGGGAAGAATCCAAAACGAGGTGAAGAATCCAAAACGAGGGGAAGAATCCAAAACGAGGTGAAGAATCAAAAACGAGGTGACGAACCCAAACGAGGGGATCAGTGTATCACGCTTTGCATAACTACTATGGGCTGCCATGGGCTGTTTGAGATTAGTATCCAAGGCTCTCGTTCTTAAATAGGCTTTATCGCGTCGGATAATCGAACAATCAAAATGACAACCTCCTGGATGGCTTTAGATAAAAATGTTTGGACACTTTTGATAAGGCATATGCAGATCACAAAATCATCAGGTTAACTGATTTTCATTTGTGTACATTGGATTTGATTTGATTGTTTGGTGTTTTAGGCCGCGCTCAAGATTATTTCGCTTATAGCGGCGTTACCAGTTTTATTGTGGGAGGAAACCGGGCTCAATGCCCGGAGGAAACCCTCGACCTCCCGGTGGAAACTGGCAACCATCCCACATAGGTCGTTCCAGTGAGTGTACATTGGAAGCTTGTCCTTTAATGTCGTAAAAGAAAATAAAACATATTCGAGTATTTTAACAGCTGAAGGGTCAGGACATATATAAAAAAAGAAAAACGGGTTTCTATTCCACTCCAATAGCTCCCAAGTTATATTTAGTAAACATAACTGGTAAGCAGTTTATACTTTTAAAGCTAATACGGCGATTAAAGTGGCATGAACTGCCAAAATTAACACTTTTTTCATAAGTTCAAAACAATACTTTGTCGTACATTTTCGAGACTAGAAGTACTAAAAGCTTCTGAATTATACGTCTTGAGAGAAATAGCCAATAATTTCAACATTTTGTTTTAACGTCAAAATATCAACATTTTGGCAGCTCATGCCACTTTAAGATAAATTAATTGCGTTTGTCTTTGCATTCAAGATTTGTCTGCACCCACATAATTATGCCGGGGCTGCTGGGTGAATATCTCAGGCCGTTATTCCAGGATTGTTGACAAATGGGGGAGGAAACCGGAATACCACCCAAAACGTCCCCAGTCCAAAACGTCCCCACCCAAAACGTCCCCAAGTAAACCCAGAACGTCCCCACTATTAAACCCAAAACGTCCCCACTTTTATCAGTAGCTTGACATCATCTTGTAATCCGATTAGAAAACAAGCCACTCGGTAAAGCTAACCTGAAGAGCTCATGCAGGGGAAGCCACTCTCCCATACTAGCCACTCTGACGCTTTGTGTGTTTAATTTGATATGTGTTCTAAACCCGGTAAATTTTTAGATGTTTTTATTTCATAAAATGGGCCAATAAAGAAATATGCATTTATTAATTACATCGTTGTTTTTCACTATAAAATTTCAAATTTGTTATGGGTACATGTATATTCCCAATTTAATGTTTTATTTACCGGTACTCTTATTTTTTTTATCTTGAAGGGTTTGTATTATTCTACATATAAAATGTTGTGCCGGCGTTATGATAATACAAACAAGCGAAATAAATGATGCTGGGGTTATGATAATTTTAAAAAGTTAAATGATACGCATATTTTACAACACTGTAAATGCAGTTCAGTTTAAACAATGTTGAGTCTGGCTTCCTTGCCTGGTTAATGGTATCGTAATATATGAATGATAACCCCCCTGGGTGTAGAGTAAAAAATGCCACGATACGACTCTTTGAACCTTGCGATCTGTAGGTATATAAGTTGGGGCATTTTGTATCTTTACCAAAGCAATCATGAGTCTTGGCCAGGAAGATTGCTTTGGATGGCCCTGCCCTATCTTCCCGCAAGCAAGATCCCTGAAATTTTTGCTGGCCTTGAGATTTATGCTACGACCCCTCAAGTTACAGGAACTGTATTCGTACATGAAACAAACTTGGTTTGAGAGCTCCGTCTGGAAAGTCAAGAGTTGGTCTGTATATGGGATGAGTGTCAGAACAAACAACGACGTCGAGGGTTGGCACCGACGGTTAAACCAGAAAGCTGCCCGGGGAAATTTACAATTTTATGTGCTTTTAGAATTGCTTTACAAAGAGTCACAATATGTCAATATTCAGATCAAACTTGTATCTGAAAGGAAGTTGAGACGGATCCAAAAAAAATCCCAGAGAGAAAGACATGGTAAAATCAGTACTCTATGGAAGAAATACCAAGACAGAGAGATGGGTGTATCGGATCTATTAAGATCGATTGCTAAACTTATTCAGTAAATATAGTTTTATTGTTAATTTGTATACATTTCTGTAAACTTTTGTAATAAAATAAAAATCATTCTTGCAAATTGTTTTGTGAATTATTTTTCAGTTTTTGTATTTATGTGACAATGTGATTTGTTATTAGACTACAATCTTAACTGGGGACGTTTGGGGCATTTTGTGGGGACGTTCTGGGCATTATATGGGGACGTTCTGGGTTTACTTGGGGACGTTTTGGGTGGGGACGTTTTGGACTGGGGACGTTTTGGGCAGTTCCCGGAAACCGAGCTCATTGCCCGGAGGAAACCCGACCTTCGGCGAGTACCAGGCAATTCTTCCACACTCGGCGACCGAGTGAAAACTCCACTCAGAAATTTTTCCATTTTTATTTGGTCTGAGTGGGATTCGAACCCGCGCCGCATCGATGGAAGGTCTGTGGGACTGAGGGGCGATCCTTCTAACCCACTGAACCACCGACGCCCCCTTTTATTCAGCGCAAAAGTAATGTATCGAACTGATATCTTTAAATTAAGAGATAAATACGAGGGCATCGAACTAGTATCTCTTACTTTAAGTGTAGCCATTGACTGGCAAAAAATGAATGGCTCGAGGTCAGAGCAAGTACAAAGCTAAAACAACCAATTTAAAAAAAAAAATGCCATTATAAAGGAGCGAAGTGTGACTCAACACAGGCGGTCAAATTTCAATTCATTATTCGTTTAACTTTAAATGTTTCATCTTTTGGACATCGTATCTTTTGTAAAAAATGCAGAATTGGACATTCCTAAAATAATTTGTTAATCTTTATGGTGCTGTCGTTTAAAACAAGACTATATTTACATATTTAATTATTTTGTAATTTTCTTTATTTCATCTTGTAATGGTGTGTATAAAATTGGAATAAATTTATTATAAAAGTTGTCCCCTTTGTTCTCTTTTAAGAAAGCAGATTATGCAATTTCATGAAGTAGGATAATGAAGTCTTCAGAAGTTAAAACCTAATTCTTGTTTATACGAGTTTTTACGTGATAAATGAAAACAACTTCATAGTTTAGCTTTCATAGCGGGAACAAACACAGTTTTGATTTTTCGTCGCCGTCAAATTGTTATGTTTTCTTGACAGACAGAAACAGTTTATATTTTGCTGCTTATTTCGCTTTAAAGTGAGTCCTATGACAAAAAAAAACAACAAAAAAACAACATAACATGCGCAAAGCTTCAAAGGGAGGTTCTGGGGCCGCGCTGGCCTTCCATCGATGCGGCGCGGGTTCGAATCCAACTCAGGCTAAATGGAAATTGAAAATGTATGAGCGGATTTTTCACTCGATCGCCGTGTGTAGAAGAGTTGCCAGGTACTCGCCGAAGGTCGGGGGTTCCCTTCAGGCAATGAGCCCGGTTTCCTCCCCCAGTCAACCTGGCGACGCCGCCATGTAAGTGAAATAATCTTGAATGTGGCGTAAAACATCAATCAATCAATCAATTAAGGGAGATGCCACCTATTATTGTTTTGGTTTTAGGTGACCCCTCAAAAAAGTAGAAAAAAATACCCCAGAACAAATTTGGATGAAGTTTTGCGGGTGAATTTTTCTCCGGCCCTCGTCCTAAAACAATGGACACTTCCTTTTTTCTTGTAGTCATCACAGCGTATACGCAGATAATCAATCCATTATTTCTTAAGGAATGGCTACGTCACATTGGTTAGGTTGGATCTGGCGGGCTAAAATCGCCGTCATAACGTTTTTCTACAAATTTATGGTATCAGGTATGAACCGTCAAAATTGACATCACAAGAGTGAATTGCCATCATTTGTTGACGTTAATAAAGTAACATAAATCATCTTTTGTATGGCGAACAACTGGGTTGAAACGTCGCGACTATATGTATATATATATATAATAAGAGGTTGTCTCACCATACAAAAGATGATTTATGTTATATTACTCAACTTCTAAATGTCTATTAAGCAAGTTAATAAACTAGTCGTCTTGTCAGGGCTAGTGACGTCGTTCTCTTTTGCTTCCTGTGTAACGTTAGATCAGTAGGGGCCTAGTGTCATCTCATAGCGGCGATCGTTGTACTTCAAGCGCCGGTCGTTCAAAAGTGTATTTAGCCTAATTTTGTATAACTTTGTAAGGTAACAAAATGAATTTCTTTGTTACGCGACGTCATTTAGACCGGTATTGAGTCTAATACACTTTTGAACAACTCAGCCCAGATGCCTCGTGACAGCCATTCCACGTATATGGTTCATTGACTAGGACGTCACGTGGAATGTTATCCATAAGTTATCCTTCACCTTATTGTAAGTCATCCAACACATTACGTCATTGGCAAAATGAGCACGATTTCAACATCAGATTGATCCAAAAGCTCAATGTAGCATCATGTTGTCATACGCGGAACAAGCGTCCATCCTTGAGCCGGAAGGGTCTGTACATTTACGCCTGATACAATTTTACTCTAGCGTAACGTAGTGTTAAAGGTATATGTTGTATAGGACTATACTCAATCTAAAATGAGGATTGCTCCTACTGCCATTCGTTGAGATGTTTTGTGTTGAAAATCTCGTGGAATGACATGATATCTCGTTTGTAGGACCACTAACACGTCACGTCACCAAACTAATCAATTTCCGGAGTAATCGTATTGATTGATTGATTGATTTATAAAAATGTGGCGGCTCCATCCATCAGAATGATGTGCGCCACCGGAGTAGTCGTAAAAACTAAAACAAAGCCCGGCTTTTTTAGGTTCTGTGCTAAAATTTGTATTCTTATTTCAATTCAGATCGTACAGAATATTTTCTTAAACACATAGATCACACAATACGGGGGAACGATCTTTAACTAGTCATATATCCTTAAAGGCAGTTTTGAACAAATATAGTTTATCATTTGACCATTTTTGTTCACCGCCTGACAGTTTGCAAATGGATACCCTCTGTAGCAGTAATAATAAACATACCCTTCTTAATCTGAAGTGGAATCTGAAATAAATAATAACATGACAGGATATAACATTGATTGATTTATTGATCGGTCGCCACACTCAAGATTATTTCATTTTTTACAACCCAGCGTTGCTGGCTACGATGGGGAGAAAAACAGGCTCTTTCCTTGCAGGGAATGGTTGACTTTCAGCAAGCACCTGGTAGCCACCCCACGTGAGATTCGAGTGAAAATCCGGTCAGAAATTTTGTATTAAATAGAAAGAACTAAATAATTGAGATTGAAATGAAATTAATAACCAAATATTGAACAGTTGTGTTTGAATAGCATTTATATTTGTTTCTCTTGAAAGGCGGAGGGATAACCCCGTCTTCCACTTGAAAAAACATTGCTATTCAAACACAACTGTTAAATATCCTCTATTTCACTTTAAGCTAAAAATATCAATGTTGTGATTGTGTTCATATATTTATCTTTGACGGAGGTTTGGAAAGGTGTATACGCACAATTCTCGACTAAAGAGTGAGTGAGTGATTTGGGTTTTACGTCCTGCTCAACAGTATTTCAGTTATATGAAGACGTTGTCTCCTTGTTGCAGGACGGATTTCCACCGCTCTTTTAGGTGCTGCCTCACCGAGACGACTTGCCGAAGACAACCAGCAAGCCCCCTCACCCAGTCACAGTATACTGACACCGGGCCAACCAGTCGCTGCTCTAACTCCTATTGCTGAGCGCCAAGCGAAGCAGCCACAGCTACCACTGTTAAAGTCTTTGGTCTGACTCGACCCAGGTTTGAACCTCGACTATAGAAAAGACGTCTACCTGTGTTTTGGAGGTCGTGGTGAATTTAACTTTTTGCAAGACCGTAGTCATTCCCACTTTAACGGCCATCAAAGCTAGTCGTTTACCCACACAACTTTTGGGCCCCAGGCTGAAGGGAGCATACGCACAAGGGTGTATCTTATCTCTGTTTTCTGCTGAAAAACTGGATAAAAATAAATGAACCATTAATAATTGACGGGGACACTGGGAGGCGAGGAAAAATTAGGAATCTAAGTTTTTGGAGGCTAGGCTATATAAGTGAAAAGAGGATTTGAGGAGAGAAAATAGTAGAAATGACCCGGTTGTTTTTTTAATTTATATTCTCACCCATCGTCGGAACCCACAATTAAAACTTACGCTCATGCTCACTTTACCCGTGGGACAAGTGGAACCAAATCCGTCGTTTCTAATTTAATATGCATGTGAACTTTGATTGGATTTCCCCAATCAGAATCGGCGTTACTTAAGCACCCAAGCAGTGTTCAAAACAAAGATGGACGACTTTTCGGTTTACACTTCAATTCGATAAACGTGTTTCAAAAGCTGAAGAGTTCCAACGTTTTGAAGAGAATTGTTGATTGGCCCGACAGTAAATGGTCTTTCCCAGAAAACGACGCTTTGAATCGCAGTTGGCCCAGGGGTAAAAGGTGAGCTTGTTGAGAATTTAACCCTGGGTATCCGAGGATGATTTTCACCGGGTTTGTTGGTCGCATATCAAACCGACTTTGTTCACCATCAGAATTTTGCTTTACATATATATTATGTATCCTAATATATACACTGATATTTTAAAGTATAGAAATATAAACATCGTGTTTACGGAAACGATCGAGTGCATGTACTACAAATATCCCAATCACTCTGATAACTTCGGGGATTTACGTGCGTGTCAAAGCCTACCGGTAGCGAGCGAAGATAGCCGAAGGATGTTCCGAGTGTATCCCAATATTATTTTCGACTGACTCACCGTTCGGGTATAACCCTGTCTGGTTCTGGCCAATACTCGGGGTCGTGATGGAGGGCGTGAACAGGGACGCTTACTCCCGTGTTCTTCGGTATGAAATAACCTTTGATGGATATATCTTCAGCTGCCCGTCGACCTGCCCTGAGTAAAGAAGAGCGACAAAGCTGGAGGTATGTCGTCAACAATTCATATTGTGAAAGTGGTATTCATTGCTATAGAAAAACTGTGGTTCACATTTAACTAACTATAACAGAAACATCCAATGCGTTTGCTTGTGTGTTCTTCTTACCAAGCTCACTATCGAAAACGTGCCAACTTGCAAATAAAATGGTTAAAGATTTGATAGAAGAAATAATATCTAAAATATGACATGTTGTCATTCATTTTGTTTTTCCAGTCAATCCCTACCTTTCAATACCCTACCTATCCTATACCCTATCATATGGTAATAAAGGAAAAATGTATTGGAAACGGGCATTGGTGTGATTTCTTCATAGCTTCCAGAAAACGAACCGAACACTAGGATTAACATATCTCAAACTGGTATTGAAAAATCTCAGACTGGTAATAAAAAAATCAAACTTGTATATAAAAAAACTCAAACTTGTATATAAAAAAATCAAACTTGTATATAAAAAAATCAAACTAATATATACAAAAATCAAACTTGTATATAAAAAAAATCAAACTTGTATTAAAAAAACTCAAACTGGTAATAAAAAAACCCCTCAAACTTGTATTAAAAACTCAAACTTGTATTAAAAACTCAAACTTGTATTAAAAACTCAAACTTGCATTAAAAAACTCAAACTTGTATATAATAAAAACTCAAACTTGTATTAAAAACTCAAACTTGTATATAAAAAAACCCTCAAACTTGTATTAAAAACTCAAACTTGTATTAAAAACTCAAACTTGTATTAAAAACTCAAACTTGTATTAAAAACTCAAACTTGTATTAAAAACTCAAACTTGCATTAAAAAACTCAAACTTGTATATAATAAAAACTCAAACCAAGACAGCAAAATATTCCATGTCGGATTCAACATGTGGAAAATTGACAAATGTCCGTACTATCTAGCATATGCAATTTGAAATACTGTAAATTGGTAGAGATCAAGTATAATTTATTTCTGACAAGACAAGTCAGCCTGGCTTTATATTACATATCTTATGAACATATCATACCCAAAATATCTCATTTCAGTCTCAAAATCTGCACATTTCCATATTTTAGGGAATAAATAAATTTGAATTACCGTAATACAGGAGGAAAAACCCTCATACTCTCGTGGATACACATCTCCAAGTAAGGAAGCTTCTGTACAGAGCTGTAGTCAGGTACTTCCTGTAAATGAAAGTTTAGGAAAAATGATTTACTGTCTGGCAATTTAGTCAGAATTCAAGGGCGAGATAGTTATAGGGAGCGCAAGTCTCATAAGAATTACTACGATATTTTGTGATATCCGGTGACAGATGATGCCATTAATTACGTTTTCGATGACGTTGCAATTCCACTCGACGTATTTTGTTCCATTACGTCAGATTTAAACGTCATTTTGGAACGAAAAACGCTCAGTCACATGCGCAATGCAGTGCCGGTGACAGAAAATATGTGGAATTCACACGTGACTTGCGCTCCCTATTGAATGAATAAACGACTTGGTTGAATGATTGGCTAATTTATTAGTTTTATTAGCGTTTTATTTTCTTCCTTTAGCGAGAAAAATTTCGTCCTGAAACCCGATGAAGCCCTACTTGAATGTCAACAATGCTTGTAGAATTCCGGTTCCTCAATCGGCCATTTTTTTTTACACAAATGAGGATTGAACAAGACGCTGACAATGTCTAACCGACATATAACAGTAATAAAACAATCAGCGCAAGAAATAAAAATAATTGTAACAAAAATAGCAGTAAGAAACTAATGGAATACAGAATAAAGTCTAATAAAGTAAACCATTTTCTCTCTCTACCTTTATCTTCCCCAAATGCTTTGGAAGTAAAAACTAAATTGTCTAGTGTACTCTCATGCGACGGGTTTCATAGTTTGTTTTTTATCTGATAATGGAAAGGTCGGACTATTACACTTACCCCCTTAAGAACTTCGTCAATCTCTTGACATAATTTGTCTTGTATTTCTGGGTTGGTTGCTAAGAGATATGACATGAAGCACAGTGTCGTCGCCGTAGTTTCGTATCCGGCTAATAGAAACACAAGAGCTTGTGACCGAATTTCTATTTCAGACAAAGCTGGAATTTTAAAAAAAGAGATGTTAATATTTTAAGATTAATTTATCAAAAAATGAACGCAGTCAGCAGAAAAGCAGCAATTAAGTACTATTTAGTGTCGTCGCCGTAGTTTCGTATCCGGCTAATAGAAACACAAGAGCTTGTGACCCGAATTTCTATTTCTGACAAAGCTGGAATTTTAAAAAAGAGATGTTAATATTTTAAGATTAATTTATCAAAAAATGAACACAGTCAGCATAAAAGCAGCAATTAGGTACTATTTAAGTTCAAAAGGGGCCACGTTTTAAGATTTTGAGAATCTAGAGGACAAAGAGAAATAACTGGAGTCGTACATCGAACCTCGTGTGTAGCAAACTTTCGAACATTTTTTTTGTTTACTGAATTGTTTTTGGAAAATAAGCTGCCCCACCCATTGCTGTCAAAATTGCCTTGATCTTTTCCAGAAAGAGCAGTGGCTCTCACAAGAGACCAAGCTATCCACTTTCCAAAGAAACTTTAAACGGCGTTACCTTTTGCCGGAAATGACTAAAATAAAAATTTTCTATTTTTTTTTTATAGAAGAACAAAATTATGTATGCCAATACCATAAATAGATGCTTACTTTTCTTGTCTTTGTTCCCTCCTGTGCCATCTTTGTTCCCTCCTGTGCCATCTTTGTTCCCTCCTGTGCCATCTTTGTTCCCTCCTGTGCCATCTTTGTTCCCTCCTGTGCCATCTTTGTTCCCTCCTGTGCCATCTTTGTTCCCTCCTGTGCCATCTTCGTTATCAGTCGCCCGAGCATCAATTAACAATTGAAGTAAATCCTTCGGCTGAAAAAAATCAAGAATTCAGAACTCATGAAGCTAAATTCGTCAAATTATCTATGACTATAAAGACTGGATGCGGGTATATATACGCCGATGTCGTGAAAGTCCACTGCAAATATGTTAACATTTTAGGACTGGATTTGAAGACGCGACTTAGAGAAAAAACCCTGGACAGTAGACACACTTTTATTCCAGACATCCGCTTACTTGGGGCATCCCCTTAAAGGAGGAGAAAACAAATAAAACTGGCAAATGCACAAAACCGTCGGCGAATTTCCCTTTTCAATGGTACCATATACATATTTTTACGATTTTTTCCCACCGCACAGTCTTAAAGTGAAGTTATATAAAACCATCGGATTTCAACTGAGACCGACTTGCCTACTTGGCTGCCATCATCACAACAGTGCTTAGGGGTGTGTCTCCTTCGGCCAATCAGTAGACGCATACCAAGCAACCCAAAAGCGCACGTGCGAGTGAAATTGATCAACTTTCTTTGTCTGTCATTTGAGCCTAGGTTAATTTCTAGGCACATCTGTTTCCGGTCAATTTCTCGTTTTACAAATGGCGGCCCCCATCGTTTTTGTGACCCAATTTAAACATGTGCAATTTTCTGCATCACCCTAAAACGAAGGTAAGATTTACAGCTTAAAAATTGACACTCTTGAGGTGATTGTTCGTTACAATTTCATGTTGTTTATTTGTTTTCCCCTCCTTTAATAAGGGAACCATTTCATATTAAGGAGATAGAGTAAAGGCCAGTAAAGGAGTTTTGCATGTTGATTTTAAACTGATTAGAATTCCACCGCAATGCATAAATGGATTGATTGATTGTTTGGTGTTTTACTCTGCGCTCAAGATTATTTCACTTATTTGGCGACGTTGCCAGTTTTATTGTGGGAGGAAACTGGATTCTTTGCCCGGGGGAAATCCACGACCTTCAGGTGGAAACTGGCAACCACCACACTTAAGTCCAAGCTCGTTGTGGAAAAATGATTAAAACTATCTAAAATCTGTTTGTGGAACAAATAATTGTTGTTTGTAAATTGAAGTTTAATGTATTTAAGATAAAGTGTTAGCTGAATTAAAGCTTTGTCCTGTTCAGGGTTGGGAAACGTCTCCCAATCCCAGCCTATACATGTCAACCATTCTATATCAGATGAACATGCAATTTCTTCCCAGTAGTTCTCGGTCTATACCTTCTAGTTCAGCAGTATATACGTTGTTGAATAGCTTACCGGTGGTCCCTTAGCTGATCGTCGAAGAGCAAGGCTTTCTTTAACAATTTCGTCAAGAAATTCAACGGAGGAAGACTTAGGGCAAAAAAGAGAAAGAAACTGGGCCATGGGTCTTATTAGAGGAAACCAACCTAAAACCCAAAAATCATTTTAATTTTTTAATGTCCTTTTTAAACATAAAGTATTAATTCTAAATAAACGTTTTTAATTGACAGCGAATTAAAAATAAAAAAAACACACCCATTGAAATTATAATTTTATAAATCTAAATTTTTAATATTATTGTTAGAAGATAGAAGATTGTACGTGATACCAGTCTCAAAAAATATACGTTAAAGTCGTATTTGGAAATAACTTAGGCCTTAAAATGGCATGAGCTGCCAAAATGTTGATATTTTGACGTTAAAACAGAATGTTGAAATTATTGGGTATTTTTCTTAAGACGTATTATTCATAAGCTTTTTAGTGCTTCTAGTCTCGAAAATGTACGATAAAGTATTGTTTTGAACTAACTTTGGCCTAGAATGAATGAATGGTCGTCCCGGTTATTTAAATTTTGTTTACTTTTCGAACACGTTTTTGGTTCGTACAGGCCACATACTGTATGGATTTCCCTCATTCCAACGCCAATCATATAGTTTTTCGATGGCCTTCAAAGCCTCTTACTGCTGTGACAATCAGAAATTATGAAAACAGTGTGAATTTTGGCAGCTCATGCCACTTTAAACATAAACTATTAATTCTAGAGAAACTTTTTTAATTGACAGCGAATGAATGAAAAATAAAAATACACCCATTGAAATTATAATATTATAAATCTAAATTTTTAATATTATTGTTATATTATTGTTGTTGTGAGTTGTCCATTAATTTTTTTCGGTTATTTTTTTGAGCAACAGATAGAAGATTTTACGTGATACCAGTCTCAAAAATGTACGTAAACGTCGTATTTGGAAATAACTTCGGCCTTAAATGTATTAACGTTCTTCCTGTTTTTTTTTATTTTGATTATTTTTCGAATACTATTTTCTTTTGCACAGGCACCAGACTGTTTAAATGGTCTCATTTCGACACAGAGTGTTTATTTTTCAAACTGACTATTGTCTCCAAAGATGTTTGAATTTTGGCAGCTCATACCGATTTAATATCTATAAAAAATCCTTCATACATATCTGTTTAAGACTGAAAAAATATAAACATAATAATTTGCATGCTTAGTGTAAAATAGAACTGTAGAGACTACGTACTTGAAATAACTGCAAGGAAGTTTCCAAGAAAACTGTTAATGGCGCCCGTGGCGTTCTTGGTAAACACATTATTTGGGTCACTGAGTGGGTCAATATCTATACCAAATGCAGCAGAGGCTATCATCTTCATCGTGTAAGCTCCAAACATTCTGTAACAAAATACAAAGGGAGATAACCATGAATATTCATTTTATTATAAGAAACTTATTCTATACTGTACAAGTTTCCATGACAATCACAACCACGAGATTTCCTTAGGCATTTCCCGATACATGATTTTTGTTGAAATTTTGGCTCTAAAAAGATTTGGTCGCCATGTTCTCCACAGGGAAACATTTTGGCGGAAATAGAAATAATAATTGTGTTACAAATAATTTAACTCAAGCAAACTACGTTTTTGGAAAACGAGATAGTTTTTGACCACGGTCATAATATTTCGACTGGAGTCAAAACCATTTTAGCGGAAGTTGAAATTATTTCGAACGGAGTTAAATGTTTTGACTTAAATTTATGTTATTTTAACTTCAGTGAAAATCATTTTGGTTGACCGAATTATTATTTTAGCTGAAATCAAAATCATGCCACTTATCTGTCACCGTAAGAAAAATACTTACTCTTTCATTTCCAGCTCTTTTCTCTCGTCTGCCCCTTCCATTAGTTTTTCTGTAACTCTGTTTATGGACTGCTGCATAAATGGTGACATCTGACAAATCGAACGAAAATAAGCGTTAATCACGGTAGAGTTCGCCCCAATGAACTAAATGCGTGGAATGGGGGTCACGTGGTATTTGATTTCCATCGAACGCCGCCATTAGGCCTTTCTGGCAAGTAATAATTACCTAGAGCGATAGGAAAGCTGTCGTGGCACAATATATAGAATGTCTCTGTACAGGAGTATATGTTAGTACGTTTGAGAACTACTTAACCTCTTAAGATATTAAAACGTGCAATACAATTGAGTTTGCACCCATATACGATTTACAAATATGCAAATATACAGCGGTGAGGAAGGGGAAGATAACTAGGTTAAATAGACTATATTGGTTCGCCACTTGAGCAGTATGGAGTACACAAATACAATAAATATGTTTCTACGTTTTAAGTGAAGAATTAAACATTTAAATAAACGGGGTGCTAAAAAAAATTATAATTTGTACTTCTAAAGTGATGACTTCAAAATTGTCTTTAAAGTGGTATGAGCTGCCAAAATGTTGATATTTTGACGTAAAAACAATATGTTGAAATTATCGGTTATTTTTCTCCAGACATATAATTCAGAAGATTTTTAGTGCTTCTAGTCTCGAGAATATACGATAATGTATTGTTTTGAACTAACTTTGGCTTAGAATGAATGAATGGTCGTCCCGGTTATTTAAATTTTCTTTACTTTTCGAACACTATCCCGGTTCGTATAGGCCACATACTGTGTGGATTTTCCTCATTCCAACGTTAATCATTCAGTTTTTCGATGGCATTCAAAGCCTCTTACTGTCGTGACGATCAGAAATTCTAAAAATGTGTGAGTTTTGGCAGCTCATGCCACTTTAAACGGATAAATTCATTTTCGCCGCTCAAGCAACTTAAATATCTTTAGAGTCAGTATTCTTAATACTTACCAGTTTGAGTTTAGCTGAGCTGAATGTTGGAGTAACAATACTGCGTATTCGTCTCCAACGGGCATAATCATAAATGAATGGCAAAGCGTGTTTCTGTAACTCGTTCGAAGGATGGAATCTCTGTAAAACGAAATTAAAAAAAGAAAAAAATATCCTGCCGAAGATTGTTGATCCTAATCTTGATTGTCTGATTGATCGATTGATTTGGTTCTTTGATTTATTGAATAAAGGAATAGTTAAAAATATAGATATTAGAAATAATTTACAGATGCAAATTACCGTAAGGCCAGTGGGAAACGCCCGGGCTTCTTTCAGAAACACTTCTCGTATAATGTCTACATCTGTTGTTACCATTGTATATACACTCCCCAACCAATCGCTGAATTGAAACAATTAGAAAATGTTTACTTTGATTGTTAAATGTTAAACTTTTAGTTTATTGTTAGCAACCTACCTTTACTGAAAATCTGCCATATAACTGTTTATAGTTTATTGTTAGCAACCTACCTTTTCTGATACTCCCATATTCTGACAATCAATAATGGATATACTCCAGTCCCTATCTTGGCACTCTAACTTTTCTGATAATCAGTATTGTATCAATATGATTTTACCAATCTACTTTGCCTGGTAATTGTATATATGTATACCTTATTTAAGCACCCTGCCTTTTCTGATAAACAGCGATGTGAAAAGTGATTTTTTTAGTTTTTTTGGTGAAAGTGTTATTTGTAAAATAAGACTGAGTCACAAATCTTTAAGCCTGACATATCACGGAATGAAACTTTATATGACAAATAGTGTCATCTTTACAATGCTTTGTATATATTTCGTTCTTGTTTACCTTATGTTATATGTGCACAAATCTTTTTACTTGATGAAAATATGTGTGGAACATCCTACAATCAGTTATAATGAGTAGTTATGATGAAAATATTCCATTCTCGAGTCTCACATCAGTCCCGCCATTTTATAACGACACTCAAACCCCAGAACAGCATGACATGTCACCGTTTGACCTCAATACTCTAGATACAATGGCCCGAATTCATAAAGCTATTTCAAGTGTTGTACGCGTACAACTTTACTAATCGGACGACCATCGCCTCTTTAAAGTTAGACGCTAATTCACAAAAAGTGACTGTCCAACACGCGGACAACAAACGTTTATCAAACAAAAGAAAAGTTAAACGCACGGGAGGGGCATGTTTAAATCTCCGACTAAGTATTTCAGAGCGCATTAAACTTCAGTCATGGACGCTGTACTAGACGTTTTTGAGTTGGCACAGGAGGAGGCAGCCGACGAGAAGCAACGCCTACCCGTTCCTCGTGAACAGAGGGTTTTTGAGGTTCGAATTGACCCCCCTCACAAAATTCAGTGAAAGGCGACGATACCGGATTTCTAAAGATACTTTCCGTTGGCCGGTAGACCTGATAGTAGATGATTTGCTAGCGAACACGAAAAGAAATCATGCTCTGACCCCTCTACAGGAGTTGTCAGTTGCATTACGGGTTTATGCCAGAGCGTCATTCCAGATGGATATTGCTGACATGTGTCGAGTTTCACAATCCTCTGTTTGCCGAGTTGTGCATCGTGTATCTGCTGCAATTTGTGCTCGAAAGAGGGAGTTCATCAATCTTGGCGCATAATGCTCCCCATTTATGTAATTTCGTCTAACACTGTGCAGTAAACAGTGGTTGTACGAGCGTTGACACAGGACTTGTATGCGGGCGGATAAATCATCGATCATCGACGGTTCAGAATAGCCGTTTAGCCAGCCGTTTATCCGCACGCGTACAACAGTGTTTTATCCTCCGTTTAACAGTTGAACGCTCGTTAATTGTACGCAGGTTAAAATATCTTTATGAATTCGGGCCAATGTGTTTTAACCCGATTGACCTGAACGATATCGAACATAGATCTACTGAAACTGATGACAATGATTACGAAATATCCTATTGGACTGACATAAACTCACACCAATCTAATTATTTTTCTCCTTCATCCTTTATCTCTGAACCTCTAGTCCAAGATTCTAGTGATCATCTTTCTTTTCTCCACCTTAATGCGAGAAGTCTCCGTAAAAATTTCCCTGAAATATCTGGTTTTATTCATGGTCTTGAATATCCATTCACTGTCTTAGGGTTTTCGGAATGTTGGCTCACTCCTTCTAATGCAGACCTTTATGATATTCCTGGGTATCAATGTTTTTCTATGTTACGCGGGGAACGCAGAGGAGGGGGGCTTTCTCTTTACGTCCATGAAAGCACTTCTCAACCTTTTGTCAGAGAAGACTTGAGTTTTTTAGAAGACAATGGCTGCTATGAAAGTCTTTTTATTGAAATACAATCATTCAACAAACCATATCTGATAGGCATCATATATCGCCCTCCCGGTAAAGATGTAACCGAATTCAACACCCATCTTCTCTCAATTCTAGACACATGCCAGCAAGAAAAGAAAAAATGTATCCTAATGGGAGATTTTAATATTGACCTACTTAAAATGGACCGCCATCCACCCTCAAAAACATTTGTCAATACCCTTAGTTCTCATTTTTTCTTTCCGCAGATTACCAAGCCAACCAGAGTTTAATCACGCTCTGCCACTCTTATTGATAACATTTTTACAATTTTCCATACTGACAATCTTCTTTCCGGAATTCTTTTAACTGACATATCCGACCACTTTCCTATCTTTCATGTTTTAAAATCCGTACACAAACACCAGCTTCCAAAACAAACTACTAAATTCCGCAAGTTCACAATTTAATGAGAAAAACAATTTTATACAACAAATACAGAATACGGACTGTGACTTTATTCTTCAGGAGACCAACGATGTTGACAGAGCTATGCTTTCCTTTTCTGATAAATTTAACTCTATTTATTACGAATGTTTTCCTTTAACCACCTTAAGTGTAAGCAAAACCAGCATTAAAAAACCCTGGGTTACCCACAGTATTTTAACATCAATCCATGAAAAAACAGACTGTATCGACTACAATTGATAAATAAAGATCCAATTTCACGGAAACTATACAGAACCTACAGAAATAAACATTATTCCATTCTACGCACAGCCAGGAAAACATACTTCGAAAACAAATTTAACAAATATAATGCGGATATAAAAAATACATGGAAAACTCTCAATGAACATATGAACAAAAACAAATCTGCTAAATTGCCTTCCTCCTTCAATATTAATGGTACCGATACCACTGACAAAACAACTATAGCTAACAGCTTCAATGAATACTTCGGCACTGTTGCTTCCAAACTCGAATCAAAAATACCTCAGGTGCATACTCACTGTTCAGACTATCTCGGAATTCCAGTTGACAGAAACTTTACTTTTCCGCATGTAACACCTGTTTATGTTCAATCCATAATATCGTCCCTAAAATCATCTGCGTCTCCTGGCTTAGATGGAATTCGCATATCTATCCTTAAATTAGTCTCTGAATACATTTGTTTGCCGTTGTCACATATAATCAATCTATCTTTTTCTCAAGGCGTTGTTCCCGACTTACTAAAATCCGCCAAAGTTTCTCCTGTTTTCAAGTCTGGGAGATCAAATGTATTTGAAAATTATCGCCCCATATCAGTACTGCCCTGCATAAGTAAAATCCTGGAAAAAGTAGCTACTAACTCCATTTCTGAATTTCTTGAAACACATAATATCCTTGACAAAAACCAATACGGCTTCCGAAAAAATCACTCTACTTTATATGCAGCTTCATCACTATACGAAAAACTTATAAATGCTAGGGAAAATAACCTTTACACTGTTGTCTCCTTCCTAGACCTTTCAAAAGCCTTTGACACCGTAAACCACGACATACTCCTTGAAAAACTCAGTCATTACGGTTTTAGGAATATCACAAATAACTGGTTCAATAGCTATCTATCCCACATAACTCAGAAAACATCCTTCAACAATACTCTCTCCAACTCTTTGCCTGTCCAATGTGGCGTCCCACAAGGCTCTATTCTGGGTCCAATATTATTTCTCTTGTACATCAATGACTTATCTAAATCTACTGATCTCCTGAATTTCATACTCTTTGCAGATGACACCAGCACTACTCTGTCCGCCAACAATGCCAATGACGCAATTCAATCCACCGCTGAAGAATTTGAGAAAGCCAACACCTGGTTCTGCGCAAATCGCTTATCTTTAAATATTAATAAAACCAAATTTATGCTCATACAACCCCTCACTAAACGAAAATTACCAACATTCCAGATCTGACCATATCAACTACTGTAATCGAAAGAGTTCAAACATTTAAGTTCCTTGGTTTCCTATTTAACAACACATTGAGCTGGACAACACATATTAACCACGTCTGTAAAAAGATCTCAAGAAATATAGGGATACTTAACAATATTAAAGATTCTCTTAACAAGAAAACGCTTTTTATCCTCTATTATTCTCTTATATACCCTTACCTGTTGTATGGCAATGTCTTGTGGGGAAACACTTACATATCTCATCTTCGTCCCCTTCAACTACTTCAGAAAAGAGCTATTCGCACCATAACTCTGTCTAAACGCCTTGACCATACACAGCCTTTATTTTACAAGCTACAGATTCTGCCCCTACAGGAACTTAATATTTTTCGCACACTTCTTACAGCCCATAAATTCTTCTATCATTCTGAACTTATTCCTTTTAATTTCAAAGACTATTTACTACAACAGACTGAAATCCATGACTATGGAACCCGCACAAGACTACTCGATTTAAACAGACCAACATATAAAAGCAATCTATCTTATTATTCATTTAAAACCGCTGGACCTCGAGAATGGAATAAACTACCAACAAATATTCGAGCCATTAATTCAACTTCACTTTTCAAATCAAAATTAAAAGCACATCTGCTACAACATCTACTATCAACGTAATGCTATTCATATAGGAAATTTATACGCACATGCATATTGTATATATGTTGTATATATGAGCGTTAATCTTTTTCACCCTTTTTTGTATCCGCCTTTTAATTTAATGCCCGATGGCTGCGCATTCTCGTGGTTTGACGAGGTGCGAACCAACGTTCAGCGGTATCGGGTGATGCAATAAACACCAAGACGAAGGTATTAAAGTCGATTCTACCCCGATAATTGAGAAAAATGAGGAAAAAGTGACCTGTTGTTGATTGCCGTTCCTTTTCCCTCCCTCGGGACAGAGTGGGGACTTTTAACCAATCAACGATAAGCTTTGGTCACGTGCAACGGTTGACCCAGATATTTTGAAGCAGAATGACATAATGTCACTATGGCTACCGCTTTGACAGGCTGGGTTGCTGACGACGCTATCGGGGGAAATGTTGTGAAATCAACCCTTTGATGACTGTATACGTTCATGACAGCCCAGTTTTCAATATAAAAGGGCAGAATATAACCACACTCACAACATTATCAGGTTAAATCCTTCATTTTGTATGATAACAAGCAAAATATCACTTCTTCCGGGGGAGGTAAACCTACCAGCCCATGTTGCACTACAGACTCGATGTTGTTTGAAAAGTCATCTCTACTTAACATGTATATTTGCACACGGCACGCACATGCAGGAGGGGCAGAATTCATAACCACACACCGCTCTTCCTATATCCTCCATGCGTGACAACAAATGGCCGTATTTTCTATTTTTAGTACAAAGCAAAAGACGTTATTCAGTTAATACTCCATAGCTCCACTCGCTTAAACTGTTATATCGAAAATAAAGATATACATGTATAGTAGAGATTCTTTTATCACTTGTTCTTCTCGATCGGGTCTCGACTGGAGGTCCAATGCCGTACGTATCAGCGTATGTCAATGATGGAGGGTCGAATCGAGCCCATCGCTGCTGAATTTAACGTAGGCGAGAAAGTGATGCATAATAGCTGTCTTTGCGAAGAAAAGTTGTCAGCCAGTGAATAGATTCTGGTCTTATGACTTACATGACTTTTCGTCCGGTCAGGTGAAACGTGTGGCTGAATGTTTCGTTGAAACTCTGCCAGTTGAACTCGTAGACATCAACGTAATAATGGCAGACGCACAAGATGTATAAATAGATTCGTGTGAAAGTTCAAGGTCGCACAGTTTAGCGGCGGTTGGGAATGGGAAGAGCCATTCATCGATGTGCAAAAAAGTAAACTTTCGGGGTCGAATGGGGTTTAAAACCTCCGGAATAATCTTGATCGCGGCGTAAAACACCAAATAATCAATCAATCATAACTGTATAACGTATTTCCTCTGGTGCCACCCTACGTGGCGATGGATGAACTGTTTTCAGAAGAAAAAATCTTACCCATAGACACGGCCATATTTTTCGATACATTCCTTATCATAGTTTATTACACCCTAGAAATAATAAAAAAATATAAGCAGGTTTAAGTTTTGGGTTCTAGACCAGACTTTTATAGGCAAAAGCTGTTCATTTTTAAAGGCCCTTTTGCCGTCATAGACTGGAGAACATTTGTTAAAGGCACACTTGCCGCGAAAATCGGGAATATGGTTTACATTAAAAAAGAAAGACCATTTTCTGTATTTTTCCCAGACAATATAAGTTAGGAACTTTCTATTTTTACCAAAATTTAAAAGTTTGGACGTCACATTGTATTTTTAATTTGAATTTGAAAATTTGGATTGTTAGGTGCCCGTAACGTAAACAAACCAAACTGCTCGCATATGCGATTTTATGTTTCAGTCGAGTGAGTGAACTAACGGCACAGTGTAATTTTACGTAGGCCTATTTATCGGAGAAATACAGACTGACGATCGGTTAACAGCGACTGGAAAAGCCTGCTGATAATTGTTTGAGTGTAAACCACAGATAAAAAGGCCTGAAATGAGGGTAATCCAACACGAAAGTTGACCGACACTGATTGTTGTTGTTGTAATCAGGCTTCGATTCTTCGTTTGTTTTTCACCACATTTCTACATTCTAAAGCTAACTAGACATGTTTTATGTGTCCTATGTTTAAGTTTAGTGGTATTATTCGTAGTAAGCTCATGTAAATTGGCATTCTTAGCAAATTTAAACAGGCTACGGCGGCAAGTGGGACTTTAAGAAAACCAATTTACATGAGCTTACTACGACTAAAACCACTAAAATTAAAAATAGGACACCTAAAACATACCCAATTAGGTTTAGAATGTAGAAATGGGGGTGAAAAACAAACGAAGAATGGAAGCCTGATTACAACAACAACGGTCAGTGTCGGTTAACTTAGTGGTTGAATTACCCTCATTTTGGACCTTTTTATCTGTGGTTTATGTAAACAGTATTCTGGATTTTCTCGGCAAGTGGGCCTTTAAATTAGTTTTGATTGCCATGTTAACTTTTACGGACACAAATCAGTTGACAGAATCAGTACTGTTTATGGACATTTGAAATACTCAAAACTTTTCAACTGAACCTATTATATTAACAAAATCGGATAATCAATAATAAAAATTCGATAACACAGAGTTCTTATTAATATTTAGTTGACCAAATATAGCTTACCGTTGCCTCGGTTTAGCATATTTAAAAATAAAATGTATTTTACCTTCGAAGCATACTTTAGTAAAGCCCCAAAGATATTATAAAACCTGTACGGTCCTGGTAACGTTGAGAGACGTTTGGTTCTTATAGATAAAATCGCCAAGCTGAAAAAAAAAATAGTTGAAACAAAATAAGTTGTTAAGTAAATCCCTTAAGTTTATACAAATAATGTAGATCCTTTTGATTTATTTTTCCCACTTCAGTATAAATAAAATTAGTAATTTTGGAGGTTTTCGGGACTCATTTTGGTCGTGTGTTTTGGCACTCAATATTCTTTCCATTTAAAAGTGGCATGAGCGGACAAAATTGAGAATACTTTTGGCAGCTCATGCCACTTGGATACCATTATGCCAAATAAAAGCTAATTTGATAAACACATGATAACATTGTGTCATAACTTTACGATATCGGTTATATTATCGTTATTAAATCGATTTGGTGGAAAACATTCATTTTTACCAAAAACATTGAAAATAAAATGAGCCAAAACAGCGAGTGATATTTGTTCACTTTGATTAACTAAGTTGTGATTGAGCGAGCATTTGGCCTTCACTTTTATTTTGTTATAGAGCAAGATGAGTTACGGGAATGACTCGGTAAAAAAGTATAAATTAACACATTTATAAAAAAAGCAAAAGCTATCGTGTGTATGGGTTTCATTAAGTTAAAATATAATAATAATATTTGTAACAAAAAATAACTTACATAGTTAGAAGAGATACTGTTAACAGAGATAAAATCCCAGTTAAAGATGAGAGTTCGAACAGAGTAAACCACCGCATCTTGACTACAAGCCCAGCTCCATCTAAACCAGTGAGAAATTGTCTGCAGTCAAAGTTGAAAATGTTTTGTCCACCTGCGCTTCCATACTCTAGTGACAATGAGAGTATATTTTTCTACAACAGCTGTGAAGCAAGGTAACACCATCAATACAAAAGTATCTCATTTATAGACTTACGTCTGGTTTATTTTATACTTATGTTGTTATGACAGAATGTTTTGTATTGAAACTGGTCTGTTCTGTGTGAGAGACAATTGTACCAGATGTAGTATGCATAAGCCATACTTGAAAGCCAACACGTATATACCGAACATATGGTATTATTATATTTATGAACACTAAATTTTCAACAGGTCAGGTGGGACATCAGTTAGATTACTAAAGCCAGTCTCTGAACGAGAGAAAGGAGAAATTTTCGGTTTATTGAAAAACTAAACCAGTCACACAGAATAAAAAAAATTCAATGAGTCGATAGGCCTACTTTGTATACTCTCCCAAAAAAGATTAATTGATTGATTGATTGGTGTTTTACGCCGCGCTCAAGATTATTTCACTTACATGGCGGCGTTGCCAGTTTTATTGTGGGAGGAAACCGGGCTCTATGCCCGGAGGAAACCCACGACCTTCCGTTGGTAACTGGCAACCATCCCACATAGGTCGTTCGAGCGAAAATCCCAGTCAGAACCCAAAAAAGAAACGCAACATCCAATTTTTTTTTCAAACATGAATTTTTCCAAAAATGTGCGTGATTGACACATGACAACAGGAACATGTTATAATGTAAATGTCCGATAATTGAATTTAAGCCCCTGATAGTGGCTGTTGATCACACGTGACTTTCGGGTCAGCCTTTGTGTAACGCTACACGAGGAAGGCGTAGGGAAAAACGTAGGGCAGTTGCACGTGCGAATCACGTCTTATCTTTATGCGGGTTTATTGGGTATAAAAGACACACAACCGTTCAATTGAATTTTGTCGATTGATAGTTTGAGTATTGATGGTCACTGATCAGTGAGTAGTGGCAGACTGATCACTGGGCAGGGATTTGTCTGAGTGAGATTCTGCTGAGTAGAGTCTTGGAATTGTTGCAGTATTGGGTGGTGGTGAGTATTGGAGATGGATGGTCATTGCTGCCGGTTGAGCTCAGAGATCTTTACTTTGTGAGTTCTGGAGTTCAGACTGAAGTAGATATTGAAAATTTTGTTCTCTCTTATATATCGGTAACCAATGTTTTCCAATCCTATCGTTCCTTATTCCTGAAGCTAATACACCCTTTTTGTATATTTGTGACATTTATTCCATTCTTTGCATAACCTATCTGTACATCACTAGTATTAATCTCATCGTTAATCGTTGTTCGTTCGAAAGTAGAGTTTTTTTTCGGGGCGGGGAGAGTGGTAGAGTAGATAGAATAAAGACTACTGCACACTAGGTGCTGTATAGTATTATACTAGAGTAGTAAGCTTTGTATCAATGTTGTGACTCTGATACTAACTTGGGCACCTTTTCAACCCTTTTGCCTAGAGGAGCCCCTAGGCACCCTCCGACTGTCTTTTATTAACAGTCTATACATTAACCTATACTTAGCTTAGATCAAATTTTAAAACCTCTCCTAAGAACGGTTCACTTTTCGGAGCCAACATGGCTGACACCGAAGAAGATATTATGGATTTTATTGAAGTACGGGGTTCAACTAAGCGTGGTCGTGATACTGTGGGTTCCAATGTTTCTGACGGGAAGAAGTCACGGCAAGTAGCGTCAGGGTCTGGCCCCCTCAGATCCGCACACTTACCCAATAATAACGGTTATAGCAACAATGTGAACAACCATGCAATTATGTCTTCAGCTGGTGGACTCCCTATTATTAAATGGAACAATATTAAGTTTGGCGAAGCATTGCAACATGCAGTCGGGACGGTCCTGTTCGTCAAGCGCCGGTACAATCATGAATTTCTTATAACCTGCTCAGATAACAGTCAAGTAATTAAACTTCTTAAATTAAAAACTCTTTTAGGAAGAGATATTAAATGCAGTAAACCGGTTAACCAAACCGTAGTTAAGGGTGTAATATCCAGGGTTGGAG